>OX940974.1:27034845-27634845 GCA_954871275.1 Leptopterna dolabrata | reverse complement strand
AATTAAGGACTTTCATTGTCGAAACCGAACCCTTATTAAGAAACCAAAAAAGTCCACCCAAAGGAAAGATGGGCTCATATTTAGATTGGCGATCAATTTTCTAAGTAGTACCAGCCCCTGGGTCAGCAGCTATGACGGTGTAGCAGTGCGCCATGGGTGGTTGAACATACCCTCGTGAGGTGTGGAATTCGTGCTTGTACACAATAGAGAGCCAATAGAGTGAAGGGCATCTTGAAGCACAGTTTCCCAGTGAGACACTGGCAGATTTTTCCAACGTAAACCAAGTTGGATTGTCTGCCAAATTATACCATTGAACCTTTCGACCTGGCCATTCCCTTGGGGATTGTAGGCTGTGGTTCTGCTTGTAGCAATTCCAAAAGAAGCCAGGAAGAGTTTCAATTCTTGGGACATGAATGATGAACCTCTGTCAGAATGGACATAAGCTGGAGCACCGAAAATGCTGAAAAGTTAGAGCAAGCAAAAAGTGACTGTGGATGCGCTGGTATCTCTACAAGGGAATGCGAATGGGAATCGTGAATATTCATCGATCACAGTAAAAATGAACTGCGATGGTACAGGCCCCTTGAAATTGATGTTGAGGCGCTCGAATGGCGTAGTGGCTTTGATCAGAGTCCCCTAGTGGCAGAAGAATTGTGGCTTTACTTCTGCACAGATCTTGCATGATGAAGTGATACGCTTAACATCCTCGACTGAGTAAGGTAAATTTTTGCTCCTAACCCAGTGGTTCATCTTCGTTACTCCCGGGTGGCATAAAGTTTGATGGAGGCTTTTGAGTTCTTCTTCAGAGTGCATCAGCAACATGGTTGAGATGTCTTGGTCTGTATGCAATGTCATACGAAAATGAGGATAATTCCAAACGCCATCTGGTGATTTTCTTAATCATACCCGGGTGTCTTGAATCGAACATGAAAGCAACAGACCGTTGATCGGTTATTAGGCGGAAGTGTCTTCCCATTAAAAAATGCCTCCATTTGCGTATTGATTCGACTATTGCGTAAGCTTCCTTCTCAACACAAGAATGGTGTCGTTCTGAAGGTGACAGCGTTCTCGAGAAGAATGCAACAGGGCGATTCAGCTGGGAAAGTGTTGCTGCGATTGCTCCATCTGACGCATCGGTCTCTACGCAGACGGGCGCTTCATCATCAATGCTAGATAGAGCAGCATCTCTTATAGCAGGTTTCAGGTCGTGAAATGCCTTGAGAGCATCCGATGTTAATGGGAATTTCAAATCAGTGAGTGGTCGGATCTTATCTGAGAAATTTGGAATGAAGTTTGAATAATGGGAAAACATGCCCAGGGCTCTTTTAAGTGAGGACGCGTCCGATGGAGGTGGGAGATCATTGAGAAGTCTCATTCGATCAGGGTCTGGTCTGATGGTTTGATTACTGATTGAGTAACCCAGGAGGTTGATTGAACGCAATGAGAATGAACTCTTCTCATTATTGATTGTCAGATTATATTTGGATGCAGCCTTCATAAAATTTGCAGGATTTGTATCATGTTCTGCCTGAAACTTGCCGCATATTGTCACATCATCTAAGTATGAAAATGTGCCTTTGAGATGCTCAGACCGAATTACGCCATGATGACCCTTTGGAAGGCAGCCACCCCATTAGTGACCCCAAATGGTATCCTTGTGAACTGAAACTGTTCGCCACAAGCCTCAAAAGCAGTGTAAGGTCGATCTATTGATGGAATGGAAATCTGATGGTAAGCACTACGGAGATCGACTGAACTCCAGACTTCGTACTTTGCTACTCCGTTAACAATTTCGCTAATTCGTGGAAGAGGATAGGCGTCCAAGCGAGTGAATGTGTTGACTGTACGCGAGTAATCAATGCACATGCGGCGTTTATGGTTTGCATTAGAAGTTACAAGTACTTGGGCACGCCATGGGGATATGCTCTTGTCAATGATTCCACCAATTTCAGCCTCAATGTATTTCGAGTCACTGAATATCTGTGTGACCTGATAGCAATTGGATGACAGTCATCAGTGAGATTCGAAAACAGATCAGCTGGAGGGACATCGGCTGTGGTGAGGGTGCAAATCCTCAATGGAGGTTTTGTCCTGCCAAAATCGAATCGGACAGTGGAATGCTGCTGAAGAAGGTCTCGCCCTATGATCAAACCAGAACAGAGGTTTGGTAGCACAGAAAGATTGACGTTGGTCTAATTATGGCCTAGCATTTTTATTAGCACGTTACATTGACCAGTTATTTTTACCTGATGAGAGGATGACGCAAGTCTGACCTCCTCCTTCATTGGAGCTGAAGCTTTCTCGCCACGTTCTCATTAATGCTGATACACTTCCAGAGTCAAGCATGCTAGAGAGAGTTTGCCTGTTAGCCTCAGCAGATACATGAACTTTTGGCTGGCAGGTGATGGGGCAAGAAATTATGGCAGAAAGTGATGCAGATACTTTTGATGGCTTATACCAATAAACATACCTTAGCCCAATGACCCTGTTTGCCACAAGAACTACAGGAAGACTCTAGCTGGACATTTGCTGAAAGGGTACTTCTCCATTCCATAGAAATAACATTTCACGCGAGCAACAGCCACGGAGGGTTTGCCGTCCTCTGCAGAGTAATCACTAGAAAGATCCGAGAGGGCGTTGGTAGAGGGTGTAGGATTCTCATACTATTGAGATTGGGATTGGGCTTGTTCCATGGCGCGAGCTTGTGTGTATGCATCAGTCAATGTTAGCATGAAATTTTCAAGGAGATGATGGCGGATCGCCGAACTTGACAAGCCCTTAATGAAGGAATCACGAATACAGTCATCTCTTTTAGTTTTTGCTGTGACAGCCTTAAATTGGCAATCCCTACTCAGGGCTGTGAGAGATGCCATCGATCAACCGATTCCTTTGGCTGCTGTCTCCTAGCTAATAGCTGATGTTTTGCGAAAACCTCCTTCACAGGCTTTACAAAAAGACTTTTTAGGATGGATATGGGTATGTGTGGCAACATGCTATGTGCTCGCAAACGGCAGGTGAAACATAATTTACTAAAAGTTGTAGTTTACCTTCTTCATTTGCTTCAGCAGCGCGTACAAAATTCGAGAATTTTTGAAGCCAGTGATTCCAGTGCGTAGCTGTCGAGCTCGCATCAGGATCGAGGTCGAGGGTAGTCGGTCTCAAGAGTCTTTCCATTCCGTTCAATAAATTGTAACGAATGTAAGAACGAAACACCTCAAGAAAGGCTTTATTGAACGGAATTCATGTTGATAATGGAACGAATTGCAGAAATGGATGGATTTGGAAATTGGTAACTAATGACGCAGAAAACACTTGGAGAGTTCGTAATAATATATAACATTACTGAAAGCAGAAGAATGTCGGTAAGCAATACGTGTCTCCCTCAGTCCTTCAGCAAGTAGAAATGGCGACATATATCTCCAACCAAGAGGATTCGAAGAAAAAAAATTATAACAAACGACAAACAAGTGTATTCCAACTAATATACCTGTGTGCGTTCTCATGTGTAGTGCTAAACTGGCGCGCCTTCCAGCTCTGTATTCACAAACGTCACATGCAAATGGTTTCTCGCCTGACAATAAATCATATTTAAATTTTCCAAAATTCTGCAACCACACACACACAAACTATAGCAGTTAGAAGTGATGACAAAACTATGACGGGAAATGAGTGTAGGATTGCCAATGAGCAGGATCAATGTTGATTAAAACTGAAAGCAGAAGAACGTCGGTAAGCAATACGTGTCTCCCTCAGCCCTTCAGCAAGTACAAATGGCAACACGTTCTCTCCGATCAAGATAATTTGAAGAAAAAAAAAACGCTGCAAATCCCTGCACAACGGTTTATTATTTTGTACAGAATACCCTTCTTTTACAGATCACAGCTCTCTATATAGATAACCCGTCGATATAATATGTACTAGTCTATACATATTATGTAGATAGCAGACCCTCCGTAGGTTAGTACCTAACCCCTTACTCCGTTACTAGGTACCTACCTAAATAACGAGTTAAATGTTGCTAAAATAATTCTGTCGATGGCAATCAGTAACTAAAATGGAGAAAGAAACACAAATAATGAAGTTCTGAAGGAAAATTGTTGATGTGGAGTGAAATAGATGCCCCTTCTGCGTAGATCACTGTTTTCTATTGTCAGTACCTACCCTCTGGTCAAGTATAATGAACCGTTGTGTAATAACTTGCCCATCAATAATACTTCAACGGTTGGTCAAGTTGCAAAAGTACCTACCAACAAAATCCAGCCCTTCTTGGTAGATGAACCGTTGTGTAATAATTTACCGATGTGTAATAATTTGCCGTTGTGTAATAATTTACCCATCAATAATACTTCAAAGTTTGTTCAAGTTTCACAAGTACCTACCAACAAAATCCAATAGTCCATCACTTATCAAATGAAATAATATCGCACAACAACCAACTCCACTTCATACAGCCATCCTTGATTATAATCAGGTGCTCCTTAGTGATGAAATCCCGGCCGGATTTATACCGTTTGATTCACGATCGTGTTGACGAAGCTTTTTGGTGTACACGAACGGCTGGACGTACAGTGCTCCGGGTGGTCTCAAAAAATTGTTTAGCTCAAGACAAATTTAATAACGTAAAAAAACCATACCCTTCTATCGAAAGTTTTCGAGCTACGGCGTTCTGAAAATTTCAACCCCTATTTTGAACCCCTTAGAGACGACTGACAGTAACGTCGAGCTTTGAGGACCAACTAGACCCCGAACGGAACCTATAACCCGAATTTCATCAATTTTGTTTCATGGTAACTAAGAAAAGTGGCCAGTACGGCATACGGCGGACAGACAGAAATATTTTTATTGCATTTTCGGATTCTACGTACCTTGAAACGTAAACCATCAAATTTTGAGGGGGGGTAAAATTTTTTTTTTTTCATGCTCGATTCCAATGGTTCATTACTGAAAATAATAAACCAAAAAATTATAACGAATAACAAAGAAGTGCATTCCAACTAATATACCTGTGTGCGTTCTCATGTGTTTTGTTAAATCGCCGCGCGTTCGAGCTTTGTATTCACAAACATCACTGTGTCAAACTATTGAACTGATTTTCTCGCAGTTGGTATCGCTTGATTCCTCGCATCACAGTGTACAGTCGCACTCTTCTCCTTCATCCTGAACGCGGCACTTTGCAACCACCATCCAGGTAAAACACAAGGTAACTAAGTAAGTTAAGTCTCGGTACAGCAACAATTTTTGCCTCCAATTCCGTTTAAATTTATTCTGTTCAAAAAATGTTTTAGCATCGATTCAAACGGTACTACGATTTCTTTGGGATTGGCCGTTCTTATTTTATACCAGAGAAAGGGGAATTGAAAGCAAAAATCACCGAATCAGAATTTTTGATCCAGAAATTTGAGAAACTGCCGTATCAAGATCACGAATTTTTCGTGGCTTCTCTTTAATAATGCATACCGCTTTAGAGCCAGTTGCATTTAGTACAACGGGATTTCCCGCTAGTGTAGGTATAAGTTTATGACAACGCTTTTAAAAAAATGTATTTGTCAATGTACAGGAGACTAGTGTCTCAACGAGGTACAGGGTAGAATAATCGATAAGATGCAAAGAAGAACAAAACAACAAAACAAGATAAAAAAAAAAAAGAGCTGCAAATTATTACACAAAGGTTTATCATTTACCTGTGTAGATGCCCCTTCTGCGTAGATACTATAATGAACCGTTGTGTAATAATTTACCATTGTGTAATAATTTACCATTGCATAATAATTTACCGTTGTGTAATAATTTACGATCAGTAATACTTCACCGTTTGTTCAAGTTGCAAAAGTACCTACCAATAAACAAAATCCAAAACAGTCTTCATTTTGGTTTATTATTTTCAATAATGAACCATTGGAATCGAGCATGAAAACAAAAATTCTAACTCCCCCTCAAAATTTGATGATTTACGTTTCAAGGTATGTAGAATACGAAAATGCAATAAAAATATTTCTGTCTGTCCGCCCTACGCCGTACTGGCCACTTTTCTTAGTTACCATGAATAAAAATTGATTAAATTCGGGTTAAGTATAGGTTCCGTTCGGGGTCTAGTTGGTCCTCGAAAGCTCGGCGTTACTGTCATTCATCTCTAAGGGGTTCAAAATAGGGGTTGAAATTTTCAGAACGCCATAGCGCGAAAACTTTCGATTAAAGGGTATGGTTTTTTTACGTTATTAAATTTGTCTTGAGCTAAACAATTTTTTGAGACCACCCGGAGCACTGTACGTCCAGCCGTTCGTGTGCACTAAAAAGCTTCGTCAACACGATCGTGAACCAAACGGTATAAATCCGGCCCAGATAATCATCACTAGGGAGCACCTGATTATAATCAAGGATGGCTGTATGAAGTCGAGTTGGTTGTTCTGCAATATCATTTCATTTGATAAGTGATGGACTATTGGATTTTGTTGGTAGGTACTTGTGAAACTTGAACAAACTTTGAAGTATTTTTGATGGGTAAATTATTACAAAATGGTAAATTATTACACAACGGCAAATTATTACACAACGGTAAATTATTACATAACGGTAAATTATTGCACAACGGTAAATTATTACACAACAGTTCATCTACCAAGAAGGGGCTGGATTTTGTTGATCGGTACTTTTGCAACTTGAACAACCATTAAAGTATTATTGATGGGCAAGTTATTATCCAGTGGTCCAATATACTTGACCACGAGGGTAGGTACTGACCACAGAAAACAGTGATCTACGCAGAAGGGGCATCTATTTCACTCCACATCAACAATTTATTCAATGAGAATCTAGCTGCTATTTCTGATATTGTCTGCACGGACGATGATGCTGTGGGTGGTGATTCGACTCAAGTTGACGTCCTTCTGAGTAAGTCAAGTCGTGTAGAAAATTATAAGATCGAGCTACATGGATGTTGTGCTAGCTCAAACGCAGCGTATGATGCAGTGGTATATTTGAAGTTGATATTGAGGTGTCCATCATTGCCAAATCCAATGTACTCCCCCTCACCCACAATGTTTATCATTAGTCATTAGTCCTTAGGGGGTGCTTTGTTCCCTCTTCATCACTACCAACCCATAACGACCATATTTCACTTTGGGGACTATTTACTTATAAGGTTACCTCTCCAATGTGCCTTCAGTTAATGTTTGGTACTGACGATGGTTTGATCACCAAAACCGGTATAACAGTGTACTTTTCGCGTTTTTTCGTGTATTACTCGAAATAGACTACTTTTCATCAACCCCGTTTTTCTTATATAAGCAGTGACCTACCAAGAGACATGGTGGTGGCTCCGGAGTGGCCATCCCAAACATGGCTCCCAATTTTCATGCATGGAGCTTGCAGTGACAGACCTTATTCGCTGGACTCCTGATTATAACATTTTTTCTCTCCTTATAAGATCAAAAGTGAAGTGTGTGGTATATTTGAAATTGATATCACGTAAAAAACGCTGACAACAGTTTATTATTTTGTACAGAATACCCTTCTGTTACAGATCACTGCTCTCTGTATAGAAATCCTTCTATATAATATATGTACTATTCTATACAACATGTAGATCGCAGACCCTCCGTAGGTTAGTACCCAACCCCGTACTCTTTACTAGGTACCTACCTAAATCACGAGTTAAATGTTGCAAAAACATAATGTGGCAAAAAGAAACGCAAATAATGAAGTTCTGAAGGGAAATTGTTGATGTGGAGTGAAAAAAGTTGCAAAAGTACCTACCAACCTCCAGCCCCTTCATTATACCAGAAGATGGTATAATGAACTGTCGTGTAATAATTCACCATTGTGTAATAATTTACCCATCAATAATACTTCAACGTTTGTTCAATTTTCACTACCTATCAACAAACTCCAAACGAGCTACCATTTTTCAAATCATATAATATCACAGAACAACCAACTCGACTTCATACTCCGTGAATATAATCAGGTGCTCCCTAGCAATGATGATCTCGGGCCAATTCTCCAATTGTTACTGCGTTCCTAGTGATGATATCTGGGCTAACTGTATACAATTTCATTCACCCTGCTGTTGAAAAAGCCTGTCGGTCCAAACTTCCGGGCCTTACTGTGAACGAACGGCTGGACGTACAATGCTCCGGGTGGTCTTACAAAACTCCCAAGTTTGAGAACTATTTAACCGTAGAAAATTAGGGATAACGGCGTCCTGGGGATTTCAACCCCTATTTTTCACCCCTTAGGGATGACTGACAGTATCGCCGAGCTTCGAGGACCAACTAGACCCCAAAAGGGACCTACACCCCAAATTTCGTTAATTTTGGCTCATGAAACTAAGAAAAGTGCGAGGTATGGCGTAAGGACAGAAATTTTTTATTGCATTTTCGGATTCTACATACCGTGAAACGAAAACCATCAAATTATGAGGGGGGTTAATTTTTTTTTTTTTTTTTCATGCTGATTCCAAAGGTTTATTACTGGAAATAATAAACCAATATAGGTGTCTATTTGATGGCATCCAAATCCAAAGCAGCCCCCTGCAATGTTTATCAACACCCCGCTTAGAGCTGTGTGCTTGCCTTCTTTTGACACATTTATTAACACGTTCCGAGTGGCGCCGATTTTGGTGGAGACTCCCTGTGACGGCACCCGTTTTTCGAGTTATTTGTTGATAACTGCTTATCATGATTAGTTATGAACGAAAACTACAATGTGGAACCAAAATTGGATGAAAATCATTGATTTATAGACGTTGGATCTATCGATCCACTTCGGTGGTAACGTACGACGGAATCGGCAACCCGCAATACAATCGGCGGGTTTTGGTGGAGACTCCCTGTGACGGCACCCGTTTTTTCGAGTTATTTGTTGATAACTGCTTATCATGATTAGTTATGAACGAAAACTACAATGTGGAACCAAAATTGGATGAAAATCATTGATTTATAGACGTTGGATCTATCGATCCACTTCGGCGCGGTAACGTACGACGGAATCGGCAACCCGCAATACAATCGGCGGGTTTTGGTGGAGACTCCCTGTGACGGCACCCGTTTTTTCGAGTTATTTGTTGATAACTGCTTATCATGATTAGTTATGAACGAAAACTACAATGTGGAACCAAAATTGGATGAAAATCATTGATTTATAGACGTTGGATCTATCGATCCACTTCGGCGGTAACGTACGACGGAATCGGCAACCCGCAATACAATCGGCGGGTTTTGGTGGAGACTCCCTGTGACGGCACCCGTTTTTTCGAGTTATTTGTTGATAACTGCTTATCATGATTAGTTATGAACGAAAACTACAATGTGGAACCAAAATTGGATGAAAATCATTGATTTATAGACGTTGGATCTATCGATCCACTTCGGCGGTAAGGCAACCCGCAATACAATCGGCGGTCTTTTGAAGCCTAGACTCATGAATAACGACCTACCGTGGTTGGATGCCAAAGGGGAACTGAAACAGATTCCTCGAGGAAAAAAGGAACGCAATAATCACAACAAAACTGAACATTGTACCCGAAAACATCATCCAAACGCGGCGAAAAAATGTTGGTAAACAAACGGCTTGGAATAACGACACGGAACGCAGTCTCTCGGAGGTCAGATCATCTAGAATAAAGGTGTTAAACTCAGCAGTCACTAGAGTGCGCGATAGTTCAGTTTCAGAGCAGAATGTAGAGGCCTCTTATCGTAGAAACGCTCCCCGTAGCTGGATCGATGGATCCAGGCTGGGTGAATTGAACGGCAGGTCTTGGATCGATCGATCCATTCCGCTCGGAACATGTTAAACCATGTAATTCCTTTGCTAGATGAAGAACTCGTTCGACCCGACGGACCTGTTCAACAGCTGACTTCATTACCAGGCACAGCCTCAATTCGGTCTGTTGGTCTGCCAATTCAGAATACAAATGAAGCTGATTTGGCTGACCACAATATAATGTAACTTATGATGAAACAAGCAAGTGGGCCGAGTGAAAAAATATATACAACAAATAGGTAATAACAAACAAGCGCTTTTCAACAACTAAAATATACCTCTGTGCGTTCTCATGTGTTTCGTTAAATATTTGCACTTTCCAGTCTTGTATTCACAAACACCGCATACATATAGTTTCTCGCCTGAAAATATATCATATTTCAATTTTCAAATGCTGCATGCTGCAACTATCCACACACAAACTATAGCAGTAATAAGTTAAGAAATAACCAAAAAGGAAAAAAAAAGGGAATGAGTGGAGGATTGCAAATCAGAAAGATCAAAGCTGACTAAAACTGAAAGCAGCGTGGGGAAGAACCTAATATGTTTATTCTCGAAATGATTATTGTTGTGATGATCCTCGGCATGTTATATAATTGTTACATGATTATTAGAGATGTAACAAAATAAATAAATATAAGTTACATATAACTGGACTAGCGACCTGTGTGAGCTCATATGGGCAGCCAAATCAGAATTATAACTGAGACCGAGTCCGCAAGTATCACAAGTGAACGGTTTCTCCCCTAAAAACAGCAAAGCCCCATACCTGTATAAAACATATCGGCTGGGGGAGCGCGGAGCACCAAAGAATTCAGGAAAGCTGCGAGCATGAATGATAGCTAGCTATGATAATGTTTCTTGAAGGTAAATAGAAATCTAAGGCCTGGAAAGATAGGAAGCAGTCTGCTGCAGCAATTAGTGACTCAGAGGTCGTTGCAACTATTTGCAACATGATGCAGGAGTACAGCCCCAACCATCTTCAGGGTTCAAAAGGCTGCAGAGCATCCTTTCAGGGGCCACATCAGACGCTGACTGTCGGCCTATTTTCAAAAAATTAAACCTTCTGACCCTCCCAGCCATCTACACGCTGGATACACTGTGGTGCATTAAAAGCCAAGTTAGTGACCTTCCTCGGATAGGCGGCACAGGAAAAGTAAAGTAAACAGCCATTTCAGACTGGGGATTGTCTTCCGACTGCCCTGCCAGTGTCACGGACAAAATCAGTTGTCCTCCAGTGAGAGGATCAGAATTCAATCTGATCATTTCGCTCTTCACTTGGCTAGTCATTGCCTCACCCCGTTGAGTGGAGAGGGGTTTGCCCAACTGCTATATGGGCCACACTTGGACGTGCCACCACGTGTTACAGCAGTCACCCATCCAAGTACTAACCAAACTCGAGGTATCTTCACTTCGGTGATCTCTCGGAACCCAGTTTATTCCACCTGATAAGTCTGTGGGGCGCAGATGCAGAGAATGAGCCCCCTCTTTCACCAGAACAATAAACTGTTCTTCAATTGCTTGTCAGAAGTTACGGACACTCTGCCTATAGGCGTCTTTCGAAAAAGGATTACGGGATTCCCTGACTTTTCCCATCACACGACATTCCCAGCCTTTTCCAGGTTTCCCTGACTCGCGACCACCCTGTATGATCTTATTCTTATTGGGTGTACGTAAACAATAGGTACGTCGCGTCTGTCTTCCTCAGTCCTTCAGCCAGCACAAAATGGCGACACATTCTCTCTGAGATCAAGAGGCCGTGTGATGTGCAGAAAATTTGGTCTTATGGCGAAAATGTGGCTACACCAGCTAAGAAGTCCGGTTTTATGGTGAAACATCACAGATGAAATCAAGGAATTCTAGCGGATATTTTTGACGTTGTATGCCCTGGCGATGAAGAAGTGGATGCTTTGGGTGATAATTCGACTCAGGCTGAGGTCCCTCCGAGTTAGTCAAGTGGAAAATATAAGGTCAAGCTACATGGATTTTGTGATAGCTCAAGTGAAGCGTATGGTGCAGTGGTATATTTTAAATTGATATCGCATACAAATATACATGTCCATCTGACCACAGCCAATTCCAAAGTAGCCCCACTGCAACGTTTATATATCAAATACCCCACTTAGAGCTGTCTGCTTGCCTTCTATTGACACGTTTATCAACAAATGTAATTTCTTCGCTAGATGAAGAACTCGTTCTGAGCTGACTTCACAACCAGGCATAGAAATGGTCTCCACTGCTGACTGAGGTAACCAGCTGGGCTCAATAGGTGTCTACCGATTCAGAACACAAAAACTGATTCGCTGACAAATGCAACTTATGATGAAACAAGCAAGTGGGCCGAGTGAAAAAACTACAACGAACAAAGAACAAGTATATTTCATCTAATATACCTGTGTTTGTTCTCACGTGTCTTGTTAAATCGGTGCGCGCCTTACAGCTTTGTATTCACAAACATCGCATTCATATGGTTTCACCTATAAGTCCATCATATTTCAATTTGCTAAAGCTCCAACCATCCACACACAAACTATAGTAGTTATAAGCAATAACAAAACTATGACTGGAAATCAGTGGAGGATTGCAAATCAGCGAGATCAAAACTGACTAAAATTGAAAGCAGAGGGGAGAAGGACTTTTTATATGTTTACTCTCAAAACTGTTGTGTTTTTGAATTTATCATCAACATAAATTATCATATAAAGAAATAAATGAACAGTAGTTACAGAAAGCTGGAATACTGACCTGTGTGAGTTCTCATATGGAAAGCCATATCAGATTTATGACTGAGACTGAGTTTGCAGATGCCACAAGTGAAGGGTTTTCCCCCTAAAACAGCAAAGCCCAACATATAAAATATATCGGTCCGGAGAGCGGCAAAGAATTCAGAGACAATAGAGAGTTTTTACAAAACGAAACTGAAAACGACATCGAAACGGAAATGGCGAATAGGGATACCGAAGTCAGATGCTCACCTTTTTCGGTTCAGTTTTCGTTCAGCTTTGGCATCTACCGGCTGGTGAAACGCTAACGTTATGTTAACTTCTCTTTCATCCATTTCACTCCGTGGTTAATACAAATCTATGTCCACTCATGGCGTCAAGTCTGCACTAACATAGAAAGACGCCAAGAAGCAGCTGTGAATACGATGCTTGACATTTTTATTTTCCAAGGAAAACAGAAGGTAGGTAGTGTTATACAGATGTAAGGTTAAATTACGTTTCGTCATCTCAACACAACGAAAGCTGACAACCTGAGCTCCCGGTATTTTTTGTCTTCACGGTTCGTCAAAATTTTCGGTGTCTTAAGTGCGCATGCCCATCACCACTTTCATTTCGTTTGTTTCGTCGTGAGTGTGTTGCAAAAACTCTCTAATATCAAAATTTCATGTGATATTACAAAAACTGCTGATATAAAATGAATGGACGTAGGATACAGACCACTTGACTTTCCAATTGTACCCCCAAACCTTTGGGTTACCAGCTCCAGTATTAATAATTCAACACTATAGATTCGCTCGGAAACTGCTGTCTTCTTCATTTGGATTCCTCCTTAGGTATCTACTAACCTACGCTGCACGAGGCGGGCACACAGCAGCAGGTAAGCCAATTTACCATATTCGATCTGGTTTCCTATCCCTGCAGGTCCTTAGCTGTGTCTCCTCGCTATTTGAATACAGTGAAACTTGTATTTTTTCACAGCCAGATAGAGTGAACGCTTCAGACCTACAGTTAGGCCTCGAGGCTACATTAAATCTCACTGACGTCTTTGAGACACCAACAATTATACAGAAAATGCCAATGGCCCAACAAGTCTACCCTCAACATTTCAACTCGAAGACCCAAAATTGTTGCCTGCAGCGTAATACACAGACAGATGTTGCTCAAGTCCAAGTACCACCCTCGGCTGTGTGTTATATTGATGGATAATTGTTACGGTACCAGTGGGGAGTAATGGGGGGATCTGAATGCGGCGCAGGGAAGCATGATTAGGTATATTATAAGACGTGGAAACTGTATGTGAACAACCTATATCCAGATATAAGTAGCTGTATCCAACAAATATTTTGCCAACATCCATCAACATGCAGGCAACATATTGTTGCACAGTGTGTACTTACCTTACCAAACAAGCAGAAAATGCAATAGTATGGAAAGGACTCCTGACGCAAACAGGGTATTAAGATACCTCCAAAGTACACAAGATTTTTCAGAGTCTTGTGGGGAATATTAAATTGAACTGACCACATAGATAATTCATTACTACGCAATAATGAAAGTTCGATGTTGATTTTGAAAGTAGCACAAGCACCTTACCCGAGCTAGTGGATGGCGCTTCATCAGGGTCAGCCTTAACCAATGGGTCCACATCCATCGAGGAATCGCTGTTCGTGATGTGCTCCTCCTTCAGAATCGCAGGTTCCCCAATTTTTCTTTCCCCATTATCAAGAAGTTCATCAGCCATTTTAATGAGGGGATTTTGATCAAGGTCTGCAACATGGGACTATTTTGAACATGAAAGCTTCAAGTTGCTGGATCCATGACTGATGATCGGACTCCATACAAGTTATATTACGAATAAGTCTACTGGAGGCCAGTCCCATAAAGCAGCAGAGGTGACACGTATGGTTCAATGCTGGAACAAACAGGGAATGCCCCTACCTCTTATTTAGGGCAGGATTCATATTATTAACTAAAGATAATTCTCTGCTCGCATGCCGCAATTTTTCCACATCCCTTTTTGGCCACTAACTACTGGGTGAGTCACCCTCTCCCGGAACGTCCTCGCTCTGCCTATGTTCTGCTGAGTGCCTATCCGTCCTTTGATTTCTTCGATAGCTCACTCTCTCCCATCAAGACCCTGATCGCCTCATTGCTGCTTATTTTCTCCTAGCTTGCTTCTCTATATATAAGTACCAGCTGACCTTTTGTTTTCCTTTTCTTTTTTTTTTTCAACAATTCTGAGGCGAATGATTTTTTTTTTCAACGCCTTAGCAATCACTATCGTAAAATGTACTGTAGATCTATAGGTAATTAGCCTTGATATCAATATAAATAAATGAATAACCCGGATATGGGTCCACTCCATGTTGCATGCCAATGCTACCCCGTACGTCCACAGGTTGCGGGAAGTGAAACGACCATAAGACATTAGGATTAGCTGCGTATAAGCTGGTCATCAGACGAATAAGCAGTGGTAGACAATGGCGACATCGCAGAGAGGGGGTGGGCCACTTCATGACAGTGCTCAAAAATGCTCCAATACTCGATGAAGAGGTTGTGACCGTGACGAGAAAGTGCCGCCACTTCAAATAGGCAGTCAGGGGGGGATGGCTCCTGTAGCCTTGGGTGGCAACAAACAAAGGGGTGGCTACCCTAACAGAGAAGTACCCTGGTCCTCCAGGTTGATCGCACCGCCAACAACCCTGCACCAGAAAACAACACCCATTAGGAAACCACAACAAAGAAAGAGCCAGACGATTTTAACTGTCGCAGACAAGGCACGGACATGGATATTTACTACACCTCACCACATAGAATGTGAGGTGCCGTTTCAGCCCAGCAGCAAGCCGAGCATTGATCAAGAACAGAGTTTACATAGTTGTACTCCTGGAGCTGAGATAGAAGTACTTACGCTGAACTAACCAATCTGGGATTGGAGGTATGGAACACCGCAGCCCATGGGAAGAAGAAGAACTAAAGATCCCTGCCTAAAAACACAGACACAGAAACGCCAGGCACAGAAATGCCAACAGTGACTTTGCCTACCACATGGTCTAAGAGTGACCAGTGGTTTTCCCTACTGATCAGGAGTATCTACTAGATTAACAGTTCAGCAATTCATCACAATCTGCACATGAACGTTGGCGACTATCTGCATGATTTAATTTTCCTCACGGCTCACAGTTCTTTGGGTTTTGGAAAGAAGTCAAAAAATCTGTTATCGATTTTCCTTGGGAAAAAAGCATAAGCCCATCACTAGATAGTCCCTGGGGCTGATTTGAAAGGTTTCCGGTCTGAACGAGCTGTTCACATTCAACTGCAAACCAAAGATCAGAGCTATTATAAACAAAATATTCCAGACTTAACACCGGTGATGAATTACCTATTTAGTTTGAGTGTTGACACCTCCCAAGAAGGATTTAGAATAATCCTCCCCATCATGCCTCCAATCAGCAAAGGTAAGTGAGTTACTGTGATTATTTATGCTCCCTCCGAATTGCAGTACGTTTGCAGCATAGTAATCTAACAGAAGCTCTAAATTGGATTTCATAGGACAACTTTGAAAGAGAATTTCTCAAAAAGATTAAGAATCTAGTTTTTCAAAGTTCAACTACTCCCTGTCACAATAGCGTTGGAATCTTCTGGGACTAGCAGCGATTTATTTTTTTAATATGGATTTCAATTTCTTTAGTTCAAATTCCCACGAATCGAACATTTCTTGATTGTTCCGTATAATGTGCCAACTTACTAGTCGTTGACTGTGTTTTCTAAGTTCAATATTAATTTCGACCTTTAAAGAATACCGAAGTTTTATTTTAGTTGACATTTTATTTTAGTTTTTGCTTATCTTTTTCATTTCTTTACTGCAAATAATAAAGCAATTGTCAGTTTCTGAATTCTTATATTCACGTACTTTTTCGAAGTTATTCTCTGTTTCTCGAACACCATGCTTTCAAAAACTGATTTCAACCCCACATTTGGATTCTACACGGAAAAATACATGGCCTATTCTAGTGTCGTATATCAATAATATGACTTCTTTTCATGTTCCCCGTACAATCAAAGCACCGTGTGGCCCTCACTCTTGAACCAATCGCCAGATTCGATCATTTCCTTCAGCGTTTGCGAATGGTTCATGTTTCACAACATCAGAATGGAGTTCTTTCCCGTTAGACATATTTCACTCGCTGCAATAAATTTCAGAGCCTAGAACATAAACTTAAGTACATACGGGATGCCATAACTACGTTCCTGTGTGGAATCGCTTTTCAACCCATTTTTAATCAACAATTACGAACTTAATGCACGTGTACATTCGGAGGAATTTCAAAATAAAATATATTAGCTTTTGTTCACACAATTCTTGGTACTCGCACAAAGAAGTGGTAGTGGTCACTCACTCAAGACAGTATGAGGGTGCAATTGGCTTTGGGACGGCATCCACAAGCAGTCTTTTCCTTTTCGAGATGCCAACCAGATCTACTTGTAAATCGTGAACTATACCACTGTTGTCGAAGTGATCTGAACAAATGCAAGAAGTAGATGTGTTTACAGGTGGGTAGTTCCTGACTGAACTTGGAAAAATGGTAATTGTTTGAAACCTGTTTTTTAAAAATGAGGGTGATTAAAAGTGAAAATGTGGCAAAAAGTTATTTAGCAGGTCTATTGCATCTAACTGGCTGTTGGCCCAGGGAGGCAGAGTGAAGCCTGGTAGCTCTGTTCCTGCTTTCCCCTTGGGGCTAGCTCGGAGCAAGTTCAGTTTTTTCTTGAACCGAACTGGCTTGGTGTAGGGTGAGCTCTGAACATGCTCGCTTGGAGTAGGGTGAGCCTGGAGCTGTTTGGAGCATGGGCAGCTCAAACCGGTCGACAGCGCATGCGTGGAACGGGAGGGCTTGCTCAGAGCAGCTCAGAGGAAGCCCCGTGGCCAGCACAAACACTGGATCATCTGCCCCGGGACAGTACAAACACCAGATCACTTGGCTCGCAGCTCGCCCTGGGTCTGCATGAAAGTGAATCTTTGCCTCACCCTTACTGTGCATGCGCAGGTTGCTCTGAACAAGCTCTGAGGGACTGCACGAACAAAGCTAGCGGCAAAAGTTCTCAATGCTGCCAACAACCCAACATTAGAAATGGCAAACCTTTGTGGCAACCTTCAAGAACCTTTGCTGTGGCTTTTCCCTTGCTTTGATTTTGAAGATGTGTTTTTCTAATTCATCTGTACATTTCCGGTTCCATCCATGGCATTCTGTACATCGTCCGCTATCGCTGTAAGCGAAATTTGATTTGGAATATTCGGCAATTTACCTGATCATTTCGTACCCACAACCGTTACCCGTAACACACCCATGTAACGTAAAAAATATTCAGTACCCATGTACCCAAATGGTCCCCCAACCCAAATGGGTGTACACTCAACACGCTTTCTCCCACCACTCGCCATGCTCAACTCGTCACATGCAGGGGCGTGAGGGGGAACGCGGGGCACGCGCGCCTGAACGAGGGGAAGGTAAACATTGAAGGGTGGAGGAGGAACGTCCCGTGCAGGGCAACACCATTTTTCGCTTCGAGAGCGATCGCGGCAGAACCCGTCCTGTTCCTACCCCATGCCGTGACCGCCACATCCCACCTAGTATGCTTATCTCCATTGAAATACTCAGATGCAAAATAATAAGACCCCTGTCCCGCGGCTGTTTCCTGTCCTGTTCCCGCACAGTGTGTGAGAACCTCAAGCCACTTATTCGACCTGTTGTAATATCTTTCATCACGCACTGTGTGAAAACGGATGTTTTCGTTCATAAGAACCTCCAAGGCTCGTCACTGATTTTGACTTAAGACCTCACTCCAAACAGACGTCTCATGTATTGTACAGCTGTGTCAAGACTTTCTCCCAAGGTCGTTTGGACCCAAAGTGGAATTATATGGTTCATTTACAAAGGACACAAGTATTCCACAAGTACTACCTCTGAACTTGATGTCAAAATTGGGCATCGCTGCCACCTGTGAGCTTTTAAACAGTTGTCCAAGTAGCATTTGAATAGCTCGTTATTTTGTTTTGCCTCAGTAGGTAGGACCTATTTCAAATGTTTCTCACTAGTGATTGTCATTCTTCTTTTCTTGTACTTGCTTTCACTCTACGATTTTGTCAACTTCAGCGCAATCCCAACCAATATTATACATGCGTCATTGAAGTCCTCGCCTCTTAAATATAATTATAATGATGTTCAGTCTTACATTTAATATAAAAATTAATCTCTTTCCTTTTCTTCTTCTTTTCGCTTTCTCTCTATTCTTTAATTCCTTTACTGTCTCCTAAACAGCCAGCTACACGAATTTATTTGTTTCCAGGGGTCTTGTTGGGCCGGAATTGGTGGGAGGGGTAATTTACCATCATGATGGTGTTTGTTCCCTGATGTTCTACTCTCGCCCTGTCCGGCATAAGACTCGCTATCTGACGATCCGTTCTTTTATTTATTTATTTAATTTTCTTCATTTGTGAGTTAGTCATGGTTGTTCATTAATACATAAGGAATTACAACAAAAAGTATACAAAATATCAATGACAAGGTTGGAGATTAATAAATACAGAAGGGTAAATAATTATTTTCAATACGAGAGAGGGAAAAACAATATTTAAAACTATGAATTACTTAAAGCCAAGCAAGAGAGCTCAACAAACAACAACAACAATATTTGCTTAGTTTCCTGTTCCCACTTTTTAGTTAGCATGGAAGAAAAGTAAAGGAAAGTTCAGCAGCCCTGAGTTTTTTAGTAGACCTGTACTGCCACTATCTAAAGTAACAACCTCAAAAAACTCTCTAGTTATCCTCAGATCCGCAAGACATTGCTCCCATCCATGTTCTCGAAGTTTCATCTGATGCCATGTGTTTCATTTGCGAATTTGCTCTTTCTCCAACTCAACAAAGGAATTTCGACGTAAGGTAAGTGTGTTTATTTTTCTTTACCTCCATTCTCTCTGTCACTTCGTTTTTCCGATTTTAATTATTCACTCTGATAGATTCGGTTCCCTTCATCATGGATTTAAACTTATTTGTGTTTTAACTTATACGTCCTCTGACTTCCTACGTGAAAGTTGTCCATATGGGTCTTGGAAGGTGCTAAAGCCGATTTTGGCGTCGTAATGTCGGTACGATCTATTCTGTGGATACAGGAAACCTGGAAATAATCCAAGTGCCATTGGGTTTATTCCTTTTCGGATGGAATTCTGGCTGCTGTTCATTGATATCCCAGTCCTGAACGATAGACGAGCTAAATAATAATTTAGAGATCACGCCAGATTAGGTCCATTTCGAAAAGAATTTCATATTTCATGTCCATCAATAATGTATCTTGTTTTTTTTTTTAAATTAATAAACCTAACATGAATTTTGTACGTTTTTAAAATATAGTCCACAATAATGATTCGAATTTAAAGTTCTATATTTTCCTCAAGTCCTGAAAATTATCGATAATAATCAGTGTGGCTACTGCAGGAAGGTAGCCATTTTTTGTTCAGGTTCATTTGAGTTTCATCCTTTGTGGACAACGCAGCCCATTATCAAGCAGAAATGTCCACCAACCAGTAAAATATTGAAATAAGTAGGATAGGATACCTACCCAATAAATTTATCCTTTTGATGGTACCTGTTTATCATGTTTCGTAATTTGGAATATTCTATGGAATAGAGACGTTGGTAAGAATATTTGGTACATAACTAAAAAGTTCGTAATTTATTAAATTAACCCTTAAACGCCCAAGAATAGGATTCATGAGGGGATTTTGACATTTTTGTTTCCAGTGACCATTATCTATCCCAAATAACACGAAAATAACGATAAAAAAATTCATGGTCATTCGGTACCATGAACCGTATCCAAATGGATACATCGGGTGTTAAAGGTGCCCGGAGCCAAAAATCCTAAGCTCAACACAAAATAACATTCTGGAAAAAAAGGAGCTTCGTTATAATGAATAAACCCACTAAATCGCGTCATTTATTGTAGATATGTAATTATAGGTTATACTATAGCTCACCAATAAAAAGGAAACACAGAATGCCTGTCTCATTACAACAGATTTGTAATTCCTCGAGACCTCTTTATCACATTTTTGAATAAGCGTATTTTATTTAGACGTTTATTTTAATGTCATAAATACCAGATAAAGCAATAAATAAATTTGATAATGTAATAAATAAATACTTGATACTGATAGGTAAATGCTTGATACTAATAAACAGATGATATTGATCTTGATAAACAGATGTAATAGATAAATATTTGATATCCATAATATAATTAATAAATACTTTATATTGATAAATAAATATTGATAATTTAATAAATGAATACTTGGTCAACACACTCGAGATAATTCAGTCTGTATTTTAGAATATGACTCGATAAATACTTGATATTGATAAATATGACTTAGATAAATATAGAATATGACTTGGATAAATACTTGATATTGATTAAAAAATATTGATAATGTAATAAATACTTCTCTGTATCACAGAATATGACTTGATAAATAAATATTGATATGACTTACATAAATTGAGAATATGCTTAGATAAATACTTGATACTGATAACGTAATTAATAAATACTTGATCAACACACTCGAGTTAATTCAGTCTGTATTTAAGAATATATGTAACTTGATAAATATCGATCATATTGATAAATAAATATTGATATGACTTAGGTAAATATAGAATATGAGTCAGATAAACACTTGATATTGATAAAGACATATTGATAAGGTAATAAATAAATACTTTAGATTGATAAAGAAATACTGATAATGCAATGAAACGTGATCAACACACTCGAGATAATTCTGTTTGTATCTTAACACTTTCTGTGCGTCGGGCCACCATGCGGGCCTTCTTGGCATTCGCCGCATACTGAGGGCCGACACGCTGGCCCTGGAGGGAGCCGGTGGTGGGGACACTGGAAGGCCGCTAGCCCCTCCTCCTTTGGGTGTAAACGGGATTCGGAGGGCTCCACGGCTTCAGTAGGACCCAAGGTGTCGTTCAAGACGTTCAGGAGTGTGATCCGACGTTCTCCAATTTTTTGACGTATTTTTTTCCGAACTCGAACTTATTTCATCTTTTCCGGTGAGTAAAAATTTTTCTTTTCAATTCTGTATATTCCTACTGCTCTATGCACAACCGCAGTACAATAATACAACACGACAAACCATTATTTTCACGAAGAACGGGGGAAAAAACGCGAAAAACACAGAGAAAACGTAGTTTTCACGGAGCGGCCCGCTTGAAGAGGCCCTTTTTCCCCCGTGTTTGTGTCCGAGATTTCTCGTTTTTTACATTGCTCTGTATGATGTCTACCGACACATAGGTATGCGTTTATTCTATCTGTTTTGTTTCTGTTCTTTTATAAAGATACCTACCTCAATGGAACCGCAGCAATCAACCAGCGGAAGAGGCAGGCGGAAGAGGCAGGCATTGTATATATTGTATATATTGTAAATAACACAAATTTATTATATGTATTGTAAATTTTCACATTTCTTTTGTATTCATGATTATAATTATTATTACTTTGCCTTTATCTTTGTGGCGTCTTTTATCCCCTGGTCCTTCACACCTTGACGAGGTGGCGAACACTGGTTCAGTGCCAATTTGTGTGACACATCCTATCCCTATTTCCATCCTACTACCAACCTCCATTCCAAACCCCCTGCAAATAATTGAAGTAATGTCCTACTCACTACCAATGAAGGAATAATAGACTCGAAATTCAAAATAATTTGTAATAGAAAATAAAATCCAAAATCATGAACATTTGTAATAAAAATAAAAACATCGAAAATTGTGAACAATAACATTCAAACGTAAAAAACAAACTAGAAACATTCAGTTCAATAACCAAAACCCGATTTACAACAAATAAATTCGAAAATCAAAAGTATTTTGACTATTATTGAAAAAGAATAAACATTTGTAATAAAATACAAAAAGTATCGAAAAACTTCCCCAATAACACTCAAACGTCAAAAACATTATTATATACTAGGAACATTCAGTTCAATAACAAAAAGCAACTCGAATTCTGAAGTTTTTCTACTGTTCACTTCTGTATCACGGTACATTCTCCTGTATTTCATACAGGAATCGCGATGGACGCTCAGGGTAGGGATAGGGTGCTTACTCCTTTGATTTCCTATCCTCAGGTTCAATTTCCTTTGGTTCTACACACCATACACGTCGAAATACAGTGAAAATACATTGCGAGCGGCCACGGGGTGGGAGACCCGCCTTGCTCATTGGTCGGGAGGGTTAGCATGGTGGCGTTCGCCGCACACTGACGGCCACCATGCCGGCCGTACCCAAAATGGTGCCAGTGGTGCCGCGCTTGGTGGGGAAATGTATCAAGAGGTTCCACCTAAGCGAAATCTGGCTGCAACGACATTTTTTTTCGCTCACAGGATTTCAGGTTCTGGGGGTTGCACAGGAATTCGTGACGCACTGAAAGTGTTAAAACTTCGTGATAATTCTCACTGAGCGAATTTTGGAAGGCAACGTCTACTCTAATTTATCATAGACTACTTCACATTCAGATACTTACGTTCCAGAAACATATTACTGTCACAGGACTATCAACAGAACGGAATCATAATGAGATCAAAATTAGGTTTCTATTCATCAGGGGGCCTATTCATTAAGCCAAAGAGACGTCTCTTTCAGGTCCGACTCTCTCTTTTGGCAAAATAGATTTTTATAGTATCCACGACAGGGTTATTTGGTAACTTTTAAAAGAGAGAGTGGGTGGCCATCTTGGTATTCTCGATCTCTTTCAGAGAGACAGCTAATTAGGTGTCTTTCCTCGAAAGAGAGAGTCCATTTCATCATCATTCTCCTTCATCCGCAACCACATTGGTGATTTTGATCGTGCATTTTCTTCATTTCATAAAGATTAAATTTTTCATTTCAATTTTAATTAAAAATATGTACATAATTATTGATTCATGAGTAAAAAGTCCAAGTACGGGTTGAGGTAGGTACCTACCTACCTAAGAGTGTCCGTTCATTAGGTGTAGATATAATACAAGCATTAAGCCCCCTAATTCGACTTTTTCTGTTTATAATTGAGACTTTTTTCAATTTCATTTAAACTTTTATCCGATTCATGAGTAAAAACGTCCAAGTATGGATTGAGGTAGGTAGGTACCCATTGAATAGGTATTACTAAGAAATGCGTTCAAGGAATTGAACACACGAGGGGGGGGAGGGCACATCTCGAACTTCATGGATACTATGGCATTTTCGTGTATTAGGATCCATATCTCTTTCTCAAGGTCTCTGGAGCTATACAGTAAACTACTTAAACTAGACGATCCCGGGAGACATTGGAAGAGACTGTTTCCCAGGGGAGACTATCTCTGGCGGGAGATTTTCAAAATAGATAATCTCTTTCCACTATCTACTTTAGTGAATAGGCCCCCAGGATGGTAATATCGAACCCCATAAGAAAACCACCATACATGCCACAGTGGGGCTAAATGGATGTCACCTTTAGGAGTACACTACACCACCCGGATTGGAAAAATTGTTCGAAACTCATTATTTTCTAACAAGTTAGGACTCAATAAACAAACATCTGCTATTTACATGATCAAAAATGCCAGTAAAACGCAGAAATTTGCAAAAAACTTACCAGACTCTCGGATCATGAGGTGCCGCCAAAGATGTTGTTGTTGTTTTTCTTGGGGATGCCGCGAAGAAACACTCTTCATGCCGACAGTGGTGGTTAGAGGTTACGTTTTTTCTTCTTGTGCAAGGTTATTAAGATATAGGGTTGGTGATGTGAGGGAATGATTGAAGGTAGGTAGTATTTGCTGTCTGAGGTGAATGTTCGTTTCCTCAGTAGAATCTTAGTTCAAGAAGATGAATGTATCTGCTAGCTCTTTGGCTGGTTCCATGTGTCCTGAGGCTAGGCATTTTTTAAGGAAATCCGTGATAAGGTCAGAATTTAGATTTGGTGCATCAGGAGAGAGGAACTCATACAATAGGCTGTCATGGTTGTGGCATGGGGACATGAAATTAGAATGTGGGTCATCTCCTGAAATTCGCATCTGGTGCATTTGTCACAAATAGGAGTCAACTTTTTTCATTATGGAACACAAAATATATCGCTCTTCCGTGCCCTATGAGCATTCTATTTACCTATCGAGGAGATCGTCCTGTTGGTTAAGTGAAGGTGTTGAAGGAACCAGGGTGGTTTGAAGGGATCCTGGATAATAGGTTCGTTCGCGGTGGCCATCTGACTGTCTTCAAACCGTCAGATCCATCATTTGGCGTTCGCGGTGGTCTTGCGGACTCGTCTCGGACTGTATAGCATCCATAGGATGCTGTTCACGGTGTTTTTCTGGCGGTTCGAAGACAGTTCCAAGACCGTCAGATCAGTCCACGGATTTTCCGATGTACTCCTTTCTGACTGCTCGCCCCCCACTACCGCTCGCCCGTTTAAGCCAATCAAATCATTTCTCATCGCACCGTCGTTCGTCGTTGTTATTCGTTCTGTGTGTTCATTCTAATAACCCTACCTACCCACTTCTCAGCATTCTACGTAGTATAGTAGTTTTCTGTGCACTTCTCTCACTTGCGTTTTGGTACTTCTCGCGATGAGTTCATCGAGTGATGAGGGGTCGGTCACTCCTATCGAGGTGTCATCGGAAGATGATTTGGACTTACTCCATCCAGTGAAAAAAAAATGAAAACTATCTGGAAGAAGTTTTTCCTGTATACGACGAGGAACCTTTTTTTGTTCATTCTCATCCAAAAGACGTCACTGGCCGTTCTGTTAGGGACAGATTGGCATCTCTACTAGCGTCTTGAATTCATATATTATAGTAATATGTTTACATAACTACCCAAGCTTTTGTATTTCAATCACCATATCCTTCAACGACTGATCTTATAGTGAGCACTTGTATGTCCCTGAATCAAGTTTCCTACCATACCGATAAACGCCGCAAATTCTACTGGCACAACACAAAACAAAAAAAACAAAACAACACCATAACAAAACCAACAACAAAACAACATAACCATAACAAAAAAATTGTAATGGACATACAAAATTGCTGCCTATAGATTTATTTCGTGCGTCGGTGGTCGGTTGAATATCCCAATTGAAAAACTTAGTGCCACTTACCTACGCGCACCTACCTAATTTTACGATTACGGTGGGTGTTCCAAGAACTGGCCTAGCAATTTATTGTTGGTTTTTGCCAATTTTGGCCCACTCGAAGGCTCCTAATTTTGAAAAATTATCTTCGATTGTTGAAATTGTATTTTGCTGGCTGAATTCACAGTTTATGCTACCTTTTTTTTGTAGACGTTTCCGGTGATTTCAGCCGTTTTATCAGATTAATGACCCTTGAGGAAACCGAATGCATAGCTATATTAACAAAAAATGAGCACATGAAGAATGTGTAGTCAGTTATCAGCAAAATTAGTTAGGTACCTACCTAACAACGAACTTCAAACTTTCGATTAGGTATTTCTTCAGTCACCAATTATTCCACAGAAGTACACTGGTATCACCGAATTTGATAAACATCCCATTAGGTCATTAGTTAGGAAGAAAACTACAGAGATTTCGATTTATTTTTATTAAAAGTACTTCGACAAAGTACAAGTTGAGATAAAGGAATGCATAACATTGGTAAGAGATGAATACTCGAAGCAAAACATGGAACTATATTACAACTAGGAACATATAGAAGATAGTCTACCCATTCATCAGAAGCATAGGAATAATCGTAATATAAGACTTGAGTAAGCAGAAGAATGAAAAAAGTAATAAATTAGCCGAAATCAACGATGACCTATTTATAGGACGAACGTTAGTATTATTGTTATAAAAAGAAGAAATAAATTAGCAGAGATCAATGATAACATATGAACTTCTCACACATGCACGAGTCACAGCCTTTCAATAAACCTAAATAGGTATGATTTGTATAACAAATTAACAAACGTCAGAAAGGAGAAAAAAAATCAAGATCGACGACGACACCACACAATCAGGAAGGTTAGACATTTGCAGGTTGCACAGCGGTTGCAGTCAGATTTCCTTCCCAAGCGTTCGCGGTGTACCCGGTCCATTGTGAGTTTGAAAGTTGGTATTGGTGGCGCATGCGTGTTTGCACGATCAGAAAAGTGGCTTCAGACGGTTCCCTGGCCGTCAGAAAAATACACCGCGAACGAAGCTAGTATTTGCTGTCTGAGGTGAATGTTCGTTTCCTCAGTAGAATCTTAGTTCAAGAAGATGAATGTATCTGCTAGCTCTTTGGCTGGTTCCATGTGTCCTGAGGCTAGGCATTTTTTAAGGAAATCCGTGATAAGGTCAGAATTTAGATTTGGTGCATCAGGAGAGAGGAACTCATACAATAGGCTGTCATGGTTGTGGCATGGGGACATGAAATTAGAATGTGGGTCATCTCCTGAAATTCGCATCTGGTGCATTTGTCACAAATAGGAGTCAACTTTTTTCATCATGGAACACAAAATATATCGCTCTTCCGTGCCCTATGAGCATTCTATTTACCTATCGAGGAGATCGTCCTGTTGGTTAAGTGAAGGTGTTGAAGGAACCAGGGTGGTTTGAAGGGATCCTGGATAATAGCTCTTGTCCAGGAACCTGCACCATTATGATTAGTATGATGGAAGAAAAGATCCTTTCTTCCACCTATGGTTAGTAATGTTAGTATATTATTCTCCATTCCAGGCCATCAGATGTTTGCTGTTGATTGTCCCCAAAGATGTGAACTGTTATCACATTTTCTTCTTCCTCTTCTCTTATTCTTTTTGGCCAGTTGTTCCCGTGGTCACAGTTGTTGATTAGAATTAGAATTTACTAATTTTCACAGCTTCAGGGCTCAAGGCCCCACTTAGACACTGTACAACACAATTACAAATACAAATTGCCGATGACGCTAATAGAATTGGGTACCTACTTTTTTTTTAAACACAATAAAAATGTTAAAAAAGGCGAAAACAAATACAAAAAGTTGTTACTTAACCCTTAAGTAAACGCACCCTTTGGTGTCACGTTAGTACACGCTAGCGGTGCTCCACACCGCACTTCCGTTTCTGGGGCCTGTTGACTCTCTGTTGTTCCATCAAATTATGCTATGGCTCTAAATCAAATGGGTAACATCAATAGAATGTACAACCGTATTTAGGTAACATTTTATATTTCAAAATCTTGAACTTTTATACAAAAAATATTTTGTGAAAAAATAAATGTACATTTCTCTCAGTACATTGCACCCATAATAGCTCAGACTACCAGTTTCAAGACTAGCAATGACAAATTTTTATTTTCCACAAGGTGGGAGATTAGAAAGAAAGTCCATTGACTAAAAAACGAAATATAAAATCGGCACAAATGGCACAGAAGGCAAACACGAAATACAAAAAAGGCATATAGGTAATGGCAAGAAAAAATGTTTATTAATCGTCATCAGTGTCTGTCGCCATCTGACAGTGGTCGCAGGTTACTTGACGAGTAGAATGGGCCTTGCAAACAAATCGCTGGCATTTGAAACAAAGCACCGACGTTTTGTTGTTTTTGTGTTTTCCGCATTCGTTCCTTCCTAACTACGCAGATAATTCAATTACAGCAGGAGGAACGGTAAAAACACAATAAAGGAAGTTGTTATGATGGAAAAAAAGGTGAGAAATAAAAAAAACACGGAAAATATTGGTGATATTGAATACTCCCATTTCTACACGCTAGCGGTGTGGAGCGCCGCAACAGAGTACCCTCTCACTTCAATGCACTGTGGACGACTGAATGTAGGCTTTTGGGAACCAGCAATGCTTCCATGCTACTCGATATTTCGTGGAAAGAGCATACCTGAGGCGGTCGGGTCGCCCAAGAAGCTAAGAACGCGGGCATTAAAGTTTTTCGAAAATTGCGGTGTGGAGTGCCGCTTAGCGTGTACATAAGGGTTAAAAGAATAGGTACATCGTTTTTGTTTTGTTATTCTTCAAAGAAAATGCATTATTTATATGGCTTGTCACGGGTGAAAATCATGAAGGATTAGAAAGAAAGGTATAGAGAAAAAAGAGAAAGGGGAAAGAAAGGAAGAGGAGAGTGCAAGTTATTTGGCTACTTATCGATCCCCGAGAAACTGCTGGACAGCTTTACCGAACGACTCCAGTGATTCAAGCCCCCGAATCCTGGCCGGCAAAGAGTTCCAAGATCTTGCCCCTAACACCCTCAATGAATTGGAAAAGAATTTATTTTTCGTGCGGATTTGTTTTAGGCATAACATCCGGACACTTGCACCCCTTTGGTAGATGTTCTGCAAGTAAGCAGGAATTTTAAAATCTGAAAAGTGAACCAATTTGTGTATACATTTTATGTACTGCAATTTTAGATATGGGATAATTTCGCCGCCCAGCAGGTCATTGATGTGGTGGGAAACATGAGAACAAGGTTTTAGACAGAAAGTGTAGGGAACACAGCAGTTGTAAGCTATTTCTAATTTTCTTCTGCTGACTTAGTTGATAGAATTGATGAATAATATGGATCCATAATTGAAAACGGTAACGATTAGGGTTTTTACAAGAAATGATCTTAATTTATCTGGAGTGTAAAGTGAAAATCGTCTCAATAGATATAAAGCTCCATAAACTTTTCTGCATGTAGCAGCAACTTCACTTGACCAACTCATATTCTCATTAAAATCACACCTAGATTTTTGATGGTTTTACTGAATGGAATCGGACAGTTGTTCAAATATATTTTGGGTACATTGCTCGCATCTAAAGGGGTAGAGGAGAATATACTTAATGGCTTGTGTCTTGAGGGGATTTAAACGTAAACAATTACTAGGAGACCAATTTGAGAACTTTTCTAGAGTTTGATTGAGACATTCGATAGTTTCAGGAAGATCTGCCAGTGGGCAAGACGAATAAAACTGAACATCATCAGCGTATTGTTGGTAGACATGGCCATTAAGACAGGTAGCGACTCATTGGCGTAGATGGAAAAGAACAAGGGGCCCAGAATGGACCCCTGAGGACAGTAGCGGTGCGTGGGCTCTGAAAATGGTGGGCCACCAAACCGGAACACAAGTTAACAGCTTTTTCTACAAAATACCTGTAAATGTTTTCCAACAGTGGAGTCTTCTTATGAGAAATCGGTGGATTTTAATCAACCGCAGCTCTTAGCAAGTCAGAATGTAAGCACTGTGTTCACAATAGTTCTGACCAGTACCCGGGATTACCAGAAGCTAAAAGTTCTATAGCTTCATACTGACTAATACTCAGCAAAGGCCTATCTCTTCCTAAACTTTTAATCATCACTCTATCCTGGTAGGAAAACGTCAAAAATTTCGAACGTAAATTAGCTACTTACCGAATTCATGTGGTACAAAAATAAAGAAGCAAATAAACTAAACAACAACTAAAAACAACGAACTAGACTAAAATACAACGAAGTAATTACCCGCTGGCCAGTACCTACTTGGATGGAGAATCAGACTAGAAGCCAGGTACTTATCTGTGTATGTTGACGTCGATCTATCAACAAGACCACAGACAGGACACAACGCACTTAATTATCGCAAATCCAAATCTGTCCTGGGAACTCGAATGGAAACATACAAAATTCGAAACGTAAGCAGAAAATTGAAAACTCAACATAGGAACAGAACGGCGAAAGTGATAAGAATTTTTAGGGGAGGACAGACAGAAGGACAAGCATCTGCATCTCCTATCGAGATAACAACATGAATTGAAACAATCCAATCGATTGTGAACACAAACGATTTTTGGATGGAAATGTGGGCCTCGGGCCCAAAAGGGGCGTGGCTAACCAAATTTTCACTCGACTGAGCTTGCGCGGACGGGCCACTTTTCTCTGTTACCATGGCTGCAACAGGTCCCAGGACCTGTTAGTTTCAGAAGCGTAGGTTTCGATTTCGATTGCAAGACATCAATAATTAGTGTAGCTATATTCAGATAAAATGCTCGAATATCCATAGCCAGAGAACTCTGTCTTCTTCTTTTTTCCAGTTACTTGACTTGGACGCAGCCATGCCAGACATAGGTTGGGACAGAGAGAGAACTCTGTCGAACTTCGTGAAAAATGCTAGGTACAGTATACAGAGCAGGGGGCCCGCACTCCAATGGGGAAAGGTAAAGCCTACTTTATAGTTGGGCGGACTCACCACATGGAGCAGTAATATCGCCCGTTTTCACTGTTTATTCATGAAATAAGGTAATAAATAATTTAAATACATGGTAATTTCCATAATTTATTCTGCAATTAAACACCAAATGTGCGAGATTATGCTAAAATTGAGTAAATTGTGGGTTTTATGTCGTGTTAGATTGGCAACAGTAGGGGTTTTTATATAGGAGAGTCTGGCCAGAGCCCACTCAGGCGTGGGGTTTCGGCCATTTCCGCTGCCTCCTACATGCGATACCTGTTCTTTCTGAAATATCAGGAAGTTAGATTGATAGCTCAGTGGAATCGACAAGTATCCCCGAATTGATTAAACGTTGGTTCCATACTAGGTAGGTACGAAGAAAGTTTTTTTTGTCGCCACTTTCGTAAGATCAGTTTTTGTTGCGTTAGGGCTTCGAAACCATGATTTTCTTGACAGATTATTGATTTGAACAGCTTCTATAATTTATTATTACTTAATAAGCGATTGATGGAGTATTACCTAGGTTCTTTACTTTATATTTACAAATAATAATCATTGCCAGATATGTGACCAACATTTAGGGGCTATAACCGTAGCGGCCACTAAATTTGCAAGGAAATGGTATATTTTTTAAAACGCTGCAAAGTCACATGGGTTTATTATTCTACTGGACTTACCTACAGAAATGCTGGCTGTTCATTTATTGTTGCTTTCATGTAAAATAATTGAAATAGCTATTTCTGGTGGTTTCCACTAATTTTGCCCCCCCTCCCCACCCACAACCCTAAAACTTGAATTAGGTAGGCTCCTTTTTTTTTTTTCCAAATTATCTGATCATTGATAGTTCCATTTAATCACCTTGATCCACGTACTTCTCTGACCAGAGTACTTCTCTGTTAGGGTAGCCACCCCTTTGTTGGTTGCCACCCAAGGCTACAGGAGCCATCCCTCCCTGACTGCCTATTTGAAGTGGCGGCACTTTCTCTTCACGGCCACAACCTCTTCATCGAGTATTGGAGCATTAATATGTTGCCAGCATGTTGATGGATGTTGGCAAAATATTTGTTGGATACAGCTACTTATATCTGGATATAGGTTGTCTACATACAGTTTCCACGTCTTATAATATACCTAATCATGCTTCCCTGTGCCGCATTCAGATCCCCCCATTACTCCCCACTGGTACCGTAACAATTATCCATCAATATAACACACAGCCGAGGGTGGTACTTGGACTTGAGCAACATCTGTCTGTGTATTACGCTGCAGGCAACAATTTTGGGTCTTCGAGTTGAAATGTTGAGGGTAGACTTGTTGGGCCATTGGCATTTTCTGTATAATTTTTGGTGTCTCAAAGACGTCAGTGAGATTTAATGTAGCCTCGAGGCCTAACTGTAGGTCTGAAGCGTTCACTCGATCTGGCTGTGAAAAAATACAAGTTTCACTGTATTCAATTAGCGAGGAGACACAGCTAAGGACCTGCAGGGAGAGGAAACCAGATCGAATATGGTAAATTGGCTTACCTGCTGCTGTGTGCCCGCCTCGTGCAGCGTAGGTTAGTAGATAGCTAAGGAGGAATCCAAATGAAGAAGACAGGAGTTTCCGAGCTTATCTATAGTGTTGAATTATTATTACTAGAGCTGGATCGAAATGAAAGTGGTGGTGCGCATGCGCACTTAACACGCTCAACGCGTACAACTCAACAGTTGAGTTGTAGCAGTTCTTACCACAGACGTACAACTCAACTGTTGAGTCTTGGAAGGGACATTATTTGATGTTCTTTGATTTGCTCGTTCTCGACCATTACGCATAGAAACCAGCCGTTCAAGGGATTCTCCCATCCAGTATAACCTTGACAATCGGGGGAAGGAGAGCCGTTGGCAGCTCCCCACCTCCCTTTCATTTTTGTTTGGTTTCCCGTGAGGGAAACTCTCCTCCCCACCTCCCTTTCATTAACTTGTGTACGTATGGGCTAACTACCAAGGAATTCTGGTACGCGTTGAATGTGTTAAGACACCGAAATGTTTGACGAACCGTGAAGACAAAAAATACCGGGAGCTCACGTCGTCAGCTTTCGTTGTGTTGAGATGACGAAACGTAATTTAACCTTACATCTGTATAACGCTACCTACCTTCTGTTTTCCTTGGAAAATAAAAATGTCGAGCGTCGTATTCACCGCTGCTTCTTGGCGTCCTTCTATGTTAGTGCAGACAGGACGCCATGTGTGGACATAGATTTGTATTAACCACAGAGTGAAATGGATGAAAGAGAGGTTAACATAATGTTAGCGTGACTTCACCAGCCGGTAGATCCCAAAGCTGAACGAAAACTGAACCGAAAAAGGTTAGCATCTGACTTCGGTCTCCCTATTCGCCATTTCCGTTTTGATGTCGTTTTCCGTTTCGTTTCGGTGCGAGGGTGTTGCAAAAACTCTCTATTGCCTCTGAATTCTTTGCCGCTTTCTGGACCGATATATTTTATGGGCGGTATTCATAGTCCTCACTTTATTTAAAGTAGATGCTTAAGTGAACAAATAAGGAAGCATCGTCCACTTGGGCTATTCATAGTCAGTGATAAAGGAAATGCTTAAGTCGTCCTTTAGCATTTCCTTTATTCCTATTTCATAGACAATAAGTAAAGAAAAATTTTTACTTTTCGGCCCAAATAAGTGGAAAAAACTGAGGTACGTCGAAAGGTACCTTAAGCATTTCCTTATTGATCGTCTGCACTGTTCTCTTTTCATATACGCCATCTTATCTTATCTTTTCAGTGTCATCGTTCTCGGCATTCTTGTTTCTTTTCCCAAGTATTCTGGTTTTTTTTTTTTAAATATACGATGGATTACGAACTTTTGTTTGACTTCGATGAGTGGGACGACGAGTTCGACGTAACGGAGAGCATGCGGGTGGTTCGGGTGCCCAAAAGATACATTCGCGATGCAGCAAACCCTCTCGAATTCTTTGACGATGACCAGTTTCGTCGCAGGTTTCGATTTAGTAAAAGTACCATCGTGGAACACCTTATGCCATTGTGTACAAGTACGACGGCACCAAACAATAGAGGCTTGCCGATACCCCCTATTATTCAAGTACTCGCTGCATTACGATACTATGCAAAATCATCGTTTCAGGTAAGTTGGACATGCCTATACACTGTAGCTAGACGTGTTTTCATATTAGTCATGTGTTAGGTCAAGCGAACAGTTTGTTCGAGCAATAACGTTCATGCACTGCATCGTTACTCGTTATCGGAGTTATTGGGATAAGCAATCAGTTCGTGTTTGTTTCATCACACTCGAACATTTTTGAACATCTCGGTAGTATCACACACACGTTAGCGTAATATGTTGCTATCACAACATTTAATTTTGTTTCATAAATTTGTGCTAATCAATTCGTATACGTGTGATTATTTGTATTATAGGTACCTGTTTCTATATGTGTAATGTATTACATGGCCTTCGTAATATTACAACCATACGATTACCAAATTTTTCGCAATTCACATGATGAAATTTGGTACTGATTTTCGAGTCACAAACGCTAACAGACGGTCAAACAAACCGACCTAGCTGTTATTGGTGCATTTATATATTTATGTAGGTATATTGATACATCTTCAGCTATGTCCTACTTCGGCTATGTTCAATATACCCTTTATTTATATTAGCATAAGGAGTAATCCGAATTAAATTGGTTTCATTATCCTTTACAGATTGTTTGTGGCGATCTGTTCTCCATATCTCAGCCAACCGGACACAGGATAATTAAAAATGTCTCCGAAAACCTCTGCAGGCACATTGGAAATATAATCAAAATGCCATCAACTGAGGCTGAAGTTCGGCGAACCTGGAGCGAGTTCTATGCCACAGCAAGATTCCCAGGTATCATTGGACTCATCGATGGGACACATATTCCAATTTCAAGTCCCGGTGGTGACAACGCAGAGGTTTTCAGAAACCGGAAGGGCTACTTTTCGATCAACGTCCAGCTTGTATGCGGCCCTAACGAAGAAATTTTTGATATCGTGTGCAGGTAGGTTGCCAGACACAGGTGCCTTAAAATAATACCTAAGCCTAAAACTTACAATAATGCTTATTTTGGCTCGTAGGTTGTAATAATTGTCAATAGTTTTAAGGGTAGGAAATGAGAGGTTTAGGGGTGAAATTCAAAAAAAAATCGCTCATACAGCCATGCTGCATGACTGGAACTTTTTTTCCCAGAAAGAGTTGATCAGAATTTGATAGATAACCTTGTTGTGTTAATGAAATGAATTGTACGACATCCCCATGAAAGTAGGAACTGACATCCCCCATCCTGATTCCAAGGACATCTCTGATGTATCCATCCATGATTTGTATTCAGGAACAAGTAATCCACAGATTACGCGCTGAACACTGTAGGATTAGTAGAATTTTAATTGAATTCAGAGAACAAAATTATGAATTTTTGATTTGTCGATCTTAAGTTCTCATAATGTAGGTTTATGTAATGGAATTCTAATTAATTACCTATGTAAACCATGAAAAGCATATTGGATGCGTAGATACTATATTCTTGCTGTACATACTAGAACGTCTTCCTATTTTAGTCCCAACGTTAACATATTTTGCTGACATTTTTCTGTTAACCCTGTGTGCAGGTGGCCAGGCTCTGCTCATGATTCAAGGGTGTTCGCAAGCAGTTCGGTGCGAGTCTTCCTTGAGGAGAATTATCCAAGGGTGGGACACCTGCTGGGGGACAGTGGGTATGGTCAGACTGCCTACCTATTTACTCCACTCAACAATCCGCTGACTGCTTCGGAAAAGAAGTACAACAAATCTCACAAGATTACGAGGAGCTTGGTGGAGAGAACAATAGGCAGGTGGAAGAGGCTGTCTGTACTTCGAGCTCCAAACGAAGCTCAGAAATACACTGAGGATAATTATTGCATGTGCAATATTGTACAACATTGGAATTAGGGCGAGGGATACTTGGGAGGAAGCAGAATTGCCTGAGTATGTAGAGGTGCCCAAACCAGCTGTGGACAACTCAGTTCATGAGATCAGAAATGCTTTCATAACTCGCCATTTCTCATTGTAAATAGTACTTTAACCAATGTAAATATAATATTTTCTGTAAAGTGCTCATTTGATTAGTGCTCTATTACATGATCCAGGTGTCATATTTCAACCATAATTTTTCAAAAATTATCTACTGTGTCCACCATCTGTGTTGTTATCAACTGGTACGTACCTACTATGCCTATGGGACTGACGGTGGATAATAATTTAAGAATAATGACTTTGATAATTTTTTCATTCTTGTCCAGCTGTAAGGTAAACGATATATTTTTTTATTAGGATTAAGTACTAAGGTATCGGAGTCCACGCCAAGTGCCTTTTTATCAATTTCCTTTGAATTTTGTAAATATTCACTCTTCTAAGTAATCCTAACGTAAGCCGGGAGTTTGCCATCGATTTTGATAGTTCCTTAAAAATTGTTCCAACAATTTCTAATTTGTTCATTATTGACCAACTTTGTGACTTTGCCTACTAATAAAATTCTACCTAACCAAAAGTAGAATAAAACCCAACTATTTCCTTTTTTCGAAGGCCAGTACATCACATGACCATGTTGGTACTTGATTCCACTGAAAAGGCAAACCTAGGAACTACAGTAAAAACGTAATTTATATTTAATACTTATATTTATATAAGTAATTTATAATAATTAAAGAGGGAGTAAATACAAAAGGGAAGAAGGGAGGAGTAAATACAGAAGGGAAACACAGAAGAGAAAAGGGAAAAATGTATAGTATTAAAAACATAAATTATAATAAAAACAGTAGTAGTGTAGCTTTTACGCCTTTTCTAATTTGCTGATTTCCAGCAATAGCTTCTTCTTTTTCAAAGCAAACATTTCCTCTTCGTGTTTCCTCCTCAGCTCAAACATCTCTTCCTCGTGTCTTATTTGATTGAGGAGCAACTCCTTCTTCATCTCCTGTTCCTCCATTTTTGAGATGTGCAACTCTCTGTCGTGATCGAGGAACTGTTCGTTGCGCCTCACTCTCGACTCCAGCTCATCGTTATTTTTCTTTCCTGAAGCAGAAGTGAAAAATAAAAATCGTAATTATATCTCAAATATTTGGATGTGAATGGAGGGGGGTACGTTGATACGTTACTCGCCAAGAACGCGATTTGTTGCATTCACCTTTTTTAGCCGACGCCATAGTTGATTCGGATGCGTTTTCAGTTTCGAAAACGGATGAATTTTCAGGAACCTCAAATCCATCGACAACAGGATCTTCAACACTTCCGTCACACGTTGTAGGCACGAGGGCACCGTCTACCAATACATAATTTCCGGAAGGGCCGGCCAGCGCCAGCATGTCGCTGTCGATGGCGTCCACCAGCTCTATATCCACATTCCCCAAGCTGTCAAGCTCGGGGTCATCGGATGGCCCAGGAACTGGTGGACCGCCCCCAGTCTTCATCCGCTCTCTCTTTTCTTTGGCCAGCTCAGCCTTCCTTTTGAACTTTAGGTTGTCCCAAAGTTTCTTCAGCTGTGCAGGGGTTCTCTGAAAAACAGTAATTATACAAAGTTATAAGCTCTGCATATTATTATTACACTTCTAACGAATTTTCGAGGAAAATATGCTATTGCAATGGCCTCAAAATATAAAATTTTCGATTTTTTTTAAACTTTCTATTTTCTAAATCCTAATTTCTAAATCAATATAAATGGGTAGATGTTGAAAATTTACTCATATAGCCATGACTGGAACTTCTTTTTCAACACCGACATTTTGCCATCATCATCTTACAATAACAAATTTCTGATTTTGATATTGTTTTTAACTGAATGTCTTGGAATATTGATTATCTTACCTGGGTGTTTCTTCCCATACAATTAAATTCGTGGGCGATCTTTTCCCACCCGTCCTTCTTCTGATTGACGGTCGTGGAGTCCGATTTCTTATTTTCCACTACGTTCCGGTATTTTAATACCAGCTGTCGCACTGTCACCTTCTCTTCATTGGTGAAGTGAATCCTTTTTTTTCCATGACAAAAGAAAAACGCCGACCACCTGGCACGATACGTATTGAAAAAGCACAGTCCTTGGTGACACACACGGTGTTTTTTTCCGACGCGGATTTATTTACCGTCGCCGCTCGTAGTTTATTGTTACACAGGGCGGAAAAACCTCCGTCACCGCCTAAACGAGCGTCTGGGAAGTGAAAACCACGCAGGCAGTGAAATCATCAAGTGAAGTGTTGAATATATTGTTCAAAATGAACAGGGAGCAACTCCTTGCTTTGCTGTTATACCGTCGTCGGTAGAAGAGGAAAGAAAAAAAGGCTACGAAGTCCTTGTCACATGGGTTTATTATTCTACTGGACACACCTACAGAAATGTTGGCTGTTCATTTATTATTTCATTCATGTGCAATAATTGCAATGGCTATTTTTAATGGCTTCTACCAATTTTGGCCCCTGAAAACACGAACTGGGCTCCTATTTTATTTATTTATTTATTTTTTAAACAAATTATCTTTGATTATTGATAGTGCCATTTAAATGTCTTGATTAACCTCTTGATACTACTTCTTGTGTTATTATACACATTAATGGTGATTTCAGACAATTCCCCAGGTTTTTGACTCATAAAAATGAATTTAGGGAGCTGAACTTTCGTTACAACGTCAATTCTTCACTCTGGTCAAAATCAACTTCACATTCGGTCTTCTCGCCCTAAAAAAAACATGCAAAACTATACCTCGCAAGTTCATGTTCAATATATCATTTTTAAAAAACCTCGAAAAACCCCCATAACTCCCCTGGGTGTATTCCGATAGGGCTGCCGAGTTTCGGATTACAACTGGGACCCAAATGTGTTCCCAAATGGAGAGCCAAACTGTGTGCGGAAAACGACGATTTTTGACAATTTTACGTAAATATCAGGGTGAAACTTCGTTGAGAACCTCAATTTTCCACACTTTGGAACTCTATTTTTACACCCATTTTTCATCCAAAACACCCTTGGGTATATTATTCTGATAGGGCTGCCGTTTCTGGGCAGAACTAGGGCCCAAATGGTGCCTGTGTGCGAAGGAACGAATTTTTTAGACCGAAAATGAAGTAGATATGAATGATGAATGATACGGAAAAAAACGCTGTGTGTGTCACCGGCCTTACACTGGATAGCTTGATGCTGCTCAACACACGTAAACGCGAGCACCGAGTGTAGAAATGTTTTCAAAACAAAACAAAGGTTGCTTGCTCCACTGTTTACTTGTCCTGACACAGGGAGGATGCTGGACAACGGCGTACACAACAACGGAAAACCGACAGAACGGCACGGCTAATACGCGAGGACATATAAACCAAACAAAAGCACACACCCTACCAGAACTGCCAACTTAAGCTCAAACCAGAGAATTGGGAAAAATTTTGACTTAAATAAAGATTTTTCTTAATTTTATAAAGTAAAAGATTAAGTAAAGATTTTTCTTTACTTCGGGGAGTAATGTCTGAAAGCGAAATCAGATAAAGCATTTCCTTAAGAAATAAATTATTTTGCTTTCAGAAGTAAAGTATTATTTTTACTTAAGTCCATTAAGTCAGGACTATGAATACCGCCCTATATGTTGGGCTTTGCTGTTTTAGGGGAAAACCCCTTCACTTGTGGCATCTGCAAACTCAGTCTCAGTTGAAATGAAATGAATGAAATGAAATAATCTTTATTGACAAGGCGTTGCCTATTCAATGCATGGGCCATGCCCATTATACAAAATTTTAATTAAATAATAAATTTTGCTTCTATTAGTAAGAGTAAGATCGAACACCTCACCCTACCAGATAAATACAACAAGAAATAAAAACAAATAACTTTTCCACGGATTGTCCTAGTTAAACTAATCCAGCCTCTTCCAACAACCTGATTTTAAACTTACGCTTATACAGATAAGAAAGAAAAAAAGAGCTCATCATTTTAGTTTCTACCATACTTTTACCTGATAGCAAATTATTTGTGACATGTTCTTTACTTATTATGCTAGAACCTAAAAACTTAAGCCTCTGGTGAGCCAACTCAGAGCACCAACAGAGTACATGAAAAATTGACTCATTCCTTCCACTGTTGCACAATATACACGCTTTTCGTTGGTCAATCTGGCAGCTCTCCCCACGAATCCATCCTCTTATAACGCTCGAACCGGCTAACCTGAGCTGCGCAAGGATCCTTTTCTCCAACACAGGCGCATCTGAGTTCAAGTATCTCTCTGGGTTGTTGGGAGTAAACCATAATCTTTTATACAATGCGTTATAGGAAGAGTTGTACATCCTTCCCAGGTCATCATAAAATAATTTAGTCCTGTAAGAGCCAACCATGGATTTCCGCTTTTCCCTCAATTCTTTGTGGTCTAGTCTATCCCAGACTCCCCCAAACCCAATATCATACATAATTCCTTTAACCTGAGCTGCCCAGTTATATCTTTGTAGATAGGTTCCCCTCCTCACCGTTGCCACCAATTGATCCAGACAAATCCTCGGATATCTCCTCGTGTCCATTTCTAACAAACGCAAGAGCCACCCCAGCACCCTATCTAAAATCCTCACACTCAATCTATCCCGACCAGTCTCTAGCCTCAGCAAATAACCAGGTGTACTCCTTGGCAGCAGTAAAGAACTTTTAATAAACTTGCTCTGTACTTTTTCAATTTCCTCAAAATATCTGAGGCTCCAAATCTCTGCATTATAAAATAAAACCGATTCCACTAGCGCTCCTTCAATTCGACACAGAGTCCCAATTTTGGCATTTACCCCGCACCAAAACCTGTCTAGCACCACCCCAAGCAGCTAAAGCTTTGGACTTGAACTTACTCGCCGCCTTGAAAAACATCCCCGACGAACTGAACGGAACTCCAAGATACGTATAGTCGGTTACACCCGTTATGACAATATCGCCCACTAAATATTCCTGATTGACGTCCATTCCTCCTCTTTTAGAAAAACATACAACTTTAGTTTTAGACGGGTTAATTTTGAGACCCATTGATTCGGAAAATTCCAGCAATGCACAGAGCTTGTTCTCAACATCCCCTTTTGAGTAACCGAGCACACAGAGATCGTCAGCAAAACAAAGTGACAGAATGTCGTTCTTCCCGTCTACGTTCACACCACTGAAGCCCCTATCTCGTATATATTTTAAGACCGGAGAGAAATAGTGAAAAAATCAGCGGGCTGCAAGGATCTCCCTGCAAAATACCACGAAAAACCGGGTAAAAATTAGTACTTAGTGCCTTCGAAAGTTTTAATTGCAACTTTTGCCACTTTGTACAGACTCATCAAAACTTCAAGTATATTTCCCCTTATACCCATTCGTGATAGTATACACCAAATAATTTCATGTGGAAGAGAGCCAAATGCATCTCTATAGTCTATAAATGCGCAATAAAGTCTACCCTTCGGATGTTGCAACTTTAAACTAATTAGTGCATTTAGAGTGAAAATATTGTCCCTGCAGCCTCTCCCCCTTCGAAAGCCCGCCTGGGGCTCTGGGATAATGTTATTCCCCTCTGCCCATCCCGTCAATCTCTCACACACACACTGGGTAACACATTTGACAAATGTGTTCATAAGTGCAATGGGCCTCTGCTTGTCAATATCACTTAGGTACGTCCGAAGTTTTTGAGATCATCCTCAGTAAAACCCTTCCCCATTCCTCGGGCACTTGCCCCCTTTCAAGAACCATGTTAAACATTTTAACCATATAGCTAGTACCGGTTTCGCTCAGATTTTTCCAAACTTCATTTGGAATATTGTCCACCCCTGGTGCTTTACCACCCTTCAGCCGTGCCAGAGCTGCTTTGACTTCTATACATGTGAATGGTGCATTTAACGACGGGAAAATTATTCCCACCTCCCGACCTGCGGCCCAACTCTGTGAAGGGGGGGCATAGGTAGATTCCAAATACTTCTCCCAGCTGTCGAGACTAATAGTAGAAAATTTCAAGTTTCGGTAACGAACCTTTTTTATCGCTTCCCACCATTCACGTGAGTTTCGTGCCTTTGTAATTGTCTCACTTATTTCTTCATTGTATTTGTTACTCAAGTCCCTAGTTAATGAAAAATATTGACTCTTAATCGCGAGATACTCATTAATTTTTTGTTTTCCGATTTTCCATTTTTTAAGAGACTTTCTAACATGCCTCAACATATCACGACACTCTTTGGTGTACCAAGGTTTGTCTCGCCTTCTCATATTGGAGTTCCGGGCGGGGAGCTTCGCCTCCTTCATTCCCACTGCAGCCAAGGAATTCAACACACTCGCCTTAAAGACGCTATACATGTCAAAGACATCCTCCAGTTCAGGTAACCCCTTCAACTCAAGATCTAAATTAGAATAAAATACTTTTGCCTTTTCCGGGATCCATTTAATTGCGAAGGTTTAATTTTCGTTTTCTTTTGGTCCAATCGGGGTATTTTTTATGCACGATCACGGTGCAGTATACACTCTGAATGATCCGACAGCGCTCCTAAGATATCCCCTATTCTGAAATTTTCGACTTCATCCAGAGCATTACAATTCACCCAACACTGATCCCCTGTACTATTACCCCTTGATCCATGATATGTAAACTCACCACATGCATCACCCTTTGAACGGCCGTTCACCACCATATACCCGTAGCTCTCCATCAACTCCACCAATATTTTCCCTTTAGTATCAATGATTGAGTCCTTACTCATCCTTTCTGGATTCAGTTTAGAAAAACCAAACTGAGTCTCATCCCCCATGTTCAAATTCCCGATACGAACATTCCAGTCTCCAATCAGGATCACCTGCCAGCCCTAGTAACCCTGCTGTATACGATCCAACACCCCAATAAGAATATCCCAAAATTCCTCATATGACTGTTTGTCATTTACATAGAAATTTCCAACTATTAATTTAATTTGTGTAAATTATAAAATTAGACTAAATCTGGTTACTTCAATAATGTTGGTTATTTCTGACGAATAATGGTTTTTAACCAAAGTTAACAAACCACCCCTCGCCCTACCTGATTTATGCACCCTAACAGCTTTAGATTCATAAACTGAATAGTTATTAACGATATAAGATGGTAAGATTAGTTCTTTTTCCACCCATGTCTCCTGAAGGCAAATTATGTCATGATCACATAGAAAATTGTATGTACTTGAGTCGCCTTGAAAAATTCGACTAAGACCATTCATATTCCAACTCAATAATTTTACCTGGGGGGATGTTACAAGGATGGGGGCCTTATGCTATTTGGTTGCCAATGTCTCGGGTTTTCCTCGTCCTATAGCCGGCCTCTTGATACGGTGCCACTTCTTCTCAGGAGTACTTCCAGATTCCTCTCTTGCTCTCCTCCGGCTATGAGTATCCGAGTTTCCACTTCTCATACTTTGATCATTTCTCGTGGCAGTCGATCTGGCTTCCTCCTCTCCTTCCTGCTTCCGTTCCACAACTTCCACCTCAAATGTAGCTCTTAATTCCTCCAGGGTCCAAAAATCATTGTTAACTTTGAGCTTATCGTAGTATATGCTAGCCTTTAGGCCATCCGATATGGCTTTCTTCCTGTAATCATTCAGTTCCTTTTGAATTTTCCTTATTTCTTCGGGGACGTCAGCTCTCAAATAAATTTCAGTCCCTTTCAAATTTTTCGAATGTCTTAGGCATTCAGTACGGAGGGCTGTGGATGTAAACGTCACGAATACTGCTGCAGGTTGCCCAGGCTTACCCTTCATGTAATGGGCCCGATCAATTTCCCTTATAGAAAGGTCCACTTTAAGTGTATTAAGAACAAACTTCTGAACTGCTACTTGGAGACGTTCATCATTTTGAGGGACCCAATTATATATAATAACATTCTTTGCCCGTTGTTTACTGTCTTGATGAACTAGAGATTCTGCGAGCTTTTCAATGTTTGTAAGCCTGGTCTCAAGTTGATGGATTTTTGCACTATTTTCCACAACAATGCCTTTAAGCTCTATGACCTTGCCTACGTCAGTAGTGTCTTTTCGGTGATACTGGGCCAACCATGACGTAGATGGGTTGGTTGGGGGGTGGAAGTTAGGGTGAGGGGCGAGGTGGATGACGTTAGAGGGGGTTTGGGGGCAGTCAGCAGCAGATGGGTGAGCGGGGAAAAGAGGTTTGGCTTAGATGTAATGACGTCACGAGGTGGGGGTTCAACCAATCAAAATTGTTGGGGGGTGTGTTATTATTTAGTGGGGATCCAATCAAAATGCTTGCCCGATGAGTGGGGGTGATACAACTCACCCAGCCCCTCTCCTGAAAAGTTTGGTAGGGATATATTCAGGTAGAGGTGGTGAATATAATGACGTCACTGGGTGCTGCGCGGGGGTGAACGAAAGGGGATTTACGTATATTGGGGTATAAGGTGGGGGGATAGAGATTTTTCCGTAGTGAAGTGGGGATCCAATGAAAATGATTTTTATTACGAGTGGGGGGACACGCCCAAACCGTGGTAAATGACGTTGATTAGAGGAGAAGGAGGATGAGGGAAGTGAAGGAGGGTGGGGAGGGGGGTTTACTTGGCCTCCGACTGGGCTGGGTGATGGGCGAGCGGGGGGTGGGCTGTTGCATAATACGGTTGTCTCAAGGTCCTCTAGGTGTTTTGCCGATGGTTGGCGAGGAGTGGGTGAGAGGGGAAACCCGTGTTATTGCCCTCCTCCAGTTTCAATGTCAAGATCGAATAGCAACATCGAAAAATTTATAATAATTGGTAAAACACTACCTATTCAATTAAACGAATTGCATTTGGACAAAACTAGATATTCTAGTATGTAAACTTATAGAATATAAAGAGTGGTAATCACAATGCACTCACTAATCTAAAAAATGTCATCATCATCCTCACATCCAACTAGCTGTCTTATCGAGGGTTTTAGTGCTCTTTCTACGGGGGCACCGCATTTCACACTCATATGTTCATTAATCTTAGATTTTCTTATAAAACAAGACAATGCCTGTGACGTTGATACTAATATCACTTCCCAAATTTGCGCTGACATTGAACGTTGTACCAAACCCACCGTACTTCCTTCCTCTATCGAATGGACAGGAAACCTAACTTTGTCATTTATCACCTTGCAGACTATAACGTTCATTCTATTCCTAACCCTCAAAGTATTGCTAGAAGGAATAAAAGCTAGACGGTTAAGGAAGAGGAAGAGGGGGAGGGGTAAGAGGAAACTGGACAACATTATCTTTGAAGCTAGTTCAGTAAGTAATTTGCAGTCAGATCGGTGGCAGACCTTGTCGAGACGATTTTTTAAGTAATTTATGCGGTTTTGGAGGTCGACATATCCGTGATCTTGAGAACTCAAAAACCAGGATTCTTAGCAAAGAAAAAAACATCTTTGCGCGCCGGTATGATAAAACTCTTATTTCGAACCGCTTTGTGTAAGAGTTAATTGTATGATATTCCTACGTCACCAAGTGTCTGCCTATATATATACAGCTTTCATCCTCTTAAAGTTTATCAGTTGCAGTACGCTACTCACCCATCTCCAACACCATCATAAACACCAGAAACAGTAAGTTTGCGGTCTGTTAATTAAACCAAATTTCTAGCAAGCTATTTTCGCTTAAAAATCTAAATTTTAGAGATATTATTGGCTTGAAGCCATCAAAAACTAGGGTCTTTGTCCTCTCAAATCTGGTTTCTCGCACCAAGTTAATGTTTTGTACTATTATAAAGCCAAATTTTAAAAAGTTATTATTTGCTTAAAAGCTATGAATACATGGAAAAGTAATGAATAAAATACTCAATAAATATACCATTTTTGTTAACGTTTATTCATTTGATATTTCAATTTGTTATAGATCAAGTTAATATTTTTACTATTATAAAGCCAAATTATAAAAAAGTCATTATTTGCTTGAAAGCTATGAATATATGGAAAAGTAATGAATAAAATACTCAATAAATATACCATTCGTTAACGTTTATTCATTTAATATTTCAATTTGTTATAGATGAGCTTCCTCCAAAAAATTCAAAATGCGGCCGCAGTCGTTGAAACCATCTCTATTGGGGACCTAGAAACAAACGTCCCCTACCAAATCTTAAGCATGTCTCGAGTCAACACCAAATTTGGAGCTTCAGTGTTAGCTCATCTGAAGAAGCTTGAATTGGACTACGCGCAACGCATACCACCGAAGGACCCGATAGAATGCAGGGTGTATTTACCGAAACGAATTTCTGAAACAATCACCCAACAGGATATCGAAGATTACAGCAAGCACTCGTTAGATAATTCAATAACTTTATATTATAGAGGGAAAAGCGGCAATTCTAGTTTTATTATAGATTTTTTATAAACATTATTTTAACGTTTATAGTTGTATTTTTTATGTGTTTAACTATGTATATTAATTCGATAATAAAATAATGTGGCATTGTACCTATTTAAACTCATATGTTTCCCCAAACCACTTTCTGAAAGAAAGAAATAAAATTTAAAAACGAGTCAGTGAGCCAGCCAGTTAGATTGAGCGAGCGAGTTGGCTGGCTGACAAGGGTGGGGAGATGGGTATTTATACAAGGACCGAATTCACTCCGTATCCTTTCAATCACTCTGAAGTCTCAAGTCCGCCTCATCATTATCTTCTTTTGCTTTCAACCAAGGTAAGTGAATTTCGTTATAATAAACACACAATGTTTTATTATTTTTCTCGAGAAGACTCAAAGCTATATTTATAGGAACTTGATAATGATGCAAGGATCATACAATTAACTCTCACAAAATCAAATCAGGCAAAAAACTTTCAACGGTCTAAATGAGATTCAATTCTTCATTTAAGAATATTGGTTTGACACTTGTAAGAAAAAAAGGTAAGGGATCTTTTATCATAATAATAATAACAAAATGTGATGGAAAACATTTTTTATTTTTTTTAAAACCATTATTGTATAATATACGAGTAGGTACAAAGGTATAAAAGTTAGTTTATAAAAGTAGGTAGATAGCTTACATAGCAAATATTTTTTTTAAATTTGTTTAGAAATACACTCATGTTTTTCATAACTACATATTTTTGTCCATAAGCGACAGTTGACACAAAAAAGCGAAGTTTTATTTCCAACTTGCTTTAAAAATCCCATAAGTGAGAGTTTATTGCTATCAACACCCATTTTGACATCCCCGAACGTAAACCGCCGATTCTTAGCTATAAACATGTTTAGTTTGCTGGCGTTCTCCTTAGCCCATCTAAAAAGTATTTCCAACTTAAATAAAGAGCAGCTATTATGGTAAAACACATTTTTAGTTAAATGAGTCAAACAAGCCATTGGTAAATTATGCTTATTCTGGTCAAATAGCACTTGGAAACTTTCACAGCCTAGGGATGCAAGATCAATTATAGGTGGATAAGATTCAGGCAAATACTTTTGAATAAGCATGGATTTTTCAGTCCCTTTCATGTAGCAATAATTGGTGCGCTGTGATATCCGCCACAAGGTTGTCTGGAGAGAATTAATAGGTTCCGTTCCATCAGCCAAAGACAGTCCATGGATTTTGTCACGGGCATATTGATCCTGTAGGCTTTGATGGTCCTGTGGGGGGGATCTGAAGACAAAATGGAATTTTTCCTGAACGTTCCCATTGTCGAATATGATCCCAGATAGTTCCTTGATGTCTTGTCCGGTTATAAAAGTTATATCCAAAAGGCAGAGAGACATGTTGAACTTAGGAGATCTACACTTCACACTACGTAGCAGGATCAGAAATAAATGATGTTTCGAGTCTGCATCCTTCCTTTTTATCTATCCTTCCTCCCTCTCCCCCCACTACTTCAAACCATTTGTCAATTTTAAACGATTGATCAAATCATTAACGTAAATGTGGGTTGCAAAAGTGGATTTCAAAATTTCAATCTCATCATTTAGGTTTTCTAAAGTAGCTGCATCTGATGGTCGTTCACCTTTCTTCACTGATATTATACGACGTTTCTTCCCGTCCCAAACAGTACGATCTTTGAAGGCTACCTGAAGAGCATTAGAGTTGAAGTAATGAAGCGTTAATGCATCATTAGATTCATTAGGATTTGCTAAATTTTGAATGCGTTTAAAACCAGCATTGTAAACTCCATTTACAAATGGTAATGCCTTCTTTGCCTTCAAATCCTCGATGGTAGCTTCAATATTTTGTATACTAGTTGCATGTTCCGCAATTTTGGCACTATATGAGGAATTAACTACACTGTTTTTGGCCACCTCGTTATCAACGTATTCTTTTGTAGTCGGATTATGTCGATGGGTGGGATTTATGACCCTCAACCGTTTTCTCGACAATCCAAACTTGTCCGTCATCTCTACTGTACTGAACTGGAAGGTAGATCACGCAGATGCTATATAACCGCGGGCAATCAATTGGTTAATTAAAATGTTGGCCGATCGTTGCAAACGATGATTTCCTGCAGTAATCCCAGCTAATATCAATTCAAGTCGTTTTACAATATCATCCGGATGCATCTGATCATAGTCTATTAACTCTTGATTATTGGTAGAATGATATTGATCAAGAAGCTTGGATAAGCCAGAACCTTCCTTTTTTCTTTCCACCTCTTTTTTTATGGGATAAATCTTTTTTATAATGTTCGTGTGTTTTTCACCTATTCTACGAACCCTAGAGTAAGGATTAAACCCGTAATGAGCGACTGAAGTTTGTCTAACAATGTCTCCATAAGTTTGAAAATCAGTATGAGTAAAATCTTTTGGATTTTGTAAAAACAGTAAACGATACAGTCCTGGGCTGCTCTTGTATGCAATCCCATTAATGTATATATTGTTTCTGTCGAAGGTCAGTTTTGAATCCCCAAACGTGACTCCTTGTGAACCTTGAACAATAGGTCCATATGTCCGATCAATCTTCTCGGAGGTATTATCCCATTTTCCAGTAGCGAGAAATTTGTAATAGTCCCTTGCATAGGGAGGAGCATTCCGCAAAAATTTCTTCAAACTCTCCTGTCCTTCACTAGTCGACACATCAGTTTCAATTTGTGATTTTTCCATTTTCGAGATATTTTTCTCTCCTGGGGCGGACACGCTAGAGCGAATTCGTTTGGTAAGCATAGATTTTGAGTCTAATAAAGATTGTCTTTGGGCCATACTAGGAGGAGGGAGGGTTGTAGCATCAGCTAACAGCAAAGAAGATGATTCAGCAGTGGGGAGAGGTGAGCTTGCTTTTAGCGGTGATGTAAAACTATACTTAGCTTTTCCTTGATTTCCATCAAATTCATAGACAGTTTCTGGTTGTGGCGTAAATAACAAGGGGTCCTCTTCTCTGTTTTCCTCCTCTTCATTTCCATTATCGACACCAAAATTAAAATAATCATAATCATTGCGTGTTGAAAAGCTAGGTTCAGATTTTATTGGTGGAGGAGGGGGAGAGGAGGGGGCCATGGCATCATTTCTTTCAGTATTAGCGTCAATTAATTGTTGGATAGAAGATGTCACCGGAGCGAAAAACTGTTGGTTCGCCGTTGTCAATTGCCTTTTGGATGCTTGTAACAGCTTGAACTTTCGTTTCAATGATCTTCGCGAGTTATGCAAAGCCGAAGCCACCTTTGCTTTTTTATCGAGCTGCTTAACTCGTTCTATGTTCATGTTTGTAATGATGATGTTTCTGCCCCATCAATGGGTGTATAGTAGGTACAAAGAACTCATCCAGTCCACTTTTATATTTACCATGTTGTAAATCCTTGCTCTTGTCAATTGTTAAACAGTTGAAAGGTTTACACCATGCTTCTCTAGCCATTTTTAGAAAGTCCGAAAACGTTACATCTGCGGAGGCGTGATCACGCCAGATCAGGTAAAGATTCCTGGTGTCTTGAGCAAAACTTAAAATAAACGAAGCATTATCTCTAACGAAATGTTTTCGAGCTGAAGCGTAACTTTGAAGTAGATAAAACACATCAATTTTATAATGACGTCCTCTGGTGAATAATGTTTTGATTAAGGGTAAAAAATCGATTTCTTCTATATCATCAAAAATAATTACCGAAAATGGAGGAACTACTCCTGGGAAGTCCTCAAACTTTGAACACATTACAAATTTAATTTCTGGAACTCCTTTAAAAATTAAATTCAAAAATTTATATTTATGCTGATTATAGGTATTTGTACATAATATTAATTGTTGAAATTTCAGCCCATTAGGAGCCAGTAACATGTTTAATAAAAAATTTGTTTTTCCCGCTCCACTTCCTCCTGAGATCAGGCTTCTAATATGTGTCCTTGGAAAGAACTGACTACGGGGTACATTCGCTTCATTTTCACAAACTACTAACTCATCATAATTCTTAATTGGAAACGCTATATCTGCTTTCTTCAACTCCATGGTAATCACTGACCTATAAAAGCAACATGTGCTGGCTTATAGCTTTAGTCTCAAATAGATGAGCGTCCTAGACACATTTATAAATCGCAATAGAGTTCCTTTGCTAATTCACGGAAACTTTTGTGGTCCAGGCAACAATCTGCATAATCAGATTTTGAATAAAGTCGCGCCTGTATCCCAGTTAGATTTATTTTGCAGAGATCACGATTTGGCTTATGAAAAGTCGAGAAATTTGAACACTCGACACGCCGCTGATTTAATTTTAGCCCAGAAAGCTTGGTCGAGAGTTGGAGCGTCTGATTCTACTTTAAAGGAACGATTAGCCGGAGCAGCAATTTCAGGTGCTATGCACACAAAACGGTTTTTGGGTGCGGGGGGAGCAGGAAAGATAAGGCGAAGGTCGACGGGTGGAAAAAAAACTGGTCAGCGAGCGCCGACGACGACGACGAAGGAGCGTCCTTTTCATCGACAACAGAAGAGACGGGGAGGGGGGAAACCCGCTCGTGTCAAGGGGGGGTTCCTTCAATTTCTTCCGCTGTTGGCTTCGGCTGGGCTGGGTATCGCTCAAATCATAAAATCTGTCAAAGATTCTCGGCGGGAACAAGAGGCTCTAGACGAGCAAAAGCGCCACAATCGCGAGCTCGAAAAGACAAGAGGACAGTTAGCAAGCGGCGGACGATTGGGTGGAAAAACAAGGAACACACTTTTGAGTCACACATCGCGGCGGGTTGGAAGAAGAAAGATTCAAAGAGGGCGCGGTTTTATCATGAAACAATATCATTGTTGAAAAGATTGAAAAATACTGCGCTGAACAACATAGAAATAACTGATTTTTTGAGAAAATCCCCATCATTCCGAGGTGTGTACATGTTAGATAACCTCCCACCTCAACCGCATGAACATGAAAGGATTGTAGTGAATTTAGGTTCACAATGGAGCAAAGGAACGCATTGGGTCGCTGTTCGCAAATCTGGAAAAATTGCATTATTTTTTGATTCATTTGGATTAGAACCACCTCAAGAAATTTTAACCTATATGAGAGGTTGTAAAGTATTTTATAATTCAATCTGTTATCAACCGCGGGTGGGTTGCGCTCATTGCGGACACATGTGTATACTCTTTATATTATGGCCTTATCCCGGAAATTTACCCTTCATGGCCCGAGCAGCCTGCTAACTGCAAGCATTTTCCCCCCCATAATTCTTGACGAGGACAAAAACTATGGATTAGGACTTCTAAACTTCTTTGGTTACAACACTATCGCAAATGTTCAAAATGGTTTAACAAATACTTTCAAGCTTATGAATAACACTACGATTGGAATTCCATCTGGAACCTACGATGCTGAAGCAATTTTTAGTTATCTGGAAGAAGAAATGAAAAAAATTGACAAATCTCAATCAATAAAATTTGAAATAAACCATAACACGGGAAAAGTAAGCGTCCAAGCATCTTTTGATATTGATGCGTCAAGTGAGGGAAGCGTTATGCAGCTATTGGGTTTTAGTAAACGAATTTTGAAAGCAAACATATTACATACATCTGATTCTCCAGCAAATATTTTCAACTACCATTCAATAAATGTGGAGTGTAATTTGACATCGTCCGATTCTTACGTAAATGGAAATCCATCTCACGTAATTTACTCATTTTGTCCAGAAGTGGAAATAAATTATAGAATTAACCAAGCCATTTCTCCCATTATCTATTTAAACGTGAGTAAGAAGATAATCGACTTTATTGAGGTTCGGGTAACGAACGAGAAAGGAGCTCTACTAGATTTTCGAGGCGAGAACATTTCGGTCATTCTCCATTTAATCGAAGTTTGATGGGCTACATATTCACTTCCCAGTATCCAACTTTTACCATCCAGCAGCAGGAACAACAGCAGCGACAAAATCATAAAACCAGCTCGCTTTCCAATCGAAGCGTTAAAATCCTGACCAACCTTGGCTTTACTGTTTACAAACATGGACGGCATTCTGACTTTACCTCCAATGGACGATAAAATCACAGGAATCCATGTTCTTCGTCACTCACCGTTTAATATGACTGATACAGGATATAATTCTGAAATCAGGATAGTTATTAACTCACCCGAAGTTTATTTCCCTCACAGCAGCTATATTACACTAGAGGGAAAACTCGAGTCGGATTTATACGATGCGGATTTGCAGATTATATCTAACGGACTCGCTTACATGTTTCAATCAATAACATATCTTTTGAATGGCACGGAAGTGGATTCCATTCGCAACGTTGGATTAACATCAACTTTAAAAGGGTTGCTTTCATTTGAGACGCACGAATTGAATGCGTTGGAAAATGCTGGTTTTGGAAACCCCAATGCGGGGAACGCGGTACTTCCATCCGCTCTATTGGATTCCACTACTCACAGATTTAACGTGATTATCCCATTAAAATATCTAATGGGATTTTTCGAAGATCACAAAAACTTTATACTGGATATGCCCCAAGAACTGTTACTGGTCAGATCGTCAAATGATCTGAATTGTCTGCAAGGCAAACCCTCGCATAAGAATCTCAAACTAAATCTGGATAAAATCACGTGGAGTATGCCTCTTATTAAATTGTCCGATGAGGAAAGGGCTAAAATGTATTCTACAGTGCGTCAAAATGTATCTATACCTCTCGCGTTTCGGAGCTGGGAAATTCACGAATATCCATCGTTGCCAATAAAAACTACAACAAGTTTAAACCGCCCTCGCTACATTGCAGTGTGCTTTTTCATCAATAAGCGAAATAACCTGGACGTAAATAACGCTCTTCCCGACGCAGTAGAATTGAAGAGTTATAGATTGTTCTTGAATAATAAACAATTCCCTTTTCAAGAGCCAAATGTGAACATAAAAAAAGGAATTTTATCGGAACTATACCTAAACTATTTACTATTTCAACAAGTATACTATCACAAACATTATTCTTCACCGCTAATGACGCGATCAACGTTTTCAAAATCGCCCATTATTGTTTTTGATTGTTCTAAACAAGATGAGTCTATTCGGGAGGCTGTAGACATACGGCTTGAAATTGAGACAGATGCCGAATTCTCTGATAATACCAGCTGTATTGCTCTGATTATACATGAAAAATTATTAAGTTATAATCCTCTCAACAAAGATGTTACAAAACACTGAATGTACAACCTTTTAAATAAATTTTTTTTTTTCCCATTTATTTTTCAGTTCTTTAAGACATCCTTTTTGCAACAAGAGCAGCTGTGATGCAGTCCTCAAGCAAAAACATGTTGGCTTCTCCAACAAAACCTTTTAAATGCTTAGTTTGCAAAGTATCTTTTGCAAATATATATACGTACACCAGACATCAAAGTACATATAGCCATAAAAGGATGATTCAACAGTTGGCGTCCAACCCTGATAGTGGCAACATCACTGAAGACCAAGTGGAAGCAAGACCTTCTGTCATTGTAAGAAATCCGACTGTTAGGCCCTCAGTCATTACTTCTGTGAATGATCTAACAAATATGTCACGACCCAGCGGTAGCGCCAGATCTTCACAAGTGAAACAATGGCGAGACTTTCAATTACCCAACAATCTCGGGTACATTTTGGTTACTCAGGATAATTCAGCAGTCGATATTTACATACAAAACTCAGCCCATGCCAAAAATATTGATATATTTTTACATTCGTTAACCGAAAAAGTGCATAATATTTTAAAAATGTATATTGATAAATGGATTTCATTTAAAGTTAGTTTCTGGCTAGAATGTAAGTTTCAAAAACCTGTTGGTGATGACCATGAATTTTTATCTACCAATTTCAAGACAAAAAACATTATTATACTTAATAGTCTAGGAGATGATGTGTATTATAATTGTATATCATCATTGCTGCGTGAAATGGATGATTTCACAGCTCGGGGATCTGGTTGGTCATTGTTTTCGATTGATGGTCTTTTAATATCAATAACCAAGTATCAACCTTTGAGCAGAAAAGGTAGTTCTTGGATTGGTCTACCAAACCAAATAATCAACAGAAAAGCCGTTATTAATGTTAAAAATGTGGATGATTTATGTTTCAAGTACGCAATATTAAGTATTATCGCTCATGAACAAGGCTTTACTCATTTACACCGAGTCAGTAGTTATACTAATTTTAATCACAACTTAGATGCTCAACTTCCCAGTAGATATTCGTCATATACATAATTTTGAAAATGATAATAATGTTAGTGTAAATGTGTATGGTCTCTGTGAGAACAACTATGTATATTTCAAAACAGCCCGCAAATGTTGACCAACAATTTGATTTATTGTATATTAAAAACGAACAGACGAGCCACTTCTGTGGAATTGTTAATTTAAGTAGGTTAGTTCGTTCCCAGCTTTCTTCTAGCAGGAATTCCTATCTAATATGTAAACGTTGTTTTAAATTGTTTAGGAAAGACTATCACTCAACTGATAGAAAAACTCCTGAGGAGAGACTTGAAGAACATAAAACATTTTGCAACAATTTTGAGCCCATTCGTTATAAATTTCCTAAAGTTCCGTATGTTAAATTTGAAAAGCAACAATTTAGAACAGAAGTTCCTTTTGTTGCATACGCCGATCTTGAAACTATGCTTTGCCCATTAACTCGGGATGTGGTACAAGAAGATGGCATGAAACCTTTGGCCAATCATATACCTACCTGTATAGGTCTGTATTTCAAGTCTCGTTACCCTCAGTTGCATGAAAGTAAACTATATGTGTTTAACGGAGAAAACTGTATTGACCAATTTCTGCAAAAGGTACAATCTATATGTATTGACATAGAAACTATTTATGACAACAATTTACCATGTAACATGACTTTGGATGAATTCAGGAAACATGAAGCAAAGGTAACATGCGCTTTTTGTGATAAAAGCTTCAATCAAACCGACACAATTAAGGTAGCCGATCATGATCATTTAAATGGTCATTACCGATGGACTCTTTGCTCAAAATGTAATTTAAAAGTTAAAAGACCAAAACATCTGCCTATTTATTTTCATAATTTCAGCGCTTTTGACAGTCACTTTGTTTTTAGAAAATTAAACAAATTTCCCGGTAAAATCGATATTATACCGCAAACGTCTGAAAAATATATATCTATTATAAAACATTTTGAAAATTGCCGAATAAAAGCACGTTTCCTGGATTCATTTAGATTCCTTCCCGAAAGTTTAGCTTCCTTAACCAATAACTTGAATAATTTTCCAGAAATGAGACAGGTTTTTCCGGATCCCACAAAATGTAATATGTTATTACGAAAAGGGATCTATCCCTATTCCTATATAGATAAGTGGGATAAGTTAAAAGAAACACAGTTGCCAGAAAAACGATGTTTCTTTGATGAATTGAATGAGCGCAATGTATCAGACGAAGACTTTTTACACGCTCAAGCTGTTTGGAAAGCTTTTGGTATATCAGATTTGTGGGGCTACACCAATTTGTATCTATCTAGCGATGTGATATTGCTGGCAGATATTTTTGAGCAGTATAGAAGTTTAAGTATCGAAGAATACGGACTTGATCCTGCTTGGAGCTTTACAAGCCCAGGTTTCTTTTTTCAAGCCATGTTGAAGATGACCGGAATAGAATTACAACTTTTAACAGATATTTCAATGTTGCAATTTGTCGAATTAGGGATCAGGGGAGGGATTACGATGGCAGTGAAGCGATATGCCAAAGCCAATAATCCATATCTCAAGTCCTACGACTCTAGTCTACCCAACTCATATATATTATACCAAGATGTCAATTCCCTCTATGCGTATGCAATGACTAAATATTTGCCATACGATGAGTTTCGTTGGGTTGATGGTGACATATCGGAGGTCGATGTAACCAATATTCCTGATAATTCACCAATCGGTTACATTTTACAGGTAGACTTGGAATATCCCATCACTCTGCACTCTGCCCATCGCGATCTTCCATTCTTTCCTGAAACCAAAGTACCCCCTTGCTCACTTGGAGGTAAAGTCCCGAAACTGCTGACTACATTAGACAAAAAATATAATTATATCGTTCACTATGGTAATCTGAAACAAGGCTTGAAAGAAGGAATTATCTTGAAAAAAGTGCACCGGGTATTGCAGTTTAAACAAACACCGTGGTTAGCTCAATATATCCACCATAATATTGAGTTAAGAAAGAAGGCTAAAACTTCGTTTGCCAAGAACTACTATAAATTGGCATCAAATAGCGTTTTTGGGAAAACTATGCAAAATGTTAGAAAAATGATGGATATTCGAATAGTTACGTCTGACAGCCAACTTATGAAATTAGCTAACAAGCCAAATTTTGCAGAACGCTATATTTATGAAAACAACTTAATAGCTGTCAAAATGAACAGGGAAGAAATTTTATTTAACCAACCAATTTATGTAGGTTTTGCCATTTTAGAAATTTCCAAGTAGTGGTTTTACGAAATTTTCTATAGAGAACTCAAACCTAATTTTTGTTCGAATGGAAAAAGGCTTGAACTAATATACTGCGACACTGACTCATTCATTTGCCATTATTTTACTGATGATATATACTCCGATTTGAAAAAAATGGAACATCTATTTGATTTGTCTGACTATCCGCAACATCATCCCGCATTTTCTGATCATAATCGCAAGGTAATGGGGAAGCTAAAAGACGAAACTTCGTCAATTCCCATCACAGAAATTGTATGTTTGAGACCTAAGTTATATTCATTTAAATTGGAAAATAGTAATCGTAAGTTTATTAGGGCTAAAGGCATTAAAAAATCTTGTATTGAAAATCATATAACATTTAAGAATTTATTTGATACATTGACTACTGAAAACAGTATGACTGTAACTTTTCAAAATATCCAATCTAAGATGCATACTGTATTTACTTTTGATTATTCTAAAAAAGCTCTATCATTTTACGAAGATAAGAGAGTTTGGATAGAGGATCACACTTCATTACCGTATGGTCATAAAGATGTACAGCTATGTGCTAATTTTGGAGCAAAAGAAATACACAAATAAGGTTTGCCTGTATTCAAAATAAATAAATAAATCAAGTATAGTGTTATCAAATACATATAATGGTAAATGTTGAAATACACAAATAGAGTTTGCCTGTATTTAAAATAAATAAATCAAATATAGTGTTATCAAATACATATTATGGTACATGATTGTTTTGGTTTTATTCTATATTCTTCACATTTTCCCATGTAGCTTTTTCCTTTGGAAAACCTAACCATTTGACGAGAACTCTATCCCCTCTTCGTTTGAGAATCTTTTCAATTAAATATTGATCCGGAAACATAGTTTTCTTCATTTCTTGTTCGTAAAACCTTCCAAGAATATTTTCCCCGTACACATCTTTCAAGTGGTACGATGGTATATTACGATCTAGACGTACACGAGTCACGATAAATTGCTCATTGGACCAGTTGGCCAAATATCCTTTGTCGAAAATATTTTTCATCTTGGTGACACGCACACGATCTCCGATTTTGAATTTGGGCAGTACACTTCTACCTTGCATAGCAGGAAATAGTCTTTTTAAAATAATGTTTTCATGCTTTTTTGTTACAAAAGCTGGTTTCATACCATGAGATTTATGAACTGTATTATTATATTGCTCCATTATATCAGGTATAATTTCAAGCCAACGTCTATGACCCCGATATGAGAATTCTTTCCACATAAGCTGTTTTATGGTGCGATTCATACGCTCAACGATAGAGGCCTTCTTATCCGACATAGTTGAGTAAAAATTAATTCCTTTTCTTCTCGTTAATGTGCGAAATTCCTTGGAATAAAATTCCCCTCCTTTGTCCGTTTGAATGTTCCGAGGTTTTAAGTGACTACTTTTAAATATACTTTCAGTCGCAGATGCTACTTCAGATCCCATTTTTGTTTTTAAAGGTATAGCCCAACCTCTTTTTGATCCTGTATCAATACACATCAATAAGTACTTGTATCCTCTATCGGGATATTCTGTTAGCTGAACTAAGTCAAGTTGCCATAGATCGTCAAGAACACCTTTAATGATAACTCTAGAAGTAGGATAATACTTTCTCTTTGATCTATGTAATTCATCAACGAGAGCTCTTTTTAATTTGCTCATATTAAGAGTGGTAGGTACTGTGTGATGCGGTAAGGAAGGGTGAATATACAATACTAAAGACGAATTTGGTTAGATAGAACAATTTATATTACAAGCAATTGACAAATCTTGCAGTTACATGATATTTCATTATTGTTGGGGGGAGGAGTCTGGTATTCAATTACTGAAACGTTAGTGGTGGGACTAAAGAATAATTGTTTTTCCAAGCAATCTTTTACAAGTCCATTGAATTTCTCATAATTTAGACTAAGATTTACAATCTCGCGAAAACACAAAAGTATTGAAGCTCCATACTGATCGAGCCAAGGTAATTTTTCCTGGATGACGACACATGGTGATGGGCGTTTAGCTCTTCTTCTTCTTTTTTCAGTCGTGCCCCCCTCCTCCTCCTCCACTTCCTTCCGGTCTCGAACTGGTGTATCAGTCAATGGTTGCTGTCGATATTCTTGATAAAAGGGAAAGTATGGGTGGTTTGGATATTGCATTCGACGATGTGTTGAAAATATCTGAAACTTCCACAATCCTTCCAAAGCAGCTATTTTGAATGGCGTTTGATTGTTAATGAGGTGGTCTAGCTTTTGTTTCAACTCTTCTTGTTTTACTAGGTTGAGCCATTCTTTCCCTGAAACGGTGATCTTATGGATCCGACTGTGGAACTCGAGCAACACTTCTCCTCCTTCAACATATATAATTTTCACACACTTCGATTTTGAGAGAGGAACGATAGTTTCCCACTGCATGCTGACTGTTGACTGATTCTGTTTTTTTCTACTGATCCTCTGCAATATGCTATTGCCTCCAGAGTGGGGGGTTACAAAGAGTAAAAAAAATTATACATCGCATTCATTCTTCGTCTTCTTCACTTATTGTTAATGGGGGGGTTGAACGACCGTTAATAATAGCGGATAATCGTTTTAAATCTGGTATAATCAATCGGACACTCCACCAAAATGAAGTACATCTGCAACAACACGGGACATCATATTCGCCCGTATTATCAGCATTAACTTCCCAACAATTTGCTAAATGTCCCCCGTCGACTTCATAGTCTCCTTCTAGTTGGTCTATAGTATCTAGGATAGTATCGTGCCTTTTAATGATACTTAACAACATTTCCACGCGTTCATTGCTGGCGAGTAAAGGGTTGTGTCGCCGTAGATTAAGAAGTTCTTTGTACTCTTGAGACGAAATCAAGTCTTGAAACGTTTGCATCGTTGTCATTCTCATCGCGCTGTGGTACGGTGAACGGTTGGATTTAAACTGAACTAGCTTCAAAGATAATGTTGTCCAGTTTCCTCTTACCCCTCCCCCTCTTCCTCTTCCTTAACCGTCTAGCTTTTATTCCTTCTAGCAATACTTTGAGGGTTAGGAATAGAATGAACGTTATAGTCTGCGGGGTGATAAATGACAAAGTTAGGTTTCCTGTCCATTCGATAGAGGAAGGAAGTACGGTGGGTTTGGTACAACGTTCAATGTCAGCGCAAATTTGGGAAGTGATATTAGTATCAACGTCACAGGCATTGTCTTGTTTTATAAGAAAATCTAAGATTAATGAACATATGAGTGTGAAATGCGGTGCCCCCGTAGAAAGAGCACTAAAACCCTCGATAAGACAGCTAGTTGGATGTGAGGATGATGATGACATTTTTTAGATTAGTGAGTGCATTGTGATTACCACTCTTTATATTCTATAAGTTAACATACTAGAATATCTAGTTTTGTCCAAATGCAATTCGTTTAATTGAATAGGTAGTGTTTTACCAATTATTATAAATTTTTCGATGTTGCTATTCGATCTTGACATTGAAACTGGAGGAGGGCAATAACACGGGTTTCCCCTCTCACCCACTCCTCGCCAACCATCGGCAAAACACCTAAAGGACCTTGAGACAACCGTATTATGCAACAGCCCACCCCCCGCTCGCCCATCACACAGCCCAGTCGGAGGCCAAGTAAACCCCCCTCCCCACCCTCCTTCACTTCCCTCATCCTCCTTCTCCTCTAATCAACGTCATTTACCACGGTTTGGGCGTGTCCCCCCACTCGTAATAAAAATCATTTTCATTGGATCCCCACTTCACTACGGAAAAATCTCTATCCCCCCACCTTATACCCCAATATACGTAAATCCCCTTTCGTTCACCCCCGCGCAGCACCCAGTGACGTCATTATATTCACCACCTCTACCTGAATATATCCCTACCAAACTTTTCAGGAGAGGGGCTGGGTGAGTTTTATCACCCCCACTCATCGGGCAAGCATTTTGATTGGATCCCCACTTCACTACTGAAAAATCTCTATCCCCCCACCTTATACCCCAATATACGTAAATCCCCTTTCGTTCACCCCCGCGCAGCACCCAGTGACGTCATTATATTCACCACCTCTACCTGAATATATCCCTACCAAACTTTTCAGGAGAGGGGCTGGGTGAGTTTTATCACCCCCACTCATCGGGCAAGCATTTTGATTGGATCCCCACTTCACTACTGAAAAATCTCTATCCCCCCACCTTATACCCCAATATACGTAAATCCCCTTTCGTTCACCCCCGCGCAGCACCCAGTGACGTCATTATATTCACCACCTCTACCTGAATATATCCCTACCAAACTTTTCAGGAGAGGGGCTGGGTGAGTTGTATCACCCCCACTCATCGGGCAAGCATTTTGATTGGATCCCCACTAAATAATAACACACCCCCCAACAATTTTGATTGGTTGAACCCCCACCTCGTGACGTCATTACATCTAAGCCAAACCTCTTTTCCCCGCTCACCCATCTGCTGCTGACTGCCCCCAAACCCCCTCTAACGTCATCCACCTCGCCCCTCACCCTAACTTCCACCCCCCAACCAACCCATCTACGTCATGGTTGGCCCAGTATCACCGAAAAGACACTACTTACGTCTAGTTTGACTTGAGCCAGATCACTCTTGATAGTAACCAAATCCTGCAGCTTCTCCATAATATCATCCAATGTTGCTGGGGGTCCGGGATTGAGTTCTATTCCAGCTATTATTAACAAAAGATGCAGGTAGGGATCCGTATTCGTGAATAATATTGCGCCATAACTCCTTGAATCGAGATCGCTAATGAAATCAATATTCACTCGGCTTGAGAAATTCCCTCCGCTACCCTCGCAGCCGATCTCTTCCCTGAGCTCCAGGTTGCAACTGAATCCTCGTTCGCTCCGTAGAAACCAAGAACGATCAGTCATTAGTGGGAGTTCCCTTCCTCGGCCGAACCGGTCAAGGTGGGGACAGCCAGGCAGAGGGGGCTCTCTCATCGCCTCGAACGTTCGATAAGCTTCAGCGATGCCTAGAGACCGACCAAAAACGTCCCACGTGGAGCCACAGAACAGCACGAAAATTGGCGATTTAAATTAGATAATGGACTGACCTGTGCTTTCAGGATGCTCCAACCACCTCAAATACCCCCCGGTCACAAAATTTACAGTTCAAAGACGCCGTGATCACACTCAAATAGAGTAATTTGATAGAGCGCACAACCAATAGGTGTTATCCCCGCGAGGTTCCGACCGGTACTCAACTCAGTCTCAGTTATAAATCTGATATGGCTGTCCATATGATCCATATCCTTGTCTTGTTAAATCAGTGCGCCTTACAGCCTTGTATTTACAAACATCGCATTCATATGGTTTCACCTATAAGTCCATCATATTTCAATTTGCTAACGCTCCAACCATCCACACACAAACTATCGTAGTTATAAGCGATAACAAAACTATGACTGGAAATGAGTGGAGGATTGCAAAAATCAGCGAGATCAAAACTGACTAAAATTGAAAGCAGAGGGGAGAAGGACTTTTTATATGTTTACTCTCAAAACTGTTGTGTTTTTGAATTAATCATCAACATAAATCATCATATACAGAAATAAATAAATAGTAGTTACAGAAAGCTGGAATACTGACCTGTGTGAGCTGATCTGTGAGCTTGCCCCCCCCCCCCCCCAGAGGAGCAGCTGGCCTCTCTCGTTTCCCTGTTTCTGCAGACTTACCTGTCCCGAGGGCCGATGAGGGCGAGGTGGCACCAGAGGCGGTTTCTTCAAGAACACTAGGCCCCAGGCACTGGAGCTCATCCCCTAAAACTCCCTGTATGTGACTGATGTCATAAAATAACGCAATCATGGCCCGCCCCGCATTAAACATATTAACATAGCTGTCCCCCAACAAGGGTGCGGTGGCACCACATCGATCCACAATGGATGAGAGGTTCATTCCTAAGGCCAAAATGGCCCTGGCGTACTGTCGCTGGATGCTGTCACAGTACGCGTCCATGGACTTATGATTCGCCCCAACTGACGCCGCTATTTCTGGATTCATCTTGGGAGGCGTAAGAGCCGGCAAATTCGCGGGGATCTGATATTTTGCCCGAAGGTCATTAAAAACATCCAACGGGACACCATTTCGCAAATGGTTTTCCCATCTATCCGCAATCCTCGGATGTATTCACGGAGCCGGGAGTGGAGGTGGTACCCACGGCCATTAGCACCTGGGGGTCCAAACCGGCGTCAGGGCCTTGCTGCGGGACCGTATCTCCAGCAGGTGGGGTAAATCCTGCAAACTCTGAAGATCCCGATGCCATGGGTGGATTTCGGGTGGGATCGCTCGCCAACGAGGGTATTTGGGGCGGAATCAGGTCCGAATCGTCCACGGAAATACCGTATACCGATTCTCGATCGATATGGACGAGATACTCCCCAAAATCGTGATTTGGGTGAGCTCTCTGCGAATGACGATCGGAACCAACGGGATGCACCCCACATTCACCATTTGGGTGGGCATCCCATGAATCTCTACGAGAAATATAGGGTCTTTTGATGAAGGTAACCAAGCGTCTCCTGGGCGATCGGGATCGAGGGCGACACCTCCGATCCGAAGATTCGTCGGCATCTCGGTCCAAACGAGTACGGATATATCGAGGTTCCTCTTCGTCGCATTCAAATTCCCCTCGAGATATCCGTGCATCATAAACGGGGTCGAGAAGGTCAAAGACGGGACCATGTGGTCGCCTTGGAGACCGCGGACTAAACGTCGTGAAAACGTCGCCCCATGAAAATCCTGTACGCCAAAAAGGTCTTAAACTGATAAACGATAGTCTTACCTGGACGCAGCAAAACGCAGAAAAGTAATACCTTGCCGTAAATGTGAAAAAAAAAGTCAGAAAAGTTCAGAAAAAGATGGACGGAACAACCTGTCGAAAGGAAGCCAAAGAGTAAGTGAAGATGCTATGGGGGAATGCCAGTGCTGCCAACAGTGCAGACCGGCCGATGGCAGAGCGTTCCGTGGGAAGACGGCCCCACAGCGAAATTTCGTCTTTAGAGGGAGATTCGAATTTCTCTAACACAGGCTGTCAAAGGGTAGTCCAGGGAACTACTACATGTCAACGTTCTCAAGTGCCCCACAGATATAACGCGTAGCTTATTCGGTGAGTCTTTCAAAACATATCAGCATCACCAGACGCACTTGAAATCACAGCTGCCCCAAGCAAAGATTTTTCCACTAAAAAAGAAATACAATGCGAAATAAATTAGTTGGAAGAACTGAAATATTGTGTACTTGCAATGTGTATTTTGAAAAATACAGGTGTGTATGGTGTTCCCGTGTAGAAGCAGATTCAAATGCTGGACTGTTCTGAAATCACAGGCAGCACAACCTTATGGCTTTTCACCTGAAAATATATTCGTGATTGATTAGTGATGGTTTGGATTACAAGTTTAGAGGAAGTTCAAGGCCAACCGTACCCCCCCCCCCCCCCCACAAACAACACAATATACCCCACCTGACATGGACAACTAATCATCTAAACATGAGCTGCTCTGCTGCCACAACCTGCTTTACAATATAGTTCGTATTGCCATTTCCACAGTACCCCGTACTGTTGAAGTACCCAGTACTTCGTCCAACTGTTCCATATGAATATCTCTATGTAATAACCATGCCAGTAAAACAAGAAATACTAGCATTATTAACCACATTTGCAAGGTGCCTCCACTGTCCTTCCGTGCATTCAGGGCTGCAGGGTGAAGGGGGACACTGTGGGTGTTGACGGAGTGTCAAAATTGTTCAAGTCTAAATTAATATGCAACTTTAAGGTACTTACACAATAAGTAAACATTCAAATATTACACTTGCTATAGTATGTGAGTCACCTTGAAATCTTACCCAAGTTAATCTGTGGTTGCACTTTGAAGTGCCACTGATGGCCAGTACTATAATCGCACTTATCACAGGCATACAGTTTTACATCTTGCATCAAGTTATTACAGAGGAACCGTTAAAATTGTTATAATTCTGCTTCTGGGTAAAGGTAACTGAACATACAAATCACGTTATCCGAGCTACCTACAACATTCTTACCGGAATGCGATATCATATGTCTCTTCAAGCTTCCAAGGATACCAGTAGAATAGTCACAGGTCCCACATGCATACGGTTTCTCGCCTGAAAATATATCACATTTCAATTTTGTGATGCTGCAACCTTACACACAAAAACTATGGCAGTTTGAGTTTGATGAAAAAATCTATGACAGGAATTGGGTATAGGATTGCAAATGAGCAGGATCAATGTTGAGTAACACTGAAAGTAGAAGAATTTCAGTATACAATACGTGTCTCCCTCAGTCCTTCAGCAAGTACAAATGGTGACACATTCTCTCCAATCAAGGGAATTTGAAGAACAAAATTATAACAAATAATAAACAGGCGCATTCCAACTAATATATACCTGTGTGCGTTCTCGTGTGTACTGTTAAATTGGAGTGCGTTCGAGCTTTGTAATCGCAACGATCACATGCATATGGTTTTTCGCCTGAAAATACACCATATTTTATTTTTCTAAAATGCTACAACCATACACACACAAATTATAGCAGTTATAACTGATGAAAAAACTATGACGGGAAATGGTTGGAGGACTGCAAATGATTAGTATCAAAGTTGATTGAAACTGAAAGCAGAAGAATGTCGGTAAACAATACGTGTCTCCCTCAGTCCTTCAGCAAGTACAAATGGTGACACATTCTCTCCAATCAAGGGAATTTGAAGAACAAAATTATAACAAATAATAAACAGGTGCATTCCAACTAATATATACCTGTGTGCGTTCTCGTGTGTATTGTTAAATTGGAGTGCGTTCGAGCTTTGTAATCGCAATGATCACATGCATATGGTTTTTCGCCTGAAAATAAACCATATTTCAATTTTCTAAAATGCTACAACCATACACACACAAATTATAGCAGTTATAACTGATAAAAAAACTAAGACGCGAAATGATTGGAGGACTACAAATGATTAGGATCAAAGCTGATTGATACTGAAAGCAGAAGAATGTCGGTAAACAATAGTGTCTCCCTCAGTCCTTCAGCAAGTACAAATGGTGACACATTCTCTCCAATCAAGGGAATTTGAAGAACAAAATTATAACAAATAATAAACAGGTGCATTCCAACTAATATATACCAGTGTGCGTTCTCCTGTGTAGTGTTAAAATGGCGTGCGTTCCAGCTTTGTAATCGCAACGATCACATGCATATGGTTTTTCGCCTGAAAATACACCATATTTTATTTTTCTAAAATGCTACAACCATACACACACAAATTATAGCAGTTATAACTGATGAAAAAACTATGACGGGAAATGGTTGGAGGACTGCAAATGATTAGTATCAAAGTTGATTGAAACTGAAAGCAGAAGAATGTCGGTAAACAATACGTGTCTCCCTCAGTCCTTCAGCAAGTACAAATGGTGACACATTCTCTCCAATCAAGGGAATTTGAAGAACAAAATTATAACAAATAATAAACAGGTGCATTCCAACTAATATACCTGTGTGCGTTCTCGTGTGTATTGTTAAATTGGAGTGCGTTCGAGCTTTGTAATCGCAATGATCACATGCATATGGTTTTTCGCCTGAAAATACACCATAAATATATCAATTTTCTAAAATGCTACAACCATACACACACAAATTATAGCAGTTATAACTGATAAAAAAACTAAGACGCGAAATGATTGGAGGACTACAAATGATTAGGATCAAAGCTGATTGATACTGAAAGCAGAAGAATGTCGGTAAACAATAGTGTCTCCCTCAGTCCTTCAGCAAGTACAAATGGCGACACATTCTCTCCAATCCAGAGAATTTAAAGAAAAAAAATTATAACGAATTTAAAAAAATTTGTAACGAACCTCGCCTGAAAACACATTATAATTCAATTTTCTAAGATGCTGCAAACATATACACTCAAACTATAGCAGTTTCTTTGTGATGAAAAATCCTATGACAGGAAATGAGTGTAGGATTGCAAATGAGCAGGATCAATATTGATTAACACTGAAAGCAGGAGAATGTCGGTAAACAACACGTGTCTCCTTCAGTCCATCAGCAGGTACAAATGGCGACACATTCCCTCCAATCAAGGGAATTTGAAGAACAAAATTATAACACATAACAAACAAGTGCATTCCAACTAATATACCTGTGTGCATTCTCATGTGGTTTGTTAAAGTGTCGCGAGTTCCAGCTTTGTATTCACAAACATCACATTCATATGGTTTCTCGCCTGAAAATATATCATCTTTGAATTTTCTAAATTGCTAAAACCATACACATAAAAATTATAGTAGCTTGTGTGTGTTGAAAAAACCTATTAACGGGAAATGAGATTAGGATTGCAAATGAGCAGGATCAATGTTGAGTAACACTGAAAGTAGAAGAATTTCAGTATACAATACGTGTCTCCCTCAGTCCTTCAGCAAGTACAAATGGTGACACATTCTCTCCAATCAAGGGAATTTGAAGAACAAAATTATAACAAATAATAAACAGGCGCATTCCAACTAATATATACCTGTGTGCGTTCTCGTGTGTACTGTTAAATTGGAGTGCGTTCGAGCTTTGTAATCGCAACGATCACATGCATATGGTTTTTCGCCTGAAAATACACCATATTTTATTTTTCTAAAATGCTACAACCATACACACACAAATTATAGCAGTTATAACTGATGAAAAAACTATGACGGGAAATGGTTGGAGGACTGCAAATGATTAGTATCAAAGTTGATTGAAACTGAAAGCAGAAGAATGTCGGTAAACAATACGTGTCTCCCTCAGTCCTTCAGCAAGTACAAATGGTGACACATTCTCTCCAATCAAGGGAATTTGAAGAACAAAATTATAACAAATAATAAACAGGTGCATTCCAACTAATATATACCTGTGTGCGTTCTCGTGTGTATTGTTAAATTGGAGTGCGTTCGAGCTTTGTAATCGCAATGATCACATGCATATGGTTTTTCGCCTGAAAATAAACCATATTTCAATTTTCTAAAATGCTACAACCATACACACACAAATTATAGCAGTTATAACTGATAAAAAAACTAAGACGCGAAATGATTGGAGGACTACAAATGATTAGGATCAAAGCTGATTGATACTGAAAGCAGAAGAATGTCGGTAAACAATAGTGTCTCCCTCAGTCCTTCAGCAAGTACAAATGGTGACACATTCTCTCCAATCAAGGGAATTTGAAGAACAAAATTATAACAAATAATAAACAGGTGCATTCCAACTAATATATACCAGTGTGCGTTCTCCTGTGTAGTGTTAAAATGGCGTGCGTTCCAGCTTTGTAATCGCAACGATCACATGCATATGGTTTTTCGCCTGAAAATACACCATATTTTATTTTTCTAAAATGCTACAACCATACACACACAAATTATAGCAGTTATAACTGATGAAAAAACTATGACGGGAAATGGTTGGAGGACTGCAAATGATTAGTATCAAAGTTGATTGAAACTGAAAGCAGAAGAATGTCGGTAAACAATACGTGTCTCCCTCAGTCCTTCAGCAAGTACAAATGGTGACACATTCTCTCCAATCAAGGGAATTTGAAGAACAAAATTATAACAAATAATAAACAGGTGCATTCCAACTAATATACCTGTGTGCGTTCTCGTGTGTATTGTTAAATTGGAGTGCGTTCGAGCTTTGTAATCGCAATGATCACATGCATATGGTTTTTCGCCTGAAAATACACCATAAATATATCAATTTTCTAAAATGCTACAACCATACACACACAAATTATAGCAGTTATAACTGATAAAAAAACTAAGACGCGAAATGATTGGAGGACTACAAATGATTAGGATCAAAGCTGATTGATACTGAAAGCAGAAGAATGTCGGTAAACAATAGTGTCTCCCTCAGTCCTTCAGCAAGTACAAATGGCGACACATTCTCTCCAATCCAGAGAATTTAAAGAAAAAAAATTATAACGAATTTAAAAAAATTTGTAACGAACCTCGCCTGAAAACACATTATAATTCAATTTTCTAAGATGCTGCAAACATATACACTCAAACTATAGCAGTTTCTTTGTGATGAAAAATCCTATGACAGGAAATGAGTGTAGGATTGCAAATGAGCAGGATCAATATTGATTAACACTGAAAGCAGGAGAATGTCGGTAAACAACACGTGTCTCCTTCAGTCCATCAGCAGGTACAAATGGCGACACATTCCCTCCAATCAAGGGAATTTGAAGAACAAAATTATAACACATAACAAACAAGTGCATTCCAACTAATATACCTGTGTGCATTCTCATGTGGTTTGTTAAAGTGTCGCGAGTTCCAGCTTTGTATTCACAAACATCACATTCATATGGTTTCTCGCCTGAAAATATATCATCTTTGAATTTTCTAAATTGCTAAAACCATACACATAAAAATTATAGTAGCTTGTGTGTGTTGAAAAAACCTATTAACGGGAAATGAGATTAGGATTGCAAATGAGCAGGATCAATGTTGATTAACAGTGAATCCAGAAGAATGTCGGTAAACAATACGTGTCTCCCTCAGTCGTTCAACAAGTACAAATGGCGACACAAAATCTCCGATCTTGGAAATTTGAAAAAAAAAAAAAAAAAAAAAAAAACCACAGTCATACAGCATGGCAATAAGAGCGAATTTTCGAAGAAATAACTGATTTCATGTAAAATGTGATGTTTGGGATATCCCATTGAAATATGGGCAATCTTAAACTAATTGGCTAATTATAGGTATTCAAGTATGTACGTATATTGTAGTATTGGTACTACAATATACGTACAGTTACGTATCCAACATACGTACAGTACGTATGTTACGTATCCAATACAGAGTAGGTATTGGATACGTAACAAATTTTTTGTTCCATTTTTTGCCGAGTAACACCTCGGTTTGTAGATTTTCCAACGCTGAACACGATGGTGAAGTCAGAATTGCGATATCCCATTACGTTATCAGATTAGAGCAGACGAACCAGGAAGAACATCTCAAGAAATAACCACGTTCCTTCATCTTCAAAGTGCTCCAGATTGAGAACGGAATGAGATATCGCAATTCTGATTTCACCATCGTGTTCAGCGTACAAAAACCTTTAAAATGGGGTGTCACTTGTCAGACTGTTTCATTTTGGGAATTTATGGGTAATCCCCCCCCCCCCCCCCTAAAACTCCCCAAAACTCCCCCTTAGAGTGACCGGACTCAGCCCATCTACGAACTTAGCCTGTCGATTGCCAAGACAGATTTCTCGTGCAAATTTGAACTTTTTATCTCAATTCTTTCGAGAGTTATCGTCTGGAATGACACACACACACACACACACACACACACACACACACACACACACACACACACACACACATATATATATATAATTTTTGGTGTCTTTCGGCAGTGAATTCAGGATGGTCTGAAACGGATTTTGTTATAAAAATCTTTCGGAAATTCGAGTTTTAAAAATTTTGGACCGAGAACAATAGCTTCCTTTTCTTCGAAAATTCGCTAATTATAACAAATAACAAGCGCATTCCAACTAATATATCTGTGTGCGCGCTCATGTGGTGTGTTAAATTGGTGGCAGTTCCGGCTTTGTATTCACAAACATCACATGCATATGGTTTCTCGCCTGAAAATACATTGTGATGAATTTGATGGGCGAATTTCATCACGGTGATGTGAGGATATGCCCAGGCGGGTTATGAGCGGATCACCACCCTTTCCTGGGATCTTTTTGGATGTTTGGCTGTTGGTTATGGGCGGACCACCACCATGCACAGTATCTTTTGGAGGATGTTGCCGGGTAAGGTTATGGGCTGACCACCACCAACACCCGGATCTTTTTGGATATGCCCAGGCGGGTTATGAGCGAGGAACTCGGGGGTGAGCCGAGACCTTGTACTGCTGGCACTTCTGGCACCCCAGGACCCAGTTACGAATATCTGTGTTCATGTGGGGCCAGAAGTACCGCATTTTGAGAAGGTCCCGGCTCGCCCGGATGCCGGGATGGTGGAGGGAATAGTAATGGAGGAATAACTGCCACCTGAGATCTGGTGGGACGTAAGGGCGCGGTGAGTCGGCCGTTATGTCGCACCAGAGGTCGTTGGGTGGCAGTTGCTGTAATTTAGAGGCGGAGATGAGATTTGCTAGGGCTGGGTCGGAATCAGGTTTTTGATGTTGGGAGAGAATTTGAGGTGAGGGGAAGGGCAATAGTTCCGCCACCGGCGCGGGAGTGGGGCGGGAGAGCGTGTCCGCCACGCAGTTGTCGGCCCCCGGCAAGTATCGAATATCCGTAGTAAACTGCGCGATAAATTAGAGTTGCCGGAGGCGACGAGGCGAGGCGGATTTGCGGTTTTGGAGGAGGGCGTGGGTAAGGGGCTTGTGATCGGTGATGACAGAGAACTGCCGGCCCTCCACGAAGTCACGAAAGTGTTTGATGGCTTCGTGGATGGCGAGGAGTTCTCTGTCAAAGGTGGAGTAATTTTTTTGCGTGGGGGAGAGTTTTAGAAAAAAAACCGAGAGGTTGGGTGGTGGCGCCGGTGTGCTGGTGGAGCACTGCCCCTATAGCCCAGTCAGAGGCGTCTGTAGTGATGGAGAGGGTAGCATGGGGGTTGGGATGGGCCAGTAGAGGTCGGGTGTCCATGTGATGGGTCTGTTGTCGTGTTTTTTGGCGGGTTGTGGAATGGCGTTAATGAGGGGAAGTTGATGGTGGGCGGCATGTTTCATGTGACGGCGGTAAAAGTTGATCATGCCGAGGAAACGGCGAAGTTCGGTGACAGTGCGGGTTTGCGGGAAGTCTCGGAGGGCTTGAACTTTGTCGGGTAGCGGGGTGATCCCGGCGGCGGTGACAAGGTGTCCAAGGCAGTGGACGGAGGGCTGTGCAATCACGCTCTTATCCTTGTTGATTTCCAGCCCTTCCGAAGAGAAGATGTCTAGAATTTGGCGGAGGTGATCGAAGTGTTCTTCCGGAGTGCGGGATGCGACCAAGACGTCGTCCAGGAAACAAAAAACAAATGGTAGGCCTCGCAAAATTTGGTCCATGTAACGCTGCCACGTTTGGGCATCATTGCGGAGGCCAAATCCCATTTTGATGTACTCGAACAGCCCGAACGGCGTTATTATCGCCGTTTTTGGGATGTCCGGTGGGTAGATGTCGATGTGGTGGAACGCACGGGAGATGTTGAGAGTGGAAAAGATCGTGGTTCCGTGGAGGTGAGAAGAGAAGTCCCGGAGGTGGGGAACATTGTAGAGGTCGGGTGTAGTCTTCGAGTTGAGGCGGCGATACTCCCCGCAGGGGCGTATATCCCCACTGGTCTTCTGCACGATGTGGAGGGGGGGAAGCCCAAGGGGAATTGGAGGGTCGGATGATCTTGACGGCTATGAGCTTGTCAAAATGTTGTCGCGCCTGCTTGAGTTGTAGGGGGTGCAGCCTGCGAGCCTTGGCGGAGAGTGGGGGGCCCGTTGTCTCTATATGATGTTGTATTGTTGCGAGGTGGGAGGAGGGGCGGCGCTGGGGTTTGCAGTTGAGGAGGAGAGAGGTGAAGCGGTTCGAGGAGGGGTGGACGGAATTGATGAAACCGGGGAGGGGTTTGTTGGTGGAGGGGTCGATCAGGCGCGCGTTTTTGACGTCCACCTGGAGGCCGAAATAGGCGAGAAAGTCAGCCCCCAGGATGGCCTTCTCTACATCCGCCACGGTAAAGATCCACTCTTAGGCGAGTCCGTTGAGGTGGACGGTGGAGCGGTAGTTCCCGTAGGACGGGATCGTGGTACCGTTGGCGGCGTAGAGACTTTGTCGGTGGCAGCGCGCCTGACGACGGAGGATGGAGTTGGGGAAAATGGAGAGGGCCGCCCCTGTGTCCACGAGGAAGGGGACGTTGGTCCTCTTGCAGCGGATGAAGAGGCGTTGATGGGAGGGGGCGGCGTGTGGTAAGATGGCGTCGGTTGGGGTGGCAGTGGAGGGAGAACGGGCGGCCTCGGCGTATGTGCGTGGAGGGGCGGTGCTGAGTGTTGAGGGTGAGTTGGCGACAGTGGTGTCGGGGCGGGGTTGCTGTGGCGGTGGTGGGGAGGCGTCTACTGCTAAGGAGACGTGGTGGGGCCGAGTTGGTTGGCTCGTGGTGGGGGTGCGAGCGGCAGCAGCGTAGGAGGGGCGTGGTGGCGCTGGTTCCTCGTTCCGCGGTGGGGGAACGGGCGATGATGAGGCGGCGGCGATGGCGGCGTAGGAGAGGCGTTGAGGTGGTTGGTCCTCGTTCCGAGGTGGGGGAAAGGGGCGTGGTTGAGGTGGCGTCGATGAAGGCCGGGGGAGGGGGGGGGATCAGGGGGGGTCCCCACCGTGGAAGTGAGGAGGGGAGCCCGCCGGAATTTCCAGCGGGCGTCGGCGTTTCCCTGATTGGGGAAGAAGGCGCAGGGGGGTTGGCATTTGCGAGCCTCCTCACCGAAGTTTACGTGGTAAAAGCATCGGTGGGGAGGGTCGGCGGGGTGGTAGGGGGGTTCTGTTCAGGCGAGAGGGGGGGATTGGGGCCGGGCGGGGATCGGTGGTGGGGCGGCGATCTGGAGATGGCGCCCTCCGGTGGTCCGTGGAGAGGGGCCGCCGGCGATCAGTGGAGGGGGGTCGTCGGCGATCAGTGGAGAGGGGTCGGCGCCGCTCGGGGGAGCGGTTCCGTTGATGAGGGGGAGGCGTGGCGAGGGGGTCGGATTTTGCCGACGGTGGCGGACGCGGCGAGATCATGCACCGTGTCCGCCAGCCGGAGGAGATCGTCGTCGGGCCCGTCGAGGTGACTGGCGAGCGCCATTTGGATGGGGTGGGGAAGTGCACGTAGCCAAAACGTGCGGGCAATGTCCGCAGTTAACACGCTCAGTGCGGATGGCATCGATCGAAGCCGTTTCAGTGCTCCCACTCAATGCGGAACAATTTTTCAGTGCTCCCACTCCCACGGATTTTTTTTCTCGTTTTGAAATTTGATAATGATTGTCTTATTTGGTCCTTAGAAACAATCTAAAATAAGTGGTGAAAAAATTTCGTCTCGGAATCCGGTATATGGAGGTGGCATCGATAGATGCCAGCCGTGATGGGGAAACAATGCTAGGCCACCCGCACAACCGACATGTCGGGTGGGCGTGTGGTTCACCCGCTCTCCTTCTTGCGCTTCCATTCTATTCAATATTATTTTCGACAATTTATGTACTTTGTGCGATGACAAATGAAACCATTAATTTATTTATTCACTCATTTATTCTTTCAATCATGCTCCTCTACCTCAAAATCACTCGTTTTCAGACAATGAAAGAAATAACAACAGAACATTTGAAGTAAGGAGGTATTGTATAATATAATCAACATACAGTAAAAAGTATGCAAAAATGTATATTTTCTATAAAAAGCCATTCTAATAACACAAAAGTGAAATGTAATTACGAAATTATAAAAACGTAAGGAGGTAGGTATATTATAATACTGCATAATACTCAGTCCCTATAATTACAAAAAAGTAAAAGTACCAAGGTAAAAAGTATCTGAATACGTCTGCATGGACTAATAACAAATTATCCTTACCTATTTCAAGAATGAAATTGATTTACAAAATTATAAAATTACACTATTATTGTTTTCATTGGTACAAAAATATTGTTGAATAACAAACAAGAGTACGAAATGTTAGGTATTAATTTACATATGTGTGTAGATACATAAGTTTACAGGAGCTCAGTGGTAGGTGGCTGGTACTCATATACCTATTTCAAATCCTTCATCTTTGTGATATGGAATAAAGCACTCGAGGCACAATCCTGGTTTGTTAGGGCAACCAGGACAATACAGATGAGTTCTTTTTACCATTCCACGACCATCAATTTTTGTTTTTGAACATTGTTGGCAACGCTTTTGCTTGTGTGCCCGCTCCCGTTTTTTAGATGTTCCTGAATCATCAGGAGGTGGCATTTTATATTCTTCCCATTTTGTTGGGAAGTGGGATTCACTTATTACCACATGGTTTTTCTTTGGCATGGGAGGAAGAGGTGGCAAGGTACCTACGATAGCGTCAATTACTGAAAGGCGGAATTGTAGGAAGGGCATTTTTACCACACTATATCGCTTGAACAATAGGTAGGAGTTGAGAAGCAAGAGTTCCATAATATGGAGCCCCGCTTTCTTATACCACCTAATTGATTTACGTGTCGCGATATAGTAAGCCAAATACTGATCTACCCGGTCGATTCCCCCCATGCTTCGATTGTAATGGTCAACAACTTCGGGTAAGAGAACTTTTTTCCCAAAACGGTTGGATGCTTCAATGAAGTTTGCCGAAAATTCTGAAGAAAGAAGAAGGACGTCCCGTTTATCCCGCCACTTCGCTACATTTATGCCCTCCTCGCTCCACCGCTGGACTATTTCACCCTTTTTTATTTTTTTGGCCACCACTTCAGATGGATTGTGTTTTCGATTGACACGCAATGTGCCAGAGATATAGGTTTGCTGGTCAATAAAGAGCTTACACAGCTCCACGCTATTATAAAAGTTGTCAATATATAATGCCCGGCCTTTCCCCATAAGACCGCTCATTAGTTTAGTAACAACTTTGTTAGCGTGCCCTACGCCAGCAACCTCTCTGTCCATCGCTCCTGCATAAATAAAAAAACGATGAATTAGTCCATCGGGCTCTGTCAACATGTACAACTTGAGCCCATATTTGTGAGCTTTTCCTGGGTTGTACTGTCGACAGAAAAGGCGTCCTCTCCATGCCGCCATAGATTCGTCTATGCACACCTCTCTACCAGGTTCGTGCACTTCCAACATCCTGTTATGGAAATATTCCACCAACGGGTACACCTTGTAGAGAGGGTTCAGGTTTTCAGGCAACGGTTCATTTTCAGGGGGGTCTTCGATAAAATGGAGACAGGCAAGGATGTTCATAAACCTATCCCTAGACATGTGTTTATGGAAGTAAGTAAAATCAAATTTGCTATTCCTGTTCCAATACATTTGCATTTCTGGCAAATGAATAACTCCCATCAGAAAGAATAGGCCAAGAAATTTTTTGAATTCGCTTACCGATACATCTTTCCAGTCGGTTATGCGTGATCTAGCAAAACAACCACGCGTCAATATTACTACAGATTGGTTATTCGTTTCACGCACAATCATCTCAAAAAACTCTTGTGTGAGTACTAAATTGAAAAAATTGATTGGCTCATTTCCTTCAGGGTGTATTTTTAGTCCACCGGACCCCTCCCATTGGAATCTAGGTTTTGAAGAAGGTGGATTTATGTTCCATTTGAAAGTAGGGGGGGGGGCGGGGATTGGCTGGGAAGGAACCTCTGATACATTGGAGGGGGGGCTTTGCTGTAGAGGAACCTCTGGAAATATATCAGCAACATCAAAACTAGAGGGGTAGTCTGGTTGTGAAGGAACCTCTGATATATCCGAAACATTTTCAAAAATCATTGCTGCATTGTCAGCAAAAACGGGATCAACGAAAGGAACGGGAGAATTCGTCAGACGTTCATCAATGGAGATTCCTATTGAAGCTGAAAGTGATTCTCTCATGATGTGAATAATTGAATCACCTACCACTGGCTCATCTACATTTGCTTCGGGGTCCGCCTCCGACATGAATTCTTCCACTTCTGATTCCTCATCCAAAAATTGTCTAATGAGAGCGTCATCTACGTCATCCAACTGGAACTTTCGAGAAGAAAATGCTGTGGCACCTGAATAATAAAAATAATAAAAACTTGTCATGTTACATGTAAATTTGAAATGATTTATAAGATTACGTTTACGCATGCGCAGTAATGACGCATTCAAGGAAGGATCGTGAAGAATGCGAACCAGTTTTTGATGATGTTGATGGCTGAATCGCACCTGAGCTCCGGCCAGGGTCACCAGCGTCAGCCTTTCTTTTTCTTCCACGTCCTGAGGCGCGCCCACTCATTTTATCTGCGAAATAAAAACTTGAATATTACCTAGTTGAATATACGAAGAATAGATGAAAAAAAAACTACGTATACGGAATAAGAAAATAAAAAATCAGACGTAAGATAAGTAGGTTTTTTTCTAATTTGTGCTGCTTTTTTAGTTGGTTTGGATACATTTTACTTGTTTTCCTTAGCGAAAACTTCAAACAGTAGATATATTCGGCGTTGGTTGAGTTGTCAATAAATATAAATACTAAATATTCGATAAATAATAAAGACTTACCTTGATTTTCTTGAATTCGGCTTACGCGAAGTTTTAGAGGCCAGAGAGACGCAGTCCTTCAAAACGAAACGAACCGGCGGGTTGCCCAGTCCAAACTGAAGGGGATCACTTCCCCACGGAACACCACACTCCTCCTATAACGCCCCCCCCTTAACCCTCGAAGGAGGGAACTCTGAAAAAAGTGATGGCATCGATCGGCGCCACCCGCCTCAGCGAGAAAATGAAACGGCTTCGATCGATGCCATCCGCACTGAGCGTGGGAGCACTGACAAATTGATCCGCATTGACTGTGTTAAAACGTCCTGCAGCTGGTGTCGCATGCGTCGGTAGAGGTGGGAAGGCTTCATGTCGCCTAGGTGGTGGGGCTGCAACAGTGCGGCGATTAGCGCGATTTTTGACGGCTGACTGAGGGAGATTAGGCGGGAGCGGAGGTCGTCGTAGGCTGCAGCGGCGTCTGGCGAGATGTCCGACGTCTGTAGGAGGACGTCGTACGGGAGAAGGAAGATGACTCGAGAGTAGTGGGTCCTCTGGCTGCGGACGCCGGCGGCGGAGAAAGCTGCGTCAAATTGGAAGAACCAAAGAGACGGGTCGTGTGAATAGAAGGGGGGTAGCAAGAGCGGAAAAGAGGAGGCGGCAGTCATGACGTCAGCGGAGAGCGTTGAGGCGGGCACAGTGGTCGCAGGAGGGGCCGGAACGGAGAAGGGGTTGTCCGCAGCGGCGGCCGGAGCGGCCGTCGAGGTTGTAGGGGGGTGTGAGAACGGGAGGCGATAGAGTGGATTGTGAGTCAGAGTCCATGATGAAGGGAGGAGTTGGAATTTCAATTTTGTAAAATTGGGACAAAATTGAATCGATATTTTAAATTGCACCATGCACAGTATCTTTTGGAGGATGTTGCCGGGTAAGGTTATGGGCTGACCACCACCAACACCCGGATCTTTTTGGATATGCCCAGGCGGGTTATGAGCGAATCACCACCCTTTCCTGGAATCTTTTAGGAGGTTTGGCTGTTGGTTATGGGCGGACCACCACCATGCACAGCATCTTTTGGAGGATTGGAGAGAGAGGCAGGGTTAGGAAGAGAGAGTAGCCAGCGGCTAGAGGAAGCGTAGAATGAGGAAAAAGAGGCAGGAGGAGGGTATTTGTAGACCCGGTGGCTGTCTCCCTCCATCCCCTAGTTTGTAGGGGATGGTGGGGAATCAGGCTGGGCTTCCATCCCCTGCGTCTTTCGTCCCCACTGCTGCGTGTTTATTTGCGAGATCTAATATTTGCTAATACAAAGTTGTGGTTCTGGGAGGATCCACGACATACATCATATTAGAATTTTCCGAAATTCTACAACCACACACGCACACAAACTATAGCAGTTAGAAGTGATGACAAAACTATGACGGGAAATGAGTGTAGGATTGCAAATGGGCAGGGTCAGAATTGATTAATACTGAAAGTCAGTAAACAATAGGTGTCTCCGTCAGACCTTCAGCAACTACAAATGGCGACACATTCTTCCCAATCGAGAGAATTTGAACAAAACAAATTACAAAGAATATCAAACAAGTGCAGTCCAGCTAATATACCTGTGTGCGTTCGCATGTGTCTTGTTAACGCGACGCGATGTGCAGCTTTGTATTCACAAACATCACATGCATATGGTTTCTCGCCTGAAAATACATCATATTTCTATTATTTTAAATGCTACAACCATACACACACAAACTATAGCAGTTTGTGTGTGATGAAATAACCTATGACGGGAAATGAGTGTAGGATTGCAAATGAGCAGGATCAATGTTGACTAACACTGAATCCAGAAGTATTTCGGTAAACAATACTGCCGTTTAAAGCAAAAACGCCTTATCTCCGAAAACCACCTGTTTCAGAAATCGCTTTTTAAGTTTTCTATATAAATCAGGCTGTAGTTCCCATCCAGTTTGTGCTATCGAACCCATTTTTTAGGGACACATCGATAATGCTTGAATTGACAAAATTATCTAAAAAAATCGATTTTGAAACCAAAAACTCTACTTAAGGCGGGGAAATCAAATCGAATTGATTTTTTTGCCATGTTTTTGAAGGTGAACCGCCTTAACCATCATGTAAGGCGATTCACCTTCAAAAACAAGAGTGTTACCAACCTCTTGTTTTTTAAGGTAAAACACCTCAACTCTACACGTCAGGATAACCTAATTATATTTTTCAAGATAAAAAAAACTCATCGCTAAACCAGCTGAGCAAACATTTGAAGGAGAAACGCCTTGCAATTTTTGAAGATTCGTGTGATCCTAAATCTGAAGCCAAAAAAAAAGTAAACTTTTGAAGGTAAAACGCCTTATCCCAATTTTCGCTGAGTTAAGGCGTTTCACCATCAAAAATATTCACGAATCAACATAAGTTTGAGGCGTTTTTGAACAGAGTTAAGGCGTTTCACCTTAAAAAACAGTTAGATAAGACGTTTTACCTTCAAATTCAACGATTTTTTGATTTCGAGGGTAGGAATTACCCCCACTTCTTAATGAAATTTTAAAATTTGGACTTCACCATCGAAAAGAACATATCAAATACACTGCCAAGGTGATGGCACAGGAGCTTCCTCGTCACAATCAGAGTGACCCATTATAAAATAGAACAGACTCGGAAGCAAAATAACATAGCATTACATTACATTACATAACATTACATAACGTTAAATATACATATTACATAACATTACATTACATAACATTACATTACATAACATAACATTACATAACATTACATGAAATATACATATTATACATATTATACATAACATGACTTCCATAACACATTACGTCCATTATACATAACTAGCCTGACCGCTCGCTTCGCTCGCTATCCGAGATTCGCTGTACGCAGTATCGTGGAACCAACAAACGACGGAAAAATCCCATAGCCTACCGGGTATTTGTGCCCAATTTTATCAAAATCCGTCAAGCCATTCAGGAGTTGACCGTGGTCGACCATATTTCCGCTATGGTCAGGGAATTAAAAATGCGCCTACGTTCAACTTGGGAGGCTACCGGATATTGGTGCCAAATTTGGTCGATATCCGTTGAGTAATTCGGGATTCGACCATGGAGGGGCCCATGGATGCGCTATGGTCGACCGCGGGAGTAGTCCGAAGGGTCGATCGTAGATAGAATTTCACGTAGATTACGAATACGCGATAAAAAATAGGGGTTACAATTTCAATTAACGAAGTTGACCATGGTCGACCATAGTTCCGCTATGGTGAGGGAATTAAAAATGCGACGTTGCACAACTTGGGAGCCTACTGGATATTCGTGCCAAATTTGGTCGATATCCGTCAAGCCATTCAGGAGTTGACCATGGTCGACCATAGTTCCGCTATGGTCAGGGAATTAAAAATGCGACGTCGCACAACTTGGGAGCCTACTGGATATTCGTGCCAAATTTGGTCGATATCCGTTGAGCAATTCGGGATTCGACCATGGAGGGGCCCATGGATGCGCTATGGTCGACCGCGGGAGTAGTCCGAAGGGTCGATCGTAGATAGAATTTCACGTAGATTACGAATACGCGATAAAAAATAGGGGTTACAATTTCAATTAACGAAGTTGACCATGGTCGACCATAGTTCCGCTATGGTCAGGGAATTAAAAATGCGACGTTGCACAACTTGGGAGCCTACTGGATATTCGTGCCAAATTTGGTCGATATCCGTCAAGCCATTTAGGAGTTGAACATGGTCGACCATAGTTCCGCTATGGTCAGGGAATTGAAAATGCGACGTTGCACAACTTGGGAGCCTACTGGATATTCGTGCCAAATTTGGTCGATATCCGTCGAGCCGTTTGGCCGTGCATAGAAGGACAGACAGACAGACAGAGCGCATGCGCAGGGCGAACCGCTGGCTCTATCATGTTGAAATTTATATGGGACCTCAATGGGCCCTACCCGCTTAATCCCTGAGAATTACATTGAAATTGGGTGAAATCTTTGGTTACTACGGCTGTAACAAGGAAATTGAATCTATTTCACGCCAGCGCATGCGCAGAGCGCACCGAGGGTCCGATCATGCTGAAATTCATACTGGAACTCACTAGGCCTTGTCCAAACAACCCTTGAAAATTTGAGCGAAATTGAATCAAAATTGTGAAAGTTATGCGTGTTTGTTGAATTTAACGTTAGCGCATGCGCAGGGCGTACCGCTGGATCAATCATGTTGAAATTTGTATGGGACCTCAAGGGGCCTTATCCGCACCATCCTTCAAAATTTGAGCTGAATCAATTCAAAATCGTGGAAGTTATGACTGTAACAAGGAAATGCGGACAGACTCACAGACTCACAACTCACAGATTCACAGACTCACAGACTCACAGACTCACAGACCGACAGACACGGAACCAAATTTGTTCAGTAGGCTTTGAAACGCAAAATGCAAGTGGAAATTTTGATTTCTGAAGACAAAAATTTTTTGGCTCACGAAAGTGAACACAAGGCTTCCGCTGCTTCGCAGACTCGGAAGCAAAATAGGGGGGTTACGTAAAAATCTCAATTTTGTCAACATTGGAGATATGTAAGTCGTTTTTGGAAAACTACAACCTAAATCAGCAACTCGTCCAATTGGGAATCATCATGCATACCTAGTACCTGGCATCTGTCCATCGAATCTTTAGCAATCCTTCTTCTACCTAACACCTTCACTGTCACACCTGCACCTATTTCCGTCATTCTTTCTATAGTTAAAACACATTTTAAACATTCACTTCATCTCCATCCTTCCTTTCACAAAAACAGAATACTTATCAACAAACCGGCCATGTTGTTCTGAAGCCTCCTAAATCGTCATTTTCCAGTTGCACCAATTGAACGGCACAAGTACATTTCCGTAGAAGAGTAATTGTATTCTGATGATCTTCAACTTTTAGCGAATTTTCGAAGAAAAGGAAGCTATTGTTCTCGGTCCAAAATTTTTAAAACTCGAATTTCTGAAAGATTTTTATACCAAAATCCGTTTCAGACCATCCTGAATTCACTGCCGAAAGACACCAAAAATTATATGTATATATATATATATATATATATATATATATATATATATATATATATATATATATATATATATATATATATTTATATATGTATGTGTCATTCCAGACGATAACTCTCGAAAGAATTGAGTTAAAAAGTTCAAATTTGCACGAAAAATCTGTCTTGGCAATCGACAGGCTAAGTTCGAAGATGGGCAGAATCGGGTCACTCTAAGGGGGAGTTTTGGGGAGTTTTAGGGGGGGAAAATTACCCATAAATTCCCAAAATGAAACAGTCTGACAAGTGACACCTAATTTTAAAGGTTTCTGTACGCTGAACACGATGGTGAAATCAGAATTGCGATATCTCATTCCGTTCTCAAACTGGAGCACTTTGAAGATGAAGGAACGTGGTTATTTCTTGAGATGTTCTTCCTGGTTCGTCTGCTTTAATCTGATAACGGAATGGGATATCGCAATTCTGACTTCACCATCGTGTTCAGCGTTGGAAAATCTACAAACCGAGGTGTTACTCGGCAAAAAATGGAACAAAAAATTTGTTACGTATCCAATACCTAGGTACTCTTCTGGTATTCAAAAAATTTTTGATTTCCCCCTCGTCCCCCTCCTTCCACCCAAATTTTACTTTGCGTATAACTACTCCTGTTTTAATTTTGTATGGTATCAAGTTGGGAAAACATTGGCCGAAAATTAATTTTCAGAAAATTTTAGGTGGAGGAAGATGCCGAAAACTTCGAAAATTCGCTCTTATAGCCATGCTGCATGACTGTGGTTTTTTAATTATTTGTTTTCGTTGTTTGTATCTAATGTTTAATTCATCATTGTTTACATAGTACCTACTGTAGGACTTTCTGTATTTATTTAAACCCCAAAACGGTTTGTGAGTGAGTGTAATGTGAATACTAGTGAAATTCATCTGAATCAACTCGTCAGACATCACTGCCAGGCTATCATCTGTGTGTGACGTCATTCCTTTGTCAGCCATCTACGAAGTTCCCACGCATTGTTCCTTATATTTAAAATATCAATCTCTAGTCATTCGTGTCAAGAACAAGCTGTTGAATCAATATTCGGTACCAAATCGTTCAGCGCTGCATCAGCTTCTCCGAAAAATCAAGGAGAGTCACTGGATTGACATCTTTCAGTGTTGGTGAAACATATCCAACAACTGACAACCTGTTGCTGGAAAACCAGAGCAGGTTCCAGGAACTGTGGTGAGATCCTACCAATCCCTTCTACTTCTAGTCATCTTTCTTCGCATGCATCTCAATTTCTAGTCAGGCTGTACATCACCATACCTACCACATAACTATTTTCTCTTTCTACCTATCTGGAGTTGGGCCCATCATCTTCACTCTTCTCATCATCATCTATACCTACTTTCTTCTTCTGGGAATTAAGACATTATCTATCCACGTCAATTTTGTCCCTACCAACTGCTTTCCTGTGATAAATTCTATGTCAGCTATATTTATATCTATTTGTTCTAAGTGGCCACTAGTTAGGAATTTATTCTAGTCACAATATTATCTTTAATGTCACAAGTTACCTCACTCACTGCTCAGTAAATTTGGTGAAACGTTTTTTTTATGGTTGTTAAGTCCATTTGTTTCCCTAGCCATCACAGAGTCACTTCATCTAGTCAGTGGTTATTTATTGTTATAGTTCAGTTTCTCTTCATTAAAATACAGTCCACTTTGTTAGTTTATTGCAATATCGAGCACTCAGCATTCACAAATTCAGTATCTTCACTGCAGCCAAGAAGTAGGTACTGGGTTTTACAAACATATTTTTGGTCAGTTCGAACCGGATTTGTACTAGTTATACACAGTACAGTTGAGTAACCAGTCTGTGATATCTTTGTGGGGTAACTGTATGTGATATTTTGTGATAGCTTAGGGAACTTCTAGTTATATTGGGTAGGTTGTTACGTGTTCAAATAATATTATTGTTACATTAATTTGGGTTGTAGTAATTTATTTCATTGTTATTTACTCCGCTATTTATCTATTCACTATTGTCAATATATCATACTTAAGTCAATCATCATTTAATCATGTTTGGTGGTACTGGTGTACTGGCTGGAGAGGGCAATGAGGGTCGCGTGGTGCTCAGGGGTCTGATCAAGATAAAAACGTCTCTTGATGTTGTCAGCCGTGAAATCCAGTTTGTCAGGAACAAAGGACTATCTGCCCTTACTATTGAGGCAGACCGAATGGTGTTTAGGGGCATGGCCGCCTGTCTGGATGACCTCTTAGCCAAGTTCCATATTAAATGGGCTGAGGCGGTGGAATATTCCGAATCTCATAGTGTTGATCCTCCATTTCCTAGTCCTGAAGACACCACCTTGTTGGATCATACTAAAATGAAGTACTATGAAGCGAAAGGTTATGAAATCCATATTAATTCCATCACTACCCTTCCTGAACGCTCCTCGCTTCCTACCCTGGATGCCTCGCGAATCTCATTGGCAATGCGCCCTCGTGCCATTCTACCAAAAATACCTATCAAGACCATTAACGGTGACATTTCTCATTGGCCCTCATTTAAACAGCTTTTCTCATCGTTAATCAAGTGTGAGCCTTCATTGTCCGATTCAGAGCGCTTCCATTATTTGGTGAGCTACCTACAAGGCCCTGCTCATGATGCTATTAAGCATATACCGGTGGTGGAGGAGAACTTCGAGCAGGCTTGGAATGCTCTCCTGAAGATTTATGACGATAAGCGCAAGATAGCTTGCACATACCTTGAGCGCATGTTGTCATTTAAACCCGCACCTGGGAAACCCACTTATGCCTCTCTGGCGTCATATTTATCTGGAGTAATGGAGAGCATCACGTCCCTTCAGAATTTAGCTATCCCTAACCTGGGTAAATACCTTCTCTGTGAGCTGGCTCTCCGGGGATTGGACCCTGTGACTCGTGAGGCATTTGAGATAGATCAGATTGGATTTGATTTCCCTACTTGTGACGCCTTGGAGGAATTCATACAAGGTCGGTGTCATGTGTTACGCTTGACCCAGGAGTCCATCACCAAACCCAATATCTCGGACACCAGTAGTAAGCCAGAGAGTAGACCACCTAGTAAGGCGAGTAAGGGCCCCAACAATTTTCGATATCCCGTCAATCAAAGGTCTCATTCCACCCTCCTGACTCATGCATCATCCAATTCCAGCCCTGATCATCAGAGAAACTTTACCAAGACTATCGTCTCTCAGGACATGATCTGTTTTGTTTGTAAAGGACCTCACAACATTCTGTCTTGTGACAGGTTTAAGGCAGCTCAGCCTGAGCAGCGCCTGGACATGTTGAAGCAATTTCAGGGCTGCTGCAACTGTTTGCATCCCTTCCATCGTACCAGAGAATGCTCCTCTAAATTCTCATGCAGGGAATGCGATGGCCGGCACCATACAGATCTTCATCTTCCACTCTCCGCTCCACAGAGTCAGCCCAATACATCGTCAGCTGATCAAGCTTCAGGCTTCATCGGCGCAAGTACTTCTGTGCAACCACAGACTGTCCTTTTGGGTACTGTGGTTGCCCACATCAAAGGCCTGAATGGGAAGCTTTATAGCTTCAGAGGCTTGCTTGATCCTGGAAGTATGTTCTCATTCATCACAGAACAGTGTGCCAGGCAGCTGGGCCAGACAGCCGAACCTTTCAGCCATAGCATCTCCGGTGTGAATCATTCATCACTCAAAAATGTGAAGGGCCAAGTGGCAATCACCTTCTGCGCCCCATCCACATCAATACCCCTGGAAACCAAGGCAGTCGTGGTTCCATCAGTCACCTCACCTCTGCCTCAAATCGTATTAGATTCTGACATCTGGCTAGATTACAAGTCCTATTCCTTGAGTGACCCAAGTTTCACAACACCTGGTCCAATATCTTTTCTTATAGGTGCAGATCTGTATCCAGATATCGTTACTGGAACACCTCTAATTATTCATGAACACGGACCTCGATTGATGAACACCATTTTTGGCTTCACCGTCCTTGGAAAATATTCATGTGATCCCTTTGCAGCCGCTGGTGTAGCCTTGTTAACCTGCTCTGACCTGTCACAATTAATTGAACGTTTTTGGGAGGTTGAGGAACCATCTGCTGCCCGACCTCATGAGTCACAGGAGGATGAGGATTGTGAGAAGCATTTTCGGGACAACCACCAGAGAACAAGTGATGGGCGATATATGGTGGCCTTGCCTTTCAAGGCAGGTTGTGCTCCTACACTGCCAATTGAACCAAATAAGGTAGTTGGCCGCCTTCAGTCTCTTGAGAGGAAGTTTGTTAAAGATGAGGCACTTAAAGCTGAGTATCACCAATTCATGGAGGAATATATATCCTTAGGCCACATGTCACTGTCTGCCTGTCAACCCAGATACCTAATCCCACACCATCCAGTTTTCAAGAGTAGTGCTGATGGCTCAAGGAAGCTTCGAGTGGTCTTTGACGCCAGCTTCCGGACACCAGCTGGTTCTCTTAACCCGTTCAGTGTGCCCGAATTTTCGCGAAGTGCTCGCCAGTGCTACGAAAAAAATTTAAAAAATTTTTAAAAAATGTTATACTGTATGTTTTTGCAATTGTCCATGAAAAATATTTTTCATGATTTTTTCGAAAAAGGAGACATCGTGTAGAAGAGACGGGGGCCCCCCTCCGACGCACATGTGTCGAAGGAATTTCCCCGCAGCATTTCCCCTCGAGAGGAATCGGGCTACGTTCCGCCGAGGGGTTCTCGGGGGCGCACTCCCGAGGATCACGGTTTTCCGAGGGGGTCTCGGGAGGCGCACTGAACGGGTTAATGATCACCTGTTCAGTGGACCTAAATTACAGGCTGATATCTGTGACATAGTCTTGCACTTTCGCTGTCACAAATATGTTCTGACCTGTGACATTGTCAAAATGTTCAGGCAGATCTTGGTAAGACCAGAGGACCATTGTTACCAGCAAATTGCTTGGAGGTCAGATCCATCTGGGCCAGTATAGTATTATGATGAAAAAATTATATCGATTAACAAACAAGTCCATTCCAACTAATATACCTGTGTGCGTTCTCATGTGGCTTGTTAAACTGTCGCGCCTTCCAGCTTTGTATTCACAAATGTCACATGCATATGGTTTCTCGCCTGAAAATACATCTTATTTCAATTTTCTAAAATGCTGGAACCATACACAGTTAGAAGTGACGAAAAAAACTATGACGGGAAATGAGTGGAGGATTCCAGATGAGCAGGATCAAAACTGATCAATACTGAAGGCAGAAGAATGTCGGTAAACAATACCCGTGTCCCTCAGCCCTTCAGCAAGTACAAATGGCGACACATCTCCGATCAAGATAATTTGAAGAAGAAAAAGATTATAACGAATATCAAACAAGTGCATTCTAACTAATATACCTGTGTGCGTTATCATGTGTATTGATAAATTGGCACGCGTTCCAGCTCTGTATTCACAAACATCACATGCATGTGGTTTCTCGCCTGAAAATACATCATATATAAATTTTCTAATGCTGTAATAACCGTGCACACACACAAACTATAGCAGTTGCAAGTGATGACAGCTATGACGGGAAATGAGTGTAGGATTCCAAATGAGCAGGATCAATATTAATTAACACTGAAGGCAGAAGAATGTCGGTAAACAATACGTGTCTCCCTCAGCCCTTCAGCAAGTACAAATGGCGACACATCTCCGATCAAGATAATTTGAAGAAGAAAAAGATTATAGCGAATATCAAACAAGTGCATTCCAACTAATATACCTGTGTGCGTTCTCATGTGGCTTGTTAAATTGGCGAGCGTTCCAGCTTTGTGTTCACAAACATCACATGCATATGGTTTCTCGCCTGAAAATACATCATATTTAAATTTTCTAATGCAGTAACCGTACACACACACAAACTATAGCAGTTGCAAGTGATGAAAAAGCTATGACGGGAAATGAGTGTAGGATTACAAATGAGCAGGATCAATATTAATTAACACTGAAGGCAGAAGAATGTCGGTAAACAATACGTGTCTCCCTCAGCCCTTCAGCAAGTACAAATGGCGACACATCTCCGATCAAGATAATTTGAAGAAGAAAAAGATTATAGCGAATATCAAACAAGTGCATTCCAACTAATATACCTGTGTGCGTTCTCATGTGGCTTGTTAAATTGGCGAGCGTTCCAGCTTTGTGTTCACAAACATCACATGCATATGGTTTCTCGCCTGAAAATACATCATATTTAAATTTTCTAATGCAGTAACCGTACACACACACAAACTATAGCAGTTGCAAGTGATGACAAAGCTATGACGGGAAATGAGTGTAGGATTACAAATGAGCAGGATCAATATTAATTAACACTGAAGGCAGAAGAATGTCGGTAAACAATACGTGTCTCCCTCAGCCCTTCAGCAAGTACAAATGGCGACACATCTCCGATCAAGATAATTTGAAGAAGAAAAAGATTATAGCGAATATCAAACAAGTGCATTCCAACTAATATACCTGTGTGCGTTCTCATGTGGCTTGTTAAATTGGCGAGCGTTCCAGCTTTGTGTTCACAAACATCACATGCATATGGTTTCTCGCCTGAAAATACATCATATTTAAATTTTCTAATGCAGTAACCGTACACACACACAAACTATAGCAGTTGCAAGTGATGAAAAAGCTATGACGGGAAATGAGTGTAGGATTACAAATGAGCACGATCAATATTAATTAACACTGAAGGCAGAAGAATGTCGGTAAACAATACGTGTCTCCCTCAGCCCTTCAGCAAGTACAAATGGCGACACATCTCCGATCAAGATAATTTGAAGAAGAAAAAGATTATAGCGAATATCAAACAAGTGCATTCCAACTAATATACCTGTGTGCGTTCTCATGTGGCTTGTTAAATTGGCGAGCGTTCCAGCTTTGTGTTCACAAACATCACATGCATATGGTTTCTCGCCTGAAAATACATCATATTTAAATTTTCTAATGCAGTAACCGTACACACACACAAACTATAGCAGTTGCAAGTGATGACAGCTATGACGGGAAATGAGTGTAGGATTCCAAATGAGCAGGATCAATATTAATTAACACTGAAGGCAGAAGAATGTCGGTAAACAATACGTGTCTCCCTCAGCCCTTCAGCAAGTACAAATGGCGACACATCTCCGATCAAGATAATTTGAAGAAGAAAAAGATTATAGCGAATATCAAACAAGTGCATTCCAACTAATATACCTGTGTGCGTTCTCATGTGGCTTGTTAAATTGGCGAGCGTTCCAGCTTTGTGTTCACAAACATCACATGCATATGGTTTCTCGCCTGAAAATACATCATAATTAAATTTTCTAATGCTGTAACCGTACACACACACACAAACTATAGCAGTTGCAAGTGATGATAAAGCTATGACGGGAAATGAGTGTAGGATTCCAAATGAGCAGGATCAATATTAATTAACACTGAAGGCAGAAGAATGTCGGTAAACAATACGTGTCTCCCTCAGCCCTTCAGCAAGTACAAATGGCGACACATCTCCGATCAAGATAATTTGAAGAAGAAAAAGATTATAGCGAATATCAAACAAGTGCATTCCAACTAATATACCTGTGTGCGTTCTCATGTGGCTTGTTAAATTGGCGAGCGTTCCAGCTTTGTGATCACAAACATCACATGCATATGGTTTCTCGCCTGAAAATACATCATATTTAAATTTTCTAATGCAGTAACCGTACACACACACAAACTATAGCAGTTGCAAGTGATGACAAAGCTATGACGGGAAATGAGTGTAGGATTACAAATGAGCAGGATCAATATTAATTAACACTGAAGGCAGAAGAATGTCGGTAAACAATAGGTGTCTACCTCAGTCCTTCAGCAAGTACAAATGGCGACACATCTCCGATCAAGAGGATTCGAAGAAAAAGAATTGTAACGAATAACAATTAAGTGCATTCCAACTAATATACCTGTGTGCGTTCTCATGTGGTTTGTTAAATCGCGGCGCACTCCAGCTTTGTAGTGACAAACACCACATGCAAATGGTTTCTCGCCTGAAAGTTGGTACATCATGTTTAAAGTTTCTAAAATGCTGCAACCATACACACACAAACTATAGAAGTTTGTGTGTGATGAATAAACCTGTGACAGGATATGAGTGTAGGAATGCAAATGAGCAGGATCAATATTGATTAACACTGAAAGCAGAAGAATGTCGGTAAGCAATAGGTGTCTCCCTCAGTCCTTCAGCAAGTACAAATGGCGACACATTCTCTCCGATCAAGAGGATTCGAAGAAAAATAATTAAAACGAATAACAAGCAAGGGCATTCCAACTAATATACCTGTGTGCGTTCTCATGTGGCATGTTAAATGGTGGCGAGTTCCAGCTTTGTATTCACAAACATCACATGCATATGGTTTCTCGCCTGAAAATACATCATATTTAAATTTTCTAATGCTATAACCGTACACACACACACACAAACTATAGCAGTTGCAAGTGATGACAAAGCTATGACGGGAAATGGAGGATTTGGAGGATTCCAAATGAGCGGGATCGAAATTGATTAATATTTGTAGGTAACGAATGTAAGAACGAAATGCTTCAAGAGAGGCTTTATTGAACGGAATTTATGTTGATAATGGAACGAATTGCAGAAATGGATGGATTTGGAAATTGGTAACTAACGATGCCGAAAACATTTGGAGAGTTCGTAATAATATATCCTAACATTCACCCCTCCTTCAGTAATGAACATAGTCTCCCAGATATGCTGGAGCGCGGGTTTCTCGAACTCCTTCGGAGTTGGGAGCCCTGTTCCCATCACGTGTACCAGTTGTTGGAGCAGGCGAACTCTCAGAGGGTCCAGGAGAAGCTGTGAGACAATGTGGAGAGCTCGGGAGATGGTGAAGACAACTTTCTGGTTTTTGAGGAGAGTTGTTGGTAGGTTGATGAGAGGTCGTTAGATGTTGAGGTGATTTGGGAGTTGGTGGTGATATGAAGGCAAAGGGTTTGAGGGATTGACAAGTTTCCTGTGATGCCCATTCTTCATTTAAGGTCCACCATAATCACCAGCAGGAGCTAGGTGCCGGGTGGATACGGTTTTTTCGCGACCATCTGGATACAGTATAAGAGCATATTCATGGTTTTCATCAACGAGAGGCTCATCCAACGATGGGCTCATAAGGGTTCGGTTTCGACAATAAAAGTCCTTAATTCATCAAATCCTTTAATGCGGAGCTTTCAACAGCCGTTGGTTATGGGCGGACCACCACCATGCACAGCATCTTTTGGAGGATGTTGCCGGGTAAGGTTATGGGCTGACCACCACCAACACCCGGATCTTTTTGGATATGCCCAGGCGGGTTATGAGCGAATCACCACCCTTTCCTGGGATCTTTTAGGAGGTTTGGCTGTTGGTTATGGGCGGACCAACACCATGCACAGCATCTTTTGGAGGATTGGAGAGAGAGGCAGGGTTAGGAAGAGAGAGAGTAGCCAGCGGCTAGAGGAAGCGTAGAATGAGGAAAAAGAGGCAGGCGCCGGGTATTTGTAGACCCGGTGGCTGTCTCCCTCCATCCCCTAGTTTGAGGGGATGGTGGGGAATCAGGCTGGGCTTCCAACCCCTGCGTCTTTCATCCCCACTGCTGCGTGTTTATTTGCGAGATCTAATATTTGCTAATACAAAGTTGTGGTTCTGGGAGGATCCACGACATAGGTCCCCCCAGATTGAGCAAAGAAAGAGAGTAGCTAGGCTGAGGGCACTGGATGACATGGCTGAGGGCCGGTGGCAAACAGGGGTGGCTGAGGGCATGGGAGCAAGTATACGAGTACAAGGCTGAGGGCCGGTGGCAAACAGGGATGGCTAAGGGCTCGGTGCTTAAAACTAGATAACAATTTGTGCTTAAAAAACTAGGTAACAATGTGCTTAACCACTAGGGAAGATTTACAAGGGAGGCTGAGGGCCTGAAAGAAACAAGGAGCTGAGGGCAGGAGGCTTAAGGGCTAAGACATAGTGTGAGGGTATGTACAGGTATTGATGAGTATAGAGAATATTTACAATAGTAGACAGGTGAGAGCTTACTTAAGGGCTAAGAGACGAGAGCGTATACAGAGGTAGAGTTATGTAGGATTTACAATAGGTTTAGGATGTGAAATTTAGTAATAAGTAGAATGTAGTATTGTTTACAACTTAGTATAGTTTACAAGTTAGTATTTAACATTATTTACAATATTCGTTATTTACAATTTAGTAATAAGATGTACAATAGTATTAGCTTAGTATTTACAATATGTACAAGGAGCGTGTGGTGTTTGTGTGTAGTGTGGTGACGGTGGAGAGTTGGGGCGCCCCAGTGAAGTGGCAGGGTTATGTGTGGATGTGGAGGGTTTGGTGAGGTGGATGATGGGGCCAGAGGGGCGACACCCTCTAACAGTCTTCACGTTGCTGAAGACTGATAGAGGGGCCCGTTCACTGTCAGGGTGGCGGTGAAGGGGGTGAGCCGTTGAGAGCCGGTACCCGGGACGTCACGGAGAGCGGCGGCGACGTCGGGGTCCGGTGAGTGAGATGGAGGAGATGTGAGGTGTTTCAGGTTCGGGGGTGAGAGGGGGACTTGTGTGGCGAGATTGTTCGGGGAGGACTGGAGCTGGTTTACATCGGGTGAGGGGTACGGTGTGGGGCTTCCCGTCAATTAACTGGGTAGCCGTGCTGGGGGTGGAGCGGATGACCTGGAAGGGCCCGGCGTAGAGGGGTTGAAATGTTTTGTGGATGCCGGGCTCCTTCAGGTTCATGTGAGTGGCGGTGTAGAACCGTTTTGGGTACGCGGTGTCATTGATGGGGGTGGTTTGGTGAAGGGGCTCCCTGTTAATTGACGGGCTGTCACTTGTGAGAAAAATGTCTGCGGGTAAACGGAGTGGATCTTTGAATGCTCGTTGAGTGGGGCTAGTGTTGTCGGAAGGACGGGCGGAGGTACGAAGGCTTAATAGAACATAGGGTAGAGTTTTGGTCCATGAGGGGGAGGTGGATGAGGTGGATATGGCTTGTTTCAAGACAGAGTGCCACCGCTCTACTTTCCCGTTGGATTGGGGATGATAGGGGGTGGTGTGGATCTTGTGGATGCCGAGGGAACGGAGGAGGTCGGAAAAATGGGCGGACTCGAACTGCCTCCCCTGATCGACCGTGACGGTCCGCAGACAACCGTAGCGGGCGATCCAGTTGTTGAGGAACGCCGCCGCGACGGTTTCCGCGGAGATATGGGCGAGTGGGATACACTCGACCCAAATTGTTGCACGGTCGATCATGGTGAGGCAGTACTTTTTGCCTTCGGAAGGGGGAAGGAAGCCGATAAGGTCGAGGTGGAGATGTTCCCACGGCAGGGAGTCAGGAATGTGGTTAGGGGGAACTCGGGGGTGAGCCGAGACCTTGTACTGCTGGCACTTCTGGCACCCCAGGACCCAGTTACGAATATCTGTGTTCATGTGGGGCCAGAAGTACCGCATTTTGAGAAGGTCCCGGCTCGCCCGGATGCCGGGATGGTGGAGGGAATGGTAATGGAGGAATAACTGCCACCTGAGATCTGGTGGGACGTAAGGGCGCGGTGAGTCGGCCGTTATGTCGCACCAGAGGTCGTTGGGTGGCAGTTGCTGTAATTTAGAGGCGGAGATGAGATTTGCTAGGGCTGGGTCGGAATCAGGTTTTTGATGTTGGGAGAGAATTTGAGGTGAGGGGAAGGGCAATAGTTCCGCCACCGGCGCGGGAGTGGGGCGGGAGAGCGTGTCCGCCACGCAGTTGTCGGCCCCCGGCAAGTATCGAATATCCGTAGTAAACTGCGCGATAAATTCGAGTTGCCGGAGGCGACGAGGCGAGGCGGATTTGCGGTTTTGGAGGAGGGCGTGGGTAAGGGGCTTGTGATCGGTGATGACAGAGAACTGCCAGCCCTCCACGAAGTCACGAAAGTGTTTGATGGCTTCGTGGATGGCGAGGAGTTCTCTGTCAAAGGTGGAGTAATTTTTTTGCGTGGGGGAGAGAGTTTTAGAAAAAAAACCGAGAGGTTGGGGGGTGGCGCCGGTGTGCTGGTGGAGCACTGCCCCTATAGCCCAGTCAGAGGCGTCTGTAGTGATGGAGAGGGGAGCATGGGGGTTGGGATGGGCCAGTAGAGCGGCGGCAGCTAGGTCGTTTTTACAGGGGTTGAAGGCGGATGTGAGGTCGGGTGTCCATGTGATGGGTCTATTGTCGTGTTTTTTGGCGGGTTGTGGAATGGCGTTAATGAGGGGAAGTTGATGGTGGGCGGCATGTTTCATGTGACGGCGGTAAAAGTTGATCATGCCGAGGAAACGGCGAAGTTCGGTGACGGTGCGGGGTTGCGGGAAGTCTCGGAGGGCTTGAACTTTGTCGGGTAGCGGGGTGATCCCGGCGGCGGTGACAAGGTGTCCAAGGCAGTGGACGGAGGGCTGTGCAATCACGCTCTTATCCTTGTTGATTTCCAGCCCTTCCGAAGAGAAGATGTCTAGAATTTGGCGGAGGTGATCGAAGTGTTCTTCCGGAGTGCGGGATGCGACCAAGACGTCGTCCAGGAAACAAAAAACAAATGGTAGGCCACGCAAAATTTGGTCCATGTAACGCTGCCACGTTTGGGCAGCATTGCGGAGGCCAAATCCCATTTTGATGTACTCGAACAGCCCGAACGGCGTTATTATCGCCGTTTTTGGGATGTCCGGTGGGTAGATGTCGATGTGGTGGAACGCACGGGAGATGTTGAGAGTGGAAAAGATCGTGGTTCCGTGGAGGTGAGAAGAGAAGTCCCGGAGGTGGGGAACATTGTAGAGGTCGGGTGTAGCCTTCGAGTTGAGGCGGCGATAATCCCCGCAGGGGCGTATATCCCCATTGGGCTTCTGCACGATGTGGAGGGGGGAAGCCCAAGGGGAGTTGGAGGGTCGGATGATCTTGTCGGCTATGAGCTTGTAGAAATGTAGGTGGTGCAGCCTGCGAGCCTTGGCGGAGAGTGGGGGGCCCGTTGTCTCGATATGATGTTGTATTGTTGCGAGGTGGGAGGAGGGGCGGTGCTGGGGTTTGCAGTTGAGGAGGAGAGAGGTGAAGCGGTTCGAGGAGGGGTGGACGGAATTGATGAAACCGGGGAGGGGTTTGTTGGTGGAGGGGTCGATCAGACGCGCGTTTTTGACGTCCACCTGGAGGCCGAAATAGGCGAGAAAGTCAGCCCCCAGGATGGCCTTCTCTACGTCCGCCACGGTAAAGATCCACTCATAGGCGAGTCCGTTGAGGTGGACGGTGGAGCGGTAGTTCCCGTAGGACGGGATCGTGGTACCGTTGGCGGCGTAGAGACTTTGTCGGTGGCAGCGCGCCTGACGACGGAGGATGGAGTTGGGGAAAATGGAGAGGGCCGCCCCTGTGTCCACGAGGAAGGGGACGTTGGTCCTCTTGCAGCGGATGAAGAGGCGTTGATGGGAGGGGGCGGCGTGTGGTAAGATGGCGTCGGTGGGGGTGGCAGTGGAGGGAGAACGGGCGGCATCGGCGTATGTGCGTGGAGGGGCGGTGCTGAGCGTTGAGGGTGAGTTGGCGACAGTGGCGTCGGGGCGGGGTTGCTGTCATCATATTTAAATTTTCTAATGCAGTAACCGTACACACACACAAACTATAGCAGTTGCAAGTGATGAAAAAGCTATGACGGGAAATGAGTGTAGGAATGCAAATGTGCAGGATCAATATTGATTAACACTGAAAGCACAAGAATGTCGATAAACAATACGTGTCTCCCTCAGTCCTTCAGCAAGTACAAATGGCGACACATTCTCTCCGATCAAGAGGATTCGAAGAAAAATAATTAAAACGAATAACAAGCAAGGGCATTCCAACTAATATACCTGTGTGCGTTCTCATGTGGCTTGTTAAATGGTGGCGAGTTCCAGCTTTGTATTCACAAACATCACATGCATATGGTTTCTCGCCAGAAAATACATCATATTTAAATTTTCTAATGCTATAACCGTACACACACACACAAACTATAGCAGTTGCAAGTGATGACAAAGCTATGACGGGAAATAAATGTAGGATTCCAAATGAGCAGGATCAATATTAATTAACATTGAAGGCAGAAGAATGTCGGTAAACAATACGTAAGAAGAACAAAACAACAAAACAAGAACAAAAAAAAGAGCTGCAAATTATTACACAAAGGTTTACCATTTACCTGTGTAGATGCCCCTTCTGAATAGATACTATAATGAACCGTTGAGTAATAATTTATCTTTGCGTAATAATTTACCGTTGTGTAATAATTTACCATTGCGTAATAATTTACCGTTGTGTAATAATTTACCGATCAGTAATACTTCACCGTTTGTTCAAGTTGCAAAAGTACCTACCAATAAACAAAATCCAAAACAGTTTTCATTTTGGTTTATTATTTTCAATAAAGAACCATTGGAATCGAGCATGAAAACAAAAATTCTAACTCCCCCTCAAAATTTGATGGTTTACGTTTCAAGGTATGTAGAATACGAAAATGCAATAAAAATATTTCTGTCCGTCCGCCCTACGCCGTACTGGCCACTTTTCTTAGTTACCATGAATAAAAATTGATTAAATTCGGGTTAAGTATAGGTTCCGTTGGGGGGGTCTAGTTGGTCCTCGAAGCTCGGCGTTACTGTCAGTCATCTCTAAGGGGTTCAAAATAGGGGTTGAAATTTTCAGAACGCCATAGCTCGAAAACTTTCCATTGAAGGGTATGGTTTTTTTTACGTTATTAAATTTGCCTTGAGCTAAACAATTTTTTGAGACCACCCGGAGCATTGTACGTCCAGCCGATCGTGTGCACTAAAAAGCTTCGTCAACACGATCGTGAATCAACGGTATAAATCCGGCCCAGGTAATCATCACTAGGAGGCACCTGATTATAATCAAGGATGGCTGTATGAAGTCGAGTTGGTTGTTCTGCGATATCATTTCATTTGATAAGTGATGGACTAGTCGTTATCTGGATTGCACAGAGTTCAGACGTGTCCTGTTATCTCGGAGTCTATTCCTGATCACAAGCCACTGAATAAGTAAGCGTTTAGAGTAATTGCGTTACTTTTGTCTTTGAGTGCCGTGATTCATTCTGCACTAAGTATCAAAACCAACCTGTACTGAGAAGGGTCCGTCGTAATTACACCAATTAGCGAGTGGTGAGTGTGGAAAGCGGGGGAGGGGACCCCCCCTCCGCCAACAATGACAAAATAAACACGATAGGGCACAATAATGAACCAAGCTTCTTCTTATCATCTACGGAATTTCAAGACCGTGTTGAGACAAACAGATTCAGATCTTCCGATAAGGGACCTTTCTTTATCTTCGTCGAGGGAAAACAAACAAAAATAGGGAACACCCATCCTATGTTATTCGGTCGCTGGCTGTTTAAATCAACAAATATTGATAGAAGATCAATCACCAACGTGGTGTGCGTTGGGGGGGAACCGATTCAAGATCGAAGTTTCAAACACAAACGCAGCGAATCAGCTACTAAATCACCCGACCTTCAAGGAGAGAAACTACCTCGCCTATATTCCAGATTCTCTAATCCATAAAACCGGGGTTATTAGGCATGTAGACGAATCCCTCGACGATGCTGAATTGTTACAGGAAATAGTTTCATCAATTCCACTTAAAAAAATACGAAGACTTACCAAAACGATTACGGACGCCGATGGCTCAACCAAAAGAGTCAAACTCCAAACTTGTTTTGTCGCTTTTGATTCTCAAACTCTGCCGGAATTCGTATCTATATATGGGCACCGTTGCCGGGTGGATCCATACATACCCCCAGTTCGTAGTTGCCCCTTATGTTACAGAGTTGGGCACGTACAGCATCAATGCAAATCTGGCAAGCGATGCCTATTTTGTGGAGAAAACCATGAATCACAAACGTGCCCAAAAAAACAAGAAAATTCAAATTTTTGCATCAATTGTAAGGGACCAATCACAAAGCGGATAGCAATTCTTGCCCTTTATATCAAGATCGGGTTCGAAAGAAGAAACAGTCCGTGCTGGCAGATTCCTACGCGACAGTTGTTTCGATCTCAAACAGATACGATAGTATAGCCCCACAAGAAGACCAAATAGAGGCCTACGTTTCACCTGAATTTCCAGATCTCAAAACATCAACTCTATCCTCACAAAAAAAGAGGCAGAAATATAATAGATCACTACCCTACTCAAGACCAGAAGGCTCAAGACGGCAACATAGAATGAGATCAGTAGATGAAGAAGATATCATCGAAAGGACCGGTCCGAAAGTAATTCTGGTCCCCCAAAACAAATCTTTTCTGTTCAGCCACGTTTAGGTAATACGCAAGGGTCCGCCTCCTCCAAACCCAAACCAACCATCTCAGAAAACTCGTCAGACGACGAAGAGTCCTTGATGGAAACTGACGACGTGTCTTCAACTTCACAAGAAATCCTTAAACTAATATCAAACTCACAAGTTCAAAAATCAACATCGCCTTCAACGTACTTACTACATTCTATTTCAGAAATACTCCACAATTTTAAAACAAACCATAGCCCACAGCCGCGTGTGCCAGACAGTTTTCCTACTACATAAATAAACAAATAACAACATGACACAAGAAAAAATTAAATTCGTTCAATGGAACGCTCGTTCCCTCGTCAAAAACAAACCTAGTTTTGAACACTTTCTTACCTCCAACCCAATCACTGCGGCTGCAATATCAGAAACATGGTTCGTACCAAGCAGAACATACTCATTTAGAGGGTATGACACATTAAGGAAAGATCGTCACGATGGCAAAGCAGGCGTAGCCCTATTAATCCAAACATGGCATCAAATATCGACCTCTGGACATGAATTTTTCTGTCGAGGGCCTTGATTTCATCGCAGCAGCTCTACTTCTCGAACAAAATTTCACTGTCAACATAGTATCAGTATACAATAGCCACAGAAACCAAATAACCCAAGATCAGTGGGAAGAATTCATGCAACTCACTCCAAGACCATGCATAATAACAGGAGATTGGAATTGTCATAATGTGGTGGTAGGTTCATCATTCACTGATCGGAAGGGGGTTGCTCTTCTGACAGCAGCAGCTGAACAAGGCCTTGTGTTTCTCAACGATGGGTCTCCAACGCTGGTCCCATCAGTATCTCAACAAATATCCTCTGCCCCAGATATATCATTCGTTTCATCTAGCATTGCAGATAGATTTCTGTGGGAAGTATTGGAGGACCCCATGGGATCGAATCGTTGGCCAACTATTCTCACGACATTTCAAGAGGAGAATATCCGACCATCCCTTCCTTCAAGAAAGTGGAATATCGACAAAATGGACTGGGAGAAATTTGATGTATTCCTACATAACAAAAGAAATGAAATCGCTAATCCCGAACTTTCCTACGAAACATTTATGGAGACACTATCTCTAGCATGCTCATTTGCTGCACCCGAAACAAAGCCCTACAGGAGAAAGCACTATAGTCCCTGGTGGAATGATGAATGTGCCCAGGCAGTAGCTAATCGTAAAAGAGATTACAGGAACTATAAACAAAGTCCTACCTATGAAAATTTTATAGAAGCAAGGCGATTAGCGGCTGTAGCAAAACGGACACTTCTACGTCGGAAAAGAGAATCATTCAGCAAATATTGCAGCAAGCTGAACAGATCGACACTGATTAAAAACATCTGGAATCAAATAAGGGTTCTGAGAAATGCCAAGCTGAATAACCCCAGACGTATTCACGCGGGGGAATGGGTCGAAGAATTCTTTGACAAAATTGCCCCTCCTTGGGTTCCAAGTGACAATTCACCTCCCTCAAACTCGACCGCAGATGAGCCTCGTGATATATTTAACATTCCACTCACAATGAAGGAATTAGAAACTGCTATTGGAAATAGGTCGAACTCAGCTCCTGGTCTGGATGGGATTACCTATCAAGTACTCAAACAACTTCCAGCTGAATATAAAAGAGCATTACTCTTGATCTTCAACCGCTATTGGCAAACGGGGACGTTTCCCCAAAGTTGGACTGAGTTTGTGATTTTACCCATCCCAAAACCTGGCAAACCTTTGAATGACCCTAACACCTACAGCCCCACAGTACTTGCTTCCTGTATGATGAAGACGTACGAGCGAATGTTAAAGTACAGAATTCAATGGTGGTTAGAACATAACAATAAACTGCCAGTATCACAGTACGGATTTCGTACCAACCGATCCACAACTGACGCAATTAATGCACTAATTTCCGATGTACAAAAAGAACTAACGGAAAACCACTCAACCCTAGCCCTTTTTCTTGATGTGGCATCAGGGTACGACAATGTAGCAGTGCAGATACTCGCCAGAAAACTGGAAGAGTGTGGAATTCCGCAAAAAACCACGACTACAATTACTCACCTTCTGGGAGAGCGTACTGTATATGTTAGGGTGGACGACACAAACTTGGGTCCGCATAAAATATTTAGGGGTCTTCCACAAGGAAATATTCTAAGTACCATCCTCTACGTCATATACGTGTCAGGCTTAGAATCGATCCTTCCCAGTGACGTGAAAATCGTTCAATACGCTGACGATATTTGCATATTCTGTTCAGGACGAGAAGTAGGGGGTTGTATAGACCTGCTGGACCAGGCAGTTGCTTCCTTGGTAGCGTTTTTGGAGGGGCTTGGGCTGGCTATATCAGCTTCAAAATCCGAAGTCTGCCTATTCACCCGCAGAAGGAATTCAATAGGCAGCCAGGTTGTCCTCGGTGGACTGACCTTCCCCAGCTCGGACAACGTAAAGTTCCTAGGGGTTTACATAACCCCAAAATTGAACTGGAATACGCACATTGACAAAACGGCATCAAAGTTTGACTCATACCTTAACATAATGAGATCCTTTTCTTCATCTAGATGGGGCGCAGATCCAAAAATTGCTATGGTATTTTACACAGCTACAATCAGAAGTATCCTAGATTATGGAGCCATCTTCTATGCCTCAGCAAGCAAAAAATCGCTCGAAAAACTTGATTGTTTGCAATATCGTGCAATTAGAACTGCTTTGGGGCTTCTATGTTCAACTCCAATAAACGCACTTCTCGCAGAAGCAGGAGAGCCCCCTCTGCGACTGAGGAGAGTCCTTCTTTCAGACAGGTACCTTGTGTCTCTTTACTGCCCAGAGTGATGAGGTAAGAGACCTTACTTTCCGTGTTTTGACATCTCCCTACTGGGTAAGAAAGCCGCCTCCCGCACTGTGCAAAAGCTTCATACGGTTATCCCACGAATTCCAATGGCTGGCGAAAGAGTACATGGTCCACCGGTACGCTATGGACTACCACTTGCTACTGAGGGCACCAAGAGTGTTCAAACTCCCGGACAGGGCATACAGTTGTGCTGCGTCTCCTATTATATTCCTCAACACCTACCTAGATGTCCACTGGCCGACAGGGACGTATATTTACACAGATGGGTCTGTGAAAGCAGGACGTGCAGGCTGTGCCTTTTTCGATCAAACGAACAAGACCAGCAAGTCTCAGCCTCCTCAGCAGCCTCAATTTTCACAGCAGAAGCCTACGCCATTCTCACCTCACTCAGATACACCAACGAGCTTCAGAATAGCCCTGCAGCAGTAATAATAATATCAGACTCACACAGTGTGCAAACCAAATTGGAAAGTATCAGACCGACCTCAAGACTGTCGTACATTGAAAGAGAGATCCTGACAGAGATTGAAGCTCTCAGAGCAAGGAGAATTCCAACAAAACTTAGCTGGATAAGAGGACACCAGGGAGTGGTAGGTAGTGAGATCGTGGACAGGAGAGCTGTGGAAAGCATCCACATCCCCCAGCGTCTATATGACCCTCCGGTATTCCCACACTCAGACTTGCGCCATACTTTTGATAGGCAACTGCAAAACGCATGGGAAAAGGAACACAAGGATCATCCGTCTGGAGAGCGATACAAGGCTATATTCCCACCACCTACAAGGAACGCCTGGTACAAGTCACTGGCAGATAAACCAAAAGCGTTTTTTTCCACGATCTCACGTCTTAGGACTAACCATCTCATATGCAACCACTATTTGAACAGGATTGCTGGCCACCAGCGAGTGCTCAACCTGCTCAGGTATACCGGAAACGGCAGAGCACATAGTCCTAACATGCCCACGGTACGCGCAAGCTAGACTCCGCCTCTTGGAAAACATCTCCAACCTCGAGATTGACAAACCCTTCAACCTGGACACGATGGTAGCCTCAAATGACCCAGCGCTGTATGATACCCTCTATGTATTTTTCAAGGACATAAACCGGTTAATTTAGTGGAAAGGTGAAAGACTGCAACGCTTATTGACAGTTTCAGTTTAAAGTAAGTTCTATGCACTTTATAATGTTGTTTTGTATATTAGTTAGATAAATGTTAAGGCTGAATGTAGCAATCTACTAAGCCAATAAAGAAGGAAAAAAAAGTGATGGACTATTGGATTTTGTAGGTATTTCTGAAACTTGACCAACCGTTGAAGTATACACAGTTACACAGCGGTCCAATATACATGACCACGAGGGTAGGTACTGACCACAGAAAACAGTGATCTACGCAGAAGGGGCATCTATTTCACTCCACATCAACAATTTATTCAATGAGATTCTAGCGGCTGTTTCTGATATTGTCTGCACGGACGATGATGCTGTGGGTGGTGATTCGACTCAAGTTGACGTCCTTCCGAGTAAGTCAAGTCGTGTAGAAAATTATAAGATCGAGCTACATGGATGTTGTGCTAGCTCAGACGCAGTAGTATATTTGAAGTTGATATTGAGGTGTCCATCATTGCCAAATCCAATGTACTCCCCCTCACCCACAATGTTTATCATTAGTCATTAGTCCTTAGGGGGTGCTTTGTTCCCTCTTCATCACTACCAACCCCTACAACCACATTTCACTTTTGGGACTATTTATAAGGTTACCTCTCCAATGTGCCTTCAGTTAATGTTTGTTACTGACGAAGGTTTGATCACCAAAACCGGTATAACAGTGTACTTTTCACGTTTTTTCGTGTATTACTCGAAATAGACTACTTTTCATCAACCCCGTTTTTCTTAGATAAGCAGTGACCTACCAAGAGACATGGTGGTGGCTCCGGAGTGGCCATCCCAAACATGGCTCCCAATTTTCATGGAGCTTGTAGTGACAGACCTTATTCGCTGGACTCCTGATTATAACATTTTTTCTCTCCTTATAAGATCAAAAGTGAAGTGTGTGGTATATTTGAAATTGATATCTCGTAAAAAACGCTGACAACAGTTTATTATTTTGTACAGAATACCCTTCTGTTACAGATCACTGCTCTCTGTATAGAAATCCTTCTATATAATATATGTACTATTCTATACAACATGTAGATCGCAGACCCTCCGTAGGTTAGTAACCAACCCCGTACTCTTTACTAGGTACCTAACTAAATCACGAGTTAAATGTTGCAAAAACATAATATGGCAAAAAGAAACGCAAATAATGAAGTTCTGAAGGGAAATTGTTGATGTGGAGTGAAAAAAGTTGCAAAATTACCTACCAACAAACTCCAGCCCCTTCATTATAGCAGAAGATGGTATAATGAACTGTCGTGTAATAATTCACCACTGCGTAATAATTTACCCATCAATAATACTTCAACGTTTGTTCAATTTTCACTACCTATCAACAAACTCCAAACGAGCCATCATTTTTCAAATGGTATAGGTAATATCACAGAACAACCAACTCGACTTCATACTCCGTGAATATAATCAGGTGCTCCCTAGCAATGATGATCTCGGGTCAACTCTCCAATTGTTACTGCGTCCCTAGTGATGATATCTGGGCTAAATCTATACAATTTCATTCACCCTGCTGTTGAAAAAGCCTGTCGGTCCAAACTTCAGGGCCTTACTGTGAACGAACGGCTGGACGTACAATGCTCCGGGTGGTCTTACAGAACTCCCAAGTTTGAGAACTATTTAAAACCATAGAAAATTAGGGATGACGGCATCCTGGAGATTTCAACCCCTATTTTTCACCCCTTAGGGATGACTGACAGTATCGCCGAGCTTCGAGAGCCAACTATACCCCAAACGGGACCTACACCCCGAATTTCGTTAATTTTGGCTCATGGTAACTAAGAAAAGTGCGAGGTATGGCGTTAGGACAGAAATTTTTTATTGGATTTTCGGATTCTACATACCGTGAAACGAAAACCATCAAATTTTGAGGGGGGTTAATTTTTTTTTTTTTTCATGCTGATTCCAAAGCTTTATTACTGGAAATAATAAACCAATATAGGTGTCTACTTGATGGCATCCAAATCCAAAGCAGCCCCCCTGCAATGTTTATCAACACCCCGCTTACAGCTGTGTGTTAGCCTTCTTTTGACACATTTATTAAACCATGTAATTCCTTTGCTAGATGAAGAACTAGTTCGACCCGACGGACCTGTTCAACAGCTGACTTCATTACCAGGCACAGCCTCAATTCGGTCTGTTGGTCTGCCAATTCAGAACAAATGAAGCTGATTCGGCTGACCACAATATAATGTAACTTATGATGAAACAAGCAAGTGGGCCGAGTGAAAAAATATATATAACAAATAGGTAATAACAAACAAGTGCTTTTCAACTAAAATATACCTCTGTGCGTTCTCATGTGTTTCGTTAAATATTTGCACTTCCCAGTCTTGTATTCACAAACACCGCATGTTTGTAAATAAAGTCAAATTTGAAAATTAATTAATTTATTGACTAAAATAAGGTTGGCACAATCTTCCAAAAATTATAAAACAAACCTATGGAGCTCCTGTTTTGAATGGTAATAGAAAATAAACTGCTTCTTGTACTTTTGACGTACAGTAAACAAAAAAAACCATCTTAAAATTAGAATTAAAAAGAACGTTCTGACCGGGATTTGAAGGGGGGGAATGGTCGGCGATTTGATGACCTCGTGGCTTAAGTGCTGCAATTTGTGATGCACCGAAAATCACCAACGTCGCAAGACGTGAAGGCAGACGTCAACTTTGCTGCAGACACACGGGCGGCCTTATATGTCGGAACCGTCGCTAGTCGCTGTTGAATGGGTTGCTTCTGGTTGTCTTGGCTGCGAACAAATGTATATTTTGCATAATTGCTGGTTCGCCCATGTGACCTGAAATGCCAATGACGTCTTAGAGGTACTCACAATCGTTGATGTCTATGTGAAACCAAATATGGAATCAATTGATTGATTGGTCAAGCTGCACACAAAATGGATGCTGCGGCCTTTCCGCTCCACGAACGGGTTCACTGGACGGTCTCGTCAAGTACTAATTTGCGTAGCAAACGACGGGAGCGCACTGAGGAAACCACCAGCTTCCGTGTGTCGATGGCTGTTGATGTCCCCCTCTTCTACTGTTGTTTGTACATCGCGAGTCCATCAGTTCGTCTTTATATCACCCACTGTCACCGCACAAACACTCCCGATCCCGGAACATGACATTATTAAGTAGAACTGATATTTAAAAAAACAATAACCGCTATTGGTTGGCCAGAACATGCCGCCCACCTAAATTTGAGTCAAATTTATGAGCTAGGAAGGGTGGGTTGGGTTGATGGAAGGAGTGGAACCAATTTTGCTGTAGGACGCTTGAAGGTCGAGTGTGCAGTCCTGACTGTGGCCACGCGTACAATCCCGTCCTGCCCAGGTTGTACCTCCACAACCCTGGCCATGGGCCACGACAAGGGAGGTGAATCCTCCTTCAGCAGAACGATATCCCCGACCTTCAAATTTTCGGTTCGTTGAGTCCACTTAGGTCTTCTTTGCAGGGTGCTCAGGTATTCGGTTTTCCACCTTTGCCAAAATCTTTGCCCCAGTGTGTAAATATATTGCCATCTGTCAAGCAGGTTCTCCTTCAAGTCTAAATAAGACGGTTGAGGGATCGCGGTGATCGGCCTGCCTACTAAAAAATGTCCTGGAGACAAATAGTCGTTTTCCTCAGGGCTTGAAGAGAGTGGACATAGAGGTCGGGAGTTGAAAATGGCTTCGACCTTGCAGAAAAGGGTAGCCAACTCCTCGTAAGTCAAAATGGCGTCTCCCATCACTTTTGAGAGGTGTCCTTTAACTGATTTGACCCCAGCCTCCCATATTCCTCCCATGTGTGGGGTGAGAGGTGGGTTAAAATGCCATGAGATATTGTTTTTAGCAGTATAGTTGACTAGGTCAGTTTGAGTTTCGGCAGACTTGAACCAGTTCCTGAGATCTTTGAAGTAATTAGCTGCCCCGAGAAAATTGCTCCCTCGATCCGAATAGATATCGGAAGGTAGGCCTCTTCGCGAGGTGAATCTTTCCAAGGCAGCTAGGAATGCATCTGTTGTCATTCGTGTAACGGCCTCTAGATTTATGGCCTTGGTGGCCATGCAGACGAACAGGCAGAGGTATATTTTGCTGATAGGTGCTTTGCGTCTAGCGGATTCCTTCATCTGGAACGGTCCAGCAAAGTCGATCCCGACATGAAGAAAAGCCCGCCCACCCTGGACTCTACAGCTTGGTAAGTCACCCATTAGCGGAAACATGACGTGGGTTTTGGCTTTGGACCTATAACAAACAATACACTTGAAGCCTCTCAGTCTGATGAGGCGTCGCAAGGATGGGACCCAAAACATTTTCTGAATAATGGCTTGTAAAAGATTTGGCCCTGGATGAAGGTAAACCTTATGGTAATGGTCCACCAGCAGAGCCATCAGATGAGTGTCCGTAGGCATTAATATGGGGAACTTTTGAGTATCCCTCAGTGCAGACCGTTTTAGTCACCCGCCAACTCGCACAAGACCTTTCCTATCCTGGAATGGCTGTAAGTTGGCGAACTGTTGAGCTACAACGTGGAAGGGACGCCCACGGAAGAAGTGGTGTTGTTGCACCCATTCTATGCATGATGCACGTGCAATATCAAGCTCAAATAATTGGAGGGGAGCTGTACGCATAGGACAACAGCAGCATCCGACATGTCTCACGTTGTAGACCCATCGCTTCACCCAGGCGACCACTCTCAGAATTCTCAAGAACGAGGAGTATTTTCTCATCCAGGCGATCCATGTGGATTCACTGTAGGAGGCGATTAAAACGGTTGCGGGAGTAAGTTTCAGCTCTGGAAGCTCTGTTGAGACACAGAAGGAGGGGGAAGGCCAATTATCTTGTGGAAGTGTCAACCAGTGTGGACCTTTCCACCAAAGTTCGTTGGAGATCAGTTGAGTTGGCAGGATGCCTCTGGATGCAACGTCGCAGGGGTTCTCTTCTGTATCAACGTGTCGCCACACACAATCTTTGACCAACTCCTGAATTCTGGCAACTCTGTTAGCCACAAATGTCTGTAGCTTGAACGTTGGTGTGTTTAACCAGCCAAGCACTATAGACGAGTCAGTATGGAGGGTAGGCTGGTGGTAAGATGTTGTTAGCGTCTGGAAAAAAGCCTGATTTGCCACATATAACTGAGCTAAAAGGACTGCCCCGCTGAGTTCGAGGCGTGGTACAGACATTGCCTTGGTTGGCGCAAGTTTGGACTTGGAGCTTACAAGCGATACCTGCCAACCCTGTTCCGGAGTGTAGACTCTGATATATAAGACGGCAGCGTAACCTCTGAGTGAAGAATCTGAAAACCCGACTACATGGCATTCATAATTGCCCACAGTGTGTAGAAATCGGGGTATACGGAGTCTGGATAGAACATCTAATTCACTCAGGATAGTATCCCACTGCAATCTGGTTTGTTCTGGCACGGTTTCGTCCCAACTCAGGTCCAGCTTCCACAAGTCTTGTACCACTCCCTTCATCATTAATGTGACTGGAGTTAGAAACCCTAACGGATCATACAGTCTGGCTATCACTGATAAAATTCCTCGCTTTGTGTAGACTGCTGTAGGAGTTTTGAAAGAAAACATGAAGGCATCGCTCTCAGGCTCCCACTGCAATCCAAGGAGTTTGATCCACGAGTCTTCTTTACCAGATAGTGACACTGGGCTTTTGACAGAACCATCTTCCACCGTCTCCAATATCTCTTTTGAATTACTCACCCATTTACTGAGTTGGAAACCTCCTTTTTTCAGCAGGCATACTAACTGATGTTTCAATTCTAGAGCTTCTGCCTTGGATGCTGCCCCTGTCAGTACATCGTCCACATAAACTTCGTGTTCTAGAACATGCCAAGCTTGAGGGGGTAGTCCACCCCATGGTCGACACGTAACTGTTTCAGTACTCGCAAGGCAATAAATGGGGAGCATGCGAGACCAAATGGGAGAGTTTTCAGCTCCAGTAGTTGGATTTCCTGATCCTTGCTGAAGCGCCAATATATATGTAGATATCCTCTATCTCGCTCATCAATTTCGATCATTCGAAACATCTTTATCATATCGGCTGAGAGGACAATTGGATGCCTACGGAACGATGTTGCCACATCCTTTATGTCCCGCTGGAGTTTTTCTCCCACAAGTAAGTGCTCATTAAGAGACCCATTGACCACTCGAACGCTGGCATCGAAGACAATACGCATTTTGACGGCATTGCTTTCCTCCTTCGTGATGAAGTGATGTGGAATTATGAAACGAGAGGGTTGAGTTGCTGGGATCATGTGGTCAAGCTGGAGATACTCCTTGATGGTGTCCTGGTAGCACAATTTGATCGCTGGGTTTGCCTCAAGCTTTTTCTCCAAGTTCAGAAACCGTTTGTGGGCTGCATAAGAAGAATCTCCCACTTTTGGTGGATATGCCTTGAAAGGAAGCCTCACGCGATATCGGCCATCAGGAAGTCGTGCATGTGTCTGCTGGAAATGTTCTTCACACTGTTCATTTGCTGGGTTAAGATGGCTGAACGTGGGACCTGGCTCTTCTATCTCCCAGAATCGCTTCAACTGGGTGTTGAGATCACTGTCAGCATCCAGTGAGAATAGTGATGAAGACATCTCAGGATCGGTATCGTCACTGATTTGAGACCCAGCACGATATATCCGAAGATCGACGAAAATAGCTTAGCGCGGCTATCTTCGATGGGGATGGTTGAGCCAGTCAAAATTTGAGAGAAAAGGTCTGCTCCAATTAGGAAGTCAATGGGAGAAGGCTTCCAGAAATTTGGGTCAGCCAAAACGTATTCTGTACAGCGATTCACGAAGTCCAAGGGCAGTGAACTCGATGGCAAGAATGACGTTATGTTGTCAACAACTATTGCATCCGTCCTCAACTGAATTGTTGGCCGATTCTTAGGCCGCATTATGCAGGTCGTTTTCCCCTTGGTCCCCTCGAAAGGGGTTTGACCTATTCCCGAAATCCGTTTCCTAATATGCTGTACTGTCAAGCCCAGTTTAGTAGCACATTTCTGCGTGATAAAGGAATTCTGACTCCCTGAATCAATGACAACCCGAACAGTCTGGTATTGCCCCCGAGCGTCCAACAACTCAACGACCGCGGTACCTAGGATGACTTGACTGCCGCCTCTGGTAGCTGCACAAGTGACAGTAGACAGCGAAGTAGAAGAAGATGGAGCGCTGGAAGGCTTTCCACCTCTATGTAGTGAAGAATGATGTCGTTTGGCACAAAACCTACATTTCCACTTAGAAGGGCAGGACTGTGCATCGTGGGTAGGCGTGAGACAATTCACACATCCCCTCCATCCCTCAATGAACTTCCATTTGTCTTCAACTGATGATTGATTGAAAGTCTCGCAGCTGAGAAGGTGATGATGTTGGTTCTTACAGACGACACAGAGTGGATGCTTCGATTGTGTGGGGTTGTCCTGGCTGGCCTGCTTGGAGGGATTCGCAGGTTTACTATTGCTTTGGGACAAAACCCGACGTTTTCTGCGGTGTTTTAGGCTGTGGTGGCTTGGTACCTTTTGTCGACTTGGCACTGTTGGAGGCATTATTATGTGAGGGAGTACTGATATTTGCTAATGCCAGTGAAATCGATCTGTCCCTAACGAAATTGATCAATGATGCAATAGTAGGAAAGCTAACGTCCTTATTCGTAATCTCGAACTGCTCCCGAGTACCAGCATCTAACGCACGAACAGCCAAATGAAAAAGGATGAAATCAGCGGGGTCGGTGATATTGAGCAAATTAAACGCAGCAACACTATCACCTACATTGGCGAGAAACATTTTCAGTGAGTCGGGTGAAGCTTTACCCATGGCCGGCTTAGCTTCCAAAATTTGGTCTAAATAATTTGCAGCTAAAATCCGCTTGTTGTTAAAAGTATCATTCACAGCCTTCCATGCTAAGGAGTAATTTAAATCAGCAATGCTTAAATGGCTAATGACGCTGAACGCTGCACCCTTTAATGCGGACCTAAGATAATGAAGTTTGTCGATATCAGCCAAGGCCCTATCATTATGAACTAACGATATAAACGAATCACGGAACCGAGGCCACTCAGACGGTTGACCATCAAACATAGGGAGCTGTAATTTGGGCAAGCTCTTAGTATTTTACTTGTAGAGTGATTGCCGCTGGTGGATGTTTGTAACATGGTGAGCTGGCTAGCTCTGTTGTTTTCCGCGTCTTGCATCTTCAGGATTTCAGCATATTTACTAGCGCTAAAATAATAAGCCCTACTGGTCTTTCTCAGTTCCATGGCCACGGAGTCCGGTATGTCCGTTGCACCTTCATCTTGCAGAGCTTCATATTCGAACCACATCTCCTCGAATTTTGCGTAAGTTAACTCGAGTTGCTTTAGCATACCTCTGAAAAACGCGACGGAATCCTTGTCCGACGGATCCACGAAAGCCTTTTTACCCCATTCCTTGATACTGTGGAGGGTAGTTGATAGATCCGACAACTTGCGAACATATGAAGCCGCCAATTTGCTGAACTCTTTGGGCATGATAGGTGGTGGGAATGTTTGGCAGAGGTGAGGACGAATTCAGTGTGAATAGGAACCGATAGGACTAGGATTTTCTTCGGACTGGGATAGTAGGTAGGATAACCCTTGACAATAATAGAAGTAGGTGGGCAATATTGCTCTGCAATTCTGCGAGCACATATATCTATTGATGCATGAAGGTATACTTGTACCTATGTACCACTTTGTTTGGTAACAATCATGTCAAACATCGATAAATGATAATTCAAACGTACGAGTAATAAATTGCTGATTATTAATTTAGTTATTAATATTTGCTATATTACCTATTGCTGTATACCTACTTCGCTTGCCTTAGCTCGAATTATTCTATAGGTACACAATATTATTAATCGTAGTGGAATAATGAGAGTGTGTAATATAGTGCGAAAGTTAATGTTATTGGGTACGTTGCTATGTCAACAAAACGTAACCATGCTCTGCTACCAAAAATATGTTTGTAAATAAAGTCAAATTTGAAAATTAATTAATTTATTGACTAAAATAAGTTTGGCACAATCTTCCAAAAATTATAAAACAAACCTATGGAGCTCCTGTTTTGAATGGTAATAGAAAATAAACTGCTTCTTGTACTTTTGACGTACAGTAAACAAAAAAAACCTTCTTAAAATTAGAATTAAAAAGAACGTTCTGACCGGGATTTGAAGGGGGGGAATGGTCGGCGATTTGATGACCTCGTGGCTCAAGTGCTGCAATTTGTGATGCACCGAAAATCACCAACGTCGCAAGACGTGAAGGCAGACGTCAACTTTGCTGCAGACACACGGGCGGCCTTATATGTCGGAACCGTCGCTAGTCGCTGTTGAATGGGTTGCTTCTGGTTGTCTTGGCTGCGAACAAATGTATATTTTGCATAATTGCTGGTTCGCCCATGTGACCTGAAATGCCAATGACGTCTTAGAGGTACTCACAATCGTTGATGTCTATGTGAAACCAAATATGGAATCAATTGATTGATTGGTCAAGCTGCACACAAAATGGATGCTGCGGCCTTTCCGCTCCACGAACGGGTTCACTGGACGGTCTCGTCAAGTACTAATTTGCGTAGCAAACGACGGGAGCGCACTGAGGAAACCACCAGCTTCCGTGTGTCGATGGCTGTTGATGTCCCCCTCTTCTACTGTTGTTTGTACATCGCGAGTCCATCAGTTCGTCTTTATATCACCCACTGTCACCGCACAAACACTCCCGATCCCCGAACATGACATTAAGTAGAACTGATATTTAAGAAAACAATAACCGCTATTGGTTGGCCAGAACACCGCATGCATATAGTTTCTCGCCTGAAAATATATCATATTTCAATTTTCAAATGCTGCATGCTGCAACCATCCACACACAAACTATAGCAGTAATAAGTTAAGAAATAACCAAAAAGGAAAAAAAAATGGGAATGAGTGGAGGATTGCAAATCAGAAAGATCAAAACTGACTAAAACTGAAAGCAGCGTGGGGAAGAACCTAATATGTTTATTCTCGAAACGATTATTGTTGTGATGATCCTCGGCATGTTATATAATTGTTACATGATTATTAGAGATGTAACAAAATAAATAAATATAAGTTACAAATAACTGGAATAGCGACCTGTGTGAGCTCATATGGGCAGCCAAATCAGAATTATAACTGAGACCGAGTCCACAAGTATCACAAGTGAACGGTTTCTCCCCTAAAAACAGCAAAGCCCCATACCTGTATAAAACATATCGGCTGGGAGAGCGCGGAGCACCAAAGAATTCAGGAAAGCTGCAAGCATGAATGATAGCTAGCTATGATAATGTTACTTGAAGGTAAATAGAAATCTAAGGCCTGGAAAGATAGGAAGCAGTCTGCTGCAGCAAGTACCCATTTGCAACATGATGCAGGAGTACAGCCCCAACCATCTTCAGGGTTCAAAAGGCTGCAGAGCATCCTTTCAGGGGCCACATCAGACGCTGACTGTCGGCCTATTTTCAAAAAATTAAACCTGATCCTCCCAGCCATCTACACGCTGGATACACTGTGGAGCATTAAAAGCCAAGTTAGTGACCTTCCTCGGATAGGCAGCACAGGAAAAGTATACAGCCATTCCAGACTGGGGCTTGTCTTCCGACTGCCCTGCCAGTGTCACGGACGAAATCAGTTGTCCTCCAGTGAGAGGATCAGAATTCAATCTGATCATTTCGGTATTTACTTGGCTAGTCATTGCCTCACCCCGTTGAGTGGAGAGGGGTTGGCCCAACTGCTATATGGGCCACACTTGGACGTGCCACCACGTGTTACAGAAGTCACCCATCCAAGTACTAACCAAACTCGAGGTATCTTCACTTCGGTGATCTCTCGGGACCCAGTTTATTCCACCTGATGAGGCTGTGGGGCGCAGACGCAGAGAATGAGCCCCCTCTTTCACCAGAACAATAAACTGTTCTTCAATTGCTTGTCAGAAGTTACGGACTCTGCCTACAGGCGTCATTTGAAAAAGGATTACGGGATTCCCTGACTTATCCCATCACATGACATTCCCAGCCTTTTCCAGGTTTCCCTGACTCGCGACCACCCTGTATGATCTTATTCTTACTGGGTGTACGTAAACAATAGGTACGGCTTCATTAAATCTCACTGACGTCTTTGAGACAACAAAAATTATACAGAAAATGCCCATGGCCCAACAAGTCTACCCTCAACATTTCAACTCAAAGACCCAAAATTGTTGCCTGCAGCGTAATACAGAGATCTTGATCTTGTTGATCAAGTCCAAGTACCACCCTCGGCTGTGTGTTATATTGATGGATAATTGTTACGGTACCTGTGGGGAGTAATGGGGGGATCTGAATGCGGCGCAGGGAAGCATGATTAGGTATATTATAAGACGTGGAAACTGTATGTAGACAACCTATATCCAGATATAAGTAGCTGTATCCAACAAATATTTTGCCAACATCCATCAACATGCTGGCAACATATTATTGCACAGTGAGTACTTACCTTACCAAACAAGCAGAAAACGCAATAGTATGGAAAGGACTCCTGACGCAAACAGGGTTTAAGATACCTCCAAAGTACACAAGATTTTTCCGAGTCTTGTGGGGAATATTAAATTGAACTGACCACATAGATCATTCATTTCTACGCAATAAGGAAAGTTCGATGTTCATTTTGAAAGTAGCACAAGCACCTTACCCGAGCTAGTGGATGGCGCTTCATCAGGGTCAGCCTTAACCAACGTGTCCACTTCCATCGAGGAATCGCTGTTCGTGATGTGCTCCTCCTTCAGAATCCCAGGTTCCCCAATTTTTCTTTCCCCAGTATCAAGAAGTTCATCAGCCATTTTAATGATGGGATTTTGATCAAGATCTGCAACATGGGACTATTTTGAACATGAAAGCTTCAAGTTGCTGGATCCATGACTGATGATCGGACTCCATACAAGTTATATTACGAATAAGTCTACTGGAGGCCTGTCCCATAAAGCAGCAGAGGTGGCACGTATGGTTCAATGCTGGAACAAACAGGGAATGCCCCTACCTGTTATTTAGGGCAGGATTCATATTATTAACTAAAGATAATTCTCGGCTCGCACGCCGCAATTTTTCCACATCCCTTTTTGGCCACTAACTACTGGGTGAGTCACCCTCTCCCGGAACGTCCTCGCTCTGCCTATGTTCTGCTGAGTGCCTATCCGTCTTTTGATTTCTTCGATAGCTCACTCTCTCCCATCAAGGCCCCGATCGCCTCATTGCTGCTTATTTTCTCCTAGCTTGCTTCTCTATATATAAGTACCAGCTGACCCTTTGTTTTCCTTTTCTTTTTTTTTCAACAATTCTGAGGCGAATGATTTTTTTTTTTCAACGCCTTAGCAATCACTATCGTAAAATGTACTGTAGATCTATAGGTAATTAGCCTTGATATCAATACAAATAAATGAATAACCCGGATATGGGTCCACTCCATGTTGCATGCCAATGCTACCCCGTACGTCCACAGGTTGCGGGAAGTGAAACGACCATAAGACATTAGGATTAGCTGCGTATAAGCTGGTCATCAGACGAATAAGCAGTGGTAGACAATGGCGACATCGCAGAGAGGGGGTGGGCCACTTCATGACAGTGCTCAAAAATGCTCCAATACTCGATGAAGAGGTTGTGACCGTGACGAGAAAGTGCCACCACTTCAAATAGGCAGTCAGGGGGGGGGGGGATGGCTCCTGTAGCCTTGGGTGGCAACCAACGAAGGGGTGGCTACCCTAACAGAGAAGTTACCTGGTCCTCCAGGTTAAGGGTTGATCGCACGGCCAACAACCCTGCACCAGAATTTTAACTGTTGCAGACAAGGCACGGACATGGACATTTACTACACCTCACCACATAGAATGTGAGGTGCCGTTTCAGCCCAGCAGCAAGCCGAGCATTGATCAAGAACAGAATTTACATAGTTGTACTCCTGGAGCTGAGATAGAAGGACGCTGAACTAACCAATCTGGGATTGGAGGTCTGGAACACCGTAACCCATGGGAAGAAGAAGAACTAAAGATCCCTGCCTAAAAACATGGAAGACTATATAACAGACACAGAAATGCCATTAGTGACTTTGCCTACCACATGGTCTAAGAGTGACCAGTGGTTTTCCATACTGATCAGGAGTAGGATCTACTAGATTAACAGTTCAGCAATTCATCACAATCTGCACATGCTTGTTCTTGAAGAACGTTGGCGACTATCTGCATGATTTAATTTTCCTCACGGCTCACAGTTCTTTGGGTTTTGGAAAGAAGTCAAAAAATCTGTTATCGATTTCCCTTGGGAAAAAAGCATAAACCCATCACTAGATAGTCCCTGGGGGTGATTTGAAAGGTTTCAGGTCTGAACGAGCTGTTCACATTCAACTGCAAACCAAAGATCAGAGCTATTATAAACAAAATATTCCAGACTTAACACCGGTGATGAATTACCTATTTAGTTTGAGTGTTGACACCTCCCAAGAAGGATTTAGAATAATCCTCCCCATCATGCCTCCAATCAGCAAAGGTAAGTGAGTTACTGTGATTATTTATGCTCCCTCCAAATGTCAGTACGTTTGCAGCATAGTAATCTAACAGAAGCTCTAAATTGTGTTTCATTGGTCAACTTTAAAAGAGAATTTCTCAAAAAAATTAATAATCTAGTTTTTCAAAGTTCAACTACTCCCTGTCACAATAGCGTTGGAATCTTCTGGGACTAGCAGCGATTTATTTTTTTAATATGGATTTCAATTTCTTTAGTTCAAATTCCCACGAATCGAATGTTTCTTGATTGTTCCGTGTAATGTGCCAACTTACTAGTCGTCGACTGTGTTTTCTAAGTTCAATTTTAATTTCGACCTTTAAAGAATACCGAAGTTTTATTTTAGTTGACATTTTATTTTAGTTTTTGCTTATCTTTTTCATTTCTTTACTGCAAATAATAAAGCAATTGTTACGAAACTGGATTACATTAATGGCGAACCCCTAATTTTGGAGTGCTCATTGTTGAAACATAGGTACACGGTAGGTGTCAGTTTCTGAATTCTTATATTCACGTACTTTTTCGAAGTTATTCTCTGTTTCTCGAACAATGCTTTTAAAAACTGATTTCAACCCCACATTTGGATTCTACGCGGAAAAATACATGGCCTATTCTGGTGTCGTATATCAATAATATGACTTCTTTTCATGTTCTCCGTACAATCAAAGCACTGTGCGGTGCTTGAAATAGGGACAAAGGGTCAGCAGACCCAACAGAAACACACAAACCAGAACCTTGGGGCTGAGGTTCTCCTTCAGAATAATACGTTTCCCTCACCCTTGAACCAATCGCCAGATTCAATCAATTCATTCAGCGTTTGCGAATGGTTCAGGTTTCACAACATCAGAATGGAGTTCTTTCCCGTTAGACATATTTCACTCGCTGCAATCAATTTCAGAGCCTAAAACATAAACTAAAGTACATACGGGATGCCATAACTACGTTCCTCTGTGTGGAATCGCTTTTCAACCCATTTTTAATAAACAATTATGCATTTAATGCACGTGTACATTCGGAGGAATTTCAAAATAAAAGATATTAGCTTTTGTTCACACAATCCTTGGTACTCGCACAAAGAAGTGGAAGTGGTCACTCACTCAAGACAGTATGAGGGTGCAATTGGCTTTGGGACGGCATCCACAAGCAGTCTTTTCCTTTTCGAGATGCCAACCAGATCTACTTGTAAATCGTGAACTAAACCACTGTTGTCGAAGTGATCTGAACACATGCAAGAAGTAGATGTGTTTACAGGTGGGTAGTTCCTGACTGAACTTGGAAAAATGGTAAGTGTTTGAAACCTGTTTTTTAAAAATGAGGGTGATTAAAAGCGAAAATGTGGCAAAAAGTTATGTAGCAGGTCTATTGACATCTGACTGGCTGTTGGCCCAGGGAAGCAGAGTGAAGCCTGGTAGCTGTGTTCCTGCTTTCCCCTTGGGGCTAGCTCGGAGCAAGTTCAGTTTTTTCTTGAACTGAACTGGCTTGGTGTAGGTTGAGCTCTGAACATGCTCGCTTGGAGTAGGGTGAGCCTGGAGCTGTTCGGAGCATGGGCAGCTCGAACGGGTCGACAGCCCATGCATGGAACGGGAGGGCTTGTTCAGAGGAAGCCCCGTGGCCAGCACAAACACTGGATCATCTGCCCTGGGACAGTACAAACACCAGGTCACTTGGCTCGCAGCTCGCCCTGGGTCTGCATGAAAGTGAATCATTGCCTCACCCTTACTGTGCATGCACAGGTTGCTCTGAACAAGCTCTGAGGGACTGCACGAACAAAGCTAGTGGCAAAAGTTCTCAATGCTGCCAACAACCCAACATTAGAAATGGCAAACCTTTGTGGCAACCTTCAAGAACCTTTGCTGTGGCTTTTCCCTTGCTTTGATTTTGAAGATGTGTTTTTCTAATTCATTTGTACATTTCCGGTTCCATCCATGGCATTCTTTACATCGTCCGCTATCGCTGTAAGCGAAATTTGATTTGGAATATTCGGCAATTTACCTGATCATTTCGTACCCACAACCGTTACCCGTAACACACCCATGTAACGTACAAATATTCAGTACCCATGTACCCAAATGGTCCCCCAACCCAAATGGGTGTACACTCAACACGCTTTCTCCCACCACTCGCCGTGCTCAACTCGTCACATGCAGGGGTGTGAGGGGGAACGCGGGGCACGCGCGCCTGAACGTGGGGAAGGTAAACATTGAAGGGTGGAGGAGGAACGTCCCGTGCAGGGCAACACCATTTTTCGCTTCGAGAGCGATCGCGGCAGAACCCGTCCTGTTCCTACCCCATGCCGTGACCGCCTCATCCCACCTAGTATGCTTATCTCCATTGAAATACTCAGATGCAAAATAATAAGACCCCTGTCCCGCGGCTGTTTCCTGTCCTGTTCCCGCACAGTGTGTGAGAACCTCAAGCCACTTATTCGACCTGTTGTAATATCTTTCATCACGCACTGTGTGAAAACGGATGTTTTCGTTCATAAGAACCTCCAAGGCTCGTCACTGATTTTGACTTAAGACCTCACTCCAAACAGACGTCTCATGTATTGTACAGCTGTGTCAAGACTATCTCCCAAGGTCGTTTGGACCCAAAGTGGAATTATATGGTTCATTTACAAAGGACACAAGTATTCCACAAGTACTACCTCTGAACTTGATGTCAAAATTGGGCATCGCTGCCACCTGTGAGCTTTTAAACAGTTATCCAAGTACCATTTGAATAGCTCGTTATTTTGTTTTGCCTCAGTAGGTAGGACCTATTTCAAATGTTTCTCACTAGTGATTGTCATTATTCTTTTCTTGTACTTGCTTTCACTCTACGATTTTGTCAACTTCAGCGCAATCCCAACCAATATTATACATGCGTCCTTGACGTCCTCGCCGCTTAAATATAATTATAATGATGTTCAGTCTTACATTTAATATAAAAATTAATCTCTTTCCTTTTCTTCTTCTTTTCGCTTTCTCTCTATTCTTTAATTCCTTTACTGTCTCTTACTCCTTCCTCTTACCTTCATATTCTTTTCAAACAGCCAGCTACACGAATTTATTTGTTTCCAGGGGTCTTGTTGGGCCGGAATTGGTGGGAGGGGTAATTTACCATCATGATGGTGTTTGTTCCCTGATGTTCTACTCTCGCCTTGTCCGGCATAAGACTCGCTATCTGACGATCCGTTCTTTTATTTATTTCTTTAATTTTCTTCATTTGTGAGTTAGTCATGGTTGTTCATTAATACATAAGGAATTACAACAAAAAGTATACAAAATATCCGTTGACAAGGTTGGAGATTAATAAATACAGAAGGGTAAATAATTATTTTCAATACGAGATAGGGAAAAACAATATTTAAAACTATGAATTACTCAAAGCCAAGCAAGAGAGCTCAACAAACAACAACAACAACAATATTTTTTGCTTAGTTTCCTGTTCCCACTTTTTAGTTAGCATGGAAGAAAAGTAAAGGAAAGTTCAGCAGCCCTGAGTTTTTGAGTAGACCTGTACTGCCACTATCTAAAGTAACAACCTCAAAAAACTCTCTAGTTATCCTCAGATCCACAAGACATTGCTCCCATCCATGTTCTCGAAGTTTCATCTGATGCCATGTGTTGCATTTGCGAATTCGCTCTTTCTCCAACTCAACAAAGGAATTTCGACGTAAGGTAAGTGTGTTTATTTTTTTTTACCTCCATTCTCTCTGTCACTTCGTTTTTCCGATTTTCATTATTCACTCTGATAGATTCGGTTCCTTTCATCATGGATTTAAACTTATTTGTGTTTAAACTTATACGTCCTCTGACTTCCTACGTGAAAGTTGTCCATATGGGTCTTGGAAGGTGCTAAAGCCGATTTTGGCGTCGAAATGTCGGTACGATCTATTCTGTGGATACAGGAAACCTAGAAATAATCCAAGTGCCATTGGGTTCATTCCTTTTCGGATGGAATTCTGGCTGCTGTTCATTGATATCCCAGTCCTGAACGATAGACGAGCTAAATAATAATTTAATAAATTTAAATTAAAATTTAAATAATAATAAATAATAATTTAAATAATAAATTAAACCTGATCCTCCCAGCCATCTACACGCTGGATACACTGTGGAGCATTAAAAGCCAAGTTAGTGACCTTCCTCGGATAGGCAGCACAGGAAAAGTATACAGCCATTCCAGACTGGGGCTTGTCTTCCGACTGCCCTGCCAGTGTCACGGACGAAATCAGTTGTCCTCCAGTGAGAGGATCAGAATTCAATCTGATCATTTCGGTATTTACTTGGCTAGTCATTGCCTCACCCCGTTGAGTGGAGAGGGGTTTGCCCAACTGCTATATGGGCCACACTTGGACGTGCCACCACGTGTTACAGAAGTCACCCATCCAAGTACTAACCAAACTCGAGGTATCTTCACTTCGGTGATCTCTCGGGACCCAGTTTATTCCACCTGATGAGGCTGTGGGGCGCAGACGCAGAGAATGAGCCCCCTCTTTCACCAGAACAATAAACTTGTAGTGATTGGGAGTCGGATAGACGAGTCGATCGATTACGAGAGAATGGTTGTTTATTGATGGCACCCTGGCTCTTTTATATTCCCCTGACAAGACCAGAGGGGGGTCGGGGGGTCCCCACTCTGAGTTACAGCATGTTCAGACACAAATTGAGTTGTGGAGGAGCAGCCGATCACAACACTGCTCCCCCCAGAATTTAAGTAATTTTCAATTTTAATTAAATTTTGTTGATGTCGCTGTGGCTGTGGCCGGGCGTGGGAGGTGCGTGTGTTGGGTCCGTTTGGGCTGTCCGGGTGGCTGATGGGGCGGCGATGGGTTGTGGTCGATTAGTGGCGTGGGTGCCGGTGTGGGCGCGAAATGTCCCGCCGGTGCCGTATGTGGCTCGTGCGGTAGCTCGGGCGCTGTTGTCGGGGGCGTTGCGGCGTTGGCGGCGGTGCCGGCTTTGGCGACGTCGGCCGTGCCGGAGGCGTGGCGAAGGTGGACGTGGCGAGGGTTGGGGTTTGCGTGGCCCGTTCCGTAGTTGCTACGAGGGCCTTTGCGAGGCTGCGGGCGTACGTTGCCTTCGTGGTAACATCGGGCGAGGCTTGGACTGCGGCAGTGTGCTGCTGGGGGCGGCGTACCCCGTGGATGCAGCAGTCCGAGCACGTCCCTGTGTACGGCGGGAGTTGTAGGGTGACGGTTGTGTTTGACGTGGCGGTCACCGTCATAACCGGCGTACCTGGCGTGGTAGTCGACGGGCGTGGAGTCAACGGGCGGATGCCCGGCGGTAGCTGACGCGTGGGTGGCGGACACTGCTGCGTCTTGTTGTCCCGGGGCCGCGCGTGGATGGGTATCGCGCCGGCTTTTGATATGGCCATAGCCTGGCGGATGGGGATGGGGCCATACCTGCCTGGCGGTTGTGGCCGGGTTGGCTTTCTCTTCGCCGGAGCCGGAGGAGACGGCGTGACGGCGAGGTCTCGGAGCAGCTGTGAGGCGGTAGGTGGCTTCGGCGACATAGCGTTGTAGTGGTTGATGTTCGTGGGCGGCGCTCGTCTTTATAGTCGCTGCCGTGGGGTGGGGTGCGTCGGGCGGCGTGTTGGGGGTGTTCACGGTGTGCGTGGGTGGGGGTGCCGGTTTACATCGGTCGATTGAGACTGATGGTGTGTGTCGATCGTCCGTGAGGTAAGTTATTGTTTTTCCATCGTTTGTCAACACCTGATGGGGGCCGGTGTAAGGTGGCTCGAGTTTACCCCTTGGCGTGTCTACGCGCACGTACACATGGGTCGCTGTGCGCATAGTTGCTGGCACGTAGGACTGTGTGTAGTGGCGGTACGATTCGTTGGTGCGTAGGGGCACAGTTGATGGTGGCGGTTGAGTGAACAGATCCCCTGGGAGGCGTGGTGTGGCCGAGAAGAGGCGTTGGGCCGGTGAGTAGCCGTCGGGGCCCGGGCGGTTTCGTAGGCCGAGGAGGAGGCCGCTAAGTTGGGTGGCCCATGTGCGGGAAGTGGCTGTTGCGAGAATTGCGTCTTTTAGGACCCTATGTAGTCGTTCGACGAGGCCGTTGGCTTGAGGGTGGTAGGTATTTGTATGGTGTACCTCCGAGCCCATGGACGTGCAGTATTTATGGAATTCGGCTGAGGTGAACTGGGTGCCCTGCTCAGTGGTTACGCGTGCCGGGGAGCCGTAGCGGGCGATCCAGTGGTTGTGTAGGGCCGTAATCACTGCGTCGGCGGAAATGGTCGAGAGGGGTGCGCATTCAAACCAGCCAGTGGCGCGGTCAATCATTGATAATATGTACTTTTTTGTAGCCGATGGTGGTAGCGGGCCGAATAGGTCGATATGTAGGTGTTCGAGTGGCGCGGCGTCGGGAAATTCGCCGAGGGGAGCCCTGATGTGTCGAGTTGTTTTCGCTCGGTTACAACTCGGGCAGGCGCGGGTGAACAACCGTATCGACGAGGTCATGACGGGCCAATAATATCGAGCGCGGATGAGGGCTGTGGTGGCCTTTATCCCCGGATGTGTCATCCCGTGTATGTGTTTAAAAACCGCGAGGCGTAGCGGCGTAGGGATGTAGGGGCGAGGCGAGGCGTCGGTATTTTCGCACATGATCTCGTGGCCTTGTATTCGGTGTGGTGTGAGATTCATAGTAGCGATGTGGTCATCGGCGGCCTGTTCGTCGGCTAGCTGTTGTAGCGTGAAGGGGGTGCCGTAGTCTGTGACTGCGTGGGCCATGTTGGCTGTCGGTGGGAGTCGCGAGAGGTAATCGGCGACGATGTTTGTTGGGCCCTTGGCGTACCTGATGTCAGTTGTGAATTCTGAGATAAATCGAAGGTGCCGTAGCCGTGTTGGTGGGGCCGTATTCGATTGTGTCGCTAGTGAGGTTGTGAGGGGCTTATGGTCCGTATATACGGTTAGTGGGCGCCCTTCGATTTGTTGGCGAAAATGTACGATGGCGAGGTAAATAGCCAGTAGTTCGCGGTCAAATGCGCTGTAGTTACGTTGAGCCGGGTTGAGGGTGCGTGAGAAGAAACCTAGCGGGCGTAAGTGCGTATTGTCGATGAAATGCAGCGCTGCGCCGACGGCGAAATCCGACGAGTCCGTGTGTAGGACGAGAGGTTGGGTCGGGGCCGGATGGGCGAGTGTGACGGAGGTTTCAAGTAAGCGTTTTGCGCGGTCGAATGCGTCAGCTGCGTCGGTGGTCCACGTGAGCGTGCGTTTGTCCTTTTTCTTCGCGTCGGGTGGAATCATTTCCACTAGGGGGCGGAGCGTAGGTGCGGCTCGTGGTATCGCTCGGTGATAGAAGTTAATGAGGCTGAGGAATGTTCGAAGCTCGTGCACGGTAGTGGGTCGCGGGAATTTCTTAATGAGGTCCGTGCGTTCCGGTAGGGGTGTTATCCCGTCGGCTGAAACGTTGTGGCCGAGAAATTTGACTGAGGGGCGTGCGAGCTGGCATTTGGCTGTATTTATTTGTAGGCCGTATTTAGCGAGGGTCTCGAGGAGCGTGCGTACGTGGGTGTAGTGTTCAGAAGGGGTGGCCGAGGCGACCAGTATGTCATCTAGGTAACAGTACACGAAAGGTAGGTTGCGTAGGACGTGGTCCATGTAGCGTTGCCACGTTTGCGCTGCGTTTCGTAAGCCGAAATTCATTCGCTTGAATTGGTAGGCGCCGAAGGGTGTTAAGATCGTTGTTTTTGGCACGTCGCGTTCGCTGATTTTGCAGTGAAAAAATGCACGGGCGAGGTCGAATGTGCTGTACACTGTAGTCCCGTACAGGGCCGTTGTGAAGTCGTGTAGGTGTGGGACGGTGTAGCGATCGGGCACAGTGAGTCGGTTCAGCGCTCTGTAGTCACCGACGGGGCGAATGTCACCGTCGGGTTTCGGAACGATGTGGAGCGGGCTGGACCACGGCGCCTCCGAAGGTTCGATGACCCCCGCTGCTAGTAATTCGCCGAAATGGGCCTTCGCTTTCGCGTATAGGTCCGGGGATAATCGGCGAAGTTTCGCGTGACACGGGGGGCCCTTCGTGACGATGTGATGTTCGACAGGAGCATCGCATGGTGTCGGTGAAGGTTTGTAGGCGTCGAGGAGGGCTTGAAATCGGGGCTCGTTCGCTGTCGTCGTACAGATGGACTGGCTTGGAGGTACGAGGTCTACTGTCCCGGTGATGTACCGCTGCGTGGCCGTTTTGATGAGTCGGGCGTTGGGTAGGTCAACGAGTAGGCCGTGGTACGTCAAGAAGTCGGAGCCGAGGATCGGGGTTGATACGTCGGCGACTGTCGGTTTTTTTACAGCGGATGAAGAGCCGAGATGTTGGTGGGTTACGCACGGCCGTTACGGCTGGTCGGGCCGTGCGTTGTCGTTTCCCGACGGTTTCTGGCGCCAGGTGCAGGGGCTGCGGCATTTCTGTGCTCGTGGGCCCCATGTGCGGTGGTAGAAACATAGGGTGTTCGTTGTTCGGCGTGTGTTCGTCGCCGGCTGCGTCGGGGATCGCCGTTGTCGTCTATCAAGATCACTTCGACCTCTTCGGAGACAGTAGCCACCCGAGGAGGCGGGGCGAATGGTAGGAGGCGATCGGCGAGCGCAGCGAGTTTCAATATGTCGGGTTCGTCACGGGCCGCTATGTGTAGACGTATGCTCTCGGGTAGGGCGCGGAGGAAGAGCTGTCGGACGAGCGGTGCGGGTGTGTCAGCCGGAAGTGCTCGGGTGAGTCGGCGAGCGAGGATCGACGGTAGTTCGTCGTCGGATGTCGGCTGGAGGAGGGCGGTGAGCCGTGAACCATCGGAAGGTGCGTGTGTCGCTAGAAGGCGAGTTTTTAGCGTCTGGTAACTACTGGTGTGCGAGGGGTTGATGTCGGCGCATAGATCCGCTTGTCGAGGTTCGAGGGCGAGGAAGGCTCGGGCGAATTTCGCATGTGGCGTCGTGAGGCCTTCGTGTGCGAGAATGAGCTCGAGTTGGGCGAACCAGACGTGCGGGAATGCGGGGTCGAATGGCTGAAGCTTGAGAATCGAAGGAGCGCTCGCTTCGGGTGTTTTTTGCGGTTTCTGCTCCGTCATCTTCGGTTTTCTCTTCGGTGCCAGTCCGGTGAGGTGTCAGCTTGAAGTGTGCTCGGCGCCGGCGTCCGTTTCCTTATATAAGGATCGGTGATGGTGGGGCGAAGTAGCGGGAGGCGGTGCGATAGCCGTCGAGGCGGGCGTCAGAGTGGGGCGCCGCTGTGGCGTCGGTGGGGGCCGCGCGTGGTGGGGCTCGTTGAAGCGGAGGCGGGGCTGCGACGCTATCAAACGGCGGGCGCTGGCGGTGGAGCTCACACGTCGGATGTCACCAGTGTAGTGATTGGGAGTCGGATAGACGAGTCGATCGATTACGAGAGAATGGTTGTTTATTGATGGCACCCTGGCTCTTTTATATTCCCCTGACAAGACCAGAGGGGGGTCGGGGGGTCCCCACTCTGAGTTACAGCATGTTCAGACACAAATTGAGTTGTGGAGGAGCAGCCGATCACAACAAAACTGTTCTTCAATTGCTTGTCAGAAGTTACGGACTCTGCCTACAGGCGTCATTTGAAAAAGGATTACGGGATTCCCTGACTTATCCCATCACATGACATTCCCAGCCTTTTCCAGGTTTCCCTGACTCGCGACCACCCTGTATGATCTTATTCTTACTGGGTGTACGTAAACAATAGGTACGGCTTCATTAAATCTCACTGACGTCTTTGAGACAACAAAAATTATACAGAAAATGCCCATGGCCCAACAAGTCTACCCTCAACATTTCAACTCAAAGACCCAAAATTGTTGCCTGCAGCGTAATACAGAAATCTTGATCTTGTTGATCAAGTCCAAGTACCACCCTCGGCTGTGTGTTATATTGATGGATAATTGTTACGGTACCTGTGGGGAGTAATGGGGGGATCTGAATGCGGCGCAGGGAAGCATGATTAGGTATATTATAAGACGTGGAAACTGTATGTAGACAACCTATATCCAGATATAAGTAGCTGTATCCAACAAATATTTTGCCAACATCCATCAACATGCTGGCAACATATTATTGCACAGTGAGTACTTACCTTACCAAACAAGCAGAAAACGCAATAGTATGGAAAGGACTCCTGACGCAAACAGGGTTTAAGATACCTCCAAAGTACACAAGATTTTTCAGAGTCTTGTGGGGAATATTAAATTGAACTGACCACATAGATCATTCATTTCTACGCAATAAGGAAAGTTCGATGTTCATTTTGAAAGTAGCACAAGCACCTTACCCGAGCTAGTGGATGGCGCTTCATCAGGGTCAGCCTTAACCAACGTGTCCACATCCATCGAGGAATCGCTGTTCGTGATGTGCTCCTCCTTCAGAATCCCAGGTTCCCCAATTTTTCTTTCCCCAGTATCAAGAAGTTCATCAGCCATTTTAATGATGGGATTTTGATCAAGATCTGCAACATGGGACTATTTTGAACATGAAAGCTTCAAGTTGCTGGATCCATGACTGATGATCGGACTCCATACAAGTTATATTACGAATAAGTCTACTGGAGGCCTGTCCCATAAAGCAGCAGAGGTGGCACGTATGGTTCAATGCTGGAACAAACAGGGAATGCCCCTACCTCTTATTTAGGGCAGGATTCATATTATTAACTAAAGATAATTCTCGGCTCGCACGCCGCAATTTTTCCACATCCCTTTTTGGCCACTAACTACTGGGTGAGTCACCCTCTCCCGGAACGTCCTCGCTCTGCCTATGTTCTGCTGAGTGCCTATCCGTCTTTTGATTTCTTCGATAGCTCACTCTCTCCCATCAAGGCCCCGATCGCCTCATTGCTGCTTATTTTCTACTAGCTTGCTTCTCTATATATAAGTACCAGCTGACCTTTTGTTTTCCTTTTCTTTTTTTTTCAACAATTCTGAGGCGAATGATTTTTTTTTTCAACGCCTTAGCAATCACTATCGTAAAATGTACTGTAGATCTATAGGTAATTAGCCTTGATATCAATATAAATAAATGAATAACCCGGATATGGGTCCACTCCATGTTGCATGCCAATGCTACCCCGTACGTCCACAGGTTGCGGGAAGTGAAACGACCATAAGACATTAGGATTAGCTGCGTATAAGCTGGTCATCAGACGAATAAGCAGTGGTAGACAATGGCGACATCGCAGAGAGGGGGTGGGCCACTTCATGACAGTGCTCAAAAATGCTCCAATACTCGATGAAGAGGTTGTGACCGTGACGAGAAAGTGCCACCACTTCAAATAGGCAGTCAGGGGGGGGGGATGGCTCCTGTAGCCTTGGGTGGCAACCAACGAAGGGGTGGCTACCCTAACAGAGAAGTTACCTGGTCCTCCAGGTTAAGGGTTGATCGCACGGCCAACAACCCTGCACCAGAATTTTAACTGTTGCAGACAAGGCACGGACATGGACATTTACTACACCTCACCACATAGAATGTGAGGTGCCGTTTCAGCCCAGCAGCAAGCCGAGCATTGATCAAGAACAGAATTTACATAGTTGTACTCCTGGAGCTGAGATAGAAGGACGCTGAACTAACCAATCTGGGATTGGAGGTCTGGAACACCGTAACCCATGGGAAGAAGAAGAACTAAAGATCCCTGCCTAAAAACATGGAAGACTATATAACAGACACAGAAATGCCAACAGTGACTTTGCCTACCACATGGTCTAAGAGTGACCAGTGGTTTTCCATACTGATCAGGAGTAGGATCTACTAGATTAACAGTTCAGCAATTCATCACAATCTGCACATGCTTGTTCTTGAAGAACGTTGGCGACTATCTGCATGATTTAATTTTCCTCACGGCTCACAGTTCTTTGGGTTTTGGAAAGAAGTCAAAAAATCTGTTATCGATTTCCCTTGGGAAAAAAGCATAAACCCATCACTAGATAGTCCCTGGGGGTGATTTGAAAGGTTTCAGGTCTGAACGAGCTGTTCACATTCAACTGCAAACCAAAGATCAGAGCTATTATAAACAAAATATTCCAGACTTAACACCGGTGATGAGTTACCTATTTAGTTTGAGTGTTGACACCTCCCAAGAAGGATTTAGAATAATCCTCCCCATCATGCCTCCAATCAGCAAAGGTATGTGAGTTACTGTGATTATTTATGCTCCCTCCAAATGTCAGTACGTTTGCAGCATAGTAATCTAACAGAAGCTCTAAATTGTATTTCATTGGTCAACTTTGAAAGAGAATTTCTCAAAAAAATTAATAATCTAGTTTTTCAAAGTCAGGGTGGCCACTCGATCAGGATTTTCATTTTCCCTGACTTTTCCCTGACTTCTCCCTGACTTTTTTGTCGATTTCCCTGAGTTTCCGAGATTTTTGAAGCCCGACTCTTCCATCTTTTTCCCGATTTCCCTGCCTAAATTTTAGCATATTCTCTGTCAAATTTAAATGTCTTAAAGGGTAAATAAACGGGTAATTAGACTAAATATTATTAAACCGAAGGATTTATGTATCAATTTATTAATGTGCTAACCTAAATAAATTTTTAATTTAGAGGAGCGATCGGGGCACAAGAAACGCCAACCAACCAGCATACAGCAAAGCGAACTACCAAGCGTCAGCACAAAAAATGCTGCAAATTCCTACACAACGGTTTATTATTTTGTATAGAACACCCTTCTGTTACAGACCACACTTCTCTGTACAGAAAATCCTTCTGTTACAGATCACAGCTCTCTGTAAATATAACCCTTCTATACAGGGTGGTCCTTAATGAACGTACCACCCTTTCAATTTCGTTGGTTGTGGAGAAATCAAAAAACTTGCCGAAGTAACCTCCCCTTATTTTTTTACAAAGAATTCAAAAATTGCAGTTTGAAGCGTCGAGCATGCGCGCAAATGTGCGCTGCGCGCACCAACTTTGTTTTTTCAAATGGAACCCCCCAATTTTTATTGCAGATTCGCATTCTACATCAAATTTCATGAACATTTTACTTCGACAACTTTTTTTTTCCACTGCGCGAAACGGGCGCCAGGAGCGTTCAAAGTTGCTAAAGTCATCAAAATTGCGCAAAACATGGATTATGGTAAACCCCAAGTGTGGCACATGACTTTACATTGTTTTTCAGGGCTGATTCTCGTGGCGCTGTCTGTTTTTAGATTTAGCTCAGTTTTTTCGATTTTATGCCCTTAATCTACGTTTTTTGGTGAAATATTACAGTTTTTCCGAAGTATCAACTTTGGCAGTAGATTTATTTTCCCTCGCCCTTTCGCAACCCGGGCTTGGGACTGGCTAAGGCGGGCTTAAAAATAAATCACACTCCTCGATAATTTTTCTGCTAAAATACGACAAAAACAATTCCTTCTTTTTTAAAAAAGAATAAAAGAAAATAAATTAAGAAAATAAATCGTTCACAGTAGTCGTTCAAATGGACCGCCGTCGTCCTCCAAACAGGCGGCAGCTCGACGAGCCCATTCGGTGGTGACTGCCTCGGACGTAGATGCCGGAGATACCGATTCGCAGGCGTCGATGATCCGCTGTTGCAATTCGGCAGCACTTGCGATAGGAGGGAGGGAGGCGTCGTAGACCTTGTTCTTCAGGTAACCCCATAAAAAATAATCTAGTGGAGTCAAGTCCGGAGAACGGGCTGGCCAAGAAATCAGGCTCCGATTGCCAATCCACCGAGAACGGAATCGGGCATCCAAATGGCGTGTAACAGCCCGTGCGTTGTGGGCAGGACAACCATCATGTTGGAACCACATTGCCTGCCTGGTGGCGAGAGGGACGTCCTCCAACAAGTCAGGCAGAACCTCCTGGAGAAACTGAAGGTATCTCTCCCCGTTGAGGCTACCACCGGTCAAGAAATGTGGCCCAATGAGGTCATGATTTCTCAGAGTATCCTTCTGGGTGCAGGAACCAAGCCACTTTTTTCTTTAAAAAAACGACCATGTTTCAGGCTGTTATTTCGGGTTCATCAAGTCCAATAAAAAAACACCACGTTATCATTTTTAAGCCCGCCTTAGCCGGTCCCAAGCCCGGGTTGCGAAAGGGCGAGGGAAAATAAATCTACAGCCAAAGTTGATACTTCGGAAAAACTGTAATATTTCACCAAAAAACGTAGATTAAGGGCATAAAATCGAAAAAACTGAGCTAAATCTAAAAACTGATAGCACCACGTGAATCAGCGCTGAAAAACAATGTAAAGTCATGTGCCACACTTGGGGTTTACCATAATCCATGTTTTGCGCAATTTTGATGACTTTAGCAACTTTGAACGCTCCTGGCGCCCGTTTCGCGCAGTGGAAAAAAAAAGTTGTCGAAGTAAAATGTTCATGAAATTTGATGTAGAATGCGAATATGCAATAAAAATTGGGGGGTTCCATTTGAAAAAACAAAGTTGGTGCGCGCAGCGCGAATTGCGCGCATGCGCGACGCTTCAAACTGCAATTTTTGAATTCTTTGTAAAAAAAATAAGGGGAGGTTACTTCGACAAGTTTTTTGATTTCTCCACAACCAACGAAATTGAAAGGGTGGTACGTTCATTAAGGACCACCCTGTATAGATCACTGACCCTCCGTGACTTAGTACCTAACCCCGTACTCGTTATTAGGTAGCTACCTAAATCACGTGTTGAAGGTTGCTGAAATATATTCTATCAATCAAAAACAGTAGCTAAAATGGCAAAAAGGAACAAACAAGTTCTGAAGAGAAATTCTTCATCTGGAGTGAATTCAACAGTTCACTGCCAATCAAACCCTACCGGGAAACCCTACCGGGAAACCCTACCGGGAAACCCTACCGAGATTCAAGTCCCAGTAGGGTTTTGATCTCGAGAACTTTGACATTACAACCCTCACTTAGACTACTGCGCTACAGCGCCCATCTGGCCGAAAGATCAGTGCTGTGCGCTCTCAGCTCAGCTTGATGCTTGCGTACACACTGCTCTTTACAGCAAATTGTATAGCAAATTTTATGGCAACATCGTAGAATGTTCCGGATGGTCTCAAAAATTCAGAAAAAATCTAACTATTTAAAAATGCGAGAAAACCCACATCTCAAAATACAATTTCCCGAGATAGGGATACTCTGGACATTTCAACCCCTATCCCCTAACGCTGATCTTCGAGGATCAATTAGAGCCCAAACGGGACCCATATATATATAAGTTATAGCGCCCGACCGACACTTACTGCTGACGCAGTCATGATAGACGATATAACCCCTGCGAGCAAGCTCGAACCTTCAGTTCTCGGCTCGCTGCTGTACGATCAACCCTGTGTTCCGTGTTCCCCGTAATTTAACCGCTACGAAGTCTTCCGTGTATTTTCCGAAATAAAGAAACACTTGTAAATTCTCAGTTCGTGCTTTTTAAAAAGTCAACTCCCAAGGAACCTACTATAACTTATATATCAAATTTCGTTAATTGTGGTTCATGGGAACTTAGGAAAAATCCGCGGACGTGGCGTTGGACGGCGTAAGGAAGGAAATATTTTTATTCGATATTCGTATTCTACGTCCCTTAAAACGTAAAAAATGGCAATGGTGGGGGGTAAAATGTTTCGCGGTCGATTCCAACGTTCATTATTGAAAATAATAAACCAAAATCCTCCATAAAACAATGCAAGCGTTAACCAACCACAAGCCGACCCTCGGCTTGACACAGCTTGCATGCAGTAGTACCCGACACGTGCAGACATTTCATCATAATTGAACTTATCTGATTTTACAGCTGGACAATCGAAAATCTCCGCCCGCCCCGTCGCCCGCAGCGGAACCCCCTAAAATTTTTTTTGGGATGGAACATCGATGGTTAATGTTATCGAAACATCAATGTTTTGACTTCTATGTTCGACATTTAACCATCGATTCCGATATTATTGAACATCGATGTTACCGTTCCGATATTTATTTAACAGAACGGGCAAGGCCCAGCTGTACAGAGACGACAGTTAAAATCGAAAATATACTTCAAATATTTGAAGTATATTGTAAACCAATCAACTTCAAATTGAACATTTAGTCTGAAACATTAGCATCATACTACAGTCATAACAAAACTAGATCTAACTACAGTTAGATCTAGTTTTGGTGATTGAAGCAGTTTGAAAATAATGAGAGCCCTGAGGAACTCCAGAGGAAGGAATGAAGGAGGACGATAGGGAATTTCTGATTTTCACTAGCAGGGAACGATAGGTGAGGTAACTGGAAACAAGATCTAACGAATTTCCTTGAAAGCCGAGAGCATTCAACTTGTACAAGAATAAATTATGATCTACCTTATCAAACGCTTTGGAAAAATCTAGGTATATGGTGGCGACCTGGTATCCTTGTTCAATCTGTGTGTATACATAGTTGGTGAAAACTAAAAGATTTGAAGGTTGACCCGCTTTTACAAAAACCATGCTGATGGTGTGCTATCAATGGTTTAAACAATGGTGTCAAAGTATTAACTACTAACATATAAACATCGATACCATCGATGTTAGCTGAATCCATATCGATGTAATTTATTGTGAAATGGAGGAAAATTCAAGGCTGGAAAGAAACTGGTGGAAGTGGAAGAAGAATACCCCATAGGAATATTCGAACGCCATCAACTACTGTTCAAGTACCCTATCGATTGGTTCATAATCGAACTTCCCAATCGTATTCCCTAGAACTTGCCACAGGCCTGCGGGGAGCTGAGGGGACGGATGGGGCAATGGTGACATCCTCTACTCTGTTCACCAGGTGCGCTAGGCAGGCATTGCATGCTCTGAACCTATCAGATGACTGGACAGAAGCAGAGCAGTAAATAAAGTGCGTCAGTTCAAAATCTCAAGAGAACAGCGGACGTGCGGTAATTTTCCCTGACTCGCCACTCGATTTCCCTGACTTCCCTGACCAACATTTTTTTCCCTGACTTTTCCCTGACTTCCCTGACCGGTGGCCACCCTGAAAGTTCAACTACTCCCTGTCACGATAGCGTTGGAATCTTCTGGGACTAGCAGCGATTTATTTTTTTAATATGGATTTCAATTTCTTTAGTTCAAATTCCCACAAATCGAATGTTCCTTGATTGTTCCGTGTAATGTGCCAACTTACTAGTCGTCGACTGTGTTTTCTAAGTTCAATTTTAATTTCGACCTTTAAAGAATACCGAAGTTTTATTTTAGTTGACATTTTATTTTAGTTTTTGCTTATCTTTTTCATTTCTTTACTGCAAATAATAAAGCAATTGTTACGAAACTGGATTACATTAATGGCGAACCCCTAATTTTGGAGTGCTCATTGTTGAAACATAGGTACACGGTAGGTGTCAGTTTCTGAATTCTTATATTCACGTACTTTTTCGAAGTTATTCTCTGTTTCTCGAACAATGCTTTCAAAAACTGATTTCAACCCCACATTTGGATTCTACGCGGAAAAATACATTGCCTATTCTGGTGTCGTATATCAATAATATGACTTCTTTTCATGTTCTCCGTACAATCAAAGCACTGTGCAGTGCTTGAAATAGGGACAAAGGGTCAGCAGACCCAACAGAAACACACAAACCAGAACCTTGGGGCTGAGGTTCTCCTTCAGAATAATACGTTTCCCTCACTCTTGAACCAATCGCCAGATTCAATCAATTCATTCAGCGTTTGCGAATGGTTCAGGTTTCACAACATCAGAATGGAGTTCTTTCCCGTTAGACATATTTCACTCGCTGCAATCAATTTCAGAGCCTAAAACATAAACTTAAGTACATACGGGATGCCATAACTACGTTCCTCTGTGTGGAATCGCTTTTCAACCCATTTTTAATAAACAATTATGAATTTAATGCACGTGTACATTCGGAGGAATTTCAAAATAAAAGATATTAGCTTTTGTTCACACAATCCTTGGTACTCGCACAAAGAAGTGGAAGTGGTCACTCACTCAAGACAGTATGAGGGTGCAATTGGCTTTGGGACGGCATCCACAAGCAGTCTTTTCCTTTTCGAGATGCCAACCAGATCTACTTGTAAATCGTGAACTAAACCACTGTTGTCGAAGTGATCTGAACACATGCAAGAAGTAGATGTGTTTACAGGTGGGTAGTTCCTGACTGAACTTGGAAAAATGGTAAGTGTTTGAAACCTGTTTTTTAAAAATGAGGGTGATTAAAAGCGAAAATGTGGCAAAAAGTTATGTAGCAGGTCTATTGACATCTGACTGGCTGTTGGCCCAGGGAAGCAGAGTGAAGCCTGGTAGCTGTGTTCCTGCTTTCCCCTTGGGGCTAGCTCGGAGCAAGTTCAGTTTTTTCTTGAACCGAACTGGCTTGGTGTAGGTTGAGCTCTGAACATGCTCGCTTGGAGTAGGGTGAGCCTGGAGCTGTTCGGAGCATGGGCAGCTCGAACGGGCCGACAGCGCATGCATGGAACGGGAGGGCTTGCTCAGAGGAAGCCCCGTGGCCAGCACAAACACTGGATCATCTGCCCTGGGACAGTACAAACACCAGGTCACTTGGCTCGCAGCTCGCCCTGGGTCTGCATGAAAGTGAATCATTGCCTCACCCTTACTGTGCATGCACAGGTTGCTCTGAACAAGCTCTGAGGGACTGCACGAACAAAGCTAGTGGCAAAAGTTCTCAATGCTGCCAACAACCCAACATTAGAAATGGCAAACCTTTGTGGCAACCTTCAAGAACCTTTGCTGTGGCTTTTCCCTTGCTTTGATTTTGAAGATGTGTTTTTCTAATTCATTTGTACATTTTCGGTTCCATCCATGGCATTCTGTACATCGTCCGCTATCGCTGTAAGCGAAATTTGATTTGGAATATTCGGCAATTTATCTGATCATTTCGTACCCACAACCGTTACCCGTAACACACCCATGTAACGTACAAATATTCAGTACCCATGTACCCAAATGGTCCCCCAACCCAAATGGGTGTACACTCAACACGCTTTCTCCCACCACTCGCCGTGCTCAACTCATCACATGCAGGGGTGTGAGGGGGAACGCGGGGCACGCGCGCCTGAACGTGGGGAAGGTAAACATTGAAGGGTGGAGGAGGAACGTCCCGTGCAGGGCAACACCATTTTTTGCTTCGAGAGCGATCGCGGCAGAACCCGTCCTGTTCCTACCCCATGCCGTGACCGCCACATCCCACCTAGTATGCTTATCTTCATTGAAATACTCAGATGCAAAATAATAAGACCCCTGTCCCGCGGCTGTTTCCTGTCCTGTTCCCGCACAGTGTGTGAGAACCTCAAGCCACTTATTCGACCTGTTGTAATATCTTTCATCACGCACTGTGTGAAAACGGATGTTTTCGTTCATAAGAACCTCCAAGGCTCGTCACTGATTTTGACTTAAGTCCTCACTCCAAACAGACGTCTCATGTATTGTACAGCTGTGTCAAGACTTTCTCCCAAGGTCGTTTGGACCCAAAGTGGAATTATATGGTTCATTTACAAAGGACACAAGTATTCCACAAGTACTACCTCTGAACTTGATGTCAAAATTGGGCATCGCTGCCACCTGTGAGCTTTTAAACAGTTATCCAAGTACCATTTGAATAGCTCGTTATTTTGTTTTGCCTCAGTAGGTAGGACCTATTTCAAATGTTTCTCACTAGTGATTGTCATTATTCTTTTCTTGTACTTGCTTTCACTCTACGATTTTGTCAACTTCAGCGCAATCCCAACCAATATTATACATGCGTCCTTGAAGTCCTCGCCGCTTAAATATAATTATAATGATGTTCAGTCTTACATTTAATATAAAAATTAATCTCTTTTCTTTTCTTCTTCTTTTCGCTTTCTCTCTATTCTTTAATTCCTTTACTGTCTCTTACTCCTTCCTCTTACCTCCATATTCTTTTCAAACAGCCAGCTACACGAATTTATTTGTTTCCAGGGGTCTTGTTGGGCCGGAATTGGTGGGAGGGGTAATTTACCATCATGATGGTGTTTGTTCCCTGATGTTCTACTCTCGCCTTGTCCGGCATAAGACTCGCTATCTGACGATCCGTTCTTTTATTTATTTATTTAATTTTCTTCATTTGTGAGTTAGTCATGGTTGTTCATTAATACATAAGGAATTACAACAAAAAGTATACAAAATATCAATGACAAGGTTGGAGATTAATAAATACAGAAGGGTAAATAATTATTTTCAATACGAGATAGGGAAAAACAATATTTAAAACTATGAATTACTCAAAGCCAAGCAAGAGAGCTCAACAAACAACAACAACAATATTTGCTTAGTTTCCTGTTCCCACTTTTTAGTTAGCATGGAAGAAAAGTAAAGGAAAGTTCAGCAGCCCTGAGTTTTTGAGTAGACCTGTACTGCCACTATCTAAAGTAACAACCTCAAAAAACTCTCTAGTTATCCTCAGATCCACAAGACATTGCTCCCATCCATGTTCTCGAAGTTTCATCTGATGCCATGTGTTGCATTTGCGAATTCGCTCTTTCTCCAACTCAACAAAGGAATTTCGACGTAAGGTAAGTGTGTTTATTTTTTTTTACCTCCATTCTCTCTGTCACTTCGTTTTTCCGATTTTCATTATTCACTCTGATAGATTCGGTTCCTTTCATCATGGATTTAAACTTATTTGTGTTTAAACTTATACGTCCTCTGACTTCCTACGTGAAAGTTGTCCATATGGGTCTTGGAAGGTGCTAAAGCCGATTTTGGCGTCGAAATGTCGGTACGATCTATTCTGTGGATACAGGAAACCTAGAAATAATCCAAGTGCCATTGGGTTCATTCCTTTTTGGATGGAATTCTGGCTGCTGTTCATTGATATCCCAGTCCTGAACGATAGACGAGCTAAATAATAATTTAATAAATTTAAATTAAAATTTAAATAATAATAAATAATAATTTAAATAATAAATTAAACCTGATCCTCCCAGCCATCTACACGCTGGATACACTGTGGAGCATTAAAAGCCAAGTTAGTGACCTTCCTCGGATAGGCAGCACAGGAAAAGTATACAGCCATTCCAGACTGGGGCTTGTCTTCCGACTGCCCTGCCAGTGTCACGGACGAAATCAGTTGTCCTCCAGTGAGAGGATCAGAATTCAATCTGATCATTTCGGTATTTACTTGGCTAGTCATTGCCTCACCCCGTTGAGTGGAGAGGGGTTGGCCCAACTGCTATATGGGCCACACTTGGACGTGCCACCACGTGTTACAGAAGTCACCCATCCAAGTACTAACCAAACTCGAGGTATCTTCACTTCGGTGATCTCTCGGGACCCAGTTTATTCCACCTGATGAGGCTGTGGGGCGCAGACGCAGAGAATGAGCCCCCTCTTTCACCAGAACAATAAACTTGTAGTGATTGGGAGTCGGATAGACGAGTCGATCGATTACGAGAGAATGGTTGTTTATTGATGGCACCCTGGCTCTTTTATATTCCCCTGACAAGACCAGAGGGGGGTCGGGGGGTCCCCACTCTGAGTTACAGCATGTTCAGACACAAATTGAGTTGTGGAGGAGCAGCCGATCACAACACTGCTCCCCCCAGAATTTAAGTAATTTTCAATTTTAATTAAATTTTGTTGATGTCGCTGTGGCTGTGGCCGGGCGTGGGAGGTGCGTGTGTTGGGTCCGTTTGGGCTGTCCGGGTGGCTGCTGTGGTCGGTGTCGTGGGGCGGCGATGGGTTGTGGTCGATTAGTGGCGTGGGTGCCGGTGTGGGCGCGAAATGTCCCGCCGGTGCCGTATGTGGCTCGTGCGGTAGCTCGGGCGCTGTTGTCGGGGGCGTTGCGGCGTTGGCGGCGGTGCCGGCTTTGGCGACGTCGGCCGTGCTGGAGGCGTGGCGAAGGTGGACGTGCCGAGGGTTGGGGTTTGCGTGGCCCGTTCCGTAGTTGCTACGAGGGCCTTTGCGAGGCTGCGGGCGTACGTTGCCTTCGTGGTAACGTCGGGCGAGGCTTGGACTGCGGCAGTGTGCTGCTGGGGGCGGCGTACCCCGTGGATGCAGCAGTCCGAGCAAGTCCCTGCGTACGGCGGGAGTTGTAGGGTGACGGTTGTGTTTGACGGGGCGGTCACCGTCATAACCGGCGTACCTGGCGTGGTAGTCGACGGGCGTGGAGTCAACGGGCGGATGCCCGGCGGTAGCTGACGCGTGGGTGGCGGACGCTGCTGCGTCTTGTTGTCCCGGGGCCGCGCGTGGATGGGTATCGCGCCGGCTTTTGATATGGCCATAGCCTGGCGGTTGGGGATGGGGCCATACCTGCCTGGCGGTTGTGGCCGGGTTGGCTTTCTCTTCGCCGGAGCCGGAGGAGACGGCGTGACGGCGAGGTCTCGGAGCAGCTGTGAGGCGGTAGGTGGCTTCGGCGACATAGCGTTGTAGTGGTTGATGTTCGTGGGCGGCGCTCGTCTTTATAGTCGCTGCCGTGGGGTGGGGTGCGTCGGGCGGCGTGTTGGGGGTGTTCACGGTGTGCGTGGGTGGGGGTGCCGGTTTACATCGGTCGATTGAGACTGATGGTGTGTGTCGATCGTCCGTGAGGTAAGTTATTGTTTTTCCATCGTTTGTCAACACCTGATGGGGGCCGGTGTAAGGTGGCTCGAGTTTACCCCTTGGCGTGTCTACGCGCACGTACACATGGGTCGCTGTGCGCATAGTTGCTGGCACGTAGGACTGTGTGTAGTGGCGGTACGATTCGTTGGTGCGTAGGGGCACAGTTGATGGTGGCGGTTGAGTGAACAGATCCCCTGGGAGGCGTGGTGTGGCCGAGAAGAGGCGTTGGGCCGGTGAGTAGCCGTCGGGGCCCGGGCGGTTTCGTAGGCCGAGGAGGAGGCCGCTAAGTTGGGTGGCCCATGTGCGGGAAGTGGCTGTTGCGAGAATTGCGTCTTTTAGGTCCCTATGTAGTCGTTCGACGAGGCCGTTGGCTTGAGGGTGGTAGGTATTTGTATGGTGTACCTCCGAGCCCATGGACGTGCAGTATTTATGGAATTCGGCTGAGGTGAACTGGGTGCCCTGGTCAGTGGTTACGCGTGCCGGGGAGCCGTAGCGGGCGATCCAGTGGTTGTGTAGGGCCGTAATCACTGCGTCGGCGGAAATGGTCGAGAGGGGTGCGCATTCAAACCAGCCAGTGGCGCGGTCAATCATTGATAATATGTACTTTTTTGTAGCCGATGGTGGTAGCGGGCCGAATAGGTCGATATGTAGGTGTTCGAGTGGCGCCGCGTCGGGAAATTCGCCGAGGGGAGCCCTGATGTGTCGAGTTGTTTTCGCTCGGTTACAACTCGGGCAGGCGCGGGTGAACAACCGTATCGACGAGGTCATGACGGGCCAATAATATCGAGCGCGGATGAGGGCTGTGGTGGCCTTTATCCCCGGATGTGTCATCCCGTGTATGTGTTTAAAAACCGCGAGGCGTAGCGGCGTAGGGATGTAGGGGCGAGGCGAGGCGTCGGTATTTTCGCACATGATCTCGTGGCCTTGTATTCGGTGTGGTGTGAGATTCATAGTAGCGATGTGGTCATCGGCGGCCTGTTCGTCGGCTAGCTGTTGTAGCGTGAAGGGGGTGCCGTAGTCTGTGACTGCGTGGGCCATGTTGGCTGTCGGTGGGAGTCGCGAGAGGTAATCGGCGACGATGTTTGTTGGGCCCTCGGCGTACCTGATGTCAGTTGTGAATTCTGAGATAAATCGAAGGTGCCGTAGCCGTGTTGGTGGGGCCGTATTCGATTGTGTCGCTAGTGAGGTTGTGAGGGGCTTATGGTCCGTATATACGGTTAGTGGGCGCCCTTCGATTTGTTGGCGAAAATGTACGATGGCGAGGTAAATAGCCAGTAGTTCGCGGTCAAATGCGCTGTAGTTACGTTGAGCCGGGTTGAGGGTGCGTGAGAAGAAACCTAGCGGGCGTAAGTGCGTATTGTCAATGAAATGCAGCGCTGCGCCGACGGCGAAATCCGACGAGTCCGTGTGTAGGACGAGAGGTTGGGTCGGGGCCGGATGGGCGAGTGTGACGGAGGTTTCGAGTAAGCGTTTTGCGCGGTCGAATGCGTCAGCTGCGTCGGTGGTCCAGGTGAGCGTGCGTTTGTCCTTTTTCTTCGCGTCGGGTGGAATCATTTCCACTAGGGGGCGGAGCGTAGGTGCGGCTCGTGGTATCGCTCGGTGATAGAAGTTAATGAGGCCGAGGAATGTTCGAAGCTCGTGCACGGTAGTGGGTCGCGGGAATTTCTTAATGAGGTCCGTGCGTTCGGGTGGGGGTGTTATCCCGTCGGCTGAAACGTTGTGGCCGAGAAATTTGACTGAGGGGCGTGCGAGCTGGCATTTGGCTGTATTTATTTGTAGGCCGTATTTAGCGAGGGTCTCGAGGAGCGTGCGTACGTGGGTGTAGTGTTCAGAAGGGGTGGCCGAGGCGACCAGTATGTCATCTAGGTAACAGTACACGAAAGGTAGGTTGCGTAGGACGTGGTCCATGTAGCGTTGCCACGTTTGCGCTGCGTTTCGTAAGCCGAAATTCATTCGCTTGAATTGGTAGGCGCCAAAGGGTGTTAAGATCGTTGTTTTTGGCACGTCGCGTTCGCTGATTTTGCAGTGAAAAAATGCACGGGCGAGGTCGAATGTGCTGTACACTGTAGTCCCGTACAGGGCCGTTGTGAAGTCGTGTAGGTGTGGGACGGTGTAGCGATCGGGCACAGTGAGTCGGTTCAGCGCTCTGTAGTCACCGACGGGGCGAATGTCACCGTCGGGTTTCGGAACGATGTGGAGCGGGCTGGACCACGGCGCCTCCGAAGGTTCGATGACCCCCGCCGCTAGTAATTCGCCGAAATGGGCCTTCGCTTTCGCGTATAGGTCCGGGGATAATCGGCGAAGTTTCGCGTGACACGGGGGGCCCTTCGTGACGATGTGATGTTCGACAGGAGCATCGCATGGTGTCGGTGCAGGTTTGTAGGCGTCGAGGAGGGCTTGAAATCGGGGCTCGTTCGCTGTCGTCGTACAGATGGACTGGCTTGGAGGTACGAGGTCTACTGTCCCGGTGATGTACCGCTGCGTGGCCGTTTTGATGAGTCGGGCGTTGGGTAGGTCAACGAGTAGGCCGTGGTACGTCAAGAAGTCGGAGCAGAGGATCGGGGTTGATACGTCGGCGACTGTCGGTTTTTTTACAGCGGATGAAGAGCCGAGATGTTGGTGGGTTACGCACGGCCGTTACGGCTGGTGCGTTGTCGTTTCCCGACGGTTTCTGGCGCCAGGTGCAGGGGCTGCGGCATTTCTGTGCTCGTGGGCCCCATGTGCGGTGGTAGAAACATAGGGTGTTCGTTGTTCGGCGTGTGTTCGTCGCCGGCTGCGTCGGGGATCGCCGTTGTCGTCTATCGTTGATCACTTCGACCTCTTCGGAGACAGTAGCCACCCGAGGAGGCGGGGCGAATGGTTAGGAGGCGATCGGCGAGCGCAGCGAGTTTCAATATGTCGGGTTCGTCACGGGCCGCTATGTGTAGACGTATGCTCTCGGGTAGGGCGCGGAGGAAGAGCTGTCGGACGAGCGGTGCGGGTGTGTCAGCCGGAAGTGCTCGGGTGAGTCGGCGAGCGAGGATCGACGGTAGTTCGTCGTCGGATGTCGGCTGGAGGAGGGCGGTGAGCCGTGAACCATCGGAAGGTGCGTGTGTCGCTAGAAGGCGAGTTTTTAGCGTCTGGTAACTACTGGTGTGCGAGGGGTTGATGTCGGCGCATAGATCCTCTTGTCGAGGTTCGAGGGCGAGGAAGGCTCGGGCGAATTTCGCATGTGGTTTCGTGAGGCCTTCGTGTGCGAGAATGAGCTCGAGTTGGGCGAACCAGACGTGCGGGAATGCGGGGTCGAATGGCTGAAGCTTGAGAATCGAAGGAGCGCTCGCTTCGGGTGTTTTTTGCGGTTTCTGCTCTGTCATCTTCGGTTTTCTCTTCGGTGCCAGTCCGGTGAGGTGTCAGCTTGAAGTGTGCTCGGCGCCGGCGTCCGTTTCCTTATATAAGGATCGGTGATGGTGGGGCGAAGTAGCGGGAGGCGGTGCGATAGCCGTCGAGGCGGGCGTCAGAGTGGGGCGCCGCTGTGGCGTCGGTGGGGGCCGCGCGTGGTGGGGCTCGTTGAAGCGGAGGCGGGGCTGCGACGCTATCAAACGGCGGGCGCTGGCGGTGGAGCTCACACGTCGGATGTCACCAGTGTAGTGATTGGGAGTCGGATAGACGAGTCGATCGATTACGAGAGAATGGTTGTTTATTGATGGCACCCTGGCTCTTTTATATTCCCCTGACAAGACCAGAGGGGGGTCGGGGGGTCCCCACTCTGAGTTACAGCATGTTCAGACACAAATTGAGTTGTGGAGGAGCAGCCGATCACAACAAAACTGTTCTTCAATTGCTTGTCAGAAGTTACGGACTCTGCCAACAGGCGTCATTTGAAAAAGGATTACGGGATTCCCTGACTTATCCCATCACATGACATTCCCAGCCTTTTCCAGGTTTCCCTGACTCGCGACCACCCTGTATGATCTTATTCTTACTGGGTGTACGTAAACAATAGGTACGGCTTCATTAAATCTCACTGACGTCTTTGAGACAACAAAAATTATACAGAAAATGCCCATGGCCCAACAAGTCTACCCTCAACATTTCAACTCAAAGACCCAAAATTGTTGCCTGCAGCGTAATACAGAGATCTTGATCTTGTTGATCAAGTCCAAGTACCACCCTCGGCTGTGTGTTATATTGATGGATAATTGTTAGGGTACCTGTGGGGAGTAATGGGGGGATCTGAATGCGGCGCAGGGAAGCATGATTAGGTATATTATAAGACGTGGAAACTGTATGTAGACAACCTATATCCAGATATAAGTAGCTGTATCCAACAAATATTTTGCCAACATCCATCAACATGCTGGCAACATATTATTGCACAGTGAGTACTTACCTTACCAAACAAGCAGAAAACGCAATAGTATGGAAAGGACTCCTGACGCAAACAGGGTTTAAGATACCTCCAAAGTACACAAGATTTTTCAGAGTCTTGTGGGGAATATTAAATTGAACTGACCACATAGATCATTCATTTCTACGCAATAAGGAAAGTTCGATGTTCATTTTGAAAGTAGCACAAGCACCTTACCCGAGCTAGTGGATGGCGCTTCATCAGGGTCAGCCTTAACCAACGTGTCCACATCCATCGAGGAATCGCTGTTCGTGATGTGCTCCTCCTTCAGAATCCCAGGTTCCCCAATTTTTCTTTCCCCAGTATCAAGAAGTTCATCAGCCATTTTAATGATGGGATTTTGATCAAGATCTGCAACATGGGACTATTTTGAACATGAAAGCTTCAAGTTGCTGGATCCATGACTGAAGATCGGACTCCATACAAGTTATATTACGAATAAGTCTACTGGAGGCCTGTCCCATAAAGCAGCAGAGGTGGCACGTATGGTTCAATGCTGGAACAAACAGGGAATGCCCCTACCTCTTATTTAGGGCAGGATTCATATTATTAACTAAAGATAATTCTCGGCTCGCACGCCGCAATTTTTCCACATCCCTTTTTGGCCACTAACTACTGGGTGAGTCACCCTCTCCCGGAACGTCCTCGCTCTGCCTATGTTCTGCTGAGTGCCTATCCGTCTTTTGATTTCTTCGATAGCTCACTCTCTCCCATCAAGGCCCCGATCGCCTCATTGCTGCTTATTTTCTCCTAGCTTGCTTCTCTATATATAAGTACCAGCTGACCTTTTGTTTTCCTTTTCTTTTTTTTTCAACAATTCTGAGGCGAATGATTTTTTTTTTCAACGCCTTAGCAATCACTATCGTAAAATGTACTGTAGATCTATAGGTAATTAGCCTTGATATCAATATAAATAAATGAATAACCCGGATATGGGTCCACTCCATGTTGCATGCCAATGCTACCCCGTACGTCCACAGGTTGCGGGAAGTGAAACGACCATAAGACATTAGGATTAGCTGCGTATAAGCTGGTCATCAGACGAATAAGCAGTGGTAGACAATGGCGACATCGCAGAGAGGGGGTGGGCCACTTCATGACAGTGCCACCACTTCAAATAGGCAGTCAGGGGGGGGATGGCTCCTGTAGCCTTGTACGATGTACGATGGCGAGGTAAATAGCCAGTAGTTCGCGGTCAAATGCGCTGTAGTTACGTTGAGCCGGGTTGAGGGTGCGTGAGAAGAAACCTAGCGGGCGTAAGTGCGTATTGTCGATGAAATGCAGCGCTGCGCCGACGGTTGGATGTTCGAAGCTCGTGCAGGGTAGTGGGTCGCGGGAATTTCTTAATGAGGTCCGTGCGTTCCGGTAGGGGTGTTATCCCGTCGGCTGAAACGTTGTGGCCGAGAAATTTGACTGAGGGGCGTGCGAGCTGGCATTTGGCTGTATTTATTTGTAGGCCGTATTTAGTGAGGGTCTCGAGGAGCGTGCGTACGTGGGTGTAGTGTTCAGAAGGGGTGGCCGAGGCGACCAGTATGTCATCTAGGTAACAGTACACGAAAGGTAGGTTGCGTAGGACGTGGTCCATGTAGCGTTGCCACGTTTGCGCTGCGTTTCGTAAGCCGAAATTCATTCGCTTGAATTGGTAGGCGCTGAAGGGTGTTAAGATCGTTGTTTTTGGCACGTCGCGTTCGCTGATTTTGCAGTGAAAAAATGCACGGGCGAGGTCGAATGTGCTGTACACTGTAGTCCCGTACAGGGCCGTTGTGAAGTCGTGTAGGTGTGGGACGGTGTAGCGATCGGGCACAGTGAGTCGGTTCAGCGCTCTGTAGTCACCGACGGGGCGAATGTCACCGTCGGGTTTCGGAACGATGTGGAGCGGGCTGGACCACGGCGCCTCCGAAGGTTCGATGACCCCCGCCGCTAGTAATTCGCCCAAATGGGCCTTCGCTTTCGCGTATAGGTCCGGGGATAATCGGCGAAGTTTCGCGTGACACGGGGGGCCCTTCGTGACGATGTGATGTTCGACAGGAGCATCGCATGGTGTCGGTGAAGGTTTGTAGGCGTCGAGGAGGGCTTGAAATCGGGGCTCGTTCGCTGTCGTCGTACAGATGGACTGGCTCGGAGGTACGAGGTCTACTGTCCCGGTGATGTACCGCTGCGTGGCCGCGTTGATGAGTCGGGCGTTGGGTAGGTGAACGAGTAGGCCGTGGTACGTCAAGAAGTCGGAGCCGAGGATCGGGGTTGATACGTCGGCGACTGTCGGTTTTTTTACAGCGGATGAAGAGCCGAGATGTTGGTGGGTTACGCACGGCCGTTACGGCTGGTCGGGCCGTGCGTTGTCGTTTCCCGACGGTTTCTGGCGCCAGGTGCAGGGGCTGCGGCATTTCTGTGCTCGTGGGCCCCATGTGCGGTGGTAGAAACATAGGGTGTTCGTTGTTCGGCGTGTGTTCGTCGCCGGCTGCGTCGGGGATCGCCGTTGTCGTCTATCGTTGATCACTTCGACCTCTTCGGAGACAGTAGCCACCCGAGGAGGCGGGGCGAATGGTTAGGAGGCGATCGGCGAGCGCAGCGAGTTTCAATATGTCGGGTTCGTCACGGGCCGCTATGTGTAGACGTATGCTCTCGGGTAGGGCGCGGAGGAAGAGCTGTCGGACGAGCGGTGCGGGTGTGTCAGCCGGAAGTGCTCGGGTGAGTCGGCGAGCGAGGATCGACGGTAGTTCGTCGTCGGATGTCGGCTGGAGGAGGGCGGTGAGCCGTGAACCATCGGAAGGTGCGTGTGTCGCTAGAAGGCGAGTTTTTAGCGTCTGGTAACTACTGGTGTGCGAGGGGTTGATGTCGGCGCATAGATCCTCTTGTCGAGGTTCGAGGGCGAGGAAGGCTCGGGCGAATTTCGCATGTGGCGTCGTGAGGCCTTCGTGTGCGAGAATGAGCTCGAGTTGGGAGAACCAGACGTGCGGGAATGCGGGGTCGAATGGCTGAAGCTTGAGAATCGAAGGAGCGCTCGCTTCGGGTGTTTTTTGCGGTTTCTGCTCCGTCATCTTCGGTTTTCTCTTCGGTGCCAGTCCGGTGAGGTGTCAGCTTGAAGTGTGCTCGGCGCCGGCATAAGAACCTCCAAGGCTCGTCACTGATTTTGACTTAAGACCTCACTCCAAACAGACGTCTCATGTATTGTACAGCTGTGTCAAGACTTTCTCCCAAGGTCGTTTGGACCCAAAGTGGAATTATATGGTTCATTTACAAAGGACACAAGTATTCCACAAGTACTACCTCTGAACTTGATGTCAAAATTGGGCATCGCTGCCACCTGTGAGCTTTTAAACAGTTATCCAAGTACCATTTGAATAGCTCGTTATTTTGTTTTGCCTCAGTAGGTAGGACCTATTTCAAATGTTTCTCACTAGTGATTGTCATTATTCTTTTCTTGTACTTGCTTTCACTCTACGATTTTGTCAACTTCAGCGCAATCCCAACCAATATTATACATGCGTCCTTGAAGTCCTCGCCGCTTAAATATAATTATAATGATGTTCAGTCTTACATTTAATATAAAAATTAATCTCTTTTCTTTTCTTCTTCTTTTCGCTTTCTCTCTATTCTTTAATTCCTTTACTGTTCTTACTCCTTCCTCTTACCTTCATATTCTTTTCAAACAGCCAGCTACACGAATTTATTTGTTTCCAGGGGTCTTGTTGGGCCGGAATTGGTGGGAGGGGTAATTTACCATCATGATGGTGTTTGTTCCCTGATGTTCTACTCTCGCCTTGTCCGGCATAAGACTCGCTATCTGACGATCCGTTCTTTTATTTATTTATTTAATTTTCTTCATTTGTGAGTTAGTCATGGTTGTTCATTAATACATAAGGAATTACAACAAAAAGTATACAAAATATCAATGACAAGGTTGGAGATTAATAAATACAGAAGGGTAAATAATTATTTTCAATACGAGATAGGGAAAAACAATATTTAAAACTATGAATTACTCAAAGCCAAGCAAGAGAGCTCAACAAACAACAACAACAATATTTGCTTAGTTTCCTGTTCCCACTTTTTAGTTAGCATGGAAGAAAAGTAAAGGAAAGTTCAGCAGCCCTGAGTTTTTGAGTAGACCTGTACTGCCACTATCTAAAGTAACAACCTCAAAAAACTCTCTAGTTATCCTCAGATCCACAAGACATTGCTCCCATCCATGTTCTCGAAGTTTCATCTGATGCCATGTGTTGCATTTGCGAATTCGCTCTTTCTCCAACTCAACAAAGGAATTTCGACGTAAGGTAAGTGTGTTTATTTTTTTTTACCTCCATTCTCTCTGTCACTTCGTTTTTCCGATTTTCATTATTCACTCTGATAGATTCGGTTCCTTTCATCATGGATTTAAACTTATTTGTGTTTAAACTTATACGTCCTCTGACTTCCTACGTGAAAGTTGTCCATATGGGTCTTGGAAGGTGCTAAAGCCGATTTTGGCGTCGAAATGTCGGTACGATCTATTCTGTGGATACAGGAAACCTAGAAATAATCCAAGTGCCATTGGGTTCATTCCTTTTTGGATGGAATTCTGGCTGCTGTTCATTGATATCCCAGTCCTGAACGATAGACGAGCTAAATAATAATTTAATAAATTTAAATTAAAATTTAAATAATAATAAATAATAATTTAAATAATAAATTAAACCTGATCCTCCCAGCCATCTACACGCTGGATACACTGTGGAGCATTAAAAGCCAAGTTAGTGACCTTCCTCGGATAGGCAGCACAGGAAAAGTATACAGCCATTCCAGACTGGGGCTTGTCTTCCGACTGCCCTGCCAGTGTCACGGACGAAATCAGTTGTCCTCCAGTGAGAGGATCAGAATTCAATCTGATCATTTCGGTATTTACTTGGCTAGTCATTGCCTCACCCCGTTGAGTGGAGAGGGGTTGGCCCAACTGCTATATGGGCCACACTTGGACGTGCCACCACGTGTTACAGAAGTCACCCATCCAAGTACTAACCAAACTCGAGGTATCTTCACTTCGGTGATCTCTCGGGACCCAGTTTATTCCACCTGATGAGGCTGTGGGGCGCAGACGCAGAGAATGAGCCCCCTCTTTCACCAGAACAATAAACTTGTAGTGATTGGGAGTCGGATAGACGAGTCGATCGATTACGAGAGAATGGTTGTTTATTGATGGCACCCTGGCTCTTTTATATTCCCCTGACAAGACCAGAGGGGTGTCGGGGGGTCCCCACTCTGAGTTACAGCATGTTCAGACACAAATTGAGTTGTGGAGGAGCAGCCGATCACAACAAAACTGTTCTTCAATTGCTTGTCAGAAGTTACGGACTCTGCCAACAGGCGTCATTTGAAAAAGGATTACGGGATTCCCTGACTTATCCCATCACATGACATTCCCAGCCTTTTCCAGGTTTCCCTGACTCGCGACCACCCTGTATGATCTTATTCTTACTGGGTGTACGTAAACAATAGGTACGGCTTCATTAAATCTCACTGACGTCTTTGAGACAACAAAAATTATACAGAAAATGCCCATGGCCCAACAAGTCTACCCTCAACATTTCAACTCAAAGACCCAAAATTGTTGCCTGCAGCGTAATACAGAGATCTTGATCTTGTTGATCAAGTCCAAGTACCACCCTCGGCTGTGTGTTATATTGATGGATAATTGTTAGGGTACCTGTGGGGAGTAATGGGGGGATCTGAATGCGGCGCAGGGAAGCATGATTAGGTATATTATAAGACGTGGAAACTGTATGTAGACAACCTATATCCAGATATAAGTAGCTGTATCCAACAAATATTTTGCCAACATCCATCAACATGCTGGCAACATATTATTGCACAGTGAGTACTTACCTTACCAAACAAGCAGAAAACGCAATAGTATGGAAAGGACTCCTGACGCAAACAGGGTTTAAGATACCTCCAAAGTACACAAGATTTTTCAGAGTCTTGTGGGGAATATTAAATTGAACTGACCACATAGATCATTCATTTCTACGCAATAAGGAAAGTTCGATGTTCATTTTGAAAGTAGCACAAGCACCTTACCCGAGCTAGTGGATGGCGCTTCATCAGGGTCAGCCTTAACCAACGTGTCCACATCCATCGAGGAATCGCTGTTCGTGATGTGCTCCTCCTTCAGAATCCCAGGTTCCCCAATTTTTCTTTCCCCAGTATCAAGAAGTTCATCAGCCATTTTAATGATGGGATTTTGATCAAGATCTGCAACATGGGACTATTTTGAACATGAAAGCTTCAAGTTGCTGGATCCATGACTGAAGATCGGACTCCATACAAGTTATATTACGAATAAGTCTACTGGAGGCCTGTCCCATAAAGCAGCAGAGGTGGCACGTATGGTTCAATGCTGGAACAAACAGGGAATGCCCCTACCTCTTATTTAGGGCAGGATTCATATTATTAACTAAAGATAATTCTCGGCTCGCACGCCGCAATTTTTCCACATCCCTTTTTGGCCACTAACTACTGGGTGAGTCACCCTCTCCCGGAACGTCCTCGCTCTGCCTATGTTCTGCTGAGTGCCTATCCGTCTTTTGATTTCTTCGATAGCTCACTCTCTCCCATCAAGGCCCCGATCGCCTCATTGCTGCTTATTTTCTCCTAGCTTGCTTCTCTATAATATAAGTACCAGCTGACCTTTTGTTTTCCTTTTCTTTTTTTTTCAACAATTCTGAGGCGAATGATTTTTTTTTTTCAACGCCTTAGCAATCACTATCGTAAAATGTACTGTAGATCTATAGGTAATTAGCCTTGATATCAATATAAATAAATGAATAACCCGGATATGGGTCCACTCCATGTTGCATGCCAATGCTACCCCGTACGTCCACAGGTTGCGGGAAGTGAAACGACCATAAGACATTAGGATTAGCTGCGTATAAGCTGGTCATCAGACGAATAAGCAGTGGTAGACAATGGCGACATCGCAGAGAGAGGGTGGGCCACTTCATGACAGTGCCACCACTTCAAATAGGCAGTCAGGGGGGGGATGGCTCCTGTAGCCTTGGGTGGCAACCAACGAAGGGGTGGCTACCCTAACAGAGAAGTTACCTGGTCCTCCAGGTTAAGGGTTGATCGCACGGCCAACAACCCTGCACCAGAATTTTAACTGTTGCAGACAAGGCACGGACATGGACATTTACTACACCTCACCACATAGAATGTGAGGTGCCGTTTCAGCCCAGCAGCAAGCCGAGCATTGATCAAGAACAGAATTTACATAGTTGTACTCCTGGAGCTGAGATAGAAGGACGCTGAACTAACCAATCTGGGATTGGAGGTCTGGAACACCGTAACCCATGGGAAGAAGAAGAACTAAAGATCCCTGCCTAAAAACATGGAAGACTATATAACAGACACAGAAATGCCATTAGTGACTTTGCCTACCACATGGTCTAAGAGTGACCAGTGGTTTTCCATACTGATCAGGAGTAGGATCTACTAGATTAACAGTTCAGCAATTCATCACAATCTGCACATGCTTGTTCTTGAAGAACGTTGGCGACTATCTGCATGATTTAATTTTCCTCACGGCTCACAGTTCTTTGGGTTTTGGAAAGAAGTCAAAAAATCTGTTATCGATTTCCCTTGGGAAAAAAGCATAAACCCATCACTAGATAGTCCCTGGGGGTGATTTGAAAGGTTTCAGGTCTGAACGAGCTGTTCACATTCAACTGCAAACCAAAGATCAGAGCTATTATAAACAAAATATTCCAGACTTAACACCGGTGATGAATTACCTATTTAGTTTGAGTGTTGACACCTCCCAAGAAGGATTTAGAATAATCCTCCCCATCATGCCTCCAATCAGCAAAGGTAAGTGAGTTACTGTGATTATTTATGCTCCCTCCAAATGTCAGTAGGTTTGCAGCATAGTAATCTAACAGAAGCTCTAAATTGTATTTCATTGGTCAACTTTGAAAGAGAATTTCTCAAAAAAATTAATAATCTAGTTTTTCAAAGTTCAACTACTCCCTGTCACAATAGCGTTGGAATCTTCTGGGACTAGCAGCGATTTATTTTTTTAATATGGATTTCAATTTCTTTAGTTCAAATTCCCACGAATCGAATGTTTCTTGATTGTTCCGTGTAATGTGCCAACTTACTAGTCGTCGACTGTGTTTTCTAAGTTCAATTTTAATTTCGACCTTTAAAGAATACCGAAGTTTTATTTTAGTTGACATTTTATTTTAGTTTTTGCTTATCTTTTTCATTTCTTTACTGCAAATAATAAAGCAATTGTTACGAAACTGGATTACATTAATGGCGAACCCCTAATTTTGGAGTGCTCATTGTTGAAACATAGGTACACGGTAGGTGTCAGTTTCTGAATTCTTATATTCACGTACTTTTTCGAAGTTATTCTCTGTTTCTCGAACAATGCTTTCAAAAACTGATTTCAACCCCACATTTGGATTCAACGCGGAAAAATACATGGCCTATTCTGGTGTCGTATATCAATAATATGACTTCTTTTCATGTTCTCCGTACAATCAAAGCACTGTGCGGTGCTTGAAATAGGGACAAAGGGTCAGCAGACCCAACAGAAACACACAAACCAGAACCTTGGGGCTGAGGTTCTCCTTCAGAATAATACGTTTCCCTCACTCTTGAACCAATCGCCAGATTCAATCAATTCATTCAGCGTTTGCGAATGGTTCAGGTTTCACAACATCAGAATGGAGTTCTTTCCCGTTAGACATATTTCACTCGCTGCAATCAATTTCAGAGCCTAAAACATAAACTTAAGTACATACGGGATGCCATAACTACGTTCCTCTGTGTGGAATCGCTTTTCAACCCATTTTTAATAAACAATTATGAATTTAATGCACGTGTACATTCGGAGGAATTTCAAAATAAAAGATATTAGCTTTTGTTCACACAATCCTTGGTACTCGCACAAAGAAGTGGAAGTGGTCACTCACTCAAGACAGTATGAGGGTGCAATTGGCTTTGGGACGGCATCCACAAGCAGTCTTTTCCTTTTCGAGATGCCAACCAGATCTACTTGTAAATCGTGAACTAAACCACTGTTGTCGAAGTGATCTGAACACATGCAAGAAGTAGATGTGTTTACAGGTGGGTAGTTCCTGACTGAACTTGGAAAAATGGTAAGTGTTTGAAACCTGTTTTTAAAAAATGAGGGTGATTAAAAGCGAAAATGTGGCAAAAAGTTATGTAGCAGGTCTATTGACATCTGACTGGCTGTTGGCCCAGGGAAGCAGAGTGAAGCCTGGTAGCTGTGTTCCTGCTTTCCCCTTGGGGCTAGCTCGGAGCAAGTTCAGTTTTTTCTTGAACCGAACTGGCTTGGTGTAGGTTGAGCTCTGAACATGCTCGCTTGGAGTAGGGTGAGCCTGGAGCTGTTCGGAGCATGGGCAGCTCGAACGGGTCGACAGCGCATGCATGGAACGGGAGGGCTTGTTCAGAGGAAGCCCCGTGGCCAGCACAAACACTGGATCATCTGCCCTGGGACAGTACAAACACCAGGTCACTTGGCTCGCAGCTCGCCCTGGGTCTGCATGAAAGTGAATCATTGCCTCACCCTTACTGTGCATGCACAGGTTGCTCTGAACAAGCTCTGAGGGACTGCACGAACAAAGCTAGTGGCAAAAGTTCTCAATGCTGCCAACAACCCAACATTAGAAATGGCAAACCTTTGTGGCAACCTTCAAGAACCTTTGCTGTGGCTTTTCCCTTGCTTTGATTTTGAAGATGTGTTTTTCTAATTCATTTGTACATTTCCGTTCCATCCATGGCATTCTGTACATCGTCCGCTATCGCTGTAAGCGAAATTTGATTTGGAATATTCGGCAATTTACCTGATCATTTCGTACCCACAACCATTACCCGTAACACACCCATGTAACGTACAAATATTCAGTACCCATGTACCCAAATGGTCCCCCAACCCAAATGGGTGTACACTCAACACGCTTTCTCCCACCACTCGCCGTCCTCAACTCGTCACATGCAGGGGTGTGAGAGGGAACGCGAGGCACGCGCGCCTGAACGTGGGGAAGGTAAACATTGAAGGGTGGAGGAGGAACGTCCCGTGCAGGGCAACACCATTTTTCGCTTCGAGAGCGATCGCGGCAGAACCCGTCCTGTTCCTACCCCATGCCGTGACCGCCACATCCCACCTAGTATGCTTATCTCCATTGAAATACTCAGATGCAAAATAATAAGACCCCTGTCCCGCGGCTGTTTCCTGTCCTGTTCCCGCACAGTGTGTGAGAACCTCAAGCCACTTATTCGACCTGTTGTAATATCTTTCATCACGCACTGTGTGAAAACGGATGTTTTCGTTCATAAGAACCTCCAAGGCTCGTCACTGATTTTGACTTAAGACCTCACTCCAAACAGACGTCTCATGTATTGTACAGCTGTGTCAAGACTTTCTCCCAAGGTCGTTTGGACCCAAAGTGGAATTATATGGTTCATTTACAAAGGAAACAAGTATTCCACAAGTACTACCTCTGAACTTGATGTCAAAATTGGGCATCGCTGCCACCTGTGAGCTTTTAAACAGTTATCCAAGTAGCATTTGAATAGCTCGTTATTTTGTTTTGCCTCAGTAGGTAGGACCTATTTCAAATGTTTCTCACTAGTGATTGTCATTATTCTTTTCTTGTACTTGCTTTCACTCTACGATTTTGTCAACTTCAGCGCAATCCCAACCAATATTATACATGCGTCCTTGAAGTCCTCGCCGCTTAAATATAATTATAATGATGTTCAGTCTTACATTTAATATAAAAATTAATCTCTTTTCTTTTCTTCTTCTTTTCGCTTTCTCTCTATTCTTTAATTCCTTTACTGTCTCTTACTCCTTCCTCTTACCTTCATATTCTTTTCAAACAGCCAGCTACACGAATTTATTTGTTTCCAGGGGTCTTGTTGGGCCGGAATTGGTGGGAGGGGTAATTTACCATCATGATGGTGTTTGTTCCCTGATGTTCTACTCTCGCCTTGTCCGGCATAAGACTCGCTATCTGACGATCCGTTCTTTTATTTATTTATTTAATTTTCTTCATTTGTGAGTTAGTCATGGTTGTTCATTAATACATAAGGAATTACAACAAAAAGTATACAAAATATCAATGACAAGGTTGGAGATTAATAAATACAGAAGGGTAAATAATTATTTTCAATACGAGATAGGGAAAAACAATATTTAAAACTATGAATTACTCAAAGCCAAGCAAGAGAGCTCAACAAACAACAACAACAATATTTGCTTAGTTTCCTGTTCCCACTTTTTAGTTAGCATGGAAGAAAAGTAAAGGAAAGTTCAGCAGCCCTGAGTTTTTGAGTAGACCTGTACTGCCACTATCTAAAGTAACAACCTCAAAAAACTCTCTAGTTATCCTCAGATCCACAAGACATTGCTCCCATCCATGTTCTCGAAGTTTCATCTGATGCCATGTGTTGCATTTGCGAATTCGCTCTTTCTCCAACTCAACAAAGGAATTTCGACGTAAGGTAAGTGTGTTTATTTTTTTTTACCTCCATTCTCTCTGTCACTTCGTTTTTCCGATTTTCATTATTCACTCTGATAGATTCGGTTCCTTTCATCATGGATTTAAACTTATTTGTGTTTAAACTTATACGTCCTCTGACTTCCTACGTGAAAGTTGTCCATATGGGTCTTGGAAGGTGCTAAAGCCGATTTTGGCGTCGAAATGTCGGTACGATCTATTCTGTGGATACAGGAAACCTAGAAATAATCCAAGTGCCATTGGGTTCATTCCTTTTTGGATGGAATTCTGGCTGCTGTTCATTGATATCCCAGTCCTGAACGATAGACGAGCTAAATAATAATTTAATAAATTTAAATTAAAATTTAAATAATAATAAATAATAATTTAAATAATAAATTAAACCTGATCCTCCCAGCCATCTACACGCTGGATACACTGTGGAGCATTAAAAGCCAAGTTAGTGACCTTCCTCGGATAGGCAGCACAGGAAAAGTATACAGCCATTCCAGACTGGGGCTTGTCTTCCGACTGCCCTGCCAGTGTCACGGACGAAATCAGTTGTCCTCCAGTGAGAGGATCAGAATTCAATCTGATCATTTCGGTATTTACTTGGCTAGTCATTGCCTCACCCCGTTGAGTGGAGAGGGGTTGGCCCAACTGCTATATGGGCCACACTTGGACGTGCCACCACGTGTTACAGAAGTCACCCATCCAAGTACTAACCAAACTCGAGGTATCTTCACTTCGGTGATCTCTCGGGACCCAGTTTATTCCACCTGATGAGGCTGTGGGGCGCAGACGCAGAGAATGAGCCCCCTCTTTCACCAGAACAATAAACTTGTAGTGATTGGGAGTCGGATAGACGAGTCGATCGATTACGAGAGAATGGTTGTTTATTGATGGCACCCTGGCTCTTTTATATTCCCCTGACAAGACCAGAGGGGGGTCGGGGGGTCCCCACTCTGAGTTACAGCATGTTCAGACACAAATTGAGTTGTGGAGGAGCAGCCGATCACAACACTGCTCCCCCCAGAATTTAAGTAATTTTCAATTTTAATTAAATTTTGTTGATGTCGCTGTGGCTGTGGCCGGGCGTGGGAGGTGCGTGTGTTGGGTCCGTTTGGGCTGTCCGGGTGGCTGCTGTGGTCGGTGTCGTGGGGCGGCGATGGGTTGTGGTCGATTAGTGGCGTGGGTGCCGGTGTGGGCGCGAAATGTCCCGCCGGTGCCGTATGTGGCTCGTGCGGTAGCTCGGGCGCTGTTGTCGGGGGCGTTGGCGGCGGTGCCGGCTTTGGCGACGTCGGCCGTGCTGGAGGCGTGGCGAAGGTGGACGTGCCGAGGGTTGGGGTTTGCGTGGCCCGTTCCGTAGTTGCTACGAGGGCCTTTGCGAGGCTGCGGGCGTACGTTGCCTTCGTGGTAACGTCGGGCGAGGCTTGGACTGCGGCAGTGTGCTGCTGGGGGCGGCGTACCCCGTGGATGCAGCAGTCCGAGCACGTCCCTGCGTACGGCGGGAGTTGTAGGGTGACGGTTGTGTTTGACGGGGCGGTCACCGTCATAACCGGCGTACCTGGCGTGGTAGTCGACGGGCGTGGAGTCAACGGGCGGATGCCCGGCGGTAGCTGACGCGTGGGTGGCGGACGCTGCTGCGTCTTGTTGTCCCGGGGCCGCGCGTGGATGGGTATCGCGCCGGCTTTTGATATGGCCATAGCCTGGCGGATGGGGATGGGGCCATACCTGCCTGGCGGTTGTGGCCGGGTTGGCTTTCTCTTCGCCGGAGCCGGAGGAGACGGCGTGACGGCGAGGTCTCGGAGCAGCTGTGAGGCGGTAGGTGGCTTCGGCGACATAGCGTTGTAGTGGTTGATGTTCGTGGGCGGCGCTCGTCTTTATAGTCGCTGCCGTGGGGTGGGGTGCGTCGGGCGGCGTGTTGGGGGTGTTCACGGTGTGCATGGGTGGGGGTGCCGGTTTACATCGGTCGATTGAGACTGATGGTGTGTGTCGATCGTCCGTGAGGTAAGTTATTGTTTTTCCATCGTTTGTCAACACCTGATGGGGGCCGGTGTAAGGTGGCTCGAGTTTACCCCTTGGCGTGTCTACGCGCACGTACACATGGGTCGCTGTGCGCATAGTTGCTGGCACGTAGGACTGTGTGTAGTGGCGGTACGATTCGTTGGTGCGTAGGGGCACAGTTGATGGTGGCGGTTGAGTGAACAGATCCCCTGGGAGGCGTGGTGTGGCCGAGAAGAGGCGTTGGGCCGGTGAGTAGCCGTCGGGGCCCGGGCGGTTTCGTAGGCCGAGGAGGAGGCCGCTAAGTTGGGTGGCCCATGTGCGGGAAGTGGCTGTTGCGAGAATTGCGTCTTTTAGGTCCCTATGTAGTCGTTCGACGAGGCCGTTGGCTTGAGGGTGGTAGGTATTCGTATGGTGTACCTCCGAGCCCATGGACGTGCAGTATTTATGGAATTCGGCTGAGGTGAACTGGGTGCCCTGCTCAGTGGTTACGCGTGCCGGGGAGCCGTAGCGGGCGATCCAGTGGTTGTGTAGGGCCGTAATCACTGCGTCGGCGGAAATGGTCGAGAGGGGTGCGCATTCAAACCAGCCAGTGGCGCGGTCAATCATTGATAATATGTACTTTTTTGTAGCCGATGGTGGTAGCGGGCCGAATAGGTCGATATGTAGGTGTTCGAGTGGCGCCGCGTCGGGAAATTCGCCGAGGGGAGCCCTGATGTGTCGAGTTGTTTTCGCTCGGTTACAACTCGGGCAGGCGCGGGTGAACAACCGTATCGGCGAGGTCATGACGGGCCAATAATATCGAGCGCGGATGAGGGCTGTGGTGGCCTTTATCCCCGGATGTGTCATCCCGTGTATGTGTTTAAAAACCGCGAGGCGTAGCGGCGTAGGGATGTAGGGGCGAGGCGAGGCGTCGGTATTTTCGCACATGATCTCGTGGCCTTGTATTCGGTGTGGTGTGAGATTCATAGTAGCGATGTGGTCATCGGCGGCCTGTTCGTCGGCTAGCTGTTGTAGCGTGAAGGGGGTGCCGTAGTCTGTGACTGCGTGGGCCATGTTGGCTGTCGGTGGGAGTCGCGAGAGGTAATCGGCGACGATGTTTGTTGGGCCCTCGGCGTACCTGATGTCAGTTGTGAATTCTGAGATAAATCGAAGGTGCCGTAGCCGTGTTGGTGGGGCCGTATTCGATTGTGTCGCTAGTGAGGTTGTGAGGGGCTTATGGTCCGTATATACGGTTAGTGGGCGCCCTTCGATTTGTTGGCGAAAATGTACGATGGCGAGGTAAATAGCCAGTAGTTCGCGGTCAAATGCGCTGTAGTTACGTTGAGCCGGGTTGAGGGTGCGTGAGAAGAAACCTAGCGGGCGTAAGTGCGTATTGTCGATGAAATGCAGCGCTGCGCCGACGGCGAAATCCGACGAGTCCGTGTGTAGGACGAGAGGTTGGGTCGGGGCCGGATGGGCGAGTGTGACGGAGGTTTCGAGTAAGCGTTTTGCGCGGTCGAATGCGTCAGCTGCGTCGGTGGTCCACGTGAGCGTGCGTTTGTCCTTTTTCTTCGCGTCGGGTGGAATCATTTCCACTAGGGGGCGGAGCGTAGGTGCGGCTCGTGGTATCGCTCGGTGATAGAAGTTAATGAGGCCGAGGAATGTTCGAAGCTCGTGCAGGGTAGTGGGTCGCGGGAATTTCTTAATGAGGTCCGTGCGTTCCGGTAGGGGTGTTATCCCGTCGGCTGAAACGTTGTGGCCGAGAAATTTGACTGAGGGGCGTGCGAGCTGGCATTTGGCTGTATTTATTTGTAGGCCGTATTTAGTGAGGGTCTCGAGGAGCGTGCGTACGTGGGTGTAGTGTTCAGAAGGGGTGGCTGAGGCGACCAGTATGTCATCTAGGTAACAGTACACGAAAGGTAGGTTGCGTAGGACGTGGTCCATGTAGCGTTGCCACGTTTGCGCTGCGTTTCGTAAGCCGAAATTCATTCGCTTGAATTGGTAGGCGCTGAAGGGTGTTAAGATCGTTGTTTTTGGCACGTCGCGTTCGCTGATTTTGCAGTGAAAAAATGCACGGGCGAGGTCGAATGTGCTGTACACTGTAGTCCCGTACAGGGCCGTTGTGAAGTCGTGTAGGTGTGGGACGGTGTAGCGATCGGGCACAGTGAGTCGGTTCAGCGCTCTGTAGTCACCGACGGGGCGAATGTCACCGTCGGGTTTCGGAACGATGTGGAGCGGGCTGGACCACGGCGCCTCCGAAGGTTCGATGACCCCCGCCGCTAGTAATTCGCCCAAATGGGCCTTCGCTTTCGCGTATAGGTCCGGGGATAATCGGCGAAGTTTCGCGTGACACGGGGGGCCCTTCGTGACGATGTGATGTTCGACAGGAGCATCGCATGGTGTCGGTGAAGGTTTGTAGGCGTCGAGGAGGGCTTGAAATCGGGGCTCGTTCGCTGTCGTCGTACAGATGGACTGGCTCGGAGGTACGAGGTCTACTGTCCCGGTGATGTACCGCTGCGTGGCCGCGTTGATGAGTCGGGCGTTGGGTAGGTGAACGAGTAGGCCGTGGTACGTCAAGAAGTCGGAGCCGAGGATCGGGGTTGTGCGTTGTCGTTTCCCGACGGTTTCTGGCGCCAGGTGCAGGGGCTGCGGCATTTCTGTGCTCGAGGGCCCCATGTGCGGTGGTAGAAACATAGGGTGTTTGTTGTTCGGCGTGTGTTCGTCGCCGGCTGCGTCGGGGATCACCGTTGTCGTCTATCGTTGATCACTTCGACCTGTTCGGAGACGGTAGCCACCCAAGGAGGCGGGGCGAATGGTAGGAGGCGATCGGCGAGCGCAGCGAGTTTCAATATGTCGGGTTCGTCACGGGCCGCTATGTGTAGACGTATGCTCTCGGTTAGGGCGCGGAGGAAGAGCTGTCGGACGAGCGGTGCGGGTGTGTCAGCCGGAAGTGCTCGGGTGAGTCGGCGAGCGAGGATCGACGGTAGTTCGTCGTCGGATGTCGGCTGGAGGAGGGCGGTGAGCCGTGAACCATCGGAAGGTGCGTGTGTCGCTAGAAGGCGAGTTTTTAGCGTCTGGTAACTACTGGTGTGCGAGGGGTTGATGTCGGCGCATAGATCCGCTTGTCGAGGTTCGAGGGCGAGGAAGGCACGGGCGAATTTCGCATGTGGCGTCGTGAGGCCTTCGTGTGCGAGAATGAGCTCGAGTTGGGCGAACCAGACGTGCGGGAATGCGGGGTCGAATGGCTGAAGCTTGAGAATCGAAGGAGCGCTCGCTTCGGGTGTTTTTTGCGGTTTCTGCTCCGTCATCTTCGGTTTTCTCTTCGGTGCCAGTCCGGTGAGGTGTCAGCTTGAAGTGTGCTCGGCGCCGGCGTCCGTTTCCTTATATAAGGATCGGTGATGGTGGGGCGAAGTAGCGGGAGGCGGTGCGATAGCCGTCGAGGCGGGCGTCAGAGTGGGGCGCCGCTGTGGCGTCGGTGGGGGCCGCGCGTGGTGGGGCTCGTTGAAGCGGAGGCGGGGCTGCGACGCTATCAAACGGCGGGCGCTGGCGGTGGAGCTCACACGTCGGATGTCACCAGTGTAGTGATTGGGAGTCGGATAGACGAGTCGATCGATTACGAGAGAATGGTTGTTTATTGATGGCACCCTGGCTCTTTTATATTCCCCTGACAAGACCAGAGGGGGGTGGGGGGGTCCCCACTCTGAGTTACAGCATGTTCAGACACAAATTGAGTTGTGGAGGAGCAGCCGATCACAACAAAACTGTTCTTCAATTGCTTGTCAGAAGTTACGGACTCTGCCTACAGGCGTCATTTGAAAAAGGATTACGGGATTCCCTGACATCCCATCACATGACATTCCCAGCCTTTTCCAGGTTTCCCTGACTCGCGACCACCCTGTATGATCTTATTCTTACTGGGTGTACGTAAACAATAGGTACGGCTTCATTAAATCTCACTGACGTCTTTGAAACAACAAAAATTATACAGAAAATGCCCATGGCCCAACAAGTCTACCCTCAACATTTCAACTCAAAGACCCAAAATTGTTGCCTGCAGCGTAATACAGAGATCTTGATCTTGTTGATCAAGTCCAAGTACCACCCTCGGCTGTGTGTTATATTGATGGATAATTGTTACGGTAACTGTGGGGAGTAATGGGGGGATCTGAATGCGGCGCAGGGAAGCATGATTAGGTATATTATAAGACGTGGAAACTGTATGTAGACAACCTATATCCAGATATAAGTAGCTGTATCCAACAAATATTTTGCCAACATCCATCAACATGCTGGCAACATATTATTGCACAGTGAGTACTTACCTTACCAAACAAGCAGAAAACGCAATAGTATGGAAAGGACTCCTGACGCAAACAGCGTTTAAGATACCTCCAAAGTACACAAGATTTTTCAGAGTCTTGTGGGGAATATTAAATTGAACTGACCACATAGATCATTCATTTTTACGCAATAAGGAAAGTTCGATGTTCATTTTGAAAGTAGCACAAGCACCTTACCCGAGCTAGTGGATGGCGCTTCATCAGGGTCAGCCTTAACCAACGTGTCCACATCCATCGAGGAATCGCTGTTCGTGATGTGCTCCTCCTTCAGAATCCCAGGTTCCCCAATTTTTCTTTCCCCAGTATCAAGAAGTTCATCAGCCATTTTAATGATGGGATTTTGATCAAGATCTGCAACATGGGACTATTTTGAACATGAAAGCTTCAAGTTGCTGGATCCATGACTGATGATCGGACTCCATACAAGTTATATTACGAATAAGTCTACTGGAGGCCTGTCCCATAAAGCAGCAGAGGTGGCACGTATGGTTCAATGCTGGAACAAACAGGGAATGCCCCTACCTCTTATTTAGGGCAGGATTCATATTATTAACTAAAGATAATTCTCGGCTCGCACGCCGCAATTTTTCCACATCCCTTTTTGGCCACTAACTACTGGGTGAGTCACCCTCTCCCGGAACGTCCTTGCTCTGCCTATGTTCTGCTGAGTGCCTATCCGTCTTTTGATTTCTTCGATAGCTCACTCTCTCCCATCAAGGCCCCGATCGCCTCATTGCTGCTTATTTTCTCCTAGCTTGCTTCTCTATATATAAGTACCAGCTGACCTTTTGTTTTCCTTTTCTTTTTTTTCCAACAATTCTGAGGCGAATGATTTTTTTTTTCAACGCCTTAGCAATCACTATCGTAAAATTTACTGTAGATCTATAGGTAATTAGCCTTGATATCAATATAAATAAATGAATAACCCGGATATGGGTCCACTCCATGTTGCATGCCAATGCTACCCCGTACGTCCACAGGTTGTGGGAAGTGAAACGACCATAAGACATTAGGATTAGCTGCGTATAAGCTGGTCATCAGACGAATAAGCAGTGGTAGACAATGGCGACATCGCAGAGGGGGTGGGCCACTTCATGACAGTGCTCAAAAATGCTCCAATACTCGATGAAGAGGTTGTGACCGTGACGAGAAAATGCCACCACTTCAAATAGGCAGTCAGGGGGGGGGGGGGGATGGCTCCTGTAGCCTTGGGTGGCAACCAACGAAGGGGTGGCTACCCTAACAGAGAAGTTACCTGGTCCTCCAGGTTAAGGGTTGATCACACGGCCAACAACCCTGCACCAGAATTTTAACTGTTGCAGACAAGGCACGGACATGGACATTTACTACACCTCACCACATAGAATGTGAGGTGCCGTTTCAGCCCAGCAGCAAGCCGAGCATTGATCAAGAACAGAATTTACATAGTTGTACTCCTGGAGCTGAGATAGAAGGACGCTGAACTAACCAATCTGGGATTGGAGGTCTGGAACACCGTAACCCATGGGAAGAAGAAGAACTAAAGATCCCTGCCTAAAAACATGGAAGACTATATAACAGACACAGAAATGCCAACAGTGACTTTGCCTACCACATGGTCTAAGAGTGACCAGTGGTTTTCCATACTGATCAGGAGTAGGATCTACTAGATTAACAGTTCAGCAATTCATCACAATCTGCACATGCTTGTTCTTGATGAAACGTTGGCGACTATCTGCATGATTTAATTTTCCTCACGGCTCACAGTTCTTTGGGTTTTGGAAAGAAGTCAAAAAATCTGTTATCGATTTCCCTTGGGAAAAAAGCATAAACCCATCACTAGATAGTCCCTGGGGGTGATTTGAAAGGTTTCAGGTCTGAACGAGCTGTTCACATTCAACTGCAAACCAAAGATCAGAGCTATTATAAACAAAATATTCCAGACTTAACACCGGTGATGAATTACCTATTTAGTTTGAGTGTTGACACCTCCCAAGAAGGATTTAGAATAATCCTCCCCATCATGCCTCCAATCAGCAAAGGTAAGTGAGTTACTGTGATTATTTATGCTCCCTCCAAATGTCAGTACGTTTGCAGCATAGTAATCTAACAGAAGCTCTAAATTGTATTTCATTGGTCAACTTTGAAAGAGAATTTCTCAAAAAAATTAATAATCTAGTTTTTCAAAGTTCAACTACTCCCTGTCACGATAGCGTTGGAATCTTCTGGGACTAGCAGCGATTTATTTTTTTAATATGGATTTCAATTTCTTTAGTTCAAATTCCCACAAATCGAATGTTCCTTGATTGTTCCGTGTAATGTGCCAACTTACTAGTCGTCGACTGTGTTTTCTAAGTTCAATTTTAATTTCGACCTTTAAAGAATACCGAAGTTTTATTTTAGTTGACATTTTATTTTAGTTTTTGCTTATCTTTTTCATTTCTTTACTGCAAATAATAAAGCAATTGTTACGAAACTGGATTACATTAATGGCGAACCCCTAATTTTGGAGTGCTCATTGTTGAAACATAGGTACACGGTAGGTGTCAGTTTCTGAATTCTTATATTCACGTACTTTTTCGAAGTTATTCTCTGTTTCTCGAACAATGCTTTCAAAAACTGATTTCAACCCCACATTTGGATTCTACGCGGAAAAATACATTGCCTATTCTGGTGTCGTATATCAATAATATGACTTCTTTTCATGTTCTCCGTACAATCAAAGCACTGTGCAGTGCTTGAAATAGGGACAAAGGGTCAGCAGACCCAACAGAAACACACAAACCAGAACCTTGGGGCTGAGGTTCTCCTTCAGAATAATACGTTTCCCTCACTCTTGAACCAATCGCCAGATTCAATCAATTCATTCAGCGTTTGCGAATGGTTCAGGTTTCACAACATCAGAATGGAGTTCTTTCCCGTTAGACATATTTCACTCGCTGCAATCAATTTCAGAGCCTAAAACATAAACTTAAGTACATACGGGATGCCATAACTACGTTCCTGTGTGGAATCGCTTTTCAACCCATTTTTAATAAACAATTATGAATTTTATGCACGTGTACATTCGGAGGAATTTCAAAATAAAAGATATTAGCTTTTGTTCACACAATCCTTGGTACTCGCACAAAGAAGTGGAAGTGGTCACTCACTCAAGACAGTATGAGGGTGCAATTGGCTTTGGGACGGCATCCACAAGCAGTCTTTTCCTTTTCGAGATGCCAACCAGATCTACTTGTAAATCGTGAACTAAACCACTGTTGTCGAAGTGATCTGAACACATGCAAGAAGTAGATGTGTTTACAGGTGGGTAGTTCCTGACTGAACTTGGAAAAATGGTAAGTGTTTGAAACCTGTTTTTTAAAAATGAGGGTGATTAAAAGTGAAAATGTGGCAAAAAGTTATGTAGCAGGTCTATTGACATCTGACTGGCTGTTGGCCCAGGGAAGCAGAGTGAAGCCTGGTAGCTGTGTTCCTGCTTTCCCCTTGGGGCTAGCTCGGAGCAAGTTCAGTTTTTTCTTGAACCGAACTGGCTTGGTGTAGGTTGCGCTCTGAACATGCTCGCTTGGAGTACGGTGAGCCTGGAGCTGTTCGGAGCATGGGCAGCTCGAACGGGTCGACAGCGCATGCGTGGAACGGGAGGGCTTGCTCAGAGGAAGCCCCGTGGCCAGCACAAACACTGGATCATCTGCCCTGGGACAGTACAAACACCAGGTCACTTGGCTCGCAGCTCGCCCTGGGTCTGCATGAAAGTGAATCATTGCCTCACCCTTACTGTGCATGCACAGGTTGCTCTGAACAAGCTCTGAGGGACTGCACGAACAAAGCTAGTGGCAAAAGTTCTCAATGCTGCCAACAACCCAACATTAGAAATGGCAAACCTTTGTGGCAACCTTCAAGAACCTTTGCTGTGGCTTTTCCCTTGCTTTGATTTTGAAGATGGGTTTTTCTAATTCATTTGTACATTTCCGGTTCCATCCATGGCATTCTGTACATCGTCCGCTATCGCTGTAAGCGAAATTTGATTTGGAATATTCGGCAATTTACCTGATCATTTCGTACCCTCAACCGTTACCCGTAACACACCCATGTAACGTACAAATATTCAGTACCCATGTACCCAAATGGTCCCTCAACCCAAATGGGTGTACACTCAACAAGCTTTCTCCCACCACTCGCCATGCTCAACTCGTCACATGCAGGGGTGTGAGGGGGAACGCGGGGCACGCGCGCCTGAACGTGGGGAAGGTAAACATTGAAGGGTGGAGGAGGAACGTCCCGTGCAGGGCAACACCATTTTTCGCTTCGAGAGCGATCGCGGCAGAACCCGTCCTGTTCCTACCCCATGCCGTGACCGCCACATCCCACCTAGTATGCTTATCTCCATTGAAATACTCAGATGCAAAATAATAAGACCCCTGTCCCGCGGCTGTTTCCTGTCCTGTTCCCGCGGCTGTTTCCTGTCCTGTTCCCCCACAGTGTGTGAGAACCTCAAGCCACTTATTCGACCTGTTGTAATATCTTTCATCACACACTGTGTGAAAACGGATGTTTTCGTTCATAAGAACCTCCAAGGCTCATCACTGATTTTGACTTAAGACCTCACTCCAAACAGACGTCTCATGTATTGTACAGCTGTGTCAAGACTTTCTCCCAAGGTCGTTTGGACCCGAAGTGGAATTATATGGTTCATTCACAAAGGACACAAGTATTCCACAAGTACTACCTCTGAACGCTGCCACCTGTGAGCTTTTAAACAGTTATCCAAGTAGCATTTGAATAGCTCGTTATTTTGTTTTGCCTCAGTAGGTAGGACCTATTTCAAATGTTTCTCACTAGTGATTGTCATTATTCTTTTCTTGTACTTGCTTTCACTCTACGATTTTGTCAACTTCAGCGCAATCCCAACCAATATTATACATGCGTCCTTGAAGTCCTCGCCGCTTAAATATAATTATAATGATGTTCAGTCTTACATTTAATATAAAAATTAATCTCTTTCCTTTTCTTCTTCTTTTTGCTTTCTCTGTATTCTTTAATTCCTTTACTGTCTCTTACTCCTTCCTCTTACCTTCATATTCTTTTCAAACAGCCAGCTACACGAATTTATTTGTTTCCAGGGGTCTTGTTGGGCCGGAATTGGTGGGAGGGGTAATTTACCATCATGATGGTGTTTGTTCCCTGATGTTCTACTCTCGCCCTGTCCGGCATAAGACTCGCCATCTGACGATCCGTTCTTTTATTTATTTATTTAATTTTCTTCATTTGTCATGGTTGTTCATTAATACATAAGGAATTACAACAAAAAGTATACAAAATATCAATGACAAGGTTGGAGATTAATAAATACAGAAGGGTAAATAATTATTTTCAATACGAGATAGGGAAAAACAATATTTAAAACTATGAATTACTCAAAGCCAAGCAAGAGAGCTCAACAAACAACAACAACAACAATATTTTTTGCTTAGTTTCCTGTTCCCACTTTTTAGTTAGCATGGAAGAAAAGTAAAGGAAAGTTCAGCAGCCCTGAGTTTTTGAGTAGACCTGTACTGCCACTATCTAAAGTAACAACCTCAAAAAACTCTCTAGTTATCCTCAGATCCACAAGACATTGCTCCCATCCATGTTCTCGAAGTTTCATCTGATGCCATGTGTTTCATTTGCGAATTCGCTCTTTCTCCAACTCAACAAAGGAATTTCGACGTAAGGTAAGTGTGTTTATTTTTTTTTTACCTCCATTCTCTCTGTCACTTCGTTTTTCCGATTTTCATTATTCACTCTGATAGATTCGGTTCCTTTCATCATGGATTTAAACTTATTTGTGTTTAAACTTATACGTCCTCTGACTTCCTACGTGAAAGTTGTCCATATGGGTCTTGGAAGGTGCTAAAGCCGATTTTGGCGTCGAAATGTCGGTACGATCTATTCTGTGGATACAGGAAACCTAGAAATAATCCAAGTGCCATTGGGTTCATTCCTTTTCGGATGGAATTCTGGCTGCTGTTCATTGATATCCCAGTCCTGAACGATAGACGAGCTAAATAATAATTTAATAAATTTAAATTTAAATTTAAATAATAATAAATTAAACCTGATCCTCCCAGCCATCTACACGCTGGATACACTGTGGAGCATTAAAAGCCAAGTTAGTGACCTTCCTCGGATAGGCAGCACAGGAAAAGTATACAGCCATTCCAGACTGGGGCTTGTCTTCCGACTGCCCTGCCAGTGTCACGGACGAAATCAGTTGTCCTCCAGTGTGAGGATCAGAATTCAATCTGATCATTTCGGTATTTACTTGGCTAGTCATTGCCTCACCCCGTTGAGTGGAGAGGGGTTTGCCCAACTGCTATATGGGCCACACTTGGACGTGCCACCACGTGTTACAGAAGTCACCCATCCAAGTACTAACCAAACTCGAGGTATCTTCACTTCGGTGATCTCTCGGGACCCAGTTTATTCCACCTGATGAGGCTGTGGGGCGCAGACGCAGAGAATGAGCCCCCTCTTTCACCAGAACAATAAACTGTTCTTCAATTGCTTGTCAGAAGTTACGGACTCTGCCTACAGGCGTCATTTGAAAAAGGATTACGGGATTCCCTGACTTATCCCATCACATGACATTCCCAGCCTTTTCCAGGTTTCCCTGACTCGCGACCACCCTGTATGATCTTATTCTTACTGGGTGTACGTAAACAATAGGTACGGCTTCATTAAATCTCACTGACGTCTTTGAGACAACAAAAATTATACAGAAAATGCCCATGGCCCAACAAGTCTACCCTCAACATTTCAACTCAAAGACCCAAAATTGTTGCCTGCAGCGTAATACAGAGATCTTGATCTTGTTGATCAAGTCCAAGTACCACCCTCGGCTGTGTGTTATATTGATGGATAATTGTTACGGTACCTGTGGGGAGTAATGGGGGGATCTGAATGCGGCGCAGGGAAGCATGATTAGGTATATTATAAGACGTGGAAACTGTATGTAGACAACCTATATCCAGATATAAGTAGCTGTATCCAACAAATATTTTGCCAACATCCATCAACATGCTGGCAACATATTATTGCACAGTGAGTACTTACCTTACCAAACAAGCAGAAAACGCAATAGTATGGAAAGGACTCCTGACGCAAACAGGGTTTAAGATACCTCCAAAGTACACAAGATTTTTCAGAGTCTTGTGGGGAATATTAAATTGAACTGACCACATAGATCATTCATTTCTACGCAATAAGGAAAGTTCGATGTTCATTTTGAAAGTAGCACAAGCACCTTACCCGAGCTAGTGGATGGCGCTTCATCAGGGTCAGCCTTAACCAACGTGTCCACATCCATCGAGGAATCGCTGTTCGTGATGTGCTCCTCCTTCAGAATCCCAGGTTCCCCAATTTTTCTTTCCCCAGTATCAAGAAGTTCATCAGCCATTTTAATGATGGGATTTTGATCAAGATCTGCAACATGGGACTATTTTGAACATGAAAGCTTCAAGTTGCTGGATCCATGACTGATGATCGGACTCCATACAAGTTATATTACGAATAAGTCTACTGGAGGCCTGTCCCATAAAGCAGCAGAGGTGGCACGTATGGTTCAATGCTGGAACAAACAGGGAATGCCCCTACCTCTTATTTAGGGCAGGATTCATATTATTAACTAAAGATAATTCTCGGCTCGCACGCCATAATTTTTCCACATCCCTTTTTGGCCACTAACTACTGGGTGAGTCACCCTCTCCCGGAACGTCCTCGCTCTGCCTATGTTCTGCTGAGTGCCTATCCGTCTTTTGATTTCTTCGATAGCTCACTCTCTCCCATCAAGGCCCCGATCGCCTCATTGCTGCTTATTTTCTCCTAGCTTGCTTCTCTATATATAAGTACCAGCTGACCTTTTGTTTTCCTTTTCTTTTTTTTTCAACAATTCTGAGGCGAATGATTTTTTTTTTCAACGCCTTAGCAATCACTATCGTAAAATGTACTGTAGATCTATAGGTAATTAGCCTTGATATCAATATAAATAAATGAATAACCCGGATATGGGTCCACTCCATGTTGCATGCCAATGCTACCCCGTACGTCCACAGGTTGCGGGAAGTGAAACGACCATAAGACATTAGGATTAGCTGCGTATAAGCTGGTCATCAGACGAATAAGCAGTGGTAGACAATGGCGACATCGCAGAGGGGGTGGGCCACTTCATGACAGTGCTCAAAAATGCTCCAATACTCGATGAAGAGGTTGTGACCGTGACGAGAAAATGCCACCACTTCAAATAGGCAGTCAGGGGGGGGGGGATGGCTCCTGTAGCCTTGGGTGGCAACCAACGAAGGGGTGGCTACCCTAACAGAGAAGTTACCTGGTCCTCCAGGTTAAGGGTTGATCGCAGGGCCAACAACCCTGCACCAGAATTTTAACTGTTGCAGACAAGGCACGGACATGGACATTTACTACACCTCACCACATGTTTCAGGTCTGAACGAGCTGTTCACATTCAACTGCAAACCAAAGATCAGAGCTATTATAAACAAAATATTCCAGACTTAACACCGGTGACGAATTACCTATTTAGTTTGAGTGTTGACACCTCCCAAGAAGGATTTAGAATAATCCTCCCCATCATGCCTCCAATCAGCAAAGGTAAGTGAGTTACTGTGATTATTTATGCTCCCTCCAAATGTCAGTACGTTTGCAGCATAGTAATCTAACAGAAGCTCTAAATTGTATTTCATTGGTCAACCTTTACTGTCTCTTACTCCTTCCTCTTACCTTCATATTCTTTTCAAACAGCCAGCTACACGAATTTATTTGTTTCCAGGGGTCTTGTTGGGCCGGAATTGGTGGGAGGGGTAATTTACCATCATGATGGTGTTTGTTCCCTGATGTTCTACTCTCGCCCTGTCCGGCATAAGACTCGCCATCTGACGATCCGTTCTTTTATTTATTTATTTAATTTTCTTCATTTGTCATGGTTGTTCATTAATACATAAGGAATTACAACAAAAAGTATACAAAATATCAATGACAAGGTTGGAGATTAATAAATACAGAAGGGTAAATAATTATTTTCAATACGAGATAGGGAAAAACAATATTTAAAACTATGAATTACTCAAAGCCAAGCAAGAGAGCTCAACAAACAACAACAACAATATTTTTTGCTTAGTTTCCTGTTCCCACTTTTTAGTTAGCATGGAAGAAAAGTAAAGGAAAGTTCAGCAGCCCTGAGTTTTTGAGTAGACCTGTACTGCCACTATCTAAAGTAACAACCTCAAAAAACTCTCTAGTTATCCTCAGATCCACAAGACATTGCTCCCATCCATGTTCTCGAAGTTTCATCTGATGCCATGTGTTTCATTTGCGAATTCGCTCTTTCTCCAACTCAACAAAGGAATTTCGACGTAAGGTAAGGTGTGTTTATTTTTTTTACCTCCATTCTCTCTGTCACTTCGTTTTTCCGATTTTCATTATTCACTCTGATAGATTCGGTTCCTTTCATCATGGATTTAAACTTATTTGTGTTTAAACTTATACGTCCTCTGACTTCCTACGTGAAAGTTGTCCATATGGGTCTTGGAAGGTGCTAAAGCCGATTTTGGCGTCGAAATGTCGGTACGATCTATTCTGTGGATACAGGAAACCTAGAAATAATCCAAGTGCCATTGGGTTCATTCCTTTTCGGATGGAATTCTGGCTGCTGTTCATTGATATCCCAGTCCTGAACGATAGACGAGCTAAATAATAATTTAATAAATTTAAATTAAAATTTAAATAATAATAAATAATAAATTAAACCTGATCCTCCCAGCCATCTACACGCTGGATACACTGTGGAGCATTAAAAGCCAAGTTAGTGACCTTCCTCGGATAGGCAGCACAGGAAAAGTATACAGCCATTCCAGACTGGGGCTTGTCTTCCGACTGCCCTGCCAGTGTCACGGACGAAATCAGTTGTCCTCCAGTGAGAGGATCAGAATTCAATCTGATCATTTCGGTATTTACTTGGCTAGTCATTGCCTCACCCCGTTGAGTGGAGAGGGGTTTGCCCAACTGCTATATGGGCCACACTTGGACGTGCCACCACGTGTTACAGAAGTCACCCATCCAAGTACTAACCAAACTCGAGGTATCTTCACTTCGGTGATCTCTCGGGACCCAGTTTATTCCACCTGATGAGGCTGTGGGGCGCAGACGCAGAGAACGAGCCCCCTCTTTCACCAGAACAATAAACTGTTCTTCAATTGCTTGTCAGAAGTTACGGACTCTGCCTACAGGCGTCATTTGAAAAAGGATTACGGGATTCCCCGACTTATCCCATCACATGACATTCCCAGCCTTTTCCAGGTTTCCCTGACTCGCGACCACCCTGTATGATCTTATTCTTACTGGGTGTACGTAAACAATAGGTACGGCTTCATTAAATCTCACTGACGTCTTTGAGACAACAAAAATTATACAGAAAATGCCCATGGCCCAACAAGTCTACCCTCAACATTTCAACTCAAAGACCCAAAATTGTTGCCTGCAGCGTAATACAGAGATCTTGATCTTGTTGATCAAGTCCAAGTACCACCCTCGGCTGTGTGTTATATTGATGGATAATTGTTACGGTACCTGTGGGGAGTAATGGGGGGATCTGAATGCGGCGCAGGGAAGCATGATTAGGTATATTATAAGACGTGGAAACTGTATGTAGACAACCTATATCCAGATATAAGTAGCTGTATCCAACAAATATTTTGCCAACATCCATCAACATGCTGGCAACATATTATTGCACAGTGAGTACTTACCTTACCAAACAAGCAGAAAACGCAATAGTATGGAAAGGACTCCTGACGCAAACAGGGTTTAAGATACCTCCAAAGTACACAAGATTTTTCAGAGTCTTGTGGGGAATATTAAATTGAACTGACCACATAGATCATTCATTTCTACGCAATAAGGAAAGTTCGATGTTCATTTTGAAAGTAGCACAAGCACCTTACCCGAGCTAGTGGATGGCGCTTCATCAGGGTCAGCCTTAACCAACGTGTCCACATCCATCGAGGAATCGCTGTTCGTGATGTGCTCCTCCTTCAGAATCCCAGGTTCCCCAATTTTTCTTTCCCCAGTATCAAGAAGTTCATCAGCCATTTTAATGATGGGATTTTGATCAAGATCTGCAACATGGGACTATTTTGAACATGAAAGCTTCAAGTTGCTGGATCCATGACTGATGATCGGACTCCATACAAGTTATATTACGAATAAGTCTACTGGAGGCCTGTCCCATAAAGCAGCAGAGGTGGCACGTATGGTTCAATGCTGGAACAAACAGGGAATGCCCCTACCTCTTATTTAGGGCAGGATTCATATTATTAACTAAAGATAATTCTCGGCTCGCACGCCATAATTTTTCCACATCCCTTTTTGGCCACTAACTACTGGGTGAGTCACCCTCTCCCGGAACGTCCTCGCTCTGCCTATGTTCTGCTGAGTGCCTATCCGTCTTTTGATTTCTTCGATAGCTCACTCTCTCCCATCAAGGCCCCGATCGCCTCATTGCTGCTTATTTTCTCCTAGCTTGCTTCTCTATATATAAGTACCAGCTGACCTTTTGTTTTCCTTTTCTTTTTTTTTCAACAATTCTGAGGCGAATGATTTTTTTTTTCAACGCCTTAGCAATCACTATCGTAAAATGTACTGTAGATCTATAGGTAATTAGCCTTGATATCAATATAAATAAATGAATAACCCGGATATGGGTCCACTCCATGTTGCATGCCAATGCTACCCCGTACGTCCACAGGTTGCGGGAAGTGAAACGACCATAAGACATTAGGATTAGCTGCGTATAAGCTGGTCATCAGACGAATAAGCAGTGGTAGACAATGGCGACATCGCAGAGAGGGGGTGGGCCACTTCATGACAGTGCTCAAAAATGCTCCAATACTCGATGAAGAGGTTGTGACCGTGACGAGAAAGTACCACCACTTCAAATAGGCAGTCAGGGGGGGGATGGCTCCTGTAGCCTTGGGTGGCAACCAACGAAGGGGTGGCTACCCTAACAGAGAAGTTACCTGGTCCTCCAGGTTAAGGGTTGATCGCAGGGCCAACAACCCTGCACCAGAATTTTAACTGTTGCAGACAAGGCACGGACATGGACATTTACTACACCTCACCACATGTTTCAGGTCTGAACGAGCTGTTCACATTCAACTGCAAACCAAAGATCAGAGCTATTATAAACAAAATATTCCAGACTTAACACCGGTGATGAATTACCTATTTAGTTTGAGTGTTGACACCTCCCAAGAAGGATTTAGAATAATCCTCCCCATCATGCCTCCAATCAGCAAAGGTAAGTGAGTTACTGTGATTATTTATGCTCCCTCCAAATGTCAGTACGTTTGCAGCATAGTAATCTAACAGAAGCTCTAAATTGTATTTCATTGGTCAACCTTTACTGTCTCTTACTCCTTCCTCTTACCTTCATATTCTTTTCAAACAGCCAGCTACACGAATTTATTTGTTTCCAGGGGTCTTGTTGGGCCGGAATTGGTGGGAGGGGTAATTTACCATCATGATGGTGTTTGTTCCCTGATGTTCTACTCTCGCCCTGTCCGGCATAAGACTCGCCATCTGACGATCCGTTCTTTTATTTATTTATTTAATTTTCTTCATTTGTCATGGTTGTTCATTAATACATAAGGAATTACAACAAAAAGTATACAAAATATCAATGACAAGGTTGGAGATTAATAAATACAGAAGGGTAAATAATTATTTTCAATAAGAGATAGGGAAAAACAATATTTAAAACTATGAATTACTCAAAGCCAAGCAAGAGAGCTCAACAAACAACAACAACAACAATATTTTTTGCTTAGTTTCCTGTTCCCACTTTTTAGTTAGCATGGAAGAAAAGTAAAGGAAAGTTCAGCAGCCCTGAGTTTTTGAGTAGACCTGTACTGCCACTATCTAAAGTAACAACCTCAAAAAACTCTCTAGTTATCCTCAGATCTACAAGACATTGCTCCCATCCATGTTCTCGAAGTTTCATCTGATGCCATGTGTTTCATTTGCGAATTCGCTCTTTCTCCAACTCAACAAAGGAATTTCGACGTAAGGTAAGTGTGTTTATTTTTTTTTTCCTCCATTCTCTCTGTCACTTCGTTTTTCCGATTTTCATTATTCACTCTGATAGATTCGGTTCCTTTCATCATGGATTTAAACTTATTTGTGTTTAAACGTATACGTCCTCTGACTTCCTACGTGAAAGTTGTCCATATGGGTCTTGGAAGGTGCTAAAGCCGATTTTGGCGTCGAAATGTCGGTACGATCTATTCTGTGGATACAGGAAACCTAGAAATAATCCAAGTGCCATTGGGTTCATTCCTTTTCGGATGGAATTCTGGCTGCTGTTCATTGATATCCCAGTCCTGAACGATAGAGGAGCTAAATAATAATTTTGAGATCACGTCAGATTAGGTCCATTTCGAAAAGAATTTCATATTTCATGTCCATCAATAATGTATCTTGTTTTTTTTTTAATTAATAAACCTAACATGAATTTTGTACATTTTTAGAATATAGTCCACAATAATGATTCGAATTTAAAGTTCTATATTTTCCTCAAGTCCGTAAAATTATTGATAATAATCAGTGTGGCTACTCCAGGAAGGTAGCCATTTTTGTTCAGGTTCATTTGAATTTTATCCTTTGTGGACAACGCAGCCCATTATCAAGCAGAAAGGTCCACCAACCAGTAAAATATTGAAATAAGTAGGATAGGATACCTACCCAATAAATTTATCCTTTTGGTGGTACCTGTTTATCATGTTTCGTAATTTGGAATATTCTATGGAATAGAGACGTTGGTAAGAATATTTGGTACATAACTAAAAAGTTCGTAATTTATTAAATTAACCCTTAAACGCCCAAGAATAGGATTCATGAGGGGATTTTGACATTTTTGTTTCCAGTGACCATTATCTATCCCAAATAACACGAAAATAACGATAAAAAAATTCATGGTCATTCGGTACCATGAACCGTATCCAAATGGTACATCGGGTGTTAAAGGTGCCCGGAACCAAAAATCCTAAGCTCAACACAAAATAACATTCTGGAAAAAAAGGAGCTTCGTTATAATGAATAAACCCACTAAATCGCGTCATTTATTGTAGATATGTAATTATAGGTTATACTATAGCTCACCAATAAAAAGGAAACACAGAATGCCTGTCTCATTACAATAGATTTGTAATTCCTCGAGACCTCTTTATCACATTTTTGAATAAGCGTATTTTATTTAGACGTTTATTTTAATGTCATAAATACCAGATATTGCAATAAATAAATTTGATAATGTAATAAATAAATACTTGATATGATAAACAGATGATATTGATGTTGATAAACAGATGTAATAGATAAATATTTGATATCCATAATATAATTAATAAATACTTTATATTGATAAATAAATATTGATAATTTAATAAATGAATACTTGGTCAACACACTCGAGATAATTCAGTCTGTATTTTAGAATATGACTCGATAAATACTTGATATTGATAAATATGACTTAGATAAATATAGAATATGACTTGGATAAATACTTGATATTGATTAAAAAATATTGATAATGTAATAAATACTTCTCTGTATCACAGAACCCACTTCAAACCCACTTTAAACACAAGTGGGAAAAGGTACTGACAGAATGAGCTACGGCAGAAGACTGAACTGTCGGGGCTCGCAGGCTCCCTTTATAACATTCGTACTGCTGAATCGGCGTCCCGTAGTGACGCGATACAATTGAGGATGTCGTCAGCATAAGTACTTTAGGTAATTCGTCCCCCCTTAGTCATTTTTTGATCAAGTTTGGCCTGAAATAGTTTGCTTCTTGTTTAGCTCAACATATTGGTATACCGCATACAGTATTAGGCTTGATATAACAATGTACAATAAAATGGTCCAAATACTAGGTCGAACATAATTCAGAATTTCTAATTGAGCTATAGGCTTAAGATCTTGTACATTTAATGAGTCCAAATTCAGTTCTTTTAGATTCAATATTCGTTCCGGTAGTTGGTTTTTATTCAGCTTTAAAGAAACGTCTCCAATAATGAGTGGCTTCCCAGCTAGCTCGTTTTTGGGAGCAAACAATGTTTGATTTCTGTACAATAAATGCTGGTTGCCTGGAGATGCTAGGTAAATCACAAATAATGTTCTAGTATCGGTTCCTTCGTTGTGTACTATGCTTATTGTATCACCCTTAGGAAAATACAGGAGGTACCTATTTATTTTTCTAATAGTAATTTTACTTGGTTAGTTTCTGTAGCCAATTTAATAAATTTACATTTGGAAGTATCGCTGTTAATCAAGAATTGAATTTCACATTCTGGTTGTGAGGGGGATAGTAAATAATTTGGACAAAGGTACATATTTATGGCCAACTCGTGGGCACTTTTCCGTAAGCGGGAGGACTCGTTGGTTCGAACTTAAGAAATATTTTGTTTCTGGTATAATAGTCACAAATTCGTCGTCGACTTTGGTCGGCAGAGGTTCCAGATGATTTTGAACGTATTGGACGGGGTCCATGATAGGGATGTCAATGAAGTATATAATTTCTTCGACGCCTACATAGCATCTAACGCGTTGGAGTTCCATTCTCTAATGTTCATGGATAACTCGTCGAAGGAACCTTTCGCTGCAGCATATAGAGTGTTGGCTTCCTCCACGGAATCGATGCTCATTATAAGGTTGTCAACACATAGACTGTTTACTATTGCTTCTGTTCCAACATGTTTCTTCTGTGATAGATGGAATTTGATAGTAGCTGCTAGCAGAAGGGGGCTTGATATAACACCAAATGGGACACGACAAAATCTGAAGTGGATGAGATTTCGATCGTCAACCTTTTGGGTGATGTCTTTTACCCACAAAAACCGTGTGACATCTCGATCTTCTGGTTGTAATCCTACCTGCAGGAAGGCCTTCTCAATATCTGCGATAATACCTGTTGATTTTGTTCTGAATTTGAGTAAGAGGCTAACCAGGTCTTCCAACATACAAGGGCCTTTGTATAGGTATTCATTCAAACTGAGCTTCCCTTTCACCTTTGCTGATGCGTCGTATACTATTCTCAGCTTTGTGGTCTTGTCTTTCTGTAGTACACAATGATGAGGCAGATAGTGTACTGGGTGAGATGTTGGAAGTGGGGAACTTTCCACTCTTTCAATCACTCCATTGGAAAGCTGACCCTTCAAGACTTGATCGTATTGATGAAGGATACTGTTGTCCACCCTCTTCAAAGGATTGGTGAGCCTACCCACTGCGAGTCCAAGATTAAGTGGAAGATTAGACGGGTACTCAACCCATGGCCACTTTACTTGGTACCGTCCATCCACAAATTTAGTAGTTGAGTTGACAATTTCTATAACTCCCTCATTCTGCATCGACTTAGGTGAATCTCGAACTCCAACCGTCTCCAGTTCCCATATATCTTTAATGTTGTCATCATACAATGGTGGATCAGGGGTTGCAAAATGGGAGCATCCACTTCCATGTCCACCCTGAACATATGTTAAGAATAACAGTCTTTCATTTGAACCTGAATCAACTGATTTTCCACACAGGATCCATCCAAGTTTGGATTGTACAAGGAATAAATTGTCGACAACATTCTTAGTATTCCCAGAAACAAGTGAGTGGTAATAATCACTCCCTATAAGGATGTCAACTGGGCAGTCGGACGGAGCATCAGATGCAATGTCAGGGTAGTGTGCAGATAATGTGGATTTCAGATCAAATTGTGTTGATATATTCCCTGTGATGCGGGGCATTACATAGGCAGAAATCTCAATTGATACTCTGTTCTTGAGAACCAATGTAACTGTCACCACAGATGATTTTATGTGTTTAGGTGTCATACTGCCAAATGTAAACACAGTCAAATCACTAGCTTCTTGAGTTTTTAGTTTCAATCTCTTGGCAAGCGAGGTTGTCAAATAGTTTCTCTGACTTCCAGTATCGAAAAGAATTCGTGCTGATACAGTTGCTCCAGAATCTTCTTCAAGCACTGATACAAGTGCAGTTGGGAGTATCGTGCCATGAATGGAAATGGACAGCATTGATGAGGACACATCATTATTGGAGGTTCTGGTCCTGGCATCACACAAGCTACGGTTGTGCTTGCCGTATGCTCCACAGTGAAAACATTTCCTTTTATTTTTGCATTGATTTGAGAAGTGAAGCCCCAGACATTGGAAACATCGTTTCTGTTTTTTCAACTGACCCTTTCTTTCATCTGAACATGAAAATTTTCGACACGTGTCATTGAAATGTGGTCCTTTGCAATAAATGCATTCCAACTTTCCCCTCTTGGCCTGTGGTTCAGACGATACTCTGTTTGTTGAAGAAACCTTGGCTGAATAGTGAGTCGAAGTTGATTTCGACAATTCTGATTCCGTTTCCGGGATGATGATCCTTTTTTAGACGTATCCATGGATACCAGTGTCTCTGTGGTGAAATTATGGTGCTCATCATCAGTCTGAGTAGGTACGCGATATCTAATTTGGGCCATGAAACAAGAGGTTTCTCTTGCTGATATTATTTTCTCCAGGGACTGACGTATGGTCCTTACGGAATATCCTTCAATTTCCATGGACATTCTTAGGTCATAGATTATTTCCTGAGGAAACTTCTCAATTATAGTAGTCCTCAATTGGTTGTGGTTCACGTCCTCGTCCATAGACTCAAGGGTTCTCAAATGTTTTTCAATGGCATCAAGCACCTTGCGGCAGTCTTCAGTATCATTATGGGCTGTTTGTATTTTATATAATGCGGCATAATGTGCATCAATGATCACATTCGGTTTTCCGAAGCGTTCTTTCAACTTCTGGTCTGCTATATCATAATTTGAGTTGGTTATTTCCAAACCTTCAATCGCTTGCTGAGCCACACCCTCTAGTGATCCAATGAGGTATGAAAGTTTGTCCACACTGGACAAGTCACGTCTGTGGTCGATTGTTGATGTAAATCGATCCCAGAACTCCGTCCATTTCAGGACGTTTCCGCTGAATTTGATCATGTCCGGCTTAGGGAGGCGACTGGTAGTTTGTGAGGTGGAAGGCGGAAGGGTGTGCATGTTTCCCTGTTGGATTGGTTCAAATGCATCTAATTCAACAATGATCTCTTCCGCCTCCCATTGTGCATCTGTTGATTCATTTATCAGTTGAGCAATCTCATTACAGTAATCAAACTTTCCATTCTGAAGTATGGTTTGTATTTCGTTAACCATGTGATCTACTGATAACTTCAACATGTTGAGTTTCACTACTTGATCAGAACTATGTTGCGCATTTTTTGATTTTCTCAGTTCTAAAATCTCCAAACACAGTCCAGTTTGCTCACGCACCCTTTCTGTCAAAACTGTCAAACGCTTGATGCTGAGCACCTCCATCCTACTAGCCAGTTATACGAATGAAGGGTAAGTATCTGGAAAATAAGATGAGATACCAACTATCTTATTCTGTTGACTCCGGCAATGAATATAATAACAGACGAGAAAAATCTGATTTCCTAACACTAAAATAAATGAATGCATGAATTAAGATGAATATTCTACCTAATTCACAAGTATAGTGCCAAAGATCAAATTAGAAAGGGGGTAGTTGAACTGGAAGTAATTATTCACTTTTGGAAAATTTTATATACCTAACTGAGATGTATGATGTGAGGCTGCTGGACTGAAACTGAACTCCCAATAAATCTAGAATTGCTCATGGAACCTGTACCTGTGTTAGTTCAACAAGTACTCTGATAACTATCCACAAAACATGGTTTTGTGTGGGAACTGCAAATCCAAGAAAGAAGACTGAACTCTGAATCAGAAGTGCAAGAATTTCACACAAAAGGCGAATAATTTTGCCGTAAACGAATTGAGTTGGCTACACTGGTTGTTCAGCCAACATTTGTGTATATGTGTCTCTTCGCTTAACTGTCCCCGGCTCGCAGCCAGGTCACGTTCATTCTTCTTCCCTTTTATGATTATCTGTCCTGACTTGACGGATGCGTAGACATAAATTTGGTTCAGGTCTGCTGGTTGATCCACACGTTATGGATGCTATATACATCTTACACGAGGATGTGGGTGGAACTGTATAAGTGTATAGGTTCCACGATTATACCATCCACTTTCTTGCAAATCATCCTCCACTCATATCACAAACTAGCCAAGTCCATGGGCTGAAACCATCTAACAATCGGGATGCAACAACACACAAACTGAGTTTAAAGTTTAAAGTTGGAGACAACTTCGCAATAACTATGAATGACAGATCCCAGCATCTCCACCATGTAGTAAATTCCTTATTTACCAACTGAAATAAATATGTTTACTAGTTAAACAACGATAATTCTTTCAATGAGTGTACATGCAGCATACAATGCTGTAGCTGGCACAACCTACTGCCACATTCTGACTCGATCAACCACCTGTATGGTTGTGACTGAACTGATGACAGACTCACTGTCGTACAACTGGTGACAGACTCGCTGTCCTGCTATATTCTGACTGGAACAACCATCTGTATGGTTGTAACTGAACTATTGACAGACTCGCTGTCCTAACAGCACTTACGAATTGGCTGTTTTTACTGGCTGGAATGGGGTAATCACCCCGACGATCTCCACCTCCCCTACAACCGCCCCTTTCCTCTCCTGATTGAACTGAACTGACTATACTGAACTGAATCTATACATATATCTCGTTTACATAGAGCTAGCAACTGAAAGGTATCAAGTATGAGTGAATGTACACTACCATGATATCTATGTAGCAACATGATGAAATCACTCACCTCTGAGATCTGAACTTCAGCATTCACCGAACTCCGAACTGGTCTGCTCTGTATATCACTGACACTGAAACCCTTCTTCTCCTTCCTCTTCCAAGCTTCAATTATAGTTCTAACTAGAGCCACTTTAGCGCTGGTTAAAATTATTGCTAGCTGTTCAAACTGATTCCTACACTAGGAGCGCTAATTTCGTATAATGGATTTGAGTTGTGTAGGTAACTGTTTACTGTATTATAGGTAGCTCGCCTCCTTTGGCGACAGATGTCTTCAGTGAAGTAGATCCCATATTTGATTTTAGGTTGAATATACTCTCTGACAACTTTTATAGTTTCTTTTTCTAAATTTTGCTTTGTGAGTTGGACGATTATTCGGGTTTTGTCGTTGAATAATTTTTGTGTCTCTGCTGGTTGATTGGTGGGGGTTTAGGTAATTTCGATTACTAGGTATTTGGTTTTTGCAAATGTTTACCGGGTCTTCTTTGATTGGGATTGTTACGATAGCGTGATCCATTACGTCTGAGTGAACAGTACTAGTGGGGTTCGATCCTTCGTCATCGGAGTCTAAATCTGCAACTTTGGACAAGGTGTCTTGATTAGGCTGTACTGCTAGTGAGTTTAGGTCAAGTTCGTCTAGAAATTTACGTGAATTCGGAGTCAGTTCGTTAACATATTCGTCTATAGCCGCGTCTATTTCGACACTAGTTGGTTCATAGTCGGGGTCAGTTTGGTCGTTTGTTTCTTCTTCCAAATTATTGAGAAGTTCGACTCTCGACAGAGCATCAGCATTTGTGTTAAGTTGGCCCTTTTTGTACTCGATGTCGAAGTCTTAGGCTGACAGTTTGGTGCGCCATTTAAATAATTTGGAGCTGGGCTCTTTGATTGAACAAAGCCACTGGAGGGGTTTGTGATCTGACAGAATTTTGAATTTTCTCCCAAACAAGTAGGGCCGAAAGTATTGCACACCCCACACTATTGCCAGGAGTTCCCTTTCTATGGTCGACAGACGCCTCTCGGTGTCGTTTAGGGTTCTGCTAGCATAGGCTACAGGGAGGTCGGCTCCTTTTGTCAACTGACTCAATACACAGCCAATCGCGATGTTACTCGCGTCGCAATTGAGCCTAAAAGGTTTTTGAAAGTCAGGATACTGCAAAATGGGCTCGTTGGTCAAGAGCGTCTGACATTTTGCAAAACATTCCCTGTAGTACGGGCAGTTCACATCGATTTTGTTTCCTTTACGGAGGCAGCTGGTCATTGGGTTTGTGATTTTAGCGAAGTCCTTTATGAACTTTCGGTAATAGCCTAGCAAGCCTAAGAAAGATTTAATTTCGGTTGTGGTGGAAGGAATGGGGTAATTCAGAATTGCCTTGATCTTGTCCGGGTTTGGCTTTACGCCTTCGGGGGTGATTACATGACCCAAATATGCGACTTCGGTCCGAAGGAACTCTGTTTTGTCTAGCTGAATCTTGAGGTTTGCTTTCCTGAGCCGTCTGAAAACCTCTTCAAGCCTTGCTAAGTGTTCAGCTAAGGAGACACTGAATATAATAATGTCATCCAAGTAGACGCAACAGAATTCGTTTGATATTCCACGCAGGATATTATCCATGAGCCGCTGAAAGGTGGCAGGGGAATTCTTTAGACCAAACGGAAGACGGGTGAACCCCAGGTGGTAATTGGGAGTGCTGAATGCCGTCTTGGCTCTACTGTCCGGGTCCATCTCGATTTGGTGGAAACCCGACTTCAAATCAATCACACTGAAGTATTGACAGCGGCCTAGTTTGTCTAGTAACTCTGAGATCTGTGGTAGCGGGTACCGATCGTCCAGAGTTTTCTCGTTCAGCCGTCGGTAGTCTATGACCACTCGGAACTTTGGCTTCCCACTGGCATCAGCCTTTTTGGGAACGATCCAAATCGGAGTGTTCCAGGGGCTTTCGGAGTGTTTGACGATGGCCTCGGCAAGCATTTGTTCAATCTGCCGATCTACTTCTTGTCGGTAGATTTCAGGGAACCTGTAGTTCCGGGCATAAATCGGTATTTCGTCAGAGGTCCGAATCTGATGTTTCATGTGGTGGGTAAACGAGAGGGGTTCATTTTCTTGATGAAAGATATCTGAGTACTTGGTCACTAGTTTTAGAATTCCCGATTTTTCTTCCTCACTCATGTGATCTAGGCGAAGTTTGGAAGTGTCAAATTTAAATTCGAAATTTTCCTCATAAAAGTTGTTTAGTGTTTCGAAGTGTTCGGGATTTGGGATTTCTCCTATTTCTTCGACATTCACTGGAGTAACTTGAGTGAATTTAGCTGCTACTTCTGATGGATTGAGGATTTTTACGTATGTTTCGGAGTTTTTGACCCTAATTAAACTTTCGGGGATTTCTAGATTTCCAATCCTCGTGTACGGTAGTACAGCGTCGCCGTTTTCAAGATTCCCTACCCGAATTTTTACTTGTTGGACAGTTCTGCTATTGATGAGATGGATTTCTGCTTCGTAAAGCTGTTCACATGGATGCAGAAAGTGCGGAGCGGAAAGTGCGGAACGCCACCTGATTGGCTGGAGCAATGGATCGAGTGGGGGGGACTCCTTCCGCAGGTCGACTTTTGGAGCGGACCGCACCGCATGAGTGCGCAATTACCTTCTGCGCCGCCCCCCCCCCCCCTCCCTCACCCGGGCCCGAAATCGTGTTTCTTGAATGATTTCTTCAGTAATTACCTATTATTATTATTTATAGTAGGTATTTGGTGTATGAGTGTTTGTGGTGCAGGTGGAATTTCCATTTATAAGTTGGGCTAGGATTTCCATGTCATGATGGTGAAATATTTTAAGCTACCACCATCCATGTTATCATTCCTTCTCATTGACCATGAAATAATGCGAAAAGGGCCTCTGTGTCTTTTTCATGGGATTCGATTTTTTACGGCTGTGTCCGATATGGCACGTTGTTAGAAAAAATGTGTTCGAAAAAATGGTCCTCAGACCCTTTTGCGTATGTTATGCTATTTAAAAAAGAATATTATTATTTTTTTTTTTCGATTGCAGGCACGACGACGTGAGGTCTTCCAGTTTTTGTTTTATTGTAAAACATACCTACAGAATGTTTTTTTAATTATAATATTATTATAATGAGTTTTTGTTGTTAACAGTATAGGAGTGTAGCTTGTCAGTGACCTTACAGAAGACTTGGTTGAGGTTCTCATTTCTTGATCAATGTTCTCATTTGATCCTTCCTTTAGGGCTCTTGTCATAACGCAAAAAAAACCGTTTTGAACAAAAACTATTTTAATCGTAAATACAGAATTAATGATTATAGAATATGAAACGAAAAAACAATCAACCGAAATATGGGGTTCATAGTCGTTGGAAGTCTTGGCTTGGCAAAGCTGGGCGGGACAAACCCGATTTGTTTATCTTTGTTGTCAAGGCTGCGGAAGTTTCCGCATCCATGTGAACACACTCCGCACTTCCGCAGTTCCCCCACTACTTTTCCGCATTTTCTGCACTTTACGCATTTCCGCATCCATGTGAACGCAGCTTTAGTAGGTACTTGAATAATTCAATGGGATTTCGACTTTGGGAGTTTTCAATACGTTATTTTCCAGATCAATGGACGCTTTTAAAGTTTTAAGGCAATCCAGTCCTAGTAGTAAATCAAATTTTTGGTGAAATTGGAAAACGTTGAATTTTAGTTTTAAGTTCCTTTGCTTGAAAAATTCTCCGCATTGAGCGGTTCGCACCTCAAAATTTTCTGGGAGAAATTTGTCTTTGAAAAATTGTTCGGCAATGACGGGGTTGATGTAGGATTTTGTGCTGCCTGTGTCGACCAAAATCCTCAACTTAGAACTAGGAACACGAATACCTATAAGGTAGCTCTGAAATGGTCTTACTATCTAGATTACTTAAATGATATTGGGGTACATTATTTACAATACCTGTTGGTTCTAATTCAGAGCCAACGTTTCGAGGCCTGGTTCCCCTAAAAAATTATTCTCCACTACAAATTGTGTTTCCTGGGGTTCTCCCTCGAATTGGGTTTCTTGAGACTCGTGTTGTTCACACGGTTCAGTTTCGTAGTTTAAATTTTCGGACGGGTCTCCTACGTTTTCCATGTTATGGAAGTTGGTATTTGACGTCTTCCAGGACATCGGCGTGGGTTTCATCGTGCTGGAAGCACGGGGAGCGAAACCTTGATTCTCGGGGTTTTGTCCTTGGAAAGGTGGTTTAGATGTTTGGAAAGTATTAGATGAATTTCGATGAGCAGAGCTCTGATTTTGTGGGAATTTATTCTGCGTTTGCTGTGGGCGGTACGTAGTATTATTATTTGAGACGTTGGGCCTGTTATTTTGGGTCTGGTTTTTCTGGTATTGATAGTGGGAGTTTGAATTTTGGGGGTTTGGACTATTTTTGGGAGCAAAGTTTCGGGAGTTGTTGTAATTGCGACTGTTAGTCATCAAATGCTGATAATCGTTTGTCAGCCAAGAGAGAGCGGTACTAAGGTCCACCGGTTGACGGGTACGCAACAAACTACCAAGGGGTTCCTTTAGATGAAGTAAAAAACATCGTAAAGCTAATTTTCTGTAGTTTTCGGCTAATGCCTGGGCATGAGGTACATCATGATTTTCCAAGTAAGCAGCTATCAAATTTGAGGTTTTAAGGATCTTTTCGTGGAATTTAAAGGCTGTTTCTCCGTCAGTTTGACGCAGGTTGACTAATTCTATTGCCAACGTGAGGTGATCGCGCTTATCAGTGTACGCGTGCAAGAGTTCGTTTTTAATTTCTTCGAATGAGGTTGCTGAGACTACATGACGTATCCTCACCTCACGAAGAGGGGCAATGTCATCCAAGAGGGCCTGAATTTTCGACTGTAATGATTCAGCCATACTATTGGCATCAGTAAAACAAGCCAGCTGACCAGTTAATAGTGAAGGCCTTACTTAGAGCGTCAACCTTATTTATTTTAGAAAGGAACCTAGATTTAATAAAAAGGGGTTCAAGCCGGGGCGCAGGAATAACTAAAGTGGCATGTAGCAATTTATGGTGAGATATACAGGGCACTGGATACTGTTCGTACTGGATTACGGATGATATACTCTTGACTAAGCACAAATCTAGCAATGAGTCTTTATGATGATTACCAATATGAGTGGGAGCAGAGTCAAGTATATGAAGAGGTAGGTACTGCGTTACACATTGCAATAAGGGCTTTCGACGGCTTGGCTGAGAGATTCAAGAGATTAATATTAAATCACCCATGACAATAATATCACTGTAATTAATATTAAGATTGACAAAAATATTTTCGATAGAGGCTATGTCAGAATAGGGAGAGGGTGGTCGATATACCACACCTACAGCCAATTTCTTGAGCCCCATTTTAATTTCTAGGAATATATACTCTATAACGCTGCTTGGAGGAGATTTAGAAAGGACTGTATAAGAAATATCACGACGGAGGTAAATCCCCACTCCACCGCCCCTCTTACCCACTCTGTCATTACGAATAAACGTGTAGTCTGGTAACTCCACCTTGCTGGACCCTATTCTGCGTGTTAGCCATGTTTCAGAGACACCTACAACACAAACATTCGAGGAAAATAAGTAAAATCTAACATGGTCAATATGTGACAAGAGGCTCTGTGCATTAATGTGACACATTGAAAATAATTTTGCACGGGGAGGCACGCCGTCAAGGTCAGAGGGGAAGGGGATTTCAGGTGAGTCATCAACATCATCGCTAATTGTTTCAAATATTGAAGGGTTAAGTGCAGAAAAAGGCTGAGCAGGTGACGAGGTAGAACCCTCATTAACGTCAGTCATCGATACACACAACCACCCCACCCGAGCCTCGAGAAGCACATACGCCACGACCAGGAAAGAGCCATAAGACAATCATCAAGAAAGGGAGGAAAAAGAAATGTAAGAAAAGATGAAGAGAGAAAAGTAAGAGACGAGGAAGAGAGAGAAGTAGGAGAAGAGTAAGAAATGAAAAGAAATATACAAAGAGAATAATAAAAACAAAATAGTTCATTTCAAACATATTTACCGAGAAAATGCATAAAACGTCTCAGTTCATTGCTACTGAAACCTAAAGAATTGAATCGAGGAGATTTTCGAGAAGATTATGAAAAACATAATAGTTAAGTGAAAACACAATATAGAACATTCAAACATCAAATCATGAATCGAACCATGAAAACAAAGTTACAGAAAAAAAACCCTGAATAATAATAACAAGACATTTAATAGGAGAAAATTACCTAAACCAACAAATCATAGCATTTAAATTAAAAGGCGCAACATGATCGTGAAAACTCATATTGCAAAACTGAACATCATAATGCATGTAGCTTGTTAGAAACCTTTCATGGAGCTGTAAAAGTATCCATGGATTACCAGAAGAAAGCAAAATCACACAAAATGAGAGAACAAATAATAATCATTGTTTAAGAATTAAATTTCTCTAAAATGGTGGGCGCAGGTTACATAATGTAAATCAAGTAGGAAATACAAAAAATAGGAACTCATTTTAGACGTCAGGTATCAGCTTCAAAGATGTAGGAGTCTCAATGCCATCTCCAAGAACAGGTACAATTGTCTGATTAGCAGCAACAGGGGTGTTGACAGTAGGAAGAGAGGAGCTTCTCGAAGGAGAAAGGGGTGTTGTAAAGGGCGTTGAGAGGTCCTTATTAGCTTCGAGGTTGTTGAGTTTAACAAGTTCGCTACGTGAAGATGCAGATTTTCGCCTTCCTCCAGTATCCAACCAAAAGATACGTCCATTTGCCGACCATACCTTAGTTGGGCCATGAATAGCCAACAGATCGTGATATAACTGTCTTCTGGATGGCGTCAAGTCCTCACAAACGAAAAGACCTGTACCCTTCAGGAGCTTTTTGCGAGACAAGAAGAAACTGTGCACAGCCACAGACTCAAAGCAGATGATAACTGGTCGAGGCTTGGAGCCCTCATTAAAATTCGGCCGACCAATTCGTTTGGCACTGGAAATTAACTGGCCCCTGTGTAGATCTTTTATACCGTCGAATTTAGCAAAGAGGTTCTCCATATACCTATGTAAAAATGGAAGTACCTAGAGTCCCATCTTCAGGGATGCCATAGATACAAACATTATTCCTTCTACTGAGCTGGTCAAGATGATCAACACGATCATTGACAGACGACAGCTTACGCTCAATTATATCCGTGACCACAGACTTAATATTCAAGGTGAGTTTCATAACAATAATAAATAATACAACAATAATCGTCTTTGGAAAGGCATTCACGAACTGCTTTCCGAAGGCTTGACTCCAAAGAGTCCTCAGTAACTCTGGAGAAGGGTAATGACGACGGATCACAATTACCCTGACTAGTATTTGTGGTAGATGGAGAACGCAAATCAGCCGATTTATTGGCTTGATCATTGAGTGCCATAGACAAGTTCAAAGAACGTACCTTAGTTTTAGGTGGAGGCATATTTGCTGGTCGAATGTTGCTTTTATCGTTATCACCTGAAGGCGTGTAGCGAGAAGCCTCTTTGCCCTGTGTCGATCTTTTAGACCGTGTCATAGATCTTACTTTATTTGTCATACTCAACTCCAATGATTATGATGCTATGACTGCCCAACTATAGTTCACGTATTTAGTACAAATAAACTCCTGAAAACAGCACAAAAAACCAAGACGTCTTTGGGGGCACTTTACTCGACGGACGCCATTTTTTTTTTTTTTTTAATATCACAAAATATATATAGGTATTTTCCTTGGAGAAATCAACGATAATGACAAAATTATACACTAGTCTCAGCATTACCCACCCTCCTGAAAATTGTATTCTAGAGAAAGCTTATCAAATCACAATACTCAGTACAATTGTCTCTTTTAGGTTATAACTAGGTACTTAGATTAGCGTTACAAATACTGAACATGGAAAAAAAAATCGAGAGGAAAATGGCCAAAGGCAACGACTTCATTTTTATATTATTATATATTATAATATCACGACAATATCACATTAATCAACCTTTTAATGAATACTTAAATGCATTTTACTAATTTACGAGATTACAATTCACAGCTTATTCTTGAGAAATTAAGTAAGTACCTATGGAACTTTGACTATTATAATAACTATATCACAGAATATTATTATAAATTATAATAGCATGACAATATCACATGTAATCAACCTATCACGACTGTTTTGTCCAGCAATTCTTTATGTATTGACTTCGAATCATGCTATAATCTTATTACTATTTGATATGACGGGGAACCATAAACAGGCACAGAAGACCGTTCACAAAGATATATTAAATACAGATCAAACAGACAACAAAAGGCGGAAGACTCGAACTGAACTCACTTTTTAACTGACTCTCACATCGCGGTACAAGGCACCAAAAGCCACACAGAGGTGCCAACCAAAGGTACATATCTGTATACTACATTCGCTCCCCCTTAATAGCATTGAACGTATTATTCACCTAAGTATATAGGAGATTCGAACCATGTTACATCGAACATATTATTCACCTAAGTATATAGGAGATTCGAACCATGTTACTAAAAAAAAAAAAACTGAACATACAATAAACCAAAACCCGAATTACAAAACACAACGAACTACAGAAACACTTGCTCACATAACAATTCAAAGAAGATAAGGCAGAATTAGGAACTATAGAAGTTAAAACTGTCTGTCAATAGGAAAAGAATATAAAAATTAATGCAAAAATATAAGGAACTAAACGAGCTGACAACATAGTATACAAATTATTTATCACGTATGAATTCTAACCATATTTAATCTCTATCAAATACCTTACGAGAAAACCTAGATGGAGTTGTTATTTTTCTACCAGATACTTTAGAGTATCTCGCTGGTGTAGAAGACTGGCAGGGGCGCCATTTAAGGGGGGCAGGGGGGGGCCTAGGCCCCCCCAAGGAATTGATAAATAATGAAAATGACTACTGGAGTTATCTAGAATATCATAGCCTTCTTTTAAAAAGTTATTCTTTTAAAAAGGAATATTTTGAATGGATATTATTGGAATGTAGCAATGCTAATTTAATGAATTGAAAAAGGGTACTTTGATTTTGTTTGTATTTATTCTTTTATTGAAACTTTAAATATGTAAAAGGAAGCATAAAATTAGCTTACATCTAAATGTAATATTAATTTAAACAAATTTGCGGGGGAAAAAACCCTGGACCCCCTTTCCTTAGTAGATATATCATACCCCCCATACCCCCTGGTGTTTGCCCCCCCCAACAGTTTGGTGAAATGGCGCCCCTGAAGACTGGGTGAGGTCCTCTGACATTTTGGACCCACTATCCTGAGCACCCTGGTGAGATGGTTGTGGAACCACACTCCCATTGATATTTGGTGAAGTATCTAAGTTGGAGCAATTTGGAAATTCAGAAAGGGAAAATGGAGCCTCATCCACACCTGAACCCCCATCAGACTCACCATAGACAGCTGTACCAACATCGGTTCGTGATGCATCCCAAGAATTCTGAGGTTCATCAGGTGGAGAACTACAATTTGCTCGAAGCTGACAAAGGTGCACCTTGCGAACCAACCCTGAGTCCAGCTGCACAATATAAACCGTCGGGGAAACCCTGACCATGACAGTACCCGGAAACCAGCGCTTTGGACCCTTAATTTGGGACAGGTATACCCAAACTCTCTGACACTCAAGGAAGGACACCTTGACAAGCTGAGAGTTTCTTTGTTCCCTGCTGGATGGCAAAACTACTGATAAGGGACTCCTAGGTTCATAAGAAAGCATAAGTTTTGCTGGGGTCTTACCGTAACAGTGGAAGGAGTCATGCGGTAAGTCATCAGACAATCCACCAACCTTTGTTCTCTGGACAAATTAGTTTGCGACGTCATCGATTTAATGAGTGACTTTAAATGTCTGAACAGCACGCTCAGCTAGACCATTAGACTTTGGGTTATATGGAGGAGAATGAAGTAACGTCACACCCTTGAGCATACAAAACTCCTTGAATGCACCTGAGGAAAAAGAACTCCTTGAATGCACCTGCAGATCAGAGAACGACGTCGAGCCAACAATATGGCACTCAACCCATTTGGAGAATGCATCTATTATAATGAGGTAGGTACCTACTTTGCTCCCTTTAAATTAAAAAACGCTGCAAATCCCTGCACAACGGTTTATTATTTTGTATAGAATACCCTTCTGTTACAGATCACAGCTCTATGTATAGATAACCCTTCTATATAATATGATATGTACTATTCTATTATATACATATTATGTAGATCGCAGACCCTCCGTAGGTTAGTACCTAACCCCGTACTCGTTACTAGGTACCTACCTAAATCACGAGTTAAATGTTGCTAAAATAATTCTGCCGATGACAAACAGTACCTAACAAAAAGAAACACACATAATGAAGTTCTGAAAATAAATTGTTGATGAGGAGTGAAAAAAGTTGCAAAAGTACCTACCAACAAACTCCAGCCCCTTCTACGTAGATGGTATAATGAACCGTTGTGTAATAATTTACCGTTGAGTAATGATTTACCGTAGTAATAATTTACCCATCAATAATACTTCAACGTTTGTTCAAGTTTCACTACCTACCAACAAACTCCAAAAGAGCCATCATTTTTCAAATTAAATAATATCACAGAACAACCAACTCGACTTCATACTCCGCCAATATAATCAGGTGATCCCTACCAATGATTGGCCGTATTCACAAATTCCTATTGTGGGCGCGTCTCTGGTTACGAGATTTGGTTTGAATTGTATACAATTTCATTCACACTGGAGTCGAAAATGCCTGTCGGTGCAAACTTCGGGGCCTTACTGTGAACGAACGGCTGGACGTACGATGCTCCGGATGGTCTTAAAAAACTCGCAAGTTCAAGAACTATTTAAAACCGTAAAAATATTAACGTAAAAAAATGGTATAGGCGTTTTGAAAATTTCAACCCCTATTTTGAACCCCTTAGAGATGACTCACAGTAACGTCGAGCTTCGAGGACCAACTAGACGCCGAACGGAACCTATAACCCGAATTTCATCAATTTTTTTTCATGGTAACTAAGAAAAGTGGCCCTTACGGCGTACGGCGTACGGCGGACAGACAGAAATATTTTTATTGCAGTTTTGGATTCTACATACCTTGAAACGTAAACCATCAAATTTTGAGGGGGGGTAAGAATTTTTTTTTTCATGCTCGATTCCAATGGTTCATTATTGAAAATAATAAACCAAAAATCCATGTGTATTCGTGTCCATGGTCCATCAGGCTTTGGCCATGATTGACGAACTTGCGTGTCTGGAAGTGCGTTTCGAACTTCCTGGCATGCCTGACAGTTTGCAATATGAGCAGTGATGTCTCTGTCTAAATTAGGCCACCAAACGTGAGATCTAGCAAGCAGTTTAAAACGCAGAAGTCCAGGATGTCCGTGATGCAGGATCTCAAGAATACGAGACTGCAGAGAAGATGGAATTACTACTCGGTCATGAAAACGGATACAACCCGACTTGGTACTCAATGCATCTCGAACTGCAAAATATCGCTGAATGGCAGGATCACCTTTCTTGTATCCTGACCAGTTGGTTTCAAGGAAGCGGAGAACTCTAGAAAGGACTGCATGTGATGCAGTCTCAATAGCAACTTCATCAGCTGGGACCAAAGGAGTATCTAAATATAGATAGTTGCAATCTGACGAATCATAGTGGTCGATCGCTGGGATCCTGGACAAGAGGTCTGCATGAGGGATAAGAGTTCCCTTTCTAAAAACAATTTCATAATCGTAAGCTGATAAGGTGATTGCCCAGCGAGTCAATCGGGCTGATGCTTGGCTGGGGATACCTTTTGTATGTGAAAACAAGTAGGTACTTCAGCGGCTCATCATCACTATGAATCACACATTTTCTCCCATAGAGAAATTTATGGAATTTGGTGACACCAAAAACGCATGCCAAGCCCTCCTTGTGAAGTTGTGAATAATTCCTCTGTGCAGCATTCAGTGTGGCTGATTCAAAACAAATTGGCCGTTCAGTGCCATCAATAATGTGACTCAAAACCGCACCAATCCCATAAGCACTACTGTCTACCGACAAAATTAGAGGAAGTGAGGGGTCAAATAATACAAGTAATGATTTGTCTGACAGCAACTTTTTGCTGCTATTAAAGGCGACCTCGCATTCAGTTGTCCACACCCATGGTGTATCCTTACGTAACAGACGATGTAAGGGCTCCAGGGTGTCTGATGGCATGTTCAAGAAATTTCGATAAAAATTCAACATGGACAAATAAGACTTGAGCTGTGTGGAGTCAGTAGGTGGGGGTGCCCGAGCAATTTTTTCAACCTTGGCCCTGGAAGGTTGTTTACCAATACCAGAAAATGCGTAACCCAAGAACTCCAGGTTATCAACAAAAAATTCACATTTTTGGAGGTTGATCTTGACATTTGCAGAATCTAAACGGGCCAATACTTCATGTAAGCGCTGAGAACACTCATCTTTTGTTTCTCCCCCCAGAAGGATATCATCCAAGTAAATACCACAGCGGGGTATGTTGGCTAGAATTTTACCTTCCATAAGGCCCTGAAAATCCGAAGGTTAGGATGCCAGGCCAAAAACAAGTCTATTATAGGTGTATAGGCCTTTTAAAGTGCTGACTGTAAGTATTTTCCGACTTTCCTTAGACACTGCAACCTGAAGGAAAGCATTGGACAAGTCAATTCGACAAAATACCTTACAACCCACCAGATTATTAAATAAGTCATCTGGCCTTGGAATGGGATACTGATCAACACAAAGTTGTGGGTTAACCGTCAATTTTAAATCCACACAAAGACGGATTCCCCCAGTCTTCTTAGGGACTACAACCATTGGAGAGGCCCAGTCGCTACTAGAAACCTTCGATAAAATTCCCATCCTTTCTAATTTATCAATTTCAGAAGCCACGTCATCACGTAAGGCATATGGAACGCTATAAGCTTTTCGGAAAATAGGCTGAGCGCCTGGTTTTAAATTTATATTGACCTGAAAATTGTCAATAGGTTTATCGCTGTCTATTTTTCCAAACGTTCGAGGATATTGCTCAGCCAAACTACTCAAAAACTCTGAATCTTGGGAAGTGGACATTGCATTTACTGTGAGGGACTTTGAAAAATTTGAATGCCAAGTTGGTGACAACCTACTTAACCCATCGCGCCCTAAAATTGCAGGGTGAGAAAGACCCTTGACAATAATAAAATTTAGAAAAAATTCCGTAGCACCATTACGAACAGGCAAATTACACATAGGTACCTAACACGTGCAAAGACTGACAATTTGCGGTAACAAGATTACCATGATACTTCTGTAAATCATTGGAACCTAGAGACACCTTAGGCAAAAAAGTAGGGCAAGCTAATGTTACAGGGCTACCTGTGTCAACCAAAAAGTTCATGGTTACATTACCAGTAAATCTTAAATTTACATACAAGGGGGGAACTGATTGCAGTTCACTAACATTGAGAACTTCGCTTACCAAATAAACATTTCTTTGTTCATCACAACAAGGAGCTGTGTGACCAAGTTTTTGGCACGAAAAGCATTTCCAAGACTGAGCAGGACAGCTGGCTGGGGAGTGATCCCGATAGCATTTAACACAGAGTCTGGGAACGAACGATTTCTTGCGTGTTGGACTTGCTTTTGTATAAACAGAAGATTTCTTGGGTCCCTTGTCGGGGTAGAACTGGACGTGCCGATATTTGGATGGACTGGGCGAAAAAGAACGATCTCGAGGGGAACTACGACGACTGTAGCGAACAGGACTCCGGGACCGGGTGGCCAGGATTGATGACGACGTAGATGTAGACGGAGCTTGTATCTGAGCAGCTGACTTAGTAGTACGATCCATATCAAGGACTATTTTAGAGGCTTGTTCAAACGTCAAAGTTTCTTTTTCGGCTAATAACTTCCTACACATGAGTTCATTGTCTAAGTATGCCACACACCAGACGATCACGTAAAGCCTGATCCCTGAACGCCTGAAACTTACAGTCACGTGACAAACGCTTCAATTTTGTAATATAATCTGCAACACATTCGTTGGGTAGTCTGTTAGTGGTATAAAATACATATCGTTCGGCGATCACACAAGTAGGCGGCGCACAGATATTCGTCAGTGCTGTAATACAGTCTTCATAAGACAATTCACGGACCGATTTTGGTTGTATGACATCCCTCAGGGTACTGAACAGATCGGGGTCAAGCGCCAGACAAAGCTGAGACACTTTATCAGCATCAGCTAGCTCTTTAAATTGACTAAAGTGTAGATCAACTCTTTCCAAATAGGACGAAAATGATTCGACTGACTTGTCATACCTCGGTGTAACTTGTGGCTGTGCATTCGTCTTCAACGCCTGTGAAAACAAACGGCTGAACAACTCCGTAGGATCTGGCCCGCTTCCATCTGACTTCGACATTATTGAAAAGTACAAAAAGAACTGACTGGCGGCACTTTATCCTCGTTGCCAAATGATATGACGGGGAACCATAAACAGGCACAGAAGACCGCTCACAAAGATATATTAAATACAGATCAAACAGACAACAAAAGGCGGAAGACTCGAACTGAACTCACTTTTTAACTGACTCTCACATCGCGGTACAAGGCGCCAAAAGCCACACAGAGGTGCCAACCGAAGGTACATATCTGTATACTACACTATTTTATAAAATTTAGCTCATTTTGGTTCACGGTAACTAAGGAAAGTGCGAAGTACGGCGGACAGATAGAAATTTGTTTATTCATTTTCGGAGTCTACGTACCTTGGAACGGAAACCATCAAATTTTGAGGGGGCGTTAACATTTTTTTTTATCATGTTCGATTCTAAAGGAATAAGTTGAAAACAACCAAAATTGAATATAGTTCGATACAGTTGAAAATAGCCAAAATTAATGAAAATAACCAGAATATCACGCTAATATCACAGAGTTATCAATAATATAATATCTAGTGACTCGGAACAATGGTATATTAATTTTATATTAATGTTGTAGGAGTAGGGTCTTCTTTTTCAATGCTGGTTAATGGGAGTTTGAAGGACGACTGAGATCCAGGTGTTTTTGAAACCGTTATTTACTGAGAAACACAAGCTTTCAACTGCCCTCAGTTGTTCCTGTTAAGAAAACTTATCTTAATTCTGGTACACATGAAGAGGACTGTCTTAGGGCAGTTGAAAGCTTGTGCTTCTCAATGGTTTCAAAAAACACCTGGATCTATATCGTCCTTCAAACTCCCATTAACTACTCCGGCACGCCTCGAATCCGCTGCATAATAAGCAGGCGTATAATTTCCGATCAGCCCTCTCCTTGCCATGACTATTCTCATTTTGTTTTTACGCAAATGACTTGTCACTGTAATAAGTGCACTTACTACAACGGGGCATTTAAAAAAAGTTTTTAACTAAAAACACTGACGTAAATAAAGTAATAATAAGTGTAGTAATGAAGAAGAAATAATGATAAGTAAACTGATAAGAAAGTGATAAGGATACGAGCTGATCGCGGAGGGCGGGAGCCACGGAACAGCAAATTTCACGCGGAAATGGCCGAACCCTCTCGGCCGGAGTGGGCTCTGGCCAGACTCTCCTTTTTTATATAGCTTGTTGCCATTTCTAGAGATCATTTTTGACCTCTGTTCGTTCGTTCATCGTCCTATTTCCTTGTTGCTTTATTACGTTATTGTATGATAAAAAGTGCATCTATTTGCTTACCGATATTTGTTGCGAGCTGCGCTGAATGAGGAACAACATCATTGTTACGAACTGTTCCAAATATCAGTTAGTTGAGTCGCGGTCCCCCCCCCCCCCCCCCTCTATTATTTGTCAGTTAGTTGATCCGTGTCTCCCGTCGCTATAACAAGTCTCTCTTTCGAATACCGTTTATCTCTGTATAATACAGCCTCTCAGTTTTCCTAAAGGATTCCGACTAGTTCATTTCGGCCATCCTCAAGTCACAACAGTTGGTGACGAGGATAAAAACAGTGCGGAAAGTGAAAAAAAAAGTGCAGTGAGATCGATAACTTCGCGCAGACCGGTCGAACACGGGGTCGAAGCGGCAGCCATCTTCGTTTCCTCCCGGAAAAGTGCAAGTTGCTACCGTGAGTAACAGCTCGTTCCACAGAACGGTTAAAGTCACAGTTTGTCACAGTAAGTCACCTACAAAAAGTAAGTTATCTACAAAAAGAGCTGCTACTTGTCACGTTAACATTACGAAGTTATTATTGTTGTTTTTCTGACACAATTTCGAGTTTAATTGGAGCAAATCTGCTATCAACATGGATGAGAAGCAATTTGAAACATTTATGAAACTTTTCAAGGAGGAACAATTTTCATCATATTTGGAGCGTTTTGATAATTATTGTGAGCTGAAAAACGTCAATGATGATAAATAGAAAGCCCAGCTATTATCTACATCTATAGGGAAAGAGCACTACAACAATCTTGCTGCTCTCTTGGGTCCAGAAAAACCTATAAAGGACATTGATTTTACAACTTTAGTCAAACATTTCCAGAGCATGTTGGCTCCTTCTGTCTCCACAGTAGTATCACAACACTACTTTCTTAGTGTTACTCAGCAGCCCCACCAATCGCTTTCTGATTTTGTTGCAGCACTCAAAGGCAATCTTAAAGACTGTGATTTTTACGCCACCTGCTCTTGTAAGAAGAAAATCTCCATTGCAGACACCTTCCTGCGCGCACAGTTTATTAGAGGCTTGAAAGACAGCTGGATTAGAGAACAGCTCATACAGGATGCTACTCTAAAGGATTTTGATGGGCTTCTTAAGAAGGCTATAGCATTAGAAGCTTCACGATTCGAATCACGTCAGCTCAGCAAACCGGTGGAAAGGGTCATGGATGGAATCTCAGATACACATAAAATGGATAATCGTTCCAGTTCTCGTCAAGATAATCGCTATAGTCGCAAGCATTTCCGTTCAAATAGCAGTAGTCGCCAGTCGGGTCCTTCACAGCGTCAAAGATCTCAGTCTCATGGCCACAGATCGTGTTGACTACCAATCATTGGGTATTGATAACCTGTGTCTCAACTGCGGTCGACCAAACCACAAGTCTCGAGAATGCAGAACTGAGAGAAACTCTTTAAAATGCTCATCATGTGGTAAGGTTGGACAAATTTCAAAAGTATGCATTACTTCTCTACTCAGAAAATCAAAAACCCACTCAGTCTCATATGAAAATCTGCAAGATGACGACACCCAGTCAAATTATAAATACGGAATTGGTCGGGTAGAAGACACTGAAGATCTATATGAAGTAAGGCCAAGTTCAGATAAATACATCGTCACCGTCTCACTCAATGGTAAGCCACAGGCATTTGAAGTAGATTCTGGAGCTCGTTTCTCTCTACTCTCAGTGTCAGATTTCGACAAACTTGGTCTCAATGTGCCTATTCAGCCTACAGCCGTCTCTTTTCGTTCTTACTCAGATCATATTATTAAGCCTAAGGGCAAAGTCACCCTTTCAGTCTCCTTCAAGAATAGAATAATAGACGCCGATCTCTTCCTAGTTCCAGCTGGACATGATGCTCTACTGGGGCGTATGTGGATTAGAGGGCTTGATATCAATCTCAATGAAATACATAGTCTCAAACACACAGCTCTCAATCCATGTGTAATTAATTCTGTCGCATCGCTCAAGGATATTCTCCAAAAATACGCATCAATCTTCGAAGAAAGGATCGGTTGTGTGCCCAATGTGGAAGTGAAGCTTCAACTTCGAGAGGGAGCAAAGCCAGTATGTATTTGAGAACGTGACGTTCCTTTTGCGCTAAGGGAACGGGTCGAAACGGAACTTGCATCTCTTGAATCTCAGGGTGTGATCAGTCCAGTGTCATCTAGTGATTGGGGATCGCCACTTGTGGTGATAGCAAAGCCGGATGGCGGTGTGAGACTCTGTGTTGACTACAAATGTGGAGTGAATTCAAGACTGGTCGCAGCTAACTATCCTATTCGCCGCATAGACGTAGTTCTACATAGCCTCAGAGAGTCAAAGTTTTTCTGCAAGGCGGATATCCACAAGGCATACCTACATCTCAGGGTGGATGAAGAAGGGAGCAAGATTCAAACAGTCTCAACGCACAAAGGTACTTTCAGAATGAACCGGCTCAGTTTTGGTATTAAGACTGCTCCTGCAGAATTCAATCGTATTCTCTCACAGTTACTGAATGTCCTTCCAAAAGTAGAAGCATACTTCGACGACATCATTTGTCACGGGTCTACGCTTGAAGAGTGCACCAGAAATCTCATCATGTGTCTAGAACGCCTTAAGGTGAATGATCTTCATCTGAACAGAGCTTAATGCTCTTTCTTTAAAGAAAGCATTAGTTATCTGGGACATGTAGTCTCATTCAATAAGATCCAGAAGTGCCCAATCAAGGTTCAGGCAATTTTGCAGATGCCCCGACCCAGGAATGTTGATGAACTTCGACGGTTCCTAGGGTTGGTGACGTACTATTCCAAATTTGTCCCCAACTTCTCTTCAAAGAGTCACCCGTTGCGTCACTTGTTGAGGAAGAATGTGAAATATCACTGGTCAGCCGCTGCTGAAGCTGCATTCCTACATCTCAAGAATGAACTCTGTAGTGATAATGTACTCATTCCATTTAACCCGTCTAAACAAGTGATCCTCACGATGGATGCAAGTCCCACTGGAATTAGCGCAATTCTCAGCCATGAAATTGATGGTAATGAAAGACCAGTAGCCTATGCTTCACGTGCCTTAACACAGGCAGAGGCTAACTATAGCCAACTTGACCGCGAAGCTTTAGCCATGTAAGCCCCCTCTGTTGATACGAAACGTTACTGGCTTTTTGGTAGGGCTGATGGCCTGAAATTACGGAGGCACCAGTACGATCGTTTCGGGGGTTTATCAAAATACACAGAGACCACCTTATGTTGAAGGGAATCGGGATAACAGAGAACACGTAGGTACAGTTTAGTTACGTAATTAAGTATAATTAAAAGGAAGCAGAATGGAAACGTTACTATCAATACAACTTGAAATGGGGTTCACTGAAGGTGCTCGTTTTCGAATGCTGAAAGCCAAGCGACGTTACTAGTTACTATTCGAGGATAAACAAAGGCTGATGGCAAAGACGTTACGTTACGTTACGTTATTCGTTACTTCAAAAGATAAGGGTGCTGAAGGCCTGGGAGGGACGTTACTTCATACACATATATACAATGAGAAATAGATAATAATACTAATGAAATAGGAAATGCAAGGTAAGAGATATTGACGTAATTCACTTAGTGTTACGGTATAGTTATAGACTCGTTACGAGGTGATATGTACAAGTATGATACAAAAAGAATAATAAAAGGAAAGAATTTGCTGAGTACGGATCGAAAACATACATAAGTGAAAATGCGTTACTAAACAAAGGATTGTGACCTGTTGGCGTCGATGGCGTCTTGAATGGCGTTACTGCGCGTCACTACGTAGTTCACCAGGGGGGTTTTCGCAGAGGTCGCCCGAAGGTAAGACTTGCTAAGATTTAATAATGAGTCTCTGTCTCGGGGGGAATGGGAAACTGGTATAACTGCAGTTTCGGGATAAACACACACTCCGTTACTCCAACAATTCGGAAACGCGTTACTACTATCGTTCGCACAGGGCATAGAAGCCTACAACTCTCACTCGTGACAAAAATACTTCGGTCTGAGAACAACTGAACACTTCGCTGGCAGAAAGACGACTGGCCAGGAGTAGGGGGACGGACGCCCTGAGCTGGGGTGTCTCCCCTCCACTCCGGGCCAGCGCGGAGGACTACACACCCTCGTTTGCGAGTGGGGACGACCGGGTGATAGGAAATAGTCCCTCAAAAGCCCGAGGCCGGACGGTGGCGCTGCCGCGGGAAGGCGGCGGCCTACACCCTTCCCCCTCCTGAAAGCCGTCGTCCTCGGCGGCGGGACTCCACCCGAAGAGACTGGGGATGGGGAGTGGCTTCGTCGGGTATGCCACTGTTAGATGCAACTCGTACCGTCTTCTTCGGCAATGAATGCAGGCGGGGTCGTCGTCCCGATGAGGTCCGTTGCAGGAGGTTCTCAACTTTCCATTCTTGTACTTCTTGATCAGCCGAGCCCAAAACTCCTTGCACGAGGAACAGCGAAAGTGCTGGAGTCGCTGGGCGGGGCGTTGGCAGACCGGACAGACTTGCTGCGGCCTCGGCGGTGTGGGTTGGTCGTCTTGGGTTGTAGGAGTTCCCTCGGTTTGTAACTCCAAGGTGGATTGTGTATGCATCACCTGGCGTGTCCGGGTGGTCGAGTGGTTTGCCACTATTTTCAACGGAGCCACCTGGGGAGGAGGACGTGGTCGAGGAGGAGTAGGCGCGTCTTCCTCCATCTCCAGCTCTGAATCGGAGTCACTTGAGGCGTTGACGGAGATAGGCTGCGTCGGAGAGCGAGCCGGAGTCGGGACTTTGCGGCGTATCTTCTCCGGACTGACAGATTCGCTAAGGCGCACTCGCACTCGGGACTTCAACTGCTCGTCCATGCGGGCTTTCTGTAGTTCACTGGCGAGGTACTTAAATCGCTCGCACTCCGCTTCGGTTTGGGCAATGATTTGTTGTGCCTGGTCACGCTCCTGGGCAAGTTTTTCGCATTCCAGACGGAGGCGTAACATTTCCGGCAGGAGGTCCGCCAGCTGCTCCGCCAATGTTACAGCGCCGTTACATATCAATCTTCGGCAAGGCAGGGTGGATGCTCTTTCGGCGTTGTGGAGCATCTCTGCCACACCCTCCAATAAAAAAAGTGCCTTGCGTTCGGGGTGCTTGGGGCCAACGTTCCCGGGAATAGCTACCTGCTCCAGGAGTACGCCGGTTGCCTCTGCGTATCGCTTGCGAATTCTCGTCACGTACGGGCATTCGACCTCCTCTTCCATGACGGGGCTCTCGTTGACAGGTGGCCGACGCATCGCCATGGCCTGTCGGTTGAAGTATAATGATGTTAGCCAACATGTCGAATTTGGTCACAACAGGTAAAAGTGTACATTGGGTTCTACCTACCTATCGTCCGTACTCAGTCTTAGTATTTCTGGTCTACATTTGAACAAATGAACAATTTAACTAAAGTACTTTATTTGCATACATGAAAACATTAATATAGATTTTTTTTTTTTTTTTTTTTTTTTTTTTTTTTAAATAGGGTCTTTGGTTTATAGGGTCTGCATCACCGGTCTCGATCTCGTGTGTCACTTCCAGGTCGCATCCTCGTTTATCCGGTGGGTTAAACACATCCGGATACGTTGCCAGGAGCTCCATAAGGCGGCGGCGCTCCGGGTGAGGGAGGTGGACCGTCTTTTCCTCCAGGGCGTCGCAGATATCGGGAGGTACCCGCGGCCATCCCTCAGAAGGAGTGAGCTCTCTGTCGTCCAGGTCGTCATCCGTCCACACGGGCAACGCACCCGGTAGTGGAACGGTTTCATCTGATGGGGACTCTTCTTCGGTGGTGCTCCTGGGTACGGCGAGGTCGATGGTTGCGGCGACGCGATCATGCGTGTTCGTTAAGTCAGGGTTAGTCACTGTACTGTCATTTGGGAAAATTTCGAATTCATTACGGTGGAGCGTTACTGCACCGTTACTGGGGGGTATGACTCTATTATTACAGGGAGAAAATTCAACTTCGTTACGGGGGAGCGTTACTGAACCGTTACTGGGGGGTATGACTCTATTATTACTGGGAGAAAATTCAACTTCGTTACGGGGGAGCGTTACTGAACCGTTACTGGGGGGTATGACTCTATTATTACTGGGGGAAAATTCAACTTCGTTACGGGGGAGCGTTACTGAACCGTTACTGGGGGGTATGTTGTCAGTCAGTCCGTCGTTACTGTCTGTTACGTCTGTGTTACCGCGATCACTTTTCAAGAAAGAGGGATAAAACACTTCACTTCCTTTTTCTGTTTGCGTTACTGCAGAGGTCGGAGGTTGTTGCTCGTGAGCTTCGTTGGCGTTCTCGTGTGGTTCCGTAGTGATTCGGTTGACTACGATGCATTGCTTTGTCCCTTCGTGTTGCAGTACGGCTTCGCGTTTATCCGTGCGTATGATAAGGGGTATTTTTTTCATAAGGTCGAGACCAAACAAATCGAGTCCAGTCCCTTCCCGTTCAAATACCAAGAAGGTGTGTCGTACCGCAGCTCCTGGTATCTCCAACAACACCTCTTGTTCACCACGAAATCGCAACGGATAGCCGTCCGCGCCCCATGCTTCAGCATTGGTTGTACGTAGGGGCGTGCCAGGGATAGGCGTTGTCAATACCGACACAGCTGCTCCTGTGTCTAGTATTAGATCACGCGTTACGCCGTTTAGTTTCGCTGGGATTCGCATCGGTCTCTGTAGGCGGTAATCCACTATCGGCAAGTGCCCCATTGGAGATCGCAACTCGATCTCAGTGGACTGCGTTATCATCTTGTTTCCGTTTGGGTGGGAAACCGGAGTCAACAGCTTTTTCTTGTGGCAGTCCGTTTCGAGGTGCTCTCTTACTCCGCAGTAGTCGCAGAATATTGTTTTCTGAGGGTTCTGGGGACAGTCGACTGGGAAATGTGTCGCTGCCGCGCAGAACATGCAAGGGTAACGGGGGCTTGGGCGTGAAAACACCTTAGTCGTTACGGGGGTGTTACGACCGTTCCTCCGTGGACATCTGGCTGCATAGTGTCCGGTCACCCCGCACTCGTAACATCGTCCCTCTGTTGCTGTTAAGGCGGCAAGGTCCCATTTCGCTTCAGGTTCTTCGGACGTTTCGAGCGTTTCCTCGAGTTCTTCAGCTCGCTTTACAGCGTCCTCAATCGTGTCGGGTGCGTTATTGATCAGGTGTGATCGTAGTTCTTTAGGTATGCCACCTACGAAGGCTTTCAGTACTCTTCGTTTCACCCAATTACGCTTCTGTTCTTGTGTTAGTTCTGTACCCTCCTCGTGTGCGGCAGATTGCGCTAAACGGTGAATCCGTTCCGCAAACTGGCGAAGCGTTTCGTTCGCGTTTTTCCTGACCGACCACAGGAGTGCAGCGGCCTTCGACGGGTTTTCACGTTCAAACCATGTCAACATGGCTTTTTTGACGTCATCGTAAGGCGATTCGCTTTCGTTTAGTTGCGCGTTATCTATGAGGAATTGTTTTGCTGTTCCTCTCACTTTGGCGCGCAAAAGCCTCATTCGTTTCTGTTGAGATAACGTTCGAGCGACGTCCTCGAAAAAATGGAAGAATGCCGACACCGTTATGGCACCTGGTTCATCGGGATCCCACGACTCTACTTCCAAAAACATAGAACGCGGAACGTCCGGTTCCGTGCCCCTGTTTCGGTCCCGTTCCATGCTGAGATCGTTGAATGATCTCAACAACACCTCCAATTGCTCCATCATCCCACAAACGCCCTCCGTTTTCTCCGCCATTATGACCGTTACGGGTTACGAAAATACGTTTCAAAATCTGGGTTGAAGACCCTTACTATGTACGTGCACCTGAGGTTTTTGTGTTGTGGGCTTATCGTAACGTTACTCTTTCGTTACCGACCCTCTTCAACTGTGGTTCCGTGCGTTATTATTTACGTGTGGATACGTGTGGGGCGAACCGCACAATAATCCCACTTGCTGCCACCAATTTTGTAAGCCCCCTCTGTTGATACGAAACGTTACTGGCTTTTTGGTAGGGCTGATGGCCTGAAATTACGGAGGCACCAGTACGATCGTTTCGGGGGTTTATCAAAATACACAGAGACCACCTTATGTTGAAGGGAATCGGGATAACAGAGAACACGTAGGTACAGTTTAGTTACGTAATTAAGTATAATTAAAAGGAAGCAGAATGGAAACGTTACTATCAATACAACTTGAAATGGGGTTCACTGAAGGTGCTCGTTTTCGAATGCTGAAAGCCAAGCGACGTTACTAGTTACTATTCGAGGATAAACAAAGGCTGATGGCAAAGACGTTACGTTACGTTACGTTATTCGTTACTTCAAAAGATAAGGGTGCTGAAGGCCTGGGAGGGACGTTACTTCATACACATATATACAATGAGAAATAGATAATAATACTAATGAAATAGGAAATGCAAGGTAAGAGATATTGACGTAATTCACTTAGTGTTACGGTATAGTTATAGACTCGTTACGAGGTGATATGTACAAGTATGATACAAAAAGAATAATAAAAGGAAAGAATTTGCTGAGTACGGATCGAAAACATACATAAGTGAAAATGCGTTACTAAACAAAGGATTGTGACCTGTTGGCGTCGATGGCGTCTTGAATGGCGTTACTGCGCGTCACTACGTAGTTCACCAGGGGGGTTTTCGCAGAGGTCGCCCGAAGGTAAGACTTGCTAAGATTTAATAATGAGTCTCTGTCTCGGGGGGAATGGGAAACTGGTATAACTGCAGTTTCGGGATAAACACACACTCCGTTACTCCAACAATTCGGAAACGCGTTACTACTATCGTTCGCACAGGGCATAGAAGCCTACAACTCTCACTCGTGACAAAAATACTTCGGTCTGAGAACAACTGAACACTTCGCTGGCAGAAAGACGACTGGCCAGGAGTAGGGGGACGGACGCCCTGAGCTGGGGTGTCTCCCCTCCACTCCGGGCCAGCGCGGAGGACTACACACCCTCGTTTGCGAGTGGGGACGACCGGGTGATAGGAAATAGTCCCTCAAAAGCCCGAGGCCGGACGGTGGCGCTGCCGCGGGAAGGCGGCGGCCTACAGCCATTGTGTATGCTGTGACGCACTTTTACAATTACGTTGTTTGCAAACAATTCTTACTTGTCACAGATAATGAGCCACTGTCTCGGATTTTTCACCCAGATCGCCCCCTGCCACAAATGACATCTGCACGCTTACTGAGATACACATCGTTTCTTGGTGGTCTCAATTATGTTGTACGATGTAAAAAAGGCAAAGACAATGAAAATGTCGATTGCTTGTCTCGGGCGCCAGTTTTGCAGTCACGCAGTCCAATAGCAATGGATGAAGAGGTTAATACTCTGTATGCAGAAACCCTCCTCCAAATCTCCAGTACAGCTGTCACCGCGGACACAATAGTAGAAGAAACTATCAAAGACCCAGATTTGCTTGCCCTGATGGAAAATATCAAGAACAACTTCACAGATACTCCCTACACTGTTTCAGGAAATATGTTTTTTCGATTGGACCGAGTAGTAATTCCAAAAGCTCTCCAAGCTGCTGTTCTTCAGGAACTCCATGCAACTCACTCAGGCATAACTAAAATGAAACAACTCGCCCGCAGATACATATATTGGGAGTCGTTGAACAAGGACATTGAGCGGTTAGTCAAGAGTTGTGAGCATTGTGCATTGGTCCATAATAATCCTCGTAAAGTCGCAGTCCATCCGTGGGATCAGCCCAGTGAGAATTGGGAAAGGCTACACATCGATTATGCAGGTCCTCTGGACGGCATTTTCTTCCTTGTGTGTGTTGATGCCAAGTCCAAGTGGCCTGAGGTTCACGTGCTTAAAGAGGCACCGTCTTCTGCATCTACCATCTCTCTGCTGAACAACATCTTCGCATTTCATGGATATCCTGCCGTTTTAGTATCAGACAACGCTACTGTGTTCAAGAGTGAAGAGTTCCAGGTTTATTGCAAAGAACAAGGAATTTTCCAAAAATTTAGTGCGCCGAATCATCCCGCCACTAATGGCCTTGCCGAGCGGACCATTCAAACGCTAAAAAAAAATCTGAAAGCGGCAGCAAATGACTCTACTCCTCTTTTAATCAAACTTCAAAATATTCTGTTGCGCTATCAGGCAACACCATTGGCCTCAGGTCAGTCTCCAGCCGAACTGTACCTCAGAAGAAGAATAAGAATACGCCTCGATGCTCTCCTGCCTAACAACAAAGCCACAATCCCGTCAAGAACTGGATCAGCAGGAATCCGTTTCCTTTGCGAGGGAGAGAGAGTACAGGCGAAGATTCACCTAGCCAATCATGACACCTGGCAGTTCGGTACGGTGATGAGAAGACTGGGTCGTTGCCATTATGTGGTCAAATTGGACTCACGACGCACCCTAAAACGCCACATTAACCAGTTTATCGCTTCCCTGGTTCCAAAGAAGCGCATCATGTTTGCCCAACCACCAGATCCTCGCAGTAAGGGCATTCCAGATGCTACAGGCCATAATGCTGACATGTCTCAGCCTCCAGTCAGTCCTGACCAGCAAGACCTACCAGGCTCTAGTCAGCCAGGTTCTCTCGATCTGCGTAGATCTTCCAGACAACGCCAGGGTCCAACTTACCTGAAAGATTTTGTTCTCAACCAAATGACGGAGTCAGCCTAATTAAGTGTGGGAGAGTGTTACGAACTGTTCCAAATATCAGTTAGTTGAGTCGCGGTCCCCCCCCCCCTCTATTATTTGTCAGTTAGTTGATCCGTGTCTCCTGTCGCTATAACAAGTCTCTCTTTCGAATACCGTTCATCTCTGTATAATACAGCCTCTCAGTTTTCCTAAAGGATTCCGACTAGTTCATTTCGGCCATCCTCAAGTCACGACAATCATCGTGTGCTTTTGTGAGCTACACTTCATGAGGAAGATCGTCGCAAATATAACTCATTTGCTGGTACACTCCTATCAGTGATCTGCTTGGAATATATTGACTGGATTCAGGTAATTAATTCATTTAGTGGAGCTCTTGAGATTTGCTACGTATCCTTTCTACTATCGAAAAGAATGGCTCATAGTGAATAAGTTGCAGTCATGCAGTCTGATATAATTAGCGAATCTTCAAAGTCAAATTACTGAAGTCGAATTATTGAACGTGACAGGAGCTATGGTTTGCAATTCATTGTAATTTGTAACTTACAAACTTCTTGGCAAGTGCTACTAATAGATCTTGCCATAGACACGGCCATTTTGCAATATAAATTGCACAGAAATGATGCAGCTTTTACTCATTTATTTTACTGAGAAAAGGTGAAAAGTGCCAAGAGATTCAGCCATGTCAATTTCAAAACTTCACTAAGTACCTGCGTTATCATACTGGTAATTCTTTTTGAAATGCTAGGCCAAATGAACGTAGTATAAGTCCTATATTACCTACCCTTCTGACAGGTTTTCTTGAATTTGCAAAATACCTACTGAATGCATTGTTATGGTGCGTTTTTATGGTTACAGTGTAATCGTGCGGTGGGGTAAGAGTTAGCGCCGTTAGACGGTGTTGCATAAAATATTAGTGTGGGTTATTGTTTTCACTATCACAATGGTATAAACAACTGTTATGGTCAACAATTCGTTCTGTATATGAGGGACCCCTTGACTGTCATTATCGCAGTTGTAGTGAACACTGTACTGTACTGTTCACCAGCACCATTATAGTTAAGGGTAAATGTCCCGGGTTTAGTTCCAAGAACCGCCACCACGTTGTGCTTCAAAATGAGCCAATCCAATATTCGGTTTATCTCTTGAACGGGTCAACCGATTTTCAATCTGTAAAATGTTCTGTAATCGTTATAAACAACCACAAGTGCGGACATTCAGTTTTGAATTTTAAAATTTTTTTTTCATGGAGTTCCTGAAATTATTTTACTTAATTTCAACCTTTAAAAAAAAGCAACTAGTACCTACTTTTGTAGGAAAAAAATCGAAGAATTCAAATCCGCTTTCAGATTGAAGATCGGATCATTAGATCGAACGGCATCTGGGAAAATCACTATAACAATGGGGCCTATTGTTAGCCCTCTAATCCTCTACCTGGGCCCACCTTGCAAGGATGCCTTCCCTTTCCTGTTGATTTGAGCTAGCAGGCGGGCTGAGTTCACATCTAAGAGTGTATTTTTCCTTCTACATCTATTTGTTCAACTACAAGATTTGCTTGGCAGAAATAGTTGGCTGCTGGATCAAATCAGGATACGGCCAAATGTTGGCTGAATCCTGTCAGGGTATCAAGAAGGGCGTTTGGTTTTTAGCATCTGACTGGTATCTAGTTTTCTTACTATGATTTCATTTGCTAAATTATTACTTTCTAAGTACCTATGTGACTGGAATTTCCGTGATAAGCCATTCAGTAACTAATGATTTGCAGGGTTCTCATAGTCCACCAAACCCTATGAAGCCATAAAAAAATCGCCCTAAAATGAAGGAAGTTCAATAAAAGATTCAGGCAAAATTGCACTTGATAACTACATATTGCCACAACCTCACATTTCATCAGTTTCAACACCTACCACGAGTAGGTACTATTGACAGTACCTCTAACTAGATTGATGGGAGGCCAACCACTTCAGCAAATTGAAGAAAGTATCGATATTGTACCACCACCTCCAGGTCTCAGTGAGAATCAGCTGTCCTCCATCTGGTAGGAAGGAAAAAATGTTAACCCAACCAAGCAACCAACCAACCTAACTCAATAGCTTTTTGATTGGATTTTCATTGTTCTTTCTTGTTTCTGATGTGATTGTGCCGAATTAACGAAATAACGTCATTAATAATAATGGCATGCCTTGTCTTGTCATGTCAATAATTTTGAAAAACAAGCGCCCAAACAAAAAAAAGGTTTCAAATTAAAAAAAAAGTGATTTATTGTTTCGTTCATTTTATAATTATTATCCTGAAATAATTCTTCGATAGGCTGATGATAGTATTTTATCTTATGTAAAAACGTGGGATGTGATATAATATTCATTGTCACGCTGACAGAGAGAGAAAACCAAAACCACATTTCCACCCATTTTTGAAAAAGTATCGAAAAGTGTTGATACTTCAAAATATCGATACTTTTTGAAAGTATCATATCGATACTTTTTGATACTTTTAGATGTATCGATACGATATATATATCGATACTTTTGAAGTAGGTATCAGACATCCCTAGCACAAGGAAGTAGGAAATTTTTAACTATAGTCCCTGCACTTGAATATTGCCCTCCGACCCTGCCATCTGACGGAGAAGGTGGAAATCATTTTCAACACGGAATTCCCCGTTTTTTTTTGTTTTTTCCCTGTCCAGTGGCAGCACTTTCCCCCTGTAATCCTTTTTCCAGCTGAGTGTGTGAACCGCCATAAAAACAACTTTTTTCATTATAAAAAATGATACTGTCATAAGAGCCAGAGGTACCTACCATAGTGAATGAACGCAGCATTTTCCCGATTTTTGTAAAATCGGACCCTTGAGCGCGACTCCTTTGAGCTGACAGACAAACTCGTGTGTAATAGAATTTTCCTATGAAATGTTTTCTTCAAAATTAGTACTTTTTTGAAAAGGTGCAATGAGGAAAATAAAGAAAATTTTTTGAAGGTAGGTAGGTATAAAAGGAAAGATTGGAAACAAATGTTATTTTATTATTTATTTATTTAGTACATATTATTATTCATTTATTTAGTACTTACATAATTTAACTGTGGTACGTAAAACTTCTAATCAGAAAAATCCGAATCCTCATCGGAACTGCTATCAGTATCAAAAGCCTCCCCCCCCCCCCCCCCCCACAACATTAATGATGAAACTATCGATCTCCGATTCGACTAAGTGATCTTTTCGGCTGGACTGACATTTCTTCCACCTGAAACCGCTACTAACCAGTCGTTTCCGAAGGCAACTTCTACCATACTCGAGAACTCCGTCACTCGCCAATTCCGCACAAAGTGTTTTCAATGAAAGGCAATCTTTCCAAACAATGTAGAATTCACGTATGTTGTTTCGTGTAGCAGCATCGGTGGATTCATCAGCATCGATGACCTTCTTGTGCGGTGTGGACTTGGTTGGTGTAACAAACAAAGGTCTCGCCCGATCTGATGTTGTTTGGTTTCCAGCTTCCTTCATAATGTTGCCGACTGTTCTCGCCGAGACGCCCGTCGCTGCACCAGTCACATCGCGAACGTTGTATTTCGCGTCATCCTCTTTCTTCTTCCTCGTAAAATACTGGCACACATTGTACACAATTTCTCGTGCCTGACTCTTGCGATAGCAGGTTTCCGGTTTCTTGCTGACCATGAAGGTTGATCTTCTATCGCGAGATTTGTGTAGGCGACACACGGAAACTGACGGGTACGGGGGATTGTGATGATACTCAGTTCAAAAATAGGATGACACAGTTAAAATAAGAAGGGTTAATACGACGATATAGGTAGGATGGTGAAACGAAAAGCAAGATGCAAACGAGGAAAACACGATACGGGAACGGAATGAGCTGGCTTGGAATGGCAGCATGGCTGCCAACATAGCAGAGTAAAAGTCCCAACATTGCATACCACTCAAGCAGGGTTCACATCCATCCGGAAAGCTATCCGGAAAGTGCGTACGAGCAGCTGATTGGTTGGACATCAGCTGGGGAGGGGGGAATATTCTTTCCGGAGAAGCACTTTTGAAGCGAACTGTACGCATCTGATTTTTCAGATATTTTCCGCTCCGCATCTGCGCAGTTCACTACTGCGCATACAGAATGGCGTCGGCAACCGAAACAGCTGTAGGAGGAAGCGCGGGAAACGAGTTGTCAGCCAAAATTCCAGATGGTTATGAACGCCTTCCCAACTTCCGCGATTCCCCTCCATCCCTTCCACTGCTTTTCACTAGCTTCCCCTATCCGTATTTCCAGACGTCTCCGGATGGATGTGAACCCTGCTTTAGGCTGCTGAGCCCTCAGCTTCTCCCATCCTCCTATAGAGTGCAATATTGGGCAATATTCTCGTGCATGACCTATAATTAACTTCCATTCAGGTTGATGTGATGAGCGAGTCCATTTTATTATTTTATATTCAGGGTGTCTACGAACCATAAAAAAGTCAGGAATTTCTATAATCCAGGAAAAATCAGGAAATTCCGTTAGACAATTTGAAAAATCTAGGAATTTTCCAACGACTGTCACCCACTGGAATGAAATAAGATTTATCAATTTTTGAATCACACTTCGCCTCTCTTTCCAATTTCAGTGCACCAACCTGCCTAGAAAGGTCGTGAAGGGAAGATAATAGCTTCGTTCGCGGTGTATTTTTTGACGGTCAGCAAACCGTCTGAAGCCACTTTTCTGATCGTGCCAACACGCATGCGCCACCAATACCAACTTTCAAACTCACAATGGACAATTCACAATGGACCGGGTACACCGCGAACGCTTGGGAAGGAAATCTGACTGCAACCGCTGTGCAACCTGCAAATGTCTAACCTTCCTGACTGTGTCGTGTCGTCGTCGATCTTGTTTTAGTTTCTGCTTTCTGACGTTTGTTATACAAATCATGCCTATTAAGGTTTATTGAAAGGCTGTGACTCGTGTATGTGTGAGAAGTTCATACGTCATCATTGATCTCTGCTAATTTATTTCTTCTTTTTTTAACAGTAATACTAACGTTGGTCCTATAGGTCATTGTTGATTTCGGCTAATTTATTACTTTTTTCATTCTTCAACTTACTCAAGTCTTATATTACGATTATTCCTATGCTTCTGATGAATGGGTAGACTTTATAATATGTATTTTTAATAAATATAAATCGAAATCTCTGTAGTTTTCTTCCTAACTAATGACCTAATGGGATGTTTATTAAATTCGGTGTACTTTTGTGGAGTAATTGGTGACTGAAGAAATACCTAATCGAAAGTTTGAAGTTCGTTGTTAGGTACCTAACTAATTTTGCTGATAACTGACTCATCCCCATAGCTCATAACTGCTCATTTTTTGTTCGGTTTTTTGTTCTTTGTGTTGTTATTCGGTTTCCTCAAGGGTCAACAATCTGATAAAACAGCTGAAATCACCTGAAACGTCTACAAAAAAAAAGGCAGCATAAACTGTGAATTCAGTAAGAAAAATACAATTTCAACAATCGAAGATAATTTGTCAAAATTGGGAGTCTGGGCCAAAATTGGCAAACACCAACAATTGCTAGGCCAGTTCTTGGAACACCCACCCTAATCGTAAAATTAGGTAGGTAAGTGGCACCAAGTTTTTCAATTGGGATATTCAACCGACCACCTCATTATTGCACACGAAATAAATCTATAGGAGCAATTTTGTATGTCCATTACAATTTTTTAAAAACCCCTTTAGTTATTTGTGCCAGTAGAATTTGCAGCGTTTATCGTTATGATAGGAAACACTACAAGATCAGTCGTTGAAGGATATGGTGATTGAAATACAAAAGCTTGGGTAGTTATGTAAACATAATACTATAATATATGATTTCAAGTAGCTAGTAGAGCCTAGGGGAGCTAGTGTCCCTAACAGAACGGCCAGTGACGTCTTCTGGATGAGATTCCATGGATTGATCTTCATCAGGTTTGAGTTCAGGGCCTTCCTCGGGGAAATCATCGTCCAACGCTGTAAAATGTGGAAATGGTCAGAGTCAGTTGGGGGTTGTATTTCTATACCTACACATCAGCAAGGCATTATAATATAATAGTACTCAATAACTATCATATTACAGTACTTATAATAGTACGCTTTCGGAATTAAAACAGGATCTTCGTTTTGTACACAGGTTGTTTCAGGTAAGTAGGTAGGTGATGCAGGCACGATGCGAAAAGTAGAGGTTGACAAAAGTAAACAACTTACTTACTTGATAATGGTACGAGGAAGAGGCACCATACCGTCGAGCCAACTCTTCGGCTATTCGCCTGCTCACACGAAAATGAACAAAAAAAAGTTTCCTCGTCGTATACAGGAAAAACCAGACTTCTTCCAGATAGTTTTCATTTTTTTTCACTGGATGGAGTAAGTCCAAATCATCTTCCGATGACACCTCAATAGGAGTGATCGACCCCTCATCACTCGATGAACTCATGGCGAGAACTACCAAAACGCAAGTGAGAGAAGTGGGTAGGGTTATTAGAACGAATAACAACGACGAACGACGGTGCGATGAGAAATGATTTGATTGGCTTAAGCGGGCGAGCGTTAGTGGGGGGCGAGCAGTCAGAAAGGAGTACATCGGAAAATCCGCGGACTGATCTGACGGTCTTCGAACTGTCTTCGAACCGCCAGAAAAACACCGCGAACAGCATCCTATGGATGCTATACAGTCCGAGACCAGTCCGCAAGACCACCGCGAACGCCAAATGATCGATCTGGCGGTTTGAAGACAGTCAGATGGCCACCGCAAACAAACCTATTATGAAGGAAGCTGGAACCAAACAACATCAGATCGGGCGAGACCTTTGTTTGTTACGCCAACCAAGTCCACACCACACAAGAAGGTCATCGATGCTGATGAATCCACCGATGCTGCTACACGAAACAACATACGTGAATTCTACATTGTTTGGAAAGAGTGCCTTTCATTGAAAACACTTTGTGCGGAATTGGCGAGTGACGGAGTTCTCGAGTATGGTAGAAGTTACCTTCGGAAACGACTGGTTAGTAGCGGTTTCAGGTGGAAGAAATGTCAGTCCAGCCGAAAAAATTGAGGACAACTACCGTCAAAAAGATCACTTAGTCGAATCGGAGATCGATAGTTTCATCATTAATGTTGTGGGGGGGGGGGGGGGGGGCTTTTGATACTGATAGCAGTTCCGATGAGGATTCGGATTTTTCTGATTAGAAGTTTTACGTACCACAGTTAAATTACGTAAGTACTAAATAAATGAATAATAATATGTAGTAAATAAATAAATAATAAAATAACATTTGTTTCCAATCTTTCCTTTTATACCTACCTACCTTCAAAAAATTTTCCTTATTTACCTCATTGTACCTTTTCAAAAAAGTACTCCTAATTTTGAAGAAAACATTTCATAGAAAAATCAATCTTATTACGCACGAGTTTGTCTGTCAGCTCAAAGGAGTCACGCTCAGGGGTGCGATTTTACAAAAATCGGGAAAATGCTGCGTTCATTCACTATGGTAGGTACCTATGGCTTTTATGAAAGAATGAAAGTATCATTTTTTATAACGAAAAAAAGTTAAGTTTTTATGACGGTTCACACACCCAGCTGGAAATAGGATTACAGGGGGAAAGTGCTGCCACTGGACAGGGGAAAAACAAAAAAAACCACAGTCATGCAGCATGGCTATAAGAGCGAATTTTCGAAGTTTTCGGCATCTTCCTCCTCCGCCTAAAATTTTCTGAAAATTAATTTTCGGCCAATGTTTTCCCAACTTGATACCATACAAAATTAAAACAGTAGTAGTTTTACGCAAAGTAAAATTTGGGGTGGAAGGAGGGGGAGGGGGAAATCAAAAATGTTTTGAATAGCAGAAGAGTAGGTATTGGGTACGTAGGTAACAAATTTTTTGTTCCATTTTTTGCCGAGTAACACCTCGGTTTGTAGATTTTCCAACGCTGAACACGATGGTGAAGTCAGAATTGCGATATCCCATTCCGTTATCAGATTAGAGCAGACGAACCAGGAAGAACATCTCAAGAAATAACCACGTTCCTTCATCTTCAAAGTGCTCCAGTTTGAGAATGGAATGAGATATCGCAATTCTGATTTCACCATCGTGTTCAGCGTACAAAAACCTTTAAAATGAGGTGTCACTTGTCAGACTTTTTCATTTTGGGAATTTATGGGTAATTTTCCCCCCCTAAAATTCCCCAAAACTCCCCCTTAGAGTGACCCGATTCTGCCCATCTTCGAACTTAGCCTGTCGATTGCCAAGACAGATTTTTCGTGCAAATTTGAACTTTTTATCTCAATTCTTTCGAGAGTTATCGTCTGGAATGACACATACATATATAAATATATAAATATATAAATATATATATAAATATATATATAAATATATATATATATATACATATAATTTTTGGTGTCTTTCGGCAGTGAATTCAGGATGGTCTGAAACGGATTTTGGTATAAAAATCTTTCGGAAATTCGAGTTTTAAAAATTTTGGACCGAGAACAATAGCTTCCTTTTCTTCGAAAATTCGCTAAAAAGGGGGAATTCCGTGTTGAAAATGATTTCCACGTTCTCCGTCAGATGGCAGGGTCGGAGGGCAATGTTCTAGCACACGGCCTATAATACGTCATTACCAGCAGAACTCAGAAATTGAAATTTCACATTCGTTTTGTGCCTATACTTCCCGCTATAAACACCTCTTTATGTGGTAGAAAGTGATAATTTCCGTTACTGAAGAGAATTTGGCCAAAAAATGGGAATTCATAACCCACCAAAATTACCCATTGCCATTCATATCAGCTGATTTGGTGCAATCATATATTCAATTTCATGTAATACCTAGGCATTATACACACATTAGAAGCTGTGAAACTGAGGTTTTGCTGTCCATTTTCATTTTGCGGCAAACCACTTTCACTTCAGTCCAAAATTCAGTCCGCAAACGCACCAACAGTACGAATGAAAAAAATGACCTTCAGTCCAACTGTGCTAAATTGTAGAATTCCAAGAAGGCCGGTCATGTGCCTGAAGGCCGACTGACAGTGCCTGGCGCTGGGCATCAGATCACGATCGGACAGGCCCATGACTGCCGCTTGATCTCTCTTCTGATCATCACATCCCCGACTCACACACACCTTCAGTCCGCACAAACTGCAGTCCACAATATTCAGGTTAACTGATGAGAGTGTGGACAATCTTCCATGGACTGACAGTCCAATATCTGCAGGCAATCGTATAGGGCCATTAATATTTATTGCTGTGTGCCACAGTGCAAAACGTTTTAAAATATTGGCACAAGTTTTCATACATTTCTAAAGAAGTGAGAATCTTTTTTGAAAATGGGAAACTGGCTTTTGCTTCCATGTCCATATGTGGAGGTCACTTCACTTTTGAAATTTATTTTCTCGCTGTAAGTTGACGTTAATGTTCTTATGAATATTAGAGATTCGTTTTTTAATGTATTAACTAGACACATGATTTAAAAAAAAATGATAATTTTGGCTCCTGGAAGACAAAACTTCACAGGCGTTGTAGATTGACTTCCTGGACAACCAAAATTGTAGAATACATATCTAACTTATTTCCAGATGAAATTGAAGTAAACAATGAAATATGAGCAAGGAAAGTTAAAATGGAAGGGAGCAACAGCAAAATTTTTCCGGTGTAGTTACACTAAAAGTAGGTAGGTAGTAGCTTCCTGGTGCTTTTCAAATAAATAACTTTTTTCTTCTTTTGTGCATGAATTTAAAAAACTAATAACTTTTTTTGGTGCAAATAATCTAACAAAAATGTACACCTACGCTATATCCACATGCGGTACCCTTGTAAAACCTGCGTCTCCAACCCGATGACAAGACTCCAACATCCTCCCACAGGCATAACATTGCATCTCGGGCTAAGAGAGCCGCTGCAAGATAGCTTCAACATATCAAACTCTTCTATTCTGGAAAAAAATTATTCTTACTAGGAGTACCCATCACCAAATGGGAAAAGGAAATATTTTTTGAAGCTCTATAATACCATGGAAATAGGCGGTAAAAGGGGGTTTGACATCATATGAAAAAATGCTTGATACACGTATTTTGGACGAAGTACGTACCATGAACATCTATAGTCATGTCTTCGTGCAAGTACGTTAGTACAATGAAAGTGATAAAATAATAATAATATATATAATAAGTATGTCGCATTTTCTCGCATTTTTTCTTTTAGCGAATTTTCGAAGAAAAGGAAGCTATTGTTCTCGGTCCAAAATTTTTAAAACTCGAATTTCCGAAAGATTTTTATACCAAAATCCGTTTCAGACCATCCTGAATTCACTGCCGAAAGACACCAAAAATTATATGTATATATATATATATTTATATATTTATATATTTATATATATATTTATATATTTATATATGTATGTGTCATTCCAGACGATAACTCTCGAAAGAATTGAGATAAAAAGTTCAAATTTCCACGAAAAATCTGTCTTGGCAATCGACAGGCTAAGTTCGAAGATGGGCAGAATCGGGTCACTCTAAGGGGGAGTTTTGGGGAATTTTAGGGGGGGAAAATTACCCATAAATTCCCAAAATGAAAAAGTCTGACAAGTGACACCTCATTTTAAAGGTTTTTGTACGCTGAACACGATGGTGAAATCAGAATTGCGATATCTCATTCCATTCTCAAACTGGAGCACTTTGAAGATGAAGGAACGTGGTTATTTCTTGAGATGTTCTTCCTGGTTCGTCTGCTCTAATCTGATAACGGAATTTGATATCGCAATTCTGACTTCACAATCGTGTTCAGCGTTGGAAAATCTACAAACCGAGGTGTTACTCGGCAAAAAATGGAACAAAAAATTTGTTACGTAGGTATCCAATACCTACTCTTCTGGTATTCAAAACATTTTTGATTTCCCCCTCCCCCTCCTTCCACCCCAAATTTTACTTTGCGTAAAACTACTCCTGTTTTAATTTTGTATGGTATCAAGTTGGGAAAACATTGGCCGAAAATTAATTTTCAGAAAATTTTAGGCGGAGGAGGAAGATGCCGAAAACTTCGAAAATTCGCTCGTATAGCCATGCTGCATGACTGTGGTTTTTTCTTAATTTTTTAAAATTTATTTACATAAAATACGTTATTATGGCATAAGAATGTTATTCAAACACGTAAGAAATAAATAAACAAGGCATAGTTAATTTACCAACCCACCTGTTTGATAAAGCAAAATACGCAACTATGACTACACCTACAGCAACTACCAGCCACATTCTGCTGACGAACCCTTCAAAACGCTTTCCCCCTAAGGCCGGCTGCACACTGCAGCAAACAATCATCCTCGAACGGAACATTTTGTTTGAGGCAGGCAGAGAAGTCGGGGAAAGCGTTGAAGTAATGGGGTCCGCACACTTGGCCCTGCATCTGGTTGCCAAACGTTTTGCTCGCCAGTCATTGTTTGTCCGTGTTTGCTTCCTTCTCGTTCGCCCCAACCAAATTAAGTACGATTTCGTCATTTTCCCCTCTATTTTCGCTAATTAATCAATTTCGCTTGATTTATTCGGCATATTTATCAACTGAGCAGTAGTAGGTACCTACCTACTGGTGCATTGAAACTATATTTTTTGGTTTTGATCCTAACGTAATTAATTATTCTATAGATGGATTGTGACGCGGAAAAATTGATTGCTGCTGTCGAATCACGGCCAGTGATTTTCAATTTTACCCTGAAGGAGTATAAAAATTGGATTCTCGGAAACTCGAAAGTGTTTGTGGAACTCGAAGGGCTTTCTTCCAAGAATGTTTCGTTGTGTTTGCGCAAGTGTGCGGAGAGAATGAAGGCAAACAGCAATGATTGGTTTGGTTCCAACCATTTTGTTTCCCTCGCAAACGTTTTGTTTGCTACAGTGTGGGGCCGGCCTAAAGGGGCCCACACACGCTCAGTTTATCACGTGTGACGTCATGTCTGAGCGATTACCTGAGGAAACTGTGCAGTTCCTGCAGGCTTTTGAGCAGGCCACTGGACTGAGCAAATGTTTCTACTTTGCACCGGCAAACTGCGCAGTTACCTCAGTTAATCGCACAGTTCGGGCAGTTCTGTCGCCTCTCCGTTCTGCAGTGTACGCCCTCTCACCTGTTGCACACTACCTGCCTACACGAAAAATGGAGAGAACTGAGAGAGAAACTGAGTAGAAAACTGACGAAGCCCACAAACCTTCAGTTCAGATAACTGTACAGTTTTTTGCACAGTTATCTGCACAGACAAACTGCACAGTTAAACTGAGCGTGTATGGGCCGCTTAACCCTTATCCTGGCAAGCTATCAAATTTTTGATATTTTTTTCTTTTTCTTCATTTTTCGACTTTTTCAGGCTTCTAATAGAACTATTCCGATTTTTAATTTTTTTTTTTGACATTTCGTACGTTTTGTACAAGTTTTGTGCCACAGGTGACCCAATTTTAATACTGTTTTCTGATAGAAAGCGGTCCAAAAATGACAATTGTTGATTTACTTGTTGATTTATTTTATTTTTATAGGAACTTTCATTGAAAAAATTGGATCATTGGCAGAGAAAAGAGTTTATTCGTGTCAAAGACATTAAACACGTTGTGAATTTACACCTGAATGATTTTTCATGAAACCTTCAGCTATTCTTATGATATCAATTATTGATATAATTTTCAAATTTGTAAACAAATAAACGAATAATCACAAAACTCGCTAAATTTAAACAGAGGTACCTACTGGTTATCATGGTTTTTACAGTAGGCAGTATCCTACAGTCTCTGTTTCAACGTTCGCCTCTTGAAGCGCTAGTGAGAATCTGCGTGGCCAATAGGTGAAACGCAAGCCCTACAACGACCGGATATATACCGATTCGACATAAGAAGAAGAAGAACAACAACAACCTCTGGGTACTTGATAATGTTTTTATTTGTTGGTCAACCTGCTGATCCCTGAGGAAGCGGACCGACGAGGTTGACGTCGCCGTCGCGGTCATACGGTGTTGAGATTTTTCGTTTATGGATTCGTTCGTCTCCTTCTCCGGCCGTTGTGAAGTTATCTCGTTTCAACTGCTAGTAGGCTGTTGAATTGTTGTACTGGTTTGTGGTTCCCTTCCGTAGTTTGTTCTCGAAAAGATGGCGATGACCGTCGACAGCGGCGGAAAGGAAGAGCTCAAGACTCAGTTCGTGACTCGAGAAGGAACTTATAAGTTGATGACACTGTCTGAATATTCCCGGCCCAACCGGGTCGGCTACACAAATATGCAGGGAAGTACTTCCGTTAAAGTGTCGTTTGTCACTCTGCCCGACCCTAATGGAAATGGTGACCGGATCTGTTTCAACATTGGCCGAGAACTCTATGTTTTCATCTACAAGGGAGTGAAAAAAGTAAGTTCATTAACCGTTTTATTACCATAAACACGCAAGCAACAGCAAGTCTGTGGACGTGCAGCCACGATTACAACCAGATCATTTCTTTTGTCTTCTGAGAGGTCGTGATAATGATTGATAATCGATGGTCATAGGATATAGTTACTCCTGTCACCCTCCCGTCCTTATCTATTGTAGTTAGGCGGTATTTATCTATGTGGCTCAGAACTGTGGACAACACCCAAGTTGCCGAACTTGAAAATTTTTATTAGGGGACAGGAAAAATACCCACCCCCTCCTGTTTAGAGGTAAAACGGCAGGCACTTGTGAGGTGCATCTATGCACCTGGGTGCTCCATGAACATGTTTATTAAGGTGCAAATTGAGATCAATCCGTAGTACCTATTTGGGTGGCCTACAGACATTTGTTATTTTAGTGGAAATTCCTAATGCTTCGATGACGTCAGGTGGGGTACTTAGCAAAATCCATGACTCTGATGAGGTAGCAGTAGGTATCTAACATATTGGTTAAACTTTATTTATCAAAGATTATTACTAACGGGGAATTGTGATAAGGCGGGTATCAAGTAGTAATAGTTTGAAACAATTTTGAATGAAGAAAAAGTCAAAACCTGCTGAAAGTCCATGTTTTGGTCGACATCCTTAAGGAAAGAAGGATCAACGTCAACATCTCAGTGGGACGTCACTTGTTGCTAGTAGTAAATTAGGAAACCAATTAAGTAGGTAAATATTCGATACTTCTCCCGGCTAATTGGAGTTTCCTCACCAGTTGAAGTGTCCATCAGTAATCCATGTGTAGGCGTGGTATAAACACACGTTATGATTACTGTTAGACGACACATACCTGTAGTTCATTGGTAATGGTTCCTACCTCATGCCCCTTGTCACTCCCACCCTATCAAGGTCGAAGGGTTGATTGAGTGGGTGCGGTACTAAGTACAAAAATCTCCTCACATGGTCATTACTGCGTGACATTGAGATTATTTTATTTATTGCAGCTATAGTTCACTTATCGAGAATAATATTAAGCCTTTATAACTTAAATCACTTGCGGCGGAGTATGGAAATCCATAGCAAAAAACTACAAGATAAAAATAGAATAGTATATTTCCACTAAGAAACTAACAAAACTGTAGACCGGTTTCGGTGGTTAAACCATCATCAGTACGCAATAGAATACTAACTTTATAGGGGTCAAAAATCCTGAATTCATCCCTAGATTAATAAAAATTCAAAATTTCGCCAAAGCGTTCGTACTGCCAAACAAAGGATGAGTTCGAGGATCAGCAATTTTCAAAAATTCTAAAGGGGTCAAATTGGAGTTTTTAAAAAACTCAAGGGTCAAAAATCTGTAAACATTGCTAAAATAGCAAACAACTGATATAAAATCACTGAAAGAGTGAGTAAAGACAGGAAAATACCATTTCAGTTGTTTTTCATGCAGAACAGGGGTCAAATTTGGATTTTTGGAGGATCAAAAATTAGTACACCTGACGATGTGTGGGATGGTGATTCACGATGGAGGGACTATTTCGATGACAAAAACATTTTTCTCAAAAAAGAGTGGGTTAATTTTTTTTTAAACTACAAGATAAAAATAGAATAGTCTATTTTTATCTTGTAGTTTTTTAATATTAAGCCTTCCTCATTTCAGAATCAGATGATTGATAATGGGGTTACCATTGTTTGTTTACTCGTACTTTGTGGCGTTATGTGGAAATCCCGTCCAATTTTAAATTGGATTCGGGCTCTTTCCCAATCTTTTTGACACGCGGCGATCAGGCCATCTGCGGAGTAACGAATAAATTCACTGTATAAAAACTGAATAAAAAAAATGCTTTAAAAAAACTGTATAAAAACTGAAGAATAATTATTATCTTTTAGAACCTGGGAGCATTGCGTTATAATCGATGCGCGCGCGGGCGTGTACAAATAATCTAATGTCACGTGCTGCTTTATGAGAAACGATTGTTCTTTGCAGGCAATAAAAGTGTTCTTCCTTTCTTTCAAACCAATGTCTCTCCAGGGGCAGCTGTCACAGTGTCTCCCTACCTCTTTTGAGCTCTGGAGAGGGGGGAACTACACTTTACGGGCTAGTTTTATAAATACTCGCTCCATGACGTGCTAGCAGAGCATAGTTGGTGGCTACGTGCTGGATTTTGTCCTCGGTACCCCCTCCACTTTATATTTTTGAAGAGCTTTAATGCTCAGAGGTTTTCCAGAAGGAATCCTGTTTTTATTAACCCTTTGTTTTAAATAAATGTTGGCCATTTAATTGCTTTTATAGCTCAATGTTTTCTTCCTTACCAATAAATTATCTTTTCTTACCTCAAATTGAGCTGTTATAGGCGTTCAAAACTCAAATACTCATATTCTTCCAGGGCATAGACCCTATCTTATATATTCTTCTTTCAGGTGCAAAAGTTCCCAAATTTAATGGCAAAAAAACAGTTTAAAAGTCTCGGAGTGTATTAAACAACCGCAGTTTTTCCGTCTTATGATGTAGGTTAGTCACCTACAAGATGTCCAAATGAACCCTCCTGAAATAGATGAACCTCTGTCAACACCTTTATTTCCTCTTTTTTCATTTTATTTCCAAGTCCGCCAAGTGGTATTTATAAGGAGCCAAGTTCTCCACCAGTAATAATAATTTGCAACGACTAACTTATTGTAACGATGTAAGCTTGAAGCTTTGGAGTTTTTCTGATGAACCATTCCTGAATCAGAACTCCAACTACTTTCAGTTAACTTTACATACTTATACTTGAAATAAGTATGATTTTAAGGGAAGGAGCGTGGCGGTGTATGAAAATCCCATACAATTTTAAATTGGATTCGGGCTCTTTCCCGGTCTTTTTGTCACGCAACGATCAGGCCATCTGTGGGGTAACGTGAATAATTCATTGTATAAAAACTGAATGGAATTATGTTTAAAAAAACTGTGTAAAAACTGAAGGATAATTATTATCCTTTAGAACCTGGGAGCGTTGCGTAATAAACCAGTGTCTCTCCAGGGGCTGCTTTCACTGTGTCTCCCTCCCTTTTTTGAGCTCTGGAGAGGAGGGAACTACACTGTATGGGTGGCTAGTTTTACCCCCTCCCATGACAACTTGTAACACAAGGTATTGGATTTCCCTTCAAGGTGGAGGATGGGGTGAGCCGGCGGCTGAGCGTGTTAATGCTCTTGCCACTTGGTTGTTGGGAAAGGAACTGCGGTGTTTCAGTTCAAATCCCATCGCCCCTCTTCACAACCTAGGATGCATGAGGCAACGATGAGCAAAATTATCAAAATTCTGATCCTCCTGGGAGGTCTGCCGATCATCTGCGACTTGAAGCCCTGCCTGGAATGGCTATTTACCATTCAAAGGCCCAGAGGTATTTCCGGGCTGATTACTGAGTCCTTGACCGCTCTAGACCCACACACAAAAGGTTGAGAAGATGGAAATATCACTCCAGTAATGCTGGCCGTCCACTGGACACGATTTGGCGCAAATAGTTCGCTACTGTTCAGACAAGGATTCTTATAAGATCCCGTTCACTGCGTTCACGCGAACTCAGGCGCTTGCAGTGTACAGGATCCTCGTGTTTGAACAGAGACGAACTGTTCACACGGTGACGCGTATGCAGCATGACCATATGTGTGAATTTTTGGAGTGTCATCCACTCAATGTTTCCTTCAGTTTACTACGTCATCCACTGTTTTTAATTTGAAAAGACCCACATATTAACTATTTATTTTCTCCAAAGGATTTTGTTATTCAAATGACTGTTTATTGTCCATATAACAACCTCTCCTTATTTGTAGAATTTATCCAAGTATTGAGTAATTTTCAGTTAAAAAAAACCTAGATTTTTTAGATTTATTTTTACGCAAACTTTCTTGTAGGTATTAAAATAGCCTTTCAATAGAGAGTTTGTGCTGACTTCAGAGTGGTGATTCATGATCCGAGGGAAAGGAATCCCGAATGGAATGACTGAGCGAATGGCTTGCATGAACAGTGCTATGTCTCTGATGTGTAAACACCATACCATTTGGCATAATTATATATTTTGATCTCCCAGCCAAAGGTGTATGAAAACTCAGGGAGGGATTCAGGCATAAATAATGGCTTTGAACAAAAAAAATTGCGTCTTGACAATTCGGGACCCATTGTAATAGTTTTTTTCCTTCAAAAGTTCGTTAATACTCAATGACAAATTTGTTTTTCAGGCTGCTGACCTTACAAAACCAGTTGACAAAAAAATGTATAAAGGAACAAACCCTACTTGCCACGATTTCAACACTGTCAACATGACCTCTGACTCTGTGTCCCTGCTCGTTGGATTCTCCACTGGTCAAGTCCAACTTATTGACCCTATTAAGAAAGAACTTAGTAAACTCTACAATGAAGAAGTGAGTACATTGATTCTCGTCAAGGTTTCTTTTTGAGCTTCTACTGACATTGTAAGGAGATGTTGGTGCAGGTGCAGTCTCTGACCCACAGTTTCCCAATAGTTTACTGTAGTTATTCTGTTATGCCTTCTTGCAAAAAAACGCTGCAAAGTCCTTGTCACATGGGTTATCAAATACACTTTGATAGCTATCGAAGTGTATTTCGGGGAAATACTACATGTAAACGTCCTCAAGTGCCCTGAGCGATATAATTGACTTCATATTCGGTCTTCTCGCCCTAAAAAACACGGAAAAAGATACCTGAAAAGCTCATTTTACTAAAACACCAAAAAACCCTATTTTTAAACCTATTTTTCACCCATAACACCCCTGGGTATATTCCGGTCGGGCTGCAAAGTTTGGGGACACAAATAGGGTCCAAATGGAGCCTGTGTATGAAAGAACGAATTTTCGACGGAAAATTAGGTGGATACGGATGATACGGTGTATGGCGGACGGACATCACATTTTTGGAATCTATGCACCTTGAAACATAAAAGAAAACATTTTGAGGGGGTGTTACAAAAATGTTTTGCTGTGCGAATACGTAGGTGTATATTCACAGAATATAAACCACAATTACAGACAATAATAATAATAATCAAATTTTGCTTACTTTGTATGAGGATGTTAGAGAAATCACTGACCGGAGTTGCAGTATCAAATCATGTCAGTCAACATGTGGATCTACAGGACCACTGTTCTTTTTTGCCCTTGTTCACTTCGGGTTCTTTAAAGGTACGTAGAATCCGAAAATGGAATGAAAAAATTTCTGTCCGTACGCCGTACTTCGCACTTTCCTCAGTTGCCATGAACCAAAATCTATGAAATTTGGTTTGTAGGTTCCATTTGGGGTCTAGTTGATCCGCGAAGCTCGGCGTTACTGTCAGTCATCTCTAAGGAGTTGAAAATGGGGGTTTAAATATTCAGAACGCCGTACCTCAAAACTTTTAATAGAAGTGTATGGTTTTTTACGTTTTTAAATTGATCTCGAACTAGAGAATTTTTTGAGACCACTCGGAAGATAGTAAGTCCAGCACCGAAAAGCTTCGTCAACATGATCGTGAATGAAATGGTATAAACCCGGCCCAGATATCATTGCTAGGGAGCACCTGGTTATAATCACTGTTGGCTGTATGAATTCGAATTGGTTTTTGTGATATTATTTCATTTGAAGAATGATGATTATTTTGGATTTTGTTGGGAGGTACTTTTGTAAATTGAACAAATGTTATGCTTCATGAATAACAACAAATAATTAACAGTGGAATTATTGAATCCCGCACATTTTTATGAAACAGTGATTCCCGGGCCAGGTCCAGTACTCAATTTAGGGCGTCCTGGGGGCAGCACGAGAGTAGGTATTGACCACATCAAACCGTGATCTACACAGAAGGGGCATCTATACAGGTACCTTTGTGTAATAATTTTGCGGCGTTTTGTCAATCAGCCGGAGTCTGGAAGAAAGGATGAGGTTTGAAATTTGAGATTCAATTAATTAATTTATAAATCAAGAATGTGTTCGAGGGTTTGTTGACCGTTGTGTGGTGGGATTTTCTGGCTCGCCTTGGGGGTAGTGGATGGTGGTAGGGGGATCCCCCTTGTCGCTTTTTCTTGCTTGCTGCTGTACCTTTTATAATTAGGTTCACATAATGATTCTGTTTTCATTTGGAAACGTTTCAAAAAGGAGATGTTAGTTTCTAATTGTGGATTTCATCCAAGTGAAATAATTAAGGTTGAGGCTTCACAATTATTCGCTGGGAAGACTGAAACCAAAGAAAATTCCAAAATGACAAACTAACTTCACCACATGATACCGAGTTTAAAATGCAGCAAAATCATTAGTAATGTATTGGGGGTTCAAAGACAGAACTTTGTAGGTAACCACCTCGTTCGTACACACTCACTTGAAGGTATCGAGTGACAGGCCATTTTCGGGTACCTATTCAAATCTGTAGTAAAAAATATCTCAATTTCTTAGTTGAAAAAACAAATTAATATGAAAATTTCATCTTCAACATTTGCATGTAATTTTGATTCTATAGTTACTCATGCTGAGTAACTATATTTAAAGTTTTGTTATATTATTCTGCGAATAATACACTTATGTATTCGCTCAGCAAAAAAATTTTGTAACACCCCCTCAAAAATTTTTGTTTTCCGATCCATACCTATCTGCTTTATTTTCGGTCTAAAAAATTCGTTCTTTCGCACACACTCCATTTGGGCACTAGTTGTATCCAGAAACTTTTCAGCCCGATCATAATACACCCGAGGGTGTTATGGGTGAAAAATTGTGTAAAAATAGGGTTTTCTGGTGTTAAACATGAGCTTGTGAGGTATCGTTTTCCATGTATGTCTTTTAGGGCGAGGAGACCGAATATGACGTCGATTTTGGCAAAGAGTAGAAAATTGAAGTTGCGAAGTTTCAGCCTCAAATTTACGTTAAATTTTGATCTAAACTCGTCGTTCTTCCGCACACAGTTTGGTTCCTCATTATTTGGGAATACATTTGGGTCCTAGTTGTGCTCCGAAGCTCGGCAGCCCGATCGGAATACACCCAGGGGTGTTATGGGGGGGGGGGGGGAATGGGTGTACAAATAGGGTTTTTCTAAAGGTTTTAGTGAACTTTTGAGGATGTTTTCCATGTTTTTTGGGCGAGAAGACCGAATGTGAAGTTGATTTTTACCAAAGAGTGAAGAATTGAGGTTGTAACGAAGGTTCAGCTCCCAAAATTCATTTTTTATGAGTGAAATTGTCTGAAATTACCATACATGTGTTTAATAACTCGAAGTTTTATCAGTAGGTGAGTCATGACAATTAAATTGCAGTATCAATGATCAAAGTGAACTTGTCAAAAATAGGAGCCTAATTCCTGTTTTTGGAGGCCAAAATTGGTGGAAACCATCTAAATAGCTATGTAAATTATTGCACAAGAAAGAAACAATGAGCAGCCAGCATTTCTGTAGGTATGTCCAATAGAATAATAAACCCATGTGACAAGGACTGCAGCGTTTTTGGAAGTAGCTTCGTATTATCTATTGACTTCGCCATTCTGTACGCTCTATGAGACTTTTATAACCATAAATAGCATTATTATTATTATTGAACAAGATCTCAAGAGTGGCAGAAATGAAGAATACCTAGTTTGGTAGCTTCTTCCAGATTATGCACTGTGAGGGGGAAATGTATTCATAGTGTATCTTATTCTGTTCTATTTCCATTTTTCCAGAGGCTCATTGACAAAACCAAAGTTACATGTATACGTTGGGTGCCAAATTCTGCTAATCTGTTCCTGGTCTCACACAGTAGTGGCCAGTTGTACCTGTACAATGAAGAGCTTCCTTGTGGGACTTCAGCCCCTCATTATCAACTATTCAAGCAAGGTGAGAGTTATGCAATTCACACCTGTAAAACCAAAAGTACCAGGAATCCTCTGTACCGGTGGGTTGTTGGAAATGAAGGAGTTTGCATCAACGAGTTTGCCTTTTCCCCTTGTGGTACCTACTTGGCTGTAGTCTCGCAAGATGGTTTCCTACGAGTCTTCCACTACGACACTATGGAACTGGTTGGGAGTGCTCGCAGTTATTTCGGTGGATTTTTGTGCGTGTGTTGGTCACCTGATTCCAAATACATCGTTGTTGGCGGAGAAGATGATCTGGTCACTGTTTGGAGCTTTCATGAAAGGCGTGTTGTTGCCCGTGGTCAAGGCCATCACAGTTGGGTTAGTGTAGTAGCATTTGATTCTTACACGTCGACGCTGGGAAATCTGACAGAGTGGAATGGTGAAGGGGCAGATAAAGTGGACACTTGCTACAGGCTCGGATCAGTGGGTCAAGATACACAGTTGTGCTTGTGGGACATTACTGATGACATTCTTCGACAAAAACCTACTACCAGGACTCGGACTAGTGTTGTAAGTAATTCAGTGTCTTCAATTTCGAATTGTACTAAACCAAGCTCTCACTCGGCATGTAATAAGGAGAAAGAAACTCCTGAGCCTATATCGAGTTTCACACAGAGGTTGATTGGATTTGATAGAAAAGAAAATACAAGTCACAAAAGGAGTTTGTCGAAAGGGGCATCAATTCATTTAAGCAATAATTTCTCTGATGACCCTATGAGATTAATTGGAACTAATAGCTGTCCCCGGTTCGATGAGTGCCCATTGATGGAGCCATTAGTTTGCAAAAAGATAGCTCATGAACGGTTGACAGCCCTTGTATTTAGAGAAGATTGTTTTGTGGCTGCGTGCCAAGATGGTTATGTGTACACTTGGGCTCGCCCAGGGAAAATGGTAAGTGATGGTGACTTCGTCACATTTTCCTAATCCATACTTTTGATTGGAGTGCATGTTGTTCGCAGTGGCACATGCGATACAAAACATATGTAATGCTTCTACTTTTGGAAACATTTAAAAAACAGAACAGTACCTGATGCCTGGAGAAAAGAAGGCTTTTTTTTTTAAACGTCATATGTATCAAAACGAATACAAACCTTGTGCATATTCGAGATTTGTAATATTAGGTAGAGAATACAAGTCGTCAAAAACATGAGAGTATCAAACATGTCACATTGACCAGACTTTCATGTATAATTTTTTAAATTCCAATTTTTTGTTTTAGTACGCGTACCATTCCCATATCATTGACTCATGATTATGGCAGTAACATCACCATGTAAGAGGAAATTCCACTACATTTGTTCTACTACTAAAAATGAGTATTATCAGCTTCATTTCTAAGATGGGTGCTTGGGCGACTGATTCCAAATAGGTATTCATTTGAATAAAATGTTTGGGTTTCATATTCAATGGGCTATTCCACATTCCGTTACTGTACATGTATTGTAATCTAAGTCAATTTTCTCTTCCCCCTACCCTGTTAGTTATTATATCATCGTGGCTGTTATTATTTATCGTTGTTGTCATTACTCGTTTCCATTCAGCCGATCTCAATAAAATCTTGGAAGTATTTCTCACCTACATGAGGATTTGTTAGTGTGGAATGTGGATTGTGAAACTCCATTTGCACAAATATCTTTTCTGTACTTACTCAGTAATTTTGTTGGGTGGTGTCGGCTTGTTAATACTGAACCATCCTTTTGTTTTACTGAGTAATTTAGCTATTAGCATGGATAAGATGCCAATTCATGAGGCTGAGTCCTTCTTATCAAAGAGTGATGTCTTAATAAAGATGCGTTCGTGTTGTAGTTATGATGTCCTACAAGAGCAGTGACAGTTGCATAATAGAGGAAATGCGACTACGTCTTACAGTGGGGATGTGCATATTGGAGTAAGCACGGCGTATTGCTCTTGGATCCTCACCAGTGGTAGTGTACCAGAGCTTTTTCTATAATAGTGTCGATGAATCCTCCAGGGTATGGATCTTCCAATTAAAGGGTTCATCAGGGATCCATTGTGGAGTAAACTAGACAAAAATAACTGTAACAGATATTTTTGTGTTGGATAACCAAATTTACCAATTTGTTTTGAAGGAAAAAAGCTGTAGGCTCTAGGTTAGGTAACACCACACAAAGGGGTTTGGGGTCCCCAGGCACTGCAGCTTTGGGCTCATTGTGCTGTGTGTTGTCTTAGTCAAGTAATCCGAGGCCTTTGATAAGGCCCAGTAGTCTGTTGATTAGGTTGGATTCCTTCAGTGGGGCCCCTGCAGTTGGAATCTTCGTTGTGCCACATAGCCTGCACATGGATGACCCTGTTGGAATCCCAATTTGGCAGATGTGTTCGCAAAGGTGACGGCCTGTTATGAGGCCTATAACTTTCCCAGTGCCTCCTCCATTTAGGTGTCCTAAGTCCTGAGTCAGGTTTGGGTTTATTTTTGTAACCATACACTTACTGTGTCCTTATAGTTGGTTCCAGAATGTTCTGTCCCTTTTAACTATCCCATTTAGTTTGAACTCAGTGATACCTAGCATAGGCGTTCATTGGGCGTAGGCCCCGTATTTGCAAATGCATGTGCATTTCATACCCTCGATCCCCCAGTGGTCAGGAGTCCACTCCAGATGAACTTTTTTTGTGATCGCGAGGTCGCAGGGGGCATTGAAGCGTCCCAGGACAAGTTTTGAGCTCAGCAGTTGGCACTATCTATTCATTATTCACAATACTGAATGTACATTCTGATAGTGAACAACATGAACCTAACAACAGACTGTAGCATAACAACAGAACCATAGCAGATGAACCTAACAACAGACTGTTAGGTTTGTTGTTCAGCCAGATGAACCTAACCATAGCAGAACCATAACAGATGAACCTCAGGTCTGGAACATATCTGTGCGCTTTAGTGAGCAAATGTAGGTGCTGATGGCTGTGATTGCCATACCAATAGCTCCCACGCCACAGTACCTTAAGGCAAAGTACCATACTGCAAGTATCCACCTAGGTACATTCAGGTGGACTACTGAAATCCTTGATCGTGGAAAAACTTACAGTACCACTGTCGAAGGTGCAGTATCCTTTGTGTTTATGATCTCCATTTGTGGTTGCTCAGACTACTTGTGTTGTCAGCATTCTGGATTGGTGACTCCTGTCGTTATCCTTATCAGTTACCCCGTACTGTTATCTGAATAGCTTGATTTTTTGAGGCATGACCAATTAGCAACAACAACTAATGTTTTAGAAAATCATAAGCAGGGTAAATAGTGACTTACTCAATGTGTCGAAGTTCGAAAATTTGATAAGGAGGCACTCAAACCTGCATGCCCGGCTCCTTCTCTTACCTAAAGCCTTGCATAACCAGTTGATAAACGTAAATAGCCAATAAGCCGAATGTACCTTTTTTTTTTTTTTTTTTTTTTTTTTTTTTTTTTTGGAGCATAAACCATACTCGTCTTGTTCCTTAACCTCGTCCAACGCTGCTGAACCATAATGCGATTTTCCGATGAAATTCAGTTGAATGAGGAAGGTAGGATCCCGTCCAAAGAAAGTGATGGCCATGAATTGAATTTTTCTCCATTAGATTTATCTACTTCAGTTTCAAGATTGTTTTGATGAATGTTTTTGCAAAATCGGGTGTATGGTACAGAACTGTCTCGTCAAGTAGAACTGGTTCTTCGAATTTGAGATTTTGTCCATTTCTGATTATTGAACGAACTTCACTATGGCTTATTTTCTAAAGGGGACATTCTGAATTTTGCAGTTTCCTACTGGGTGCCACATGACGAGATAAGAAATGCAATAACCAACACAGCACTCACTATCTGAAATGGTGGTTGAGCGTAAATTTGCTTATCTTTTTTCCTAAAACAGCAGTGAACTTTCAAAACTTAGATGTTGCTTATTAGGTATTTGGGTACCTCGTTTAAAAACGATCATTGTGCGATGGGGCGATAATGAATGGCGCTTAGCAGTTATGGTTAGTTCTGTTTTCAGCCAAGTGTAGTTACACAATAACCAAATAAGCAACGAATTGGCAGTTGGTTGGCTTTTGGCACTCTCGTGTTTGCAAAAACCTGATCAGCTGGTGTTCTTGGATATTTTCTTTCTCCAGACGTCATCAGCACAAGCTAGCTAGATTTTCATCAAAATCAAACCTAAAACAGTGCCCTCAAGACAAGACGGAAGGTCAAAATTGTTTTTGTGGATTATTTAAATACATCAAATCGGTATGGTTATGATAATTGTGCTTTCATAAATATTAGGCTCTGTGTAAATGTGACAGGTTGAACTCTTCATTCAATTTTTTCTCATGGACTATGGCGCAATATAAGGGGATGTGCGAAATGTGCCACAGATGTAGTTGATTATTTATAGGAAGTATCGTTTTTATACCAAATATGTATGTAGTTTATTACATTATGCGAATCAAAGTTAAGATTTGGAGGTTTTAGCTCAACTGCTGTCCTTGATATTATTGTGTCCTATTAATTACTGTTTTTCTCATTCTGATTCCTGTTTAGCATTGTTAAGAAGTTTTGGTTGTGTTGTTATGTATATAAATTATCTTATTTTGCTTTGTGTTATTGTATAATTTCATGAAATGATAGCAGGGGCACTTATTATTTTACACATCATTCTGTGCTTATTTCCAACCATATCAGAAGTGGAACCTGACCAGTTATTTAGTAGTTAGTGAAAGAGAATGCTGCAAATTACTGACAAAATATCAGAGTTATTGTAGCTAGAGTATCATTGTATGGACAGTAACATTGTCAATACCAGCGATCAATTCTGTTCATCTTTGAACATCGGTTTTTCGTATTGCAGAATTATGTTATTATTCCCAGGAACATCACTGCAGTGATCTTGCTCAAATTGGTAGAAAAAGCTGGTGGTTGGTGGTTCTTGATGAATTTTTAGAGAAGGTTTTTGTTGCCTAAGAGTGTGTTGTGTAAGGGGGTATTGACTTGAGTGGGCGAATGAAGACCGTAGACATGGGTTGGTGGTGATAAAAACTGCTGTGTTATTGCATTGTTCTGTGCATTACGTTTTGGCGTTAGAAATGAATTGAACTAGATATTGCATTTTTTGTAGAATGAGATGATGTTAAGAAAATATACCTAATCATGTTGGTAGCAGTTCCTCACTATTTTTGGTGAAAGGAATGATCCAGTAAACATAAAACTGGACTCTATTTTTCTCATTCTACAGAAAAAAGTAATAGTTCCGTAATCACTATCTCGTCATTGGGTTATATGCGTGATCACCACAATTTCACGCCAAAACGTTGTTTGTTGTAAACTAAACAATGCCATATAAAATGGCCGTTTTCGTCATTATCTTGTCCTCACCATGTCTTCTTCGTCCTATTCTTTGAGGAGTTAGCCTGATATTTCGATTGTAGTTGGAAAAAATGATATGAAGTTTTAATTATTATGATGAAGTGAGACTGTTGAATTCGGTTGTTGAACCTTGCTCACTCAATTTGAGTCAGAAATTAGCTGATAAATTAATGAATCTAGAGACAGTTACCGAAGTAAGGCGTCAACTGTTGGCCTCTTCAACTTGCTTCTGCACATGTTCTGCGTTTTATTAGACTCTTCCTGGTGAATGACACAATGTAATATTTTATTACATGATTCTGGTTCTATTATATTCATCAAAATTAAGAATAAGTATAATTTAGGGTTGTCAGTGACTCACTATTTTCTGGTTCCATTGTTTAGGATCGTATACTTGGATTGAAAATCATGTTTGGGAAAAAATTAAGTGAATTTTCATGTAACGTAAAAAGTCATCTAAATTGCTACATCACTATTTCAATTCACCTGACCTACACAAATGAAAGTAAAATATCGAGAAAAAATCCCTCATAAATGAAGAGAGACAGATGAGTCCTTTATAGATAATAGCTGTGTACCCGCGCTTCTTAACGGTAGAACAGACACCCCCTTTAGGACAGGCCCCACTCATAACAGATACCACCTTCTACGTTCAGCCGTTCTCATTTATTGATGCAGAGACAAACAAACAGACTGACACTGTTTTATGATATTGTTAGAAGATCACGAATGTTTAGCACTTCACAAGTTGTATTTTCAAGACAGAACACAAATCATCATAACACAAGACCAACAACAACTTTCTAACCATCAATCAAGAAACACATGTCATTAATAATTACGTAGGAGCTAAGCTCCTAACACTACACCCCCTCCTCCTCCATGCGATGGTGGTAAGGCTTCAGGCGATCAGCGTGTACCACCCGCTTCTTCTTGTTAGGTAGCTGCACACGGAACACCATGTCCGAGAGCTGTTTCTGGACCACACAGGGCCCCAGCCAAGGCCGTTGTAATTTTGGCATGAGCCCTTTCTGCCGGCGTGGGTTGTACAACCAGACTTGGGCGCCCAAGTCATAACGTGGGGTTTGAGCTCGCACATCGTACCGGCGCTTGGCATCTTCTGCCACCTGCTCCAAGGAGTGCCGGGCAGCCTCATGTGCTTCATCCAACGCCCGTTTGCCCTTTTCCCCCAACCCTACTTCCACCGTGGTTGTTCCGTCCACCGGAATTTCTGCCCCCGTCACTGTCCTCAAGTTGGTCAGTCCGCAGTTGGAGCCGGTGCAGTAGTAACGGGAAGAGGAAAGGGGGATCACGAAGGAGCCGGTGCAGTAGTAAAGGGAAGGGGAAAGGGGCATCACGAAGGAGTCGGTGCAGAGGATATAAGCTTCGAAGATTCTGTTGCCCTGGGACAAGACGCTACAAGAGCCACAGATATTGTCGCAAGGGCTCAAAGATCACCCTGTGTAACAGAAATTGGGTCAGGATTTCTATCCACCCGTTCATAAATTTTTTGAGGTGTTTCCGTCGAAATATTATACCAAGGCTTTTCCCAGTCCCCGTTGGAGTCGAGAAAACGAAAACAGATGATTCCGAATTAAGTCCCTGAAATGACCTCTCGTCTCTCAGGCCACTTCTCTGAACAACTGAATGAAAATAGGCACGTACTTACACACCCACACAAACGCCAAGTACAAATTCAACTCCACCAGTGCCACGCCCCTTTGGGCGAGTCTTAACTGTAATTCGGAAAACAGATACAAGGAAAACGGAGTGAGAACGTCCCGGCAATAATGGGAGGAGGTGTGGAGGGGTGAAGCCACCAAATTAATTATAATACCCTGCATTAGACAAGGAAAACGGGGTTGGGGTTGCTTTTCCATGGCGCTAAGCTTGGTAGGGCGTAACTTAATGAAAACCTCGAATTAATTTTCATAAAGTTTCCTCTTCGCGTTTGGTTTTGAGACGTTAATGGGAGGGAGGGTTGGCCTTTGGACCATCTGAAGGAGAAATATTGTTAACTTTAACGTCACAACAAGAGTCGTAAGTGGCCAGGGTCGGAGACAAAGCTGTTGGTGGCGACGGTTTGTGGCGGGCGGGGGACTCAGCTTGAAAGCTCCCAAAACTTTTGAGAAAATTGAGTTCCTTTGAATGAACATTGAAAACATCGGAGAAACCAAGTTTGGCCCATTCGCTTATCGGTGTTATCATCGAGAATCATGAATGAATGCAACACGAGTTGTTTATGTCCGAAAAACGGTTTATATATCTTCAACAACGATTTATTATTATCTATATTGATAATAAAATACACGTGAGCGGCACCGAAAGATTGCCCACCCATCATTCTGGCTGAGAATGGAAAGCGGATCTGGACCAAGATGTCCCCGGCTGCTCGAGCCCTGTACATCGAACAGGCAAAAAGAGCTCGCTGCAGAGGTTACAGAACGTAGGCTAAAGGCATCAGAGGCTACCGGAGCCGCCTGCTCCTGGGGTGCCTCAGTCGAGTTTTATTACAAGAAAATAGTTGGTAGTTGAAAATGGGGGAAGGTGGTTTTTTTAAACTACAAAGGGTAACTTGAATAACAGATATGAGGCCAATAAGCGTTCGAATTCGGGGACTTATTGTTCAGAAATTGTTAATAAAATGTATAAGAATCTGTAGGTACCTGTGTGTACCTATTTGAGCTGATTCAGATACGTAATGACCTGAGAAAATGAAACACAATTCAACTTGAAAATAGGTTGGTACTCATCTAGAGTTGACATGTGGTGTAGGGTTTTAGACAACATGGTCGAGTCACTGGTGCCTGCTTCTAAGTGTATTCATTTCTAGAGTTGGCATAGTTTAATGCGCAGTTGAATTGTACTCAGTAAATGAATTTAGGAAACAACATTTATTTTCAAACTTGTTCTTTTTTGTGTGTGTTGTTCCGTTAATTATAATTACCGTCCGATGCACAATAAAATGTAGGTTTACAATAAATTAAATTGTGAGCTTAGGACACATTCATCTTGGTAAATTGCAGAACACAAATGTGACTTCGAATCAAGTTCGGTTCTTCAGTTGAAGACGTACAACATATATATTATTTTGGTGTTAGAAAAACCTTTTTCTCCCCAAGTTACGAGTGGAAGATGGTTTTCATAATGTCAGATGATGTTGAAGTGAGATTTCACACGTAAGTTTTCTTTTGACCTGTCAGCGCTAACTTTTCGTTTGTCTTTTTGTTTCTTTCTGCCACCTTGTAAATTCTGTGAGGATTGTGTGCACGAGGACAGCAGTTACGAATCGATGGAAAAACTCCAAAATTCTGTCAACCTCTTCACAATTCTGTGCGGGGGGGGGGGGGGGGGATGAGCATAATTATTTTAGGATCTAATCCTGTTTACCAAAGACATTGGCCTCGACGATTTTCTAAACGAACTATTACCATTTAGGGTGCTTTATGGTGTTCTTATAAAGCAATATTAATTTAATCGAGTCGTTATTATTTTTATTTATTTATTTTTTGTTGGAATTATCAAATTGTCGAATTTTCAATTCTACCCTGTTGAAACTGTTATACCGGTGTTATTCCGAAGTAGGTATATTATTATGCCTGAAATAAGAAAATGTGATTTATAGAGGATAATTAGGAATAAATATATATATACTTGAACTGAAAACATGCCTGAAATATGTAAGGGGAAAGTACGTAATTTTTGTGAAGATGTCATTGATGTAGTACATTCACAAAACAACGTTATTCGTGCAAGATTGAATTTAAAAAAAATTATCTGTGAATTTTTACAATATATATTTATTAACACTTTCCCTATTCATTTATTTCCAATGTTTTGGCTATACATTGTAGCCTGTGCTCTCATTATTATGTAAAAATTATGAAACTTTCTGGTCCTTGTAATTTTATTCCTGGAATAGTTTAATGATGCGTTCCCTCTGCATTGAAATTTTGTTCTTACACCAAGAGAACGTATCAAAATGTTCAGTCGACATTACAATCATTATTTCTGATAGTTAATTCTTCTGTTGATCCTTCTTTATGCCTCAGTGTGCCAAATGAGGGTCTTGGGTTTGAGTGGCATTTGTATATGTGCGTGATTGTTCCACATAAATAGATATTTTCAAATAGGTCTGATCACTTGAAACTTTGAGGATCTGCCTATTTATTCGACCCTCAGAATTTGCTTCACCATCGTTTTTGGTGTCACGTCGCACCGCACGTTCAAAGTTCCCAAAACCCCATTTTACAAACTTTCAGTGGTCTCTTGTAGAGTGGTGTAGTAGACTGAGTAGGCTATGTCAATTTAGTAGGATCGTTTGAACAGCGTCCAACTAGTATCGAACTGTTAGTAGCCTAATAATTCGGTGAACGAGATAGTAACATCGAATTCCGAGTTGTTGGCTGTGTTTTATTTTACTGTTTATAGTGTTTTGTCACGTTTCATGACGAGTTTTATCAATAAACCCAAGAACACAGTTGTGTCTGTAAGTACATACAGAAAGTTCCAGTCATGCAAGACCGTATGAGCGAATTCGTGAAGTTGGCGACAGCTGTTTTTGGCATTTATTGAACTCGAATTAGACCCGTTTTTCTGTCAACAAATGTGGACTAGTGAAAGTAAATTTTTATGGCTCGCTTTCATGCTCTCACATCACCAGTCTGTACCAGTTCTGATGATTTTACTTATATCAATTGCTGGTGATTTTTTTAGCGATTTATATGACCAACAAAATCTAGAATTTGACCCACTTTCTTTTTTTGGAAAATTGTTCATCTTCGAACTTTTTCATCTTGTAGCCAAGGTCAGACACATGGATAAATACGTACATATGTACGTTCTTGTAGGTATATACCCATATAAAATGTCAGAATCTAGGGATGGATTCAGACAAAACATTTTTCGTGTGGGTCCTGAAAATTTTGGACCCATTGCATTAGCGTATTTTCTTCCGAAACTCAGAATGGTCTAAAAGGTCTGTTAGAGAATAACTTTCAAAAACCATGTAGGTAGGTACGTTATACTAAAAATTGTGGACCCATTGCAAAAGCTTCTTTTTGGCTAAAAATAGGAACTAATGGGGCTTACTCATACCCTTGGTTTTGGAATTTGTGATATTTCTTTAGAGTTGCTTTTCGTGTTTTTTGTTGATGAGAAAAATCGAGCCATTTCGCCGGAATATCATATATTTGACTGGTTTCCAAGACTATGTAGAAAGCGGCATCCCCCATCATGGTCACCGTGGGTATCCACCACCATTCTGCAATTCTTCCGACACGTTCATTTGGATAATATGAAAGACTGAAGAAGCGAAAAGTTTTACAATTACCAGTGGTTTTATGAATCAAAAATTGGATGTGGCAATTGTGACGGTATATGGGAATCCCGTCCATCTTTGATGCGGGCTCTTCCCGATCTTTTTGACACGCGGCTGAAGGGGCGGTCGATTTGCAGAAACGAATCGTCAACTCCTGGAGGCATTGCGTTATAATCAAACCATTGTCTCCGGGGGCAGCTGTCACACTGCCTCCCTACCTTTCTAGAGGATGGAGAGGGGGAAACTACGCTGTATGGGTGGCGTTGTTAAACCCCTCATCCATTACATGGTAGCAGAGCGTGGTTCCACGACAAGGGTATGTCACTATTCCACGGAGACCTAGAGTCCCGAGTTGGTCTTCAGCTCCTACCCCATCACTCCTTGAAGACCCGCTATCCCCTATAAAGGCAGAACCCGTCTATGACAACCTTGGTCCAAGAACAACAGCTGATGGTAGCTCAGTTCTTTCCCTCAATAAAGCTGGTATTTCCGAAGCACCTAGGAGATGAGCGAGTTCTTCGACTCCAACTCCGTCTAATTACTCTCAGTATGATGATAAGGAGTCAGGTATACTGAAGCCTCTGCCATCTCCTCTCTCCCCAGACGATAAACAGTATTGGAGAAACAGGAGCACTGATAGTGCAGGCTCTCTAAAAAGGACTGGTTCATCAGACATTCCCGTCACAACTCATCCACGACCAAAAGTAGCACCAATGCCTCCAACCATTGTCTCCGGGGGCAGCTGTCACACTGCCTCCCTACCTTTCTAGAGGATGGAGAGGGGGAAACTACGCTGTATGGGCGGCGTAGTTAAACCCCTCATCCATTACATGGTAGCAGAGCGTGGTTGGTGGGTATGTGCTGGATTTTATCCTCGGTACCCCCTCCAATTTTTGAGAGCTTTTCCAGAAGGAATAGCTCTGAGGTTTTCCAGAAGGAATCCTCTTTAATCTCTTCTCTTTTTAATAACCCCTTTGTTAATCAATATACACTTCGGCCATTGGATTTTCTTTTTTCATCAAATCAAACTCATTATTATTATTACTATTATCAAATTTGATTATTATTCTTAAGGCGCTCAATGCCTGGCGTTCAATGCCAATTTTTCCCCTTGTTTTCCCAGTTGTTCCATCTTATGATGGGGGTTAGTCACCCAGAGGTTGTTCAGATGAACTTTCCTGAACCCGAACCTCTGACAACGACTTCTTTTCTTTTTTGTCCAAGTCGGCCAAGTGATATTGATAAGGAGCTAAGTTCTCCACCAGTAACAATTCTCAGTAGTACCATTACGATGGAAGCTATCAGCTTTGGAGTTTTTCAGATGAACCTTCCTGAATCAGAACTCCATACTACTTTCAGTCCGTGTCTATTAACTTCACATACTTCTTCTTCAAAGAAGTATGTTTTTAAGGGGAGGAGTGTGACGGTATATGGGAATCCCGTCCATCTTTGATGTGGGCTCTTCCCGATCTTTTTGACACGCGGCTGAAGGGGCGGTCGATTCGCGGAAACGAATCGTCAACTCCTGGAGGCATTGCGTTATAATCAAACCATTGTCTCCGGGGGCAGCTGTCAAACTGCCTCCCTACCTTTCTAGAGGATGGAGAGGGGGAAACTACGCTGTATGGGCGGCGTTGTTAAACCCCTCATCCATTACACAATTGATGAGTGTAGTTCGTTCGTGCGTTACTTCAAAAATTTGTTTACTAGGTCATCCCACATGGCTGGAACTTTTTTGCAAGGTAGGTTCAGGGTTTGTAATAAAAATTCAATAAGTAACCAACATAATCTTTAACACAGAACAGTATTTTATTTAGTATGAATATCACTTAACTCTGCAGCCTACCACATAGTCACTCAGCTCTGTAAATGACTATAACGCCCAGTATTCATTGGATCTATATTTATTACTGCTCTCAACAATACAGTACGAATTTGATTTCAGTGTCCGTTGAAATTCACTTTTTGATATAGCGTCAACCACTGTTGAAAGTATCTTCAAAGCCGTCATGTTGTTCATTCTGAAATTCAAACAACAACATGAGGAATACGATATTAATACTTATTTATTTTACGTACCTACGGCACAAGGCCGACCTAGTGATGGCACCTAGTCTACGGCACAATTACTTCAGGAAAAACTTGAAAACAAAATGGCAGAATGAAAAAACCGAGTAAGTACCCTAGTTAGTATGCTAAACAGTGAAAGTTGAAGGAAACAAAATAATTATTATTTTGATCAAAAATTATTGTTGATCATGTTTGTAAATCGATGGTCATTGAAGGGTAGAAATGAAAGGATAAAGTGAGGGGAGGGATCGTGCACACCCAGGGGAATCGCGTTCCACATGCCTTTACTTCGAGAAACTAATAGAAAGTTTATGAAATCCCGGGTTAGAAAATCTAAGATTGGAGGAATTCAACCTGGCGATTTCTCTGGTCAAGCACGCGGGGAAAATGCAGTACCTGGCGCGCAGCACGACCATATGAGCTAATTTTCGAAGTAGCACCATTTTATTCCTAAGAAAGTATCTAGGGACCTGCCAAGAAAGCCGAAAGCGACGGAGCAAGTACGGTTTATTATCCCCCCCCCCCCCCACTAACTTGGCCTCCTGTGTTGATTTTTCGTACAACCATTCTCGAGGGGCCCCTGAGGACTTGTATGCACCAAATTTCAACCTTCGGGACCATGAGGTGCCGAAGTTGTGGAAGTTTGAAAACTGCTGTCTTCGAGTTTTTCTAGTTGTTCTTTGACACAGAGCTACAGCCTCACAGACAAAGGATCGAGCTGAAACGTTGCATGCACATTCCCTGTAACTTTCGTGTAAAATACTTCTTTTTTTTTAAAGTTGAAAACAACTTAAAACCAATTTTTGGTATAAAGTTATTTTTGTTTTAAAAGCTGAAAAACAATTCCAACTTTTTTTTAAAGAATTTTTTTTTTAATTTGAAAAAAAAATTTGCACAGAGAACATCGAATTTTTTAACGGAGATATGCAATGATTGCACAGCAGAAACTCAAACCTGACCTGCTTTTGGTCAACTATGGGTGATTTTTGATCACCCATTCTCGAGGGGCCCCTGAGGACTTGTAGGTACCAAATTTCAACCCTCGGGACCATCAAGATGTAGGAGTCATGGAAGTTTGCTATCTTCAAGTTTTTCTAGTGTTGGAGCTACAGCCTCACAGACATAACAGATCGAGCTGAAATGCTGCACGTGTACATTCGCTATGCTCCAAGGAAGGGCATTTCGTCCGGGGGGGGGGGGGGGGTCTAACGGCAGGTTAGGGAGGGTTTTAAAGAGCTGAAATTTGGCACACTTGTTCACTGGGGCTCCCCGAGGAAGTGTTCAAAACCTGAACCCGATTGGTTCAACAGAAGCCGGGTTACCTATAACCGTTAAAAACGCTGCAAATTATGGTCAAATAACCTAATTGACGACATCGTGTTTGGAGCACTGCTGTACCTTCGTGTAAAATACTTTTCTGCAGTGCTTTTTAAAAAAGTTGAAAACAACTTTAAACCAATTTTTGGTTTAAGAGTTAAAAACAATTTTAAACCATTTTTTAAGAAATTGTTTTTTAAATTTGAACAAAAAATTTTGGAAGTTTTTACGGAGACAAGCAATGATTGCACACCAGAAACTCAAACCTGACCTGCTTTTAATCAACTACATCTTGATCACCCATTCTCGAGGGGCCCCTGAGGACTTGTAGGCACCAAATTTCAACCCTCGGGACCATCAGATGTAGGAGTCATGGAAGTTTTAAAACTGATACCTATCTTCCAGTTTTTCTAGTGTTGTTTTTTGACAGAGCTACAGCCTCAAAGACATAACGCATCGAGCTGAAATGCTGCACATGTACATTCGTTATACTCCAAGGAAGGGCATTTCTCCCCCGGGGGGGTCTAAGAGTAGGTTAGGGAGGGTTTTAACGAACTGAAAATCGGCACACGTGTTCACTGGGGCTGCCTGAGGAAGTGTGGACACGATCGGTTCTGTAGAAGCCGAGTTACCTATAACTGTTTAAAAACGCTGCAAATGATGGTCAAATAACCTAACTGACGACATCGCGTTTGGAGCGCTGTACCTTTCGCGTAAAATACTTTCCAGCAGTGCTTTTTACAAAAAGCTGAAAAAAAAATTTTTAAGAAAATTTATTTAAAAAAACTTGAACAAAACATTTTTCAGAAAATCAATGAAATTTTCTGGTACTTCTTCATTATCTGGTATACACCAGATTTTTTCAACTTCTTCATTATCTGGTATACACCAGATTTTTTCAACTTCTTAGTTATATAGATTAACATATGTTTTATTTAAATTAAGTAAAACACTGATGGCCCAGATCAAGAAACACATCAAGAAGGGCTCCACCATCTATTCAGACAGCTGGCGCGCTTACAAGACCAAGGAACTCGAAAAAGCCGGATTTGTGCATTTCAAAGTTAACCACAAGTACAACTTCGTCGATCCGGACAGTGGAGCGCACACTCAGACCGTGGAACGCATGTGGGGCTCTGCTAAGTGGCGCAACAAGAAGCATCGAGGTACTGTACGTCATCATTTGGAGTCATATTTGGCCGAGTTCATGTGGCGCAAGTTCGTTGACGGTACTGATGTCTTTGAGGCGTTGCTGGAATTAATTCATGACTTTTGGCCGCCAGAATATCAGATGCAATAGTTGTTTTGTTGTTGAGAAACGTTATTAAATAATTTAATCAAAATTTGAGAATTTTTTTTGGTGTATACCAGATAATGAAGAAGTACCAATTTTCTTTTATGGAGATAAGCAATGACTGCACAACAGAAACCCAAACCTGACCTGCTTTTGGTCAAGTAAGTTTGAACGATTTTTGTTCTGGTTTGTTAATGAAATATTTGTTTTTGTCTTGAATAACCATTCTGCATGTCCCGTTTGGTAATTATACATCAGGTTTTGGTAATTTTAGCCATTTTTAATGAATTTACATATTTTCTTCCACTAATGAAATCTCGACTCCCCATTATCGGATTTCTAGCATCATTCAATGTTACTGAACAGTGATCACTCCTCCAGAGTCATAAATCAATGTTGATCTACCTGACACTATACCTTCTTAGTGGGTAAATCAGTCAATCAACCGGTATTTTTAAATTATGCTTCGACCACGGTGTGTTACCGGCTGCCTGCATGGCAGGGTTCTTTTCTTGAATCCTGAATGAAAAACAAGCTTGACGGGGGGGGGGGGGGGGGCAAATGTTGCCACTGCACTGTGGCCAAAAATCTCGAAAACACGAATTTCATCTTTTTTGTTGGATTTTGGTCATTTTAAATCCAAATTTGGGCCATTTCAATAAGGTATGATTATAAACTATAAATTCCTAAAAAATATTTTGGACGACCCAAATTTGATTAATAGTTGAAGTCTTTTGATTGGTTAAACGAATCGTATTGTTCTACTGGAAGGTGAAGAAGGAAATGACGCAGAACTATAAGAAATTCGAAATGTACGTGAGAGTAATTTGTGGGCATAAAGTAGGTACCGTCCGTACAGGGCCGCATATTTTTTGGCAGCATTGAAACAAAATCGTAAGCTTTCTCATTGATGAGTAACCCTGATCTCAATACCTACTTCTAATATAGTCGAGCACTTTTTAATTAAATCCTTTTCAAAAGGACCTACAAGTTTGAACTCTAGGTAGGTACCTAATGAAAACACGTTCTGTAAGCAAAACCTAGCAAATGTGGCTCCAGACTGCAGATGCTGATGTTGACTCACATTCTTTCTCGTTCGAAAACTTTGATATCATCTGGACCACTCTGCGCGGAAGTAAACCCTTTTTTAAATAATTACATATTCTAATGAGTTTCAGGCGTATTATGCTGACTAGGTACTGCAATATAAAATTCATGTCGAGGGGAGGATCAAGCTATGCAACTTCTTCACGCTATTCGGTCATAAAATGAATGTTAAAAAGCGGGGTTTCTTGTATATAGATTATTTTGAAGAGAAATGGGTAGGTACCGTAAGGTGGGGCGAATAGGGTCACTTTTCAACTTTCAAGGTCTGTAGTTTTTTCCCTGTTTGAGATAGAGATTTGATTCCAACGGCAATACACAGTTCCCTGCTTCTAGTTTTCATTACCATGGTCAAATAATATAATACTATCACAGGGAAAGTGCTATGGTTCAAAAAGGGCCCTGACCCGATTGGTCCACCGGGTGAGGTGAATAGGGTCACCCATAGGTTTTTCAAGCAAAAAATTGAATATCTCCTATTCAACACTAGCGTGGACCAAATGGGTCACGAATCTTCAAAAAAAAAATGTTTTCCAAAACCACCAGTATTTTTTTTTTTTTTTTCACCATTTTTTCGGGCTGTACAACAAAAAAGCGAATTTCTCAATAACTTGTTTATTTATAAAAAGTGGAATAAATATTTATTCAGTCTTTAAATGCTATTTATCACGTGAAACGACTGATATATTGAGTAGGTAAACATTAACCATGACTGAACATTATTCTAAACCAAATAAATTATCACAATCGAGGAATGTTTAAGCTCGAAACTTGGAAGGAACTAGAAGAATTAGAGAAAAACTGACTCATAAAATTAACTGACTGAAGGCACTAGAATTAAAAATCACAATGAAGAATCAAGTTTAAAAAAATCACAATGAAGAATCAAGAATGATTGAATCAATTAAAAATCACAATGAAGAATCAAGTTAAAACTTGATTGAGACTCAATGCATCACAATTGGGAAGCTCCAAATCACTCCAAATTCGAGTGGCATCAACCATGAAGTGGTAGTGTCCCTGATGAAGCTTCTTCAACCTTATAATCACTCCTCAGAAAAACAAAAAGTTGCTGACCCGATTCGCCCCACTTTTGCCCCAAAACTGCCTCCCGGCGAAAAAAAAAATCAAAACAAATCGAAAGGTTAATGCCACTGCTGTCAAATTCGGAGGGAATTATCTAAACAAGTTCAGGGTTGTGTTATCACAAGGACAGGCTGCCGACATTCACACAGTTGGCGGGGTGAACAAAGTTTGTGGGCTATTGTAAAACAGCTGATTTAGGCATCGCCGTTTTCATAGCCGGGTAGCACCCATGGCGGACAGTAGATCGTTAGCTAATCGATAATTTGATGCATGGATACCTAAGGAATCGAATGCTGTTTGGATCGTCTCGATATCTTTGTCCGTTGCCGAGATTTTTCGATTTTTGTAATTTTCCCGAAAATTGACCCTATTCACCCCACTGACCCGATTCGCCCCACCTTACGGTATTTGAAATTTCTCAAAATTGTAGGTAAATTTCGTAGGAATGAAGTTCTTCTCACCTACTGCTGTTGCAGCAAGGTCTCAGATCTATGACAGTTTTTAAATAGGAAATTTAGCGTAGAATTCAATGAGTGGGTAACCGTTTCATTAGGAGGAAATAGGAAAATTGGCTTTACTTTGTATTCAGGCGATTTTTGGCCAATGGACGGCGATGTTTGGAATATTAATAGAATAACACCGAATAAGACGATCATAAAGGAACAATAAATTGGGTATTGAATTTGTTGGAACAGATGTTAATTTGGCTGAAAGGATTATTATTGTAACTGGAATCTGCTTCCAATACTCACAAGGATATCTCCATTATCCCAAGAATCGTTACTAATTTCAGGGGAAATCGGTATGGTCATCTCGCCTTTCTTGGTTCTTTGGTTAATTGTTTCTTTTATTCGGTAAGGCACAATAGGTGCAACACGATTCTTCTCCGGTGTTTGCAGGCTGTCCTCAGATATGCTGTGAATTAAAATAGGTGCGATGGAAAATTACGTCTTTGGTGTCTGTTGTGAGACCAATACAAATAAATTGATAATTATTGACCTCGAAGTCAAGCAAGCTAAGTATGTAATCTAGTGCTTGGGATTGGAACTTCGGATAGGTACATATGTCTTTCCACGCTTACCTACCAGTGCGTTCCAATGCATTCATTTGAATCATTATTGAGGATAAGACGCTATTGCAATTGGTCCAAAATATTTAGTACAGGGTGACTCAGGGGTGTTTGAATGGGTAGTACACGGCAGGTGGTCGACGAAGAGGGAGGGCGTCTCATTCTCTTCCTTAGGGCATGCCCTTTCAGTTGCAATGGAAACCTGGACCCTTCAACATCGAGCATTCGCGTAAACAACGCGTGAGAAGTGACGGAAATGTGAGTGAAGTTATACGGCAGTTCTGTCGAGAATCCACCCTTCAAGGAGTACCATTTTACGGTGGGTTAATAACTTGGAGACAACAGGGAGTTTAATGAAGAAGAAGCCACCAGGACCACTAAACACAGTAAGGACTCCCAAAAAAAATTGTTAGAGTGAGAGAAGCGTTGATTCGGAGCCCCGGCCGATCAGCGCGAAAGCATGTTGCTGAACTACACATAAGCAGAGAGGTTGTAAGAAGAATTCTTCAGAAAGATTTGAGGTTCCATCCCTACAAAACTGTGGTCACTCAAGAACTGAAGGCAACAGATCATGCCCAGCATGAAGATTTTGCAGTGGCTACGCAAATAATTTTTAATGACAATGAAAACGCAATTGTGCTGATGAGTGATGAAGCTCATTTTAACTTGAATGGGTCAGTTAACAAACAGACCTCTACACACCGATCGTGCAATGTGGTGTGCCGTGTCAACATTGGGGGTAATCGGCCCTGAGGAAAGTGAGTTTAGAGTAACTGTCAATTCCGAATGCTACATCCAAATGATTAGGACTTTCTTGCAGCCTGCACTACGCAGAAGACGAAGAACTCTCAACAATGTTTGGTTTCAGCAAGACAGTGCAACTGCACACACTGTGTCGATGACAGTTCTCCTTAACATGTTCCCAGGACACCTAATCTCTCGCTTTGGTGACATGCCCTGGCCCCCTCGCTCCCCTGATCTTTCAGCTTGCGATTTCTTCCTGTGGGGTCATTTAAAGTCGACAGTTTACGCCCACAAGCCGCGGGATTTAAATCAGTTGAAAGAGGCAATCAAACACATGATCGGGTTGATTCGCCACCCACTGCTGCAGAGAGTGATGGAAGACTTCAAAATTCGACTTGAATCATGTATCCAGAACGACGTTCGACACATGACAGATATCATTTTCCGTGCATAACTATCTTTTATGGCATATTTTCAGCTTTCATTTTCCGCGAATAAATTTTTTTTCTCTTCAAAATTTACAAAGCACTGTTCATTCAAACACCGTTTGGTTCCCGTGAGTCACCCTATATGTACCCACATGAATTTTCGACAAACTGATAGAGCTTTCCAAATCCATCCCTGGATTTTAACAATTTTTATACATGGTTATATAGGTACCTACCTTTATTAATAAAACTGTAATTCTCTTACACTGATTGGTGAAATAATAAATTCTGTCAATTGATTAAAGTAATGAATTTCATGATTCTTACCCATTTTATGCCATTTCAGAACCATTGGCACAATGATCTAATCGTTCTTTGTCTGTTAGGTAGTGCATTCATCACGGCTAAACTAACTTACCACCAAGTGCTACGGGCCAAGGTGGCCCTTGGCTTCCTGTCTTGTAACAGTATGATTTTCCACCACCCCTCCCCCGGGAGGACCAGTGAGTTTTTGTAGGGTTCTGTCCCCTTGGAAACTCGCCTTCACCACGGCTCCAGGAGCATCTCCTGCCCCCCTGCAGGACTCACCAACATGGAGGATGGGCATCACAGCCTACCCATTCCTATCCCACAGGACCCGTGACGGTGTGGCTGTTCTCGAGTCGGTTATTTCTTCCGGTGGAGACGGAGTCGCTTGGGGAAGCCTAATCCCTTCTTAAGTAGTGATAATCTCACTGGTCTAGGAGGGGAACTCTCGAGGGTCCACTGTCACTCTCCTCTCACTCTGTCACGTGGTGGCACAGCGTGGTTTGGTAGTATGGGCTGAGCAATTCACCATACTCCATCCACTTTTTGTGGGCTTACCAGGAGGTTAAGTCCAAAGATTTCCCAGAAGGATTCCTTTACAAACAACCTGTCCCTTTGATAATACATTATATCTATTGGCTTCCCCACCCCCATTCCCCCCCTTTAGAGTGTCAATATAATTAAAATATATTGAGCTCATTTGACGGCGAGCGATGCCGTGTCCCTGTAGCTGTTCCATCCTAACGATGGAGGTTGATCACGTAGAGGTTGCCCAGATGAGCACAATTCACTGGACAACAACCTCTGACAACATTTTTTTCTCTGCCATTGCTAGTATGTAGGAGCTTTGTTCTCCACCAGTAATTGTTATTGAGTTAGTACCATTACGATGGAGGTTAGACACCTTGAAGTTGTTCAGATGTACTTTCCTGAACCAGAACTTCATACTACTTTTCATTCCCCCTTTTCCCTCTCATACTTCTGCTACCCAGATATATGTCATGTGGGAAGGAGTGTGATGGTGGCTATTCTCGAGACGTTTTTTTCTTCTGGTGGAGACGGGGTCTCTTCTGGGGGCTTGGGGAAGCCTAGTCAATATCCCTTCTTAACCGGTGATAATCTCGCTGGTACAGAGGGGGACTCTCGAGGGCCCACCACCACTCTCTCTCACTATCTCAGACCTCATATGCCTTGATGATTAGTGGCCATCTGTGGGGCCCCTTTGTCGTCTTTTCAAAAGCCAGGCCAGAAAAACAAGTCACTTTTCCCAGTTTTCACTTCCCCCCTCTCGACATAACTAGGAACAAACTGGAGGTATTCTCTCGACGTCCTGAAGATGATGTTCTTACATCAGAAGCGCTCGCCTCCAGTACTTGCTAGTGATGACTGATATCTCCGGAAGGTATGCTAATTTATTTATACTACTAGCGGAACTAACCCTTTAGTTTCAATACTAAAAAATCGTTTGAAATGTTTTTAACTGTATTATATAGGTACTTCTAAAATGCGCTCTTATGGTCATGCTGCATGACCGGAACTTCTTCTCAAGTTCTAGGAGATAATCATCATACCAACCTTTTGTTGGGGAGTGTTATTGTTTCCACGGGCTTTGGCTCATCCACAATAACATGATCGTCTTCGGAACAATCTGCGAAATCTAATGGCTTTTTTATTTCCAACAGAGCTCGGTACATTTTGTTAACTTCCTTTGCTATGCTGCAGTAGGAAGAAGTACTTGGTGAGCCTTCTTGTGACCTAGCCATCATCAATTTCGCCAATGATGTCCGAAGTCTGTCCCAGTATGACTGCAAAATTCCGTTATCAATGATCATGATTATGAGAATGGATTAAAAAGAAGAAGAAATCGAAACAATTGGAAGTACACCTATTTTTCTGACCAAAAGCCACAGAAGTAGAGTTGTCCCTGGATGAAGTGGCCTAAATGCAAAATTAATCGATCTCGGCTCAACAGAACCTTCCACTTTTTCCTATCTGCAGCCCACCCTATTGCAGGGTCACCACCCCTCCCTCAATTCGTACAGTTTGTGCATAGAGCCTTCTTACGGTTAACAGACTACTAGAAACCCATCCTTCAATGTGTAGTACCTACAACTTACACCAACTGGCTTGATTGGGAATCAAGAGGGTGAGCGAACGGGTTTGACTGAAAAATTAGTGCTACCACCACATTTACATAAACTATTTTGTAAACTCTTTCTATCTAACAACGTTAGTATTCCAGTGATCTGGTTTTAAGTTATGTGAGCCACAGTGAAATTGAAATGTTATGATAGGTGTTAGGGTCACCTGTCGGAATCTCATACCCACCCCCCACCCCCCCTTCACATAACCAATCAAAATAACACAGTGAACGACAGCTTGTTTACTATACAGTCATCGATGAGTCCGATGAGCAATCAGCCAACTGCCTTTCCAACACTTTGATAACCTCAACTTGGTCAAGGAACGTATAGTGTTAGGTGGACTGCGAATAGGTGACGCGGAGGGAAGACAGTGTGGGGTGGGACTGACTGACAGAAAGAGTGGAAGGGAATTTTCAGGGCTCTTCTTCTACCACACTTAAGTCTATTAAGGCAAACTCATCTTGGAACAGGTCTATGCAACATGGAACATGTATTTCACACAGACTTCATTGCTTCTTACCTCAAGTTGATTGAGTATATGCGGGGAAATGGAGGGTTGACCACTAGGAATTCTGATGTATGATAATGGCAAGTGGTAGAGTTCACCACTGTAATGCCTATCAGCAAAAAGAAGCGTAGGATAATGGTTCCCTTGTAGTTCAATATATGTTGCTCCTTCCCAAGATCGATTGCCTCCTATACACTCTTTCAGTTCAACAAGATCTGAAAAGTTTTTTGATTAAAATACCAACACAACAACATCACCTAATTATAACATGCACGTCACAGGACTCAACGAGTAGGGAACAATTTAATAATGATCCATCAAGCATTGATAAGCTACGAAATTATCAATATACCATTACACACAAGGTACTGCCCCTTGCAACAGAGAGCAGGGGTGGGAGTTGGAAAGAAATCTTGCTTTAGGACCTAGCTACTCGATATTCTGGGATATTGTCCGATGATATTTAAGCCAGTTATCCGACACACTAGGTTCTATCCCCTCATCACGGGGGGGGGGGGGGGGGGCTCTCTTAGGAAGCCACTCTGTCATCCTTATCTGATGCACTACAAGGTGGAACCAAACTAATTTTCCCAAGAACGAAGAGTCAATGACTATCTCAAATGAGATCAGCTCGAGCTCTCCAGCTATGTGACCACCATTGTTTAGCAATACATTTTTAAATGTTCTTGGCTACCATTGAAATTTATAAAGAACTATCTCGGACCCAACCTGCAACAACCCTCCAAATTTCAGCTCAATACGATCATTATTCCGTATAGTTATGGGCATTGCTGGAATTTGAAATGGTTATATTCCGATTGGGCTGCAAAGTTTTGGGGACACAACTAGGGCCCAAATGGAGCCTGTGTGTGAAAGAACGAATTTTTTAGACCCAAAATAAAGGTAGATATGGATGATAACGACGGACGGGCATTGCATTTTTGGAATCTATGCACCTTAGAAAGAAAACATTTTGAGGGGGTGTTATAACATTTTTTGCTGAGCAAATACATAGTCGTATTATTCACAGAATACTAAACTAAAATGCAATTTCCGTCCGCCGTACCATCCATATCTGGTACCTTTATTTTCAGTATAAAAAATCCGTTCTTTCGCAATCAGGCTCCATTTCGGCCCTAATTGTGTCCCGAAACTGCAGCCCGATCGGAACAAACCTAAGGGTGTTATGGGCGAAACATGGGTGTAATAATAGGGTGTTTTGGCGTTCTAATAACATGACCTCGTGAGGTATCGTCGTTTTCCGTGTTTTTTAGGGCGAGGAGACCCAATATGAAGTCAATTTTGACCAAACAGTGGAAAACTGAGGTTCTAGCGAAGTTTCAGCTCCCAAAATTCATTTTTTATTAGTCAAAAACCTGGGAAATTGAAATCACCATAAATTTGTATAACACTAAAAGTAAATAGTGTTAACAGGTGAATCAATTCGAATTTATGGGGGCCAAAATTGGGGGAAACCATAAAAAATAGCCATTTCAATTATTGTACATGAAAGAAACAATAAACAGCCAACATTTCTGTAGGTATGTCCAGTAGAATAATAAACCCATGTGACTAGGTCTCTGCAGCGTTTTTGGAATCAACACACCTTGAAACGTAGAAGAAAAAATTTTGAGGGGGCGTTCAAAAAAATTGTTTGCTGAACATAGGTGTATTATTCACACAATAATGCAAAAGAACGATGTGAATCAGTTGAGAATTAAGCCCTGGGCAGCACACACAAGAGTTAGCCAAAAAACCCACGTTTTTTCAGCATTAACCCCCTTTTCCCCTTCTACAAATAAATTTCGAAATTCGGCGAAGTCGGGCACAACTAGAATTTTTCTGCTTCGAAAAAAAAGAACCACGCAAATCGGTTGAGATCTGTGGCTTGGATAGCGCACACAAGATTATGTCACACGCAGACATACACCTATGGTTTTGTTTAGGATTTGCATTCAGGATGGTCTCAAACGGATTTGAATGTGATTCTTTTCATTCTCGGCTGAGTGTTATCCTCTTCTGACCAGATCAAATACATAGCATTAATAACTGAATCTCTTAGTACTGAGGGACATCCTAAAAAGCGTTGCAGAAGGGACCCAACGGGCTGAGTTTGGTAGGTAGGTAGGACTACCAATCCAACCTCGACTCCATGGAAGAAAGAGAGAGGAAGGTCCAGTCAATGTAAAATTGTGCATATGGATACTATTCAACACAATAGTATCCAGGGATAACCGATAGTAGTGCGCTGTATGCAGCAGTCTAGTGAACTAGGTATTCACAGGTTTTCAACCAGCAAACCTAGATGGCGTTCTCCAGCCAAACTAGGACACCAAAATTTAATAAATTACCATCTTTACTTTTAATGTAGTTATGTAGGTACCAAAAAATATTCTTTCCAACGTCTCTATTCCCTAAAATGTTCCAAATTACAAAAAATTATCATGATAAATACCATCAAAAGGATAGATTTATTTGGTAGGTATCTATTACTATTGTTTTACTGGTTGGTTGACCTTTCTACTAGATAATGGGCTGCATTGTCGACAAAGGATACAGATTGTTGAGTGGAGGGGGTTCATGGCACAAGCTAATTCACTGGGTGTAAGCCCCGTGTTGCTTCGAAAATTCGCTGCGTGACTTCAACTTTGAAACCACCCTTCCAGAAATTTGAAGACTCCTGAAACATTTTACCTTTTTGAGCTCTCAGGCACTTGGGAACCAGCTTTTCTTCCCACATTGCATTTCCTATGTACGTATAAACATGAGGTGTTCCGTCACTTGATTTCCCTAGCAGAATGGTGTCATGCCGATCTGATCTCACAGGAACCGCCATCATCTCCACACAAGTACCTGTCATTGACAAACATTCCAAAATCAATTGCGTGTTTCATCGTTATCAACCAAGTAGGTCACTGATTCGTTGAACAGCTTATTACGATCAGGTATACCTCGATTTTACCGTAGGTACCTACTCACCAAATATAACATCCTTCATTAGGTAACCATCAGGAGTAATTCTGAACAATACAGACGATGATCCACTGACAATAAAATAAAGAAAGCCATAAGCATGGAAAAATTCAATTTTCTTGGCTTTCAATTCGGGATTGAAAATGGTAAACGCTAGTTCGAGTTTGCTTCCAGATACTCCAGCACAAACCTCCTTGTAAGAATATATATTCACGGCTTGGATATGGTCCTGAAATGTTTAAAAAAAAAACTACATGACTGGTGATAAGAAGCTACGTATCTTTCAAGAAATAGGAAAATTAGGTAGCAAGTAGTACCTCGACGTAAAATCTAGTCCAGTCTAGAAAGAGATTAGATAGGTAGGTATGTGTTTTGAGGTTACAGCCAGGAGATGAACCTACTAATAGTCCTGGATTCTAGCCCTGACCCTAGACGGAGGGAGAGGGGATGGATATCCCCCTCCCCCCCCCCGTATCTTGTTCACACTTATTTATTTATTTATTTATTCAACAATACGGGCAAGCCCAATACAATAGAAATAGTAATGATAAATACAAATATATGTTAGACATAAACAAATTAACAAAATGTCCGTGTGATTTAAAAAAAGGAAGTTCAAACTTTCGATTACAAATTCTATATTAAGTGACGTTCACACGGGTTCTGATTCTGATTGGCCCTGGAAGAGAATGCCAAAAAGTGAAAGGAAGGTAAGGAGGAAAAGGGGGGAGGGGAGGAACCAAGCTGTTACAGAATGGAGAAAAACTTGAAGGAATTACATCAATGATTTACCCAACCTATCACTCTTAACAATTTCGAATTTTTCAAGTACATCCAACATGCTCCCTTTTGGACGGAAATGAAGATATTCAACAAACTGTCTGTCTGTAAGATCAAAATTGAAGCTATGACTGGATACATTCAAGTGATGTGCAAAGGCCGAATCACCCTTATTATCCCTGAAATCTTTTTCATGTTCCTCTATTCTTTCTCTTAACTTCCTACCAGTTTGACTACGATAGTTATGTCCACAAGAACACTTTCATTTATAAACACCACTTCTATCTTGAACATTAATTTTATCTTTAACTGAACTTAATGAAGATCTGAGAATATTTTTAGTTTTATGTCCTACTTTGAACCCTTTAGAAGTTAATATTTTACCTTTTATCCGAAATTTTTCCGTAATACGGTATACTGATCCAAACTTTTCCTCAGTCGTAGCATCCCTAACTAGGTTTGAAACTTCTTCCCTACTTTTTTTTCTAAGAACCCCTATTACATATTGTATCAATGACCTCCCTCATAGCCATTACTCGCCACTATACTTTTAATAGTTACCTTTTCTTTAGCTAAATTCTGTTCACTCATTGGTATAGATAAAGCTCTGTTAATCATACTACGGAAAGCAGCATGTTTGTGGACTACTGGATGATTTGAAGTTCTATGAATGGTAATATGGCTATAAGTATCTTTCCTATAAATGGAAAACTGATGTTTTCCATTATTTAACGAAATGGAAAGACCAAGAAAATTTAGCTGACTACATCCGAATTGTAAGGTGAAGTTAATTAATGGGTCTACATTATTAATTTTTGTATGATATGAACCAAGTCGTCTTTCAGTCCCTTTCCAAAGAATGATGATATCGTCTACATATCTATACCAATAAAGGAGGCTATCTGATTCGCATTTTCGGGAAATTTGTTTTTCAAGAAAATCCATATAAATATCTGCAAGCAATGGAGATAACGGAGATCCCATTGCAACCCCTGGTTGAGTAAAGTATTTCCCATCGAACAAGAAATAATTCTGATCCATACAGACAGACGTTAAATTACACAAGTCATCTTTTTCAAACAAATTTAAATTAGAATCGTGAATCAACCTATTAACAACATCTTTACATCTATCAACATTAATGTTGGTAAAGAGGCTGACAACGTCAAAAGATCCAAGTTTAGCATTTGGAGGCACTTGAATATCCTTAATTTCGCTAACCAAATTTTAAGAATTTAGAACAGTATGTTGTGGTCGAAATTGAACTGTGCTTCTAAACAAACTGTTCAAGTGATTGGCCTGCGGTCGATCGTAATCATTTGAGTGATCAAACGAAAAACTTTTTCTAATCAAGGGAAGCAGAGGACTCTCATCCCCTTTGAACCCCCGAACCTCGAAAACTATTAACATCTAAGTGGACAGAGTAGATAAGTACCCATAATCAAAAAATACACTGCCAAGGTGATGGCACAGGAGCTTCCTCGTCACAATCAGAGTGACCCATTATAAAATAGAACAGACTCGGAAGCAAAATAACATAACATTACATTACATTACATTACATAACATTACATAACGTTAAATATACATATTACATAACATTACATTACATAACATAACATTACATAACATTACATGAAATATACATATTATACATAACATGACTTCCATAATACATTACATACATTATACATAACTAGCCTGACCGCTCGCTTCGCTCGCTATCCGAGATTCGCTGTACGCAGTATCGTGGAACCAACAAACGACGGAAAAATCCCATACCCTACCGGGTATTTGTGCCCAATTTTATCAAAATCCGTCAAGCCATTCACGAGTTGACCATGGTCGACCATATTTCCGCTATGGTCAGGGAATTAAAAATGCGCCTACGTTCAACTTGGGAGGCTACCGGATATTGGTGCCAAATTTGGTCGATATCCGTTGAGTAATTCGAGATTCGACCATGGAGGGGCCCATGGATGTGCTATGGTCGACCGCGGGAGTAGTCCGAAGGGTCGATCGTAGATAGAATTTCACGTAGATTACGAATACGCGATAAAAAATAGGGGTTACAATTTCAATTAACGAAGTTGACCATGGTCGACCATAGTTCCGCTATGGTGAGGGAATTAAAAATGCGACGTTGCACAACTTGGGAGCCTACTGGATATTCGTGCCAAATTTGGTCGATATCCGTCAAGCCATTCAGGAGTTGACCATGGTCGACCATAGTTCCGCTATGGTCAGGGAATTAAAAATGCGACGTTGCACAACTTGGGAGCCTACTGGATATTCGTGCCAAATTTGGTCGATATCCGTTGAGCAATTCGGGATTCGACCATGGAGGGGCCCATGGATGCGCTATGGTCGACCGGGGGGGGGTAGTCCGAAGGGTCGATCGTAGATAGAATTTCACGTAGATTACGAATACGCGATAAAAAATAGGGGTTACCATTTCAATTAACGAAGTTGACCATGGTCGACCATAGTTCCGCTATGGTCAGGGAATTAAAAATGCGACGTTGCACAACTTGGGAGCCTACTGGATATTCGTGCCGAATTTGGTCGATATCCGTTGAGCAATTCGGGATTCGGCCATGGAGGGGCCCATGGATGCGCTATGGTCGACCGCAGGGGTAGTCCGAAGGGTCGACCGTAGATAGAATTTCACGTAGATTACGAATACGCGATAAAAAGTAGGGGTTACCATTTCAAATAACGAAGTTGACCATGGTCGACCATAGTTCCGCTATGGTCAGGGAATTAAAAATGCGACGTTGCACAACTTGGGAGCCTACTGGATATTCGTGCCAAATTTGGTCGATATCCGTCAAGCCATTCAGGAGTTGACCATGGTCGACCATAGTTCCGCTATGGTCAGGGAATTAAAAAATGCGACGTTGCACAACTTGGGAGCCTACTGGATATTCGTGCCAAATTTGGTCGATATCCGTCAAGCCATTCAGGAGTTGACCATGGTCGACCATAGTTCCGCTATGGTCAGGGAATTGAAAATGCGACGTTGCACAACTTGGGAGCCTACTGGATATTCGTGCCAAATTTGGTCGATATCCGTCGAGCCGTTTGGCCGTGCATAGAAGGACAGACAGACAGACAGAGCGCATGCGCAGGGCGAACCGCTGGCTCTATCATGTTGAAATTTATATGGGACCTCAATGGGCCCTACCCGCTTAATCCCTGAGAATTACATTGAAATTGGGTGAAATCTTTGGTTACTACGGCTGTAACAAGGAAATTGAATCTATTTCACGCCAGCGCATGCGCAGAGCGCACCGAGGGTCCGATCATGCTGAAATTCATACTGGAACTCACTAGGCCTTGTCCAAACAACCCTTGAAAATTTGAGCGAAATTGAATCAAAATTGTGAAAGTTATGCGTGTTTGTTGAATTTAACGTTAGCGCATGCGCAGGGCGTACCGCTGGATCAATCATGTTGAAATTTGTATGGGACCTCAAGGGGCCTTATCCGCACCATCCCTCAAAATTTGAGCTGAATCAATTCAAAATCGTGGAAGTTATGGCTGTAACAAGGAAATGCGGACAGACTCACAGACCGACAGACACGGAACCAAATTTGTTCAGTAGGCTTTGAAACGCAAAATGCAAGTGGAAATTTTGATTTCTGAAGACAAAAATTTTTTGGCTCACGAAAGTGAACACAAGGCTTCCGCTGCTTCGCAGACTCTGAAGCAATAGATACCTACACGAAAAAAGGAAGTGGGCTGACTGACGAGAGATCGGTTAGCAGGGATTCCTTCCCTGTGGAGACTTTTCAAACTGAGGATTCTGTAGATAACCAATACTGTCGATTCAGTAATTTCCTAGGCATTCTAGATTCTAATTACCGAAGAGTTCTAACTAAAAAAAAGATACCTAAGGATTTCTCCGACCTAACGAGTAGGCATCCGAGTTTCTACTAACCTTTCCAAAGGCCAAAAATCGATGTGGCGATATTATCTTAATGATGACCTCCTTTATAAACCTTGACGTCAAAAAACCACGCGTTTCAAGGGCTTTTTAGTAGCTTCAGTGTGAAGATATCGCACCCGAGCTCTAGATAGTTAACTACATAAATCTTCTCTCGTCACATCGTTCCCCGGCTCGAGCACATAAGGATTGACCCCTTCACAAATACGAATTTTTGCTTCATAGCGCAGCAGTTTGGTATCCGATAGCGTTTGAATATAATTAGTAAACCGTTTTGTCCTGTGCTTACAATAAATAAAGTGACTGCTGCAATATAATTTTAATCCAAAAAGAAGAACGTAACAGTTGTACAGCTCCCACAAATGCACAGTCAGAGAAGTAAATTAGGCTCTGGTGAACACACCAACAGTCATCAGTGCTGCCAGGATCACAAGCTGAAATACACTGCCAAGGTGATGGCACAGGAGCTTCCTCGTCACAATCAGAGTGACCCATTATAAAATAGAACAGACTCGGAAGCAAAATAACATAACGTTACATTACATTACATTACATAACATTACATAACGTTAAATATACATATTACATAACATTACATTACATAACATAACATTACATAACATTATATGAAATATACATATTATACATAACATGACTTCCATAATACATTACGTCCATTATACATAACTAGCCTGACCGCTCGCTTCGCTCGCTATCCGAGATTCGCTGTACGCAGTATCGTGGAACCAACAAACGACGGAAAAATCCCATACCCTACCGGGTATTTGTGCCCAATTTTATCAAAATCCGTCAAGCCATTCAGGAGTTGACCATGGTCGACCATATTTCCGCTATGGTCAGGGAATTAAAAATGCGCCTACGTTCAACTTGGGAGGCTACCGGATATTGGTGCCAAATTTGGTCGATATCCGTTGAGTAATTCGAGATTCGACCATGGAGGGGCCCATGGATGTGCTATGGTCGACCGCGGGAGTAGTCCGAAGGGTCGATCGTAGATAGAATTTCACGTAGATTACGAATACGCGATAAAAAATAGGGGTTACAATTTCAATTAACGAAGTTGACCATGGTCGACCATAGTTCCGCTATGGTGAGGGAATTAAAAATGCGACGTTGCACAACTTGGGAGCCTACTGGATATTCGTGCCAAATTTGGTCGATATCCGTCAAGCCATTCAGGAGTTGACCATGGTCGACCATAGTTCCGCTATGGTCAGGGAATTAAAAATGCGACGTTGCACAACTTGGGAGCCTACTGGATATTCGTGCCAAATTTGGTCGATATCCGTTGAGCAATTCGGGATTCGACCATGGAGGGGCCCATGGATGCGCTATGGTCGACCGGGGGGGGTAGTCCGAAGGGTCGATCGTAGATAGAATTTCACGTAGATTACGAATACGCGATAAAAAATAGGGGTTACCATTTCAATTAACGAAGTTGACCATGGTCGACCATAGTTCCGCTATGGTCAGGGAATTAAAAATGCGACGTTGCACAACTTGGGAGCCTACTGGATATTCGTGCCGAATTTGGTCGATATCCGTTGAGCAATTCGGGATTCGACCATGGAGGGGCCCATGGATGCGCTATGGTCGACCGCAGGGGTAGTCCGAAGGGTCGACCGTAGATAGAATTTCACGTAGATTACGAATACGCGATAAAAAGTAGGGGTTACCATTTCAAATAACGAAGTTGACCATGGTCGACCATAGTTCCGCTATGGTCAGGGAATTAAAAATGCGACGTTGCACAACTTGGGAGCCTACTGGATATTCGTGCCAAATTTGGTCGATATCCGTCAAGCCATTCAGGAGTTGACCATGGTCGACCATAGTTCCGCTATGGTCAGGGAATTAAAAAATGCGACGTTGCACAACTTGGGAGCCTACTGGATATTCGTGCCAAATTTGGTCGATATCCGTCAAGCCATTCAGGAGTTGACCATGGTCGACCATAGTTCCGCTATGGTCAGGGAATTGAAAATGCGACGTTGCACAACTTGGGAGCCTACTGGATATTCGTGCCAAATTTGGTCGATATCCGTCGAGCCGTTTGGCCGTGCATAGAAGGACAGACAGACAGACAGAGCGCATGCGCAGGGCGAACCGCTGGCTCTATCATGTTGAAATTTATATGGGACCTCAATGGGCCCTACCCGCTTAATCCCTGAGAATTACATTGAAATTGGGTGAAATCTTTGGTTACTACGGCTGTAACAAGGAAATTGAATCTATTTCACGCCAGCGCATGCGCAGAGCGCACCGAGGGTCCGATCATGCTGAAATTCATACTGGAACTCACTAGGCCTTGTCCAAACAACCCTTGAAAATTTGAGCGAAATTGAATCAAAATTGTGAAAGTTATGCGTGTTTGTTGAATTTAACGTTAGCGCATGCGCAGGGCGTACCGCTGGATCAATCATGTTGAAATTTGTATGGGACCTCAAGGGGCCTTATCCGCACCATCCCTCAAAATTTGAGCTGAATCAATTCAAAATCGTGGAAGTTATGGCTGTAACAAGGAAATGCGGACAGACTCACAGACCGACAGACACGGAACCAAATTTGTTCAGTAGGCTTTGAAACGCAAAATGCAAGTGGAAATTTTGATTTCTGAAGACAAAAATTTTTTGGCTCACGAAAGTGAACACAAGGCTTCCGCTGCTTCGCAGACTCTGAAGCAATAGATACCTACACGAAAAAAGGAAGTGGGCTGACTGACGAGAGATCGGTTAGCAGGGATTCCTTCCCTGTGGAGACTTTTCAAACTGAGGATTCTGTAGATAACCAATACTGTCGATTCAGTAATTTCCTAGGCATTCTAGATTCTAATTACCGAAGAGTTCTAACTAAAAAAAAGATACCTAAGGATTTCTCCGACCTAACGAGTAGGCATCCGAGTTTCTACTAACCTTTCCAAAGGCCAAAAATCGATGTGGCGATATTATCTTAATGATGACCTCCTTTATAAACCTTGACGTCAAAAAACCACGCGTTTCAAGGGCTTTTTAGTAGCTTCAGTGTGAAGATATCGCACCTGAGCTCTAGATAGTTAACTACATAAATCTTCTCTCGTCACATCGTTCCCCGGCTCGAGCACATAAGGCTTGACCCCTTCACAAATACGAATTTTTGCTTCATAGCGCAGCAGTTTGGTATCCGATAGCGTTTGAATATAATTAGTAAACCGTTTTGTCCTGTGCTTACAATAAATAAAGTGACTGCTGCAATATAATTTTAATCCAAAAAGAAGAACGTAACAGTTGTACAGCTCCCACAAATGCACAGTCAGAGAAGTAAATTAGGCTCTGGTGAACACACCAACAGTCATCAGTGCTGCCAGGATCACAAGCTGAAATACACTGCCAAGGTGATGGCACAGGAGCTTCCTCGTCACAATCAGAGTGACCCATTATAAAATAGAACAGACTCGGAAGCAAAATAACATAACGTTACATTACATTACATTACATAACATTACATAACGTTAAATATACATATTACATAACATTACATTACATAACATAACATTACATAACATTATATGAAATATACATATTATACATAACATGACTTCCATAATACATTACGTCCATTATACATAACTAGCCTGACCGCTCGCTTCGCTCGCTATCCGAGATTCGCTGTACGCAGTATCGTGGAACCAACAAACGACGGAAAAATCCCATACCCTACCGGGTATTTGTGCCCAATTTTATCAAAATCCGTCAAGCCATTCAGGAGTTGACCATGGTCGACCATATTTCCGCTATGGTCAGGGAATTAAAAATGCGCCTACGTTCAACTTGGGAGGCTACCGGATATTGGTGCCAAATTTGGTCGATATCCGTTGAGCAATTCGGGATTCGACCATGGAGGGGCCCATGGATGCGCTATGGTCGACCGTGGGGGTAGTCCGAAGGGTCGATCGTAGATAGAATTTCACGTAGATTACGAATACGCGATAAAAAATAGGGGTTACCATTTCAATTAACGAAGTTGACCATGGTCGACCATAGTTCCGCTATGGTCAGGGAATTAAAAATGCGCCTACGTTCAACTTGGGAGGCTACCGGATATTGGTGCCAAATTTGGTCGATATCCGTTGAGCAATTCGGGATTCGACCATGGAGGGGCCCATGGATGCGCTATGGTCGACCGCGGGGATAGTCCGAAGGGTCGATCGTAGATAGAATTTCACGTAGATTACGAATACGCGATAAAAAATAGGGGTTACCATTTCAATTAACGAAGTTGACCATGGTCGACCATAGTTCCGCTATGGTCAGGGAATTAAAAATGCGACGTTGCACAACTTGGGAGCCTACTGGATATTCGTGCCAAATTTGGTCGATATCCATCAAGCCATTCAGGAGTTGACCATGGTCGACCATAGTTCCGCTATGGTCAGGGAATTAAAAATGCGACGTTGCACAACTTGGGAGCCTACTGGATATTCGTGCCAAATTTGGTCGATATCCGTCAAGCCATTCAGGAGTTGACCATGGTCGACCATAGTTCCGCTATGGTCAGGGAATTGAAAATGCGACGTTGCACAACTTGGGAGCCTACTGGATATTCGTGCCAAATTTGGTCGATATCCGTCGAGCCGTTTGGCCGTGCATAGAAGGACAGACAGACAGACAGAGCGCATGCGCAGGGCGAACCGCTGGCTCTATCATGTTGAAATTTATATGGGACCTCAATGGGCCCTACCCGCTTAATCCCTGAGAATTACATTGAAATTGGGTGAAATCTTTGGTTACTACGGCTGTAACAAGGAAATTGAATCTATTTCACGCCAGCGCATGCGCAGAGCGCACCGAGGGTCCGATCATGCTGAAATTCATACTGGAACTCACTAGGCCTTGTCCAAACAACCCTTGAAAATTTGAGCGAAATTGAATCAAAATTGTGAAAGTTATGCGTGTTTGTTGAATTTAACGTTAGCGCATGCGCAGGGCGTACCGCTGGATCAATCATGTTGAAATTTGTATGGGACCTCAAGGGGCCTTATCCGCACCATCCCTCAAAATTTGAGCTGAATCAATTCAAAATCGTGGAAGTTATGGCTGTAACAAGGAAATGCGGACAGACTCACAGACTCACAGACCCACAGACCGACAGACACGGAACCAAATTTGTTCAGTAGGCTTTGAAACGCAAAATGCAAGTGGAAATTTTGATTTCTGAAGACAAAAATTTTTTGGCTCACGAAAGTGAACACAAGGCTTCCGCTGCTTCGCAGACTCGGAAGCAAAAGTCATTATTTCTGGTTTGCCATGTGACGTGCCCCAAACAGAAACATTATAAATAACATTAATCTAGGCTAGGTAGGTGAAACCTACATGATGTTGATTTCACAGTGATTGGAGGCTAGAATTAAGTCGGGGACCTGGAACAACATGGGATGCTATATGTAATGAGTTACCCCAACAAATTGTTGCACCGCGCTAGCATCGCCCACCTGAGTCGATGCCACCTATACTCATCTTTGCTATAAAGCAAAAACATAGAAGATTGACCTTTTGACCTCTTCCGTCATGGCTCTTCCCATTCACCCTTGATTTCTATTGACTTTAAGTACGATACTCAGGAAAGTGAAAGGAACATCGCTATCAGAATGTTTTTGTTCACCTGATTGGCACTTTTGCGAACTACGCACTTTTCTGGACAATATTACTTCAAAGCAGATCTGTAGGACATTGCTGTAGGCATGCAGCTGGTAGCGCTCGCCCACTCACACTCCTACAAGGGGTCCTACAAACTCTCCTACAAGGGTTCCAGCTCAACCAGTGGCTCACTGTTTGTGGCAAAACAATGCCTTCCTCAGCATTGCAAGAAAAACAAAAAGCAAAGAAAGCAAAACAGCAGCCCACTGCCTTCTCGGTACTGCTCTAGAGAAACGCAAAAAGATGGTTTGGATTAGAAAAAAAAATGTTTCTTGGTTGAGTGAACTATAGTGACACAAAGTTTTTGACTGAAGTAGATTGTGAGGATTACAAGAACTGCTTGAGGAGGACGGACAACAGCAGTTTTACATTTTCGTACTGCCTAATACCTGTAGGAAGGATTGCAACCATGTAGGCCTAACCGGATTGGACTACACTGCCATTCACCGTCCTACATTGGATTTATCTGGGACCTACAGATCGGCCTGTGAACGGCTGGCTTTAGTATATACTTACACATCCTAACTACACCAAACACATTCCTGAAGAAGAAAAAAAAAATACTTCCATATTCTCTGCTCCCCCTTTTTGACCATTTGTTGACAGTCCCTGCCTATCTAGTTTTGCGTGTAATGTACTAGAATCTTTATAATCTCACTGTCTCCTTCAGCGTCAAATTTCTTTCTTTAATTCGGGGGAATCAGGTGTGTAGACCATTTGACAGAAGAGGCCTACATTTTTAAATAACACAGTAATCTGTAACTCTTATGAATTTTATGAAGAACTATAATAATTAGGAGAAGAAAACTAAGAAACGAGACCAAGTATAAACTCCAGGGGACTTGACGTGATGAAAATACATTTAAAAAAATTACATTGTATTCTGCACAGCATTACCTGAATTGTTGCCAAGAACAAGCTGTCTGCTCCAATAAGTCCAAGGGTAGGATATCCTCTTGTTGCACCCAGTGTTATCATTTCAACTTGCCTAAAATAAAGTTTTGTTTTCATCTTAATAAAATCTTTCATAATTTTCTTATATAATTTCTTTTTCTTGATAGTGAATGTATTCCTGTGTACTCCCATTTATAACATAAGCTGAGGTTTACCTATTATTTGCTTAGTTGTTAATGCATGACAGTTTTGAATTGGGGTAATATGTGTAAATAATTCAAAACCTACCTATCAAGGGATGATGGTATCACATACCAGAGGCTCTCAATCATCTCTATCAGAATCTGAGAACCGCAATCGAGGCCCATGTCCCAAAAACCATGCCCTTCAGGAGCTCCTATCCCCAATGGTTTTCATCTGAACTTACTGCATATGTGGGACTTAAGCGAGTAGCACATGCACGTTACAAACAGACAGGGTTGGAAGAGGACTACATTGCCTTCTCTGAGCAGCGCAGGAAGTGCAAAAGCATCTCTAGAAGGGATTATGCCAGTTATGTTGGTGGAGTGCAAGCTGCGATGAGGTCAGACATAAAGGCCTTCTGGAACTTCATCAACTACCGGGATGGCCAGAATGAATTGCCCCACTGCATGAAGTTGGATGACATCACTGCTGAGACTCCGCAAGATGTAGTAAACCTGTTTGCCAACTATTTCTCTTCAGTGTCGAGCCGGCGGTAACATGGCATGGTTTGTCAGCATGTTTGTCAGCTTCAGCTTCCGAATTACGATTTTTCAATGATAAATCCGTGTCGATGCCGGTAAAGGGGGCCGGGAAACTGATTTCCATGCCGTAGTGGGGCCTATGCGGAGTGGAGTACTAGCGCTTGTTCTGACTTTCTTGTCCTCATTTTCCAAAACCAATGAGAACCCTGTGCTTACTGGACCCAGTTTCCAAATGTCCATATTTGTTTCTTAAATCATGGATTGACCACAATTTACCATCAATCTTGAGGGAAAATCCTTTAACCTCGGACTGGGTCACCAAGCTTCTTGCAATATTGGAAAGTTCACACCACTTTTCCATCTCATTGGCCGTGTGGTCTTCGATATGATGACATCAGATCCCCTGAGCTTATCTGTCTGCAAAATAACATCCGACTCGGACAGGTTGTCGGAGAACATGCAAACATATCTCGCTCGCACGCGGTCTCGTTTTTCCCACCTAGGCAGCACCCAACAGGGTTTAGAACACAGGTTGGCATTTTCCTTTTTTGTAGCTTCCAAATCCCGCATTATTTCTCCGATTTTTGTTTTTGTTTTCACTTACATCTGCGGACACTGCAGCTTGTGAATCCCTAACTGACTTAATATCTTTGTACATTTCATCAAGCGTATCAAATTTTTGTCGCCTGGCCATTATAGCATCGTTTACCTGCATTATGGCCTTGAACGACTCCCACTGCTGGTGCGGACCTGCAGGGACGACGATGCGGGGGGGGGGGGATTATCGCCACGATATCAAACGACCGCCTAGGAAAACGGCCATTTTGTGGCATCCACAAATCACAAAACTGTCCTGAAAATACGTCAAAAAGTTAATTTTTGACCTCAGCATCAAAAAATTCTGTCAGCCGGTAGTCAATACACCACTTCAAGTGAAACTGTAGTCCTATATCACTCAAAAGCACATACTTAGAAGGATGAAATACGGATTGATAAAAAACACATCTGCTCTCATCAAAGACTAACAAGCAACTCTCAAATCACATTGGTCAGCGAAGTGGGTATCTGATCATTTGAGCATTCATCGCCTTGCTCCACTCAATTGCCGCCCCCCAGTCTAGTGGTCGTGTAGAGAGGCTGAATAGGACCCTCACAAAGCACACTGTGCTCTCTGTAATCTACAGTCTAACAAACCGGGATGCAACTTCCTCTATTTCCACTAAGTAAAATAGTACCTACACTGATATACAGGTTGTTGGTGATCAAACCAATCAGTAGCAAACAAAGGATTCAATGAAAGAGTAAAAATACAAACCAAAAATGAGGAGCGTGATTGTCGAATTCAAATCCATATACAGAAGCAACAGATACATTTTTCCGTTCTTCAAAAATAATGAAGCGATCTTCATGATGCCACTTGAAATACGTTATAGCATGAATGCTGTGATCCCTTCTCCAGTCAATGATGTGGTGCTAGTAAATGTAAAACATGATAATCAATCATCTTAAACTGAAAATCATTATCAAGTACCTAGGAGCCTGTACCTTGCTAGTCTTTTGATAATAAAAATTACCTAATTAGTTGTTTGCAAGAACTCTGGAGTACTCTTAAGTCAGTGGCTGTAAGAAAAAAAATCTGGGGGGGGGGGGGGTCCTTTTCTTAACTTTTTTAACCTTTAATAACTAAGGTAGGTACACTGCCTAGGTGTTAATCCTAAAAGTTCATAGTTTAGAACTAGGATCCCTACTCCCACGCGTATTGTTTGGGTTTATTATTCTAAGAATAATACACCTATGTATTAATTCAGCAAAAAATTTATAACACCCCCTCAAAATTTTTCTTTTACGTTTCAAGGTGCGTAGATTCAAAAAATGCTGCAAAAATGTGGGTTTATTATTCTATTGGACATACCTACAGAAATGTTGGCTGTTCATTTATTGTTTCTCAAGAACACGAATTAGGCTCCAATTTTTAAAAAAAATTATCTTTGTTCACTGATAGTGCCATTTAATTGTCTTGATTTACCTGTTGATACTACTTCTTGTGTTACTATACAAGTGTATAGTGATTTCAGACAATTTCCCAGGTTTTTGACCCATAAAAAAAGAATTCATCGTCTCAATTCGTCACTCTTTGGTAAAAATCAACTTCACATTCGGCCTTTTCACCCTAAAAAATGGAAAACGATATCTCACAAGCTCATGTTCACTGAAACCCGGGAAACTTCTGAAATCACCATAAATTTGTATAATAACACTAGAAGTAGTATCAACAGGTAAATCAAGACAATTAAATGGCACAGTCAATGATCAAAGATAATTTGTCAAAAACAGGAGCCCAATTCGTGTTTTTGGTGGCCAAAATTGGTGGAAACCATCAAAAATAGCCATTTCAATTATTGCACATGAAAGAAACAATAAATGAACAGCCAATATTTCTGTGTAGATATATGGAATAGAATAATAACAACCCATATGACAAGAACTTACCTACCCTAAATAGGCAAAACGACCACCCTCTTTTCTCAAAACCCACCCAAAAACCGAATCTTTCAAGAACGAACAAAAAATATAGGGGCAGCGAATCATCACAGTTACCTACTGAAATCACACAGTTGGACGAAGACATCATAAAATACTATACAGATTGGTACTTACAAGCTTGAAGCGTTGAATTTTGTAAACTGATACAATTGGACGTGGCGATCTGAGCGCTAGAAGCACCACACCTTCGTACATATCGTCATTCGTTTGCCGAGATTTAAACATCACTCCACAACTCACTCCATAAGGCAGATCTGTACAGTAAAAATATTGCAAATGCAATTTAGATGTCCGTAACGGTAGTTAGCTAAGCTAGCTTGTAGAGACAGGTACTTGAGAGCAGTCTGAATAGGTACAGGAAACAAACATTTGCGACAGCTTATCGGTTAATTGAAACAGATCATGGTCAGGGAAGGGGAAAATGGGCTATTGGGACATCATTTTATATTTTATACAATCAAGCTCTTAGGGTCAATCGTCAACATCCTTCTAGTCATTAAAACTTTTGGTTTATTATTCTGTGAATAATTGATGAATAAACGAACTTGTGAAGTTCATTTATAATTATGTCTAGTGGGACACTTGAGAACGTTTACATGTAGTAGTTCCTTGAACTACCCTTCGACAGCCCGTTCTAAGAGAAATTCGAATAAAAAAAAAAAATTCGAATCTCCCGCCAACGGCGAAAAAACAGGGTTGCCCTCCCGCGGGGCGCCCCGTCACCGGCCGCACCGCGGCGCCGGCAACACTGGCGATGCCCCGATGAAACTTCACTCTTTGAAGAACGACAATCAGCAACTGCCAGCCAAATCCAAGACAAAAGGGCTGGGTGTGGAGGGTCCTAAACGTTCTCAAGTGTCCCACTAGACATAATTATAAATGAACTTCACAAGTTCGTTTATTCATCAATTATATCTGTGGGACACTTGAGAACGTTTACATGTAGTTTGTTTAAAGAATCAAACCAAGATAGGCAGTTGCTCTAGGGAAGACAACACCCGGAGAGAAGACCAGGCACTAAAAATTGAAAAAACGGTCTGTGAGACCTGTGTAATCCAGGCCCGGAGCCCCTAACTTACCCCTCCTTGGGCTCCCTCTTTGGCCTCAGTTAGTCTTCTCACGGTTTAACGTCACCCCCCCCCCCCCCCTTCTTTTTGTGCCTGCCAATGTCGGGGCTGGTAAGCCCCGATTCACATATCACCCAATTATTTGTGATCTAACACTCTCCTTCAGGAAGGGAAGAAGGCACAAACCAAGGCTAATCTGATTGATGATCTAACACTCTCATTCAGAAAAGGGGGAAGGGCACAGGACTCAATTAAATATAAACAAAAAATACCCGCCTCACCTGGAGCAATGGTGGGGCCGTTATGACCCCGGTGTGGGGTGGAACACATGGGAGATAAAAGAGTCGTCGGCCACTAGGGGCCTATTATAAAAGTTGGCGAACACCGCCGAACTCCTCGTCCATCCTGCTGCTTTAAAAATTGTGTCCAAGGAGGCTCCTGCCCTGTTTGCAGCTGACACCGAAGCGTGCCTCGTTGAATGTGACGTGAAACAGTCCGCCACTCCTGCTTCTCTCAACACCCCCGTCACCCAACCCGAGATCGTCTGGCGGGACGCCGCCGTGTATGGGTGCCGGGTAATAACAAATAATGCCTCCGTGGTTGAGGACCTCAAAGATGCTGACGCCTGGAGGTATTCCGCCATAAGGGACGCCACACAGAGGAGCGGCCGTTGCGGAAAAAACGGCACCGTGAGGCATGGTTGCCGCCTATAAGGCGCCGAGGTTTTCAAACGGCCAGCGACACGGATCTCCAATCCTTGATCTGGACGGATCTGCACTTCCGACACCTTTATTGAGGCGATAGTTTGGAGCCTCTGTCCTGTTGCTAACAATAACAATGTGACTAATTTACGTGAGATCCAAGGGAAATCTTGACCGGGTCTTTCCAACCACTGTAACACCCTCTGTGGGTCCCACGTCGTGTCATATCGCGCAGCCGGAGGACGAATATGGGACACCCCTTTCAGAAAACGGGAAATAAGGGGGTCAGAACCAAAGGAGGGCTCCACCGCAATAAGGGACAAGGCCGACCTATAAGTATTAAAGGTAGCATACGATACCGATGTGTGCTGAAGGATAGTCTGCAAAAAATGCACCACTACCGGAGGCTTGGGGTCCCATGGACTCAATCCCTTTGTTTCACAAAAATCCCACCAGCGCCGATAACAACCCTGGTACTGGGCATATGTCGCGGGTGATAGCGCGGCTAAAATAGTGTTCACCGCCGGGGCGCTAATCCCTCGCCTCTCGAACGCCTGCCGGACAACCTCCCTGCTATTAAGCGTAGTGTGTCCGCTCGCGGGTGGGTCTGGTCCCTGAAAGGCAAATGTAATAAGCGATCGTTAGGACCAAAATACAGGGGCGCGGAGATCAATAATTCAAAAAAGGTGGGGTACCACGGCTGAGCTGGCCACTCCGGTACAACCACTATCCCTGTTGATTCCTCCGTAATAATCTTGCGCAACACCTTGAGAATCAGCGCAAACGGCGGAAAAGCATAAAAGCTCCACCCTTCCCAGGAGAAGGTGAAGGCGTCGACACCCCATGCCCTAGGGTCCGGGTGCCAAGAGAGGAACCTATCGCACTTTGCATTTGCTGCAGAGGCAAATATATCGATGTCGGGACACCCCCACACGTTTACGATCTCCCGAAAAAATTCCTCACCTAAGGACCATTCCGTTATCCCAGGGAGACGGCGAGAACATTCATCGGCCACTATATTTTCTTTGGAGGCGACATAGGATGCAAAAATGACAATACGCCTCTGCTCGCACCATCGCCAGATCCGTTCAGATAGTTCGAACAGGCGGTGGGACAACATGGACCCCTGCCTATTAACACAGCTGATGGCCGTGGTATTATCCGCCCTGATGAGGATACGGCGGTCGCTCTCGACGTCACAAAAATGATGTAAGGCTAATTCAATCGCTCTTAATTCTAGTGCGTTAATATGCCAGTTGGCCTCATCTACTGACCACCAACCGCTGATTGTGGCCTCCCCGGAGGTCGCCCCCCAACCTGATAATGACGCATCCGTGGAAATAGTGAGAGAAAAATCGTCATTGTGCAGTCTATTAGACAACGTCATAATGTTGCTACTCCACCACTCAATATCTGACCGTATGGATAGTGGTAACTGAATTTTTGCGTCAAAATTCTGGTCATTTTCCCTTAGGGCCTCAACCTTGACTCTCTCCAAATGCATAGTGTATAGTTTCCCATAGGGGGTTGCTGGTATCGCGGCCACTAGTGTACCTATGAGGCCCGCTAAATGTCGAATTGAGCAGATTTGTGGGTTGCGGAATTTATCCAGAGACTCCTTAATCCGTAAACGCTTCTCCTGCGGAAGCGAAATTGTCAGGGTCGCCGTATCAAACAAAAACCCCAAGAAAACAAATTGTTGTGAAGGGGAAAATTTACTCTTGGCGTCATTAATGACAAAACCTACATGTTGTAAAAGGTCCGACAAAATGATGACATTCCTGGCACATTCCACCTGAGACGACCCTATGATACCAAAATCATCTAAGTAGTTCACACACTTTATACCCTGTAATCGAAGATATTGAACAATAGGGCGCATGAGCTTATGAAAGACATACGGTGAAACCGACATGCCCATGGGCAAACACGTAAATTCGTACAATTGATCTTGGAAACAGAATCTGAGAAAAATTCGAGATTGTTCTGCAATAGGCACCATATAGTATGCATCCATGAGATCTATTGTCGCCCCAAAACTCCCAGGCTCAATGAGGTCCCGCATAGTGCGGTGATCCTCCAATTTAAAGTGGGGGGCGTCTATAAATAAATTTAAATAGCGCAAATTCAATATAAATCGTTTTCCCCCTGATGCCTTGTCCACTAGGAAAAAGGGGGAAACCACCTGGCCTGGGTGGGAGGTACATGTCCTCACGACCCCCTCCCGCACCATCCTGTCTAGCATAATGGAAAATTGTTTGATGAACGCCTCATCTGACGAATGTGGGCGCAAATAAGGGTTGGGGGTCGGTCTCGTGTGGAAAGGTATCTCAAACCCGTTCAACCATGAAAAAATTACGGGATTTTCCGTGATAGTACGCCAATTCTCTATAAATCTAAATAATCGACCCCCTAAGGGAGGATTAATTACCTGTAAGGGCGCCGATTTTAATTCCGGCTGTGTGACCCTCTGAATGGCCGGCGTTGTGACCTGGAAGACTGGTTCCCTCGGGATCTGTTGGCCTGTTGGTGAGCTTGCCCACCCCGACGAGCAGCTCGGCCTCTGTCGTTTCCCTGTTGCAGACTTACTGGCCCTGAGGGCTGCTGAGGGCGAGGGGGTGCGGGAGGCGGTTTTTTAAGGGACACTAAGCCCCGAGCACTGGAGGTCATCCCAAGAAATTCTTTATAACGTGCTCCCAAATTATCCCCAAAAAGCCATTCTGATGGCGGGACATTTTTAGAGATTTGCTCGAGGGCCGGGGAGCACACCGCCAACAAAAGACGACGTCTGGTGCGATTTATATCATAAAATAGGGCCGTCATGGCCCGCCCCGCATCGCACATATTAACATAGCTGTCCCCCATGACGGAGGCGGCCGCACCCCCTCTCTCAATGACCGACGAGAGGCCCATACCAAGGGCCGAAATGGCTGTGGCGCACTGCCGTTGAATCCCGGCATAGTACGCGTCCACAGATTTATGGCCCCCTCCCACTGACGCCGCTATCTCCGGATTCATCTTTGGGGGCGCAAGCGCCGGTAAGTTCGCGGGGGTCGGGTATTTAGTCCGAAGGGCATTAAATACCTCTAGTGGGACACCATTTCGCAAATGGTGTTCCCATCGACCCGCGATACTAGGGTGAATTCGCGGAGCTGGGGGCGGCGGAATAGCGGGGTTATCTCCCAGGGCCAGAAGCACCTGGGGATCTAAATCGGCGTCAGGGCCGGGATCTGGGGCCGAATCTACCGTCGGTGGGGTAAAACCCGCAAAATCCGACGAGCCTGATGCCCCCGCACGATCTTTAGTCGGGTCCCCCGTTACCGGGGCTATCGGGGGCGGAATAGCGGGCGGAATAGCGGGCCCTCCTTCGCCCCACGCGTCGTCGGGATCCGAATCGTCGCCGGAAGGTCGGTGTACCGATTCTCGATCGGTATCACGGACGAGAGACCCCCCAGATTCACGATCTGGGTGAAGCCTCGGGGAAAGACGATCGGGAAAACCGCGTGCCAATTCGCGATTGACATCACGGAAATGCTCCCCAAATTCGCGAGTTGGGTAAACATTCCGAATGTGACGACTATCTCCGATTGATAACTCCCCATAATCATCAAAACGGTATGCCCCTCGGGTATCTCTACGAGAAACGCGCGGTCCCTCGACGAGGTTAACCTCACGTCTCCGGGGTGAGCGAGATCGCGCACGGTATCCCCGCGTAGAAATATAATCGGCGTCCCGATCCAATCGCGTTCGGAGATATCGAGGTTCATCCTCATCGGATTCGAAATCCTCCCGAGATCTCCGCGCAACATAAATCGGATCCAGAACGTCGAGAACCGGACCACGAGGACGCCGGGGGGACCGCGGGGTAAACATCGTAAAACGATGTTTCACGAATCTCCTGAACGCTGAAATATAAGGGAAACTGAAAACAACAGCTTACCTTGACGCAGCGAACGAAAAAACGGGTTTTTCTACTTGCCAATTTCGAGCACAATCACAAAAAACTCTCGAAAAAACTCGGCACGAACGAACTGTCTAGAAGGCAGCCAAAAGAAAAGTGAAGTTTCATCGGGGCATCGCCAGTGTTGCCGGCGCCGCGGTGCGGCCGGTGACGGGGCGCCCCGCGGGAGGGCAACCCTGTTTTTTCGCCGTTGGCGGGAGATTCGAATTTTTTTTTTTTATTCGAATTTCTCTTAGAACGGGCTGTCGAAGGGTAGTTCAAGGAACTACTACATGTAAACGTTCTCAAGTGTCCCACAGATATAATACACCTATGTAATCGCTCAGCAAAAAAATTTTATAACACCCCCTCAAATTTTTTTCTTTTACGTTTTAAGGTGAGTAGATTCAGAAAATGCAATGTCCGACCGCCGTCCGCCATATCACGCATACCGGCTTCATTTTCGGTCAAAAAAAACTCCCGAAACTTTGCAGCCCGATCGGAATACGGAATACATCCAGGGGTGTTATGAGTGAAAATGGGTATAAAAATAGGTAGGTACCTAGATACATTTTGTTTTCGTAACATGTTAGTGATGTGAGCTTTTGAGGTATCGTTTTCCATGTTTTTGGGGTCAAGAAGACCGAATATGAAGTCGACTTTTACCAAAGAGTGGAAAATTGAGGTTCTAATGAAATTTCAGCCTTAAATTTACGTTAAATTTTGGTATAAAATCGTCGTTTTTCCGCATACACTTTGGGTCCCCATTTGGGAACACATTTGGGTCCTAGTTGTGCTCAAAACTCGGCCGCCTGCTATGGGAGAAAAATGGGTGTAAATAGTTTTTAGGGGATTTTTGAGGTTATAGTTAACCTGAGCTTGTGAGGTATAGTTTTCCATGTTTTTAGGGCGAGAATACTGAATATTAAGTTGATTCTGACCGAAGAGTGAAAAACTGAGGTTGTAATGAAGGTTAAGCTCCCGAAATTCTTTTTTTTTGTCAAAAACATGGGAAATGTTTGAAATCACCATATAATAACACTAGAAGTAGTATCCAGGTGAATCAAGATATTAAATGGTAGGTACTATCAATGATCAAAGATCATCTTTAAAAAAAAAAAAAAAGCCGAGCCTAATTCGTGTTTTTTGGGGCCAAAATTGGTGGAAACCATCAAAAATAGCCATTTCAATAATTGTACATGAAAGAAACAGTAAATGAAGAGCCAAAATTTCTCTATCATGTCCAGTAGAATAATAACCCATGTCACAAGGACTTTGCAGCGTTTTTTCTTTTACTTTTCAAGGTGCGTAGATTCCAAAAATGCAGTGTCTGTACGCCGTCTGCCGTATCATCCATATCTACTTCATTTTCGGTCTAAAAAATTCGTTCTTTCGCACACAGGCTCCATTTGGGCCCTAGTTGTGTCCCGACACTTTCCAGCCCGATTGGAATATACCCAGGGGTGTTATGGGTGTAAAAATTGGGTTTTTGGTGTTTTAGTGAAATGAGCTTTTGAGGTATCTTTTTCGAGTGAAGAACTGAGGTTGTAACAAAGGTTAAGCTCCCAAAATTCATTTTTTGTGAGTCAAAAACCTGGGAAATTGTCTGAAATCACCATCAATTTGCATAATAATGCTAGAAAAAGTGTCAACAGGTGAATCAAGATAATTAAATGCCACTACCAATGATCAAAGATATTTCGAAGAAGAAAAAGGGCGTGGGGCAAAAATTGGTGGAAACCATCAGAATTTTTTCAGATCAGAAGAAGGGATATCGATTAGGCTTCTCCAAACGACCCGGCCTCCACCAGACCAAAAAACTACTCGAAAACAGCCACACTGTCACACTCCTCCCCACATGACATACTTCTGGGTAGCAGAAGTTTGAGGGGAAAAGCGGGAATGAAAAGTAGTATGAAGTTCTGGTTCAGGAAAGGACATCTGAACAACTTGAAGTTGACTAACCTCCATCGCAATGGTACCACCTCAATAATATTTACTGGTGGAGAAAAGCTCCTACGTACGAGTATTGGCGGAGAAAAATGTTGCCAGAGGTTGTGGTCCAGTGAATTGTGCTCATCTGGGCAACCTCTAGGTGATCAACCTCCATCGTTAGGATGGAACAACTATTGGGACTTGTAAATTGGGACACGGCATTGCTCGCCTTCAAATGAGCTCAATATATTTTAATTATATTGACACTCTAAAAGGGGGGAATGGGGGTGGGGAAGCCAATTAGATATAATATGCATTATCAAAGGGACAGGTTGTTTGTAAAGGAATTCTTCTGGAAACCTCTGGGCTTATCCTTCTGGTAAGCCCACAAAACGTGAATTACTCAGCGCATACTAACAAACCATACTGTGCTACCATCTAGCTATTTCAATTATTTCACATGAAAGAAACAATAAATGAACAGCCAACATTTCTGTAGGTATGTCCAACAGAATAATAAACCCATGTGACAGCAGCGTTTTTTTTTTCTTCATATAGGTATTTTGAATCCTTTCCTGGTAATGTCCTAATTATCTTGATTGGAACCCTTATAAACTCTTGAAGGCTTCATAGTACGCCTCCCTCATACTTGGCTCCTATGCTGGGACTGACAAGAACAATTAAGTTCACTTTTGTATAGAAGCCTATCATTTTATCGTATAGATAGATAAAAGCGTATCTATACGATAGATAGAAGCCTATCTATACAATAGGCTTCTACGAATCTATATGATCTACCTATACGATAGATACGTACAGATAAAAGCCTATCTATACAATAGACAGAAGCCTATTATTTTATCGTATAGAAGGTCTATCGTATAGATCTTCTAGATGATAGATCTAGCATTATCATATAGAAAGTATATTATTTTCCTAAGGGAAATTCTCAGCAACACTTTCCTGCACTAGGTTTTGGCCCTTGGAGGCCCCCGGTTTCCCCGCTGTTTCTAAAGTGCCTATTATTCATACTCCTCGACCGGACCGGAGGGTAAATTTCATCAGACTTTTTAGGGCCCATCCACATTTTAAAAAATATGTAGTCCTTTTCTGTACCCTCCGAATGGTAGGTACCTAACAGCAACTATCACTGAAGTCAGCGAATATTATATCAAATGTTCCTATAGTTTAAAAAAGTCACTACTGAGTGGTATACCGGCCAGACCTTCAGCCTGAAACCTTACACCATGTGATGGCGAATTTTTCCAAAGGTAGTTAGTTATACGTACCTACCTATATTATTAAAATTATTGAACTTCGGATTGAGTAGTTACTACCTACATAAAAAACTACATTAAAATCATGATAAACCGTTTTTTATTTAATTATATACATATATAAATATAGAATATCATATATGTTATATATGACCCAGCAGACAAAGCTTATAAAAGCTCGACCCATTGCATGGGCGAGTTTTTCTCTTCTCGTCACTCGTCACGACATTACTCCGCCTGATTTTATATCGGAAACTCTTCATTTCAGTGTTCATTCAAGGTTTTCCAATAAACGATTTTAAAAAAGACTAATCGTTTACTCACTACGATATATATATTAGGAGAAAATACTTAGAAAAAATACTCCAATTATCACAACAAAAAACTTACCTAACGGATATTCATGGGCTTGATACGTGTCAGATTCACGTTTGTACATTGTTACCAGACTAACTTCTTTCTCGCTTATCCCAAGCAAATAAAGGTGATCCAAACTCAAGCGTAGCCATTGCTTAATGTTTCGTGCTTTTATTTTGAAGTCTGAGCTTTCTTCAATAACTTGATCAACCACCAATTCTGCAAACAAGCACAATATAGTTTACTACATTGAAAACACTATTAGTGGGCAACACAAGTCCACTATGAACAAGTTGTACAGTAGCTACGAATGTTAAACTATACAATTATGTAAAGAATTGGTAGGCAATACCTACTAGGTAATGTACCTACCTACTCGTTTGCAATATACAGCACTTTTTTTTTAAATTTGATCTAAACCTCACTGGGCTTATCCTGGGGAAACTTTTCACTCAATCTAAGACACTAAGTACCTACCTTGCTATTTCAACCCTCAAGCAGGGTTCACATGGAGTGCGGAAACGCGTAATGCGGACTGCGTAAAATGATGGTGGGGGGGGGGGGGGAGGTGGACAGTCCGCCATTCCGGAGGGTCCCGTTCACATGGGGGAGTGGAAATGCGTAATGCGGAGCGTGAAAGAACTATAGGCAGACGAGAAAACATGCTAGAAGGTTACAGAGGCTTCGCGGTGGCCCATTGCACTGATGCGGACTTGGGTAATTGCAGAAGGATATTTCTCGAGAGTACTGGGTACAATCCGCGTCAAAAGCCCACCTGCATAAAGATACCTCCCTCTTTACCAACAGCCGACAGCCAATCAGGTAGCTTTACACAGCCCACATTACGCGTTTCCGCGTCCATGTGAACCCTGTTAGTCCTAGTAGGCTTCACATGATTATTACCTGAGGTGAAGAGCCAGTCGCTGGTTGGGCAACCACAGGCAATCTTTTCAAAGCTTGTACTGATGCCTGCCCGAGATGAGAACCAGAGATGCCGCGAACTTCTATCCCAAACGGGGATATAAAAAGTGGACGCTCTAGCCCGCTTGGACACCCTGGCTCCCAATGTACTTTTTCATTAATATGGTACCTACATGGTAAGCAGTCTTTCATGGAGAAGAGATGAATAACGCCTGCACTTCAAAACTTGGTGCTTTTAGAACATTTTCTTGGGGGAACCCAAATCCAGTTTTCATTAACATTTAACATTGTTACCTGGTGTCTTTATACCAACTTGACAACCTCTAGCTTTGTTAGTGCTGTCCTCCAGTTCCTGTTCAGTGAGCGAGGAGCAGAAAGTGGGCTGTTTGTGCGTCCAGGAGCAAGAACTAGAGGTCCACGTGCACGCGTGTGTGCAGGCCAAAGTGTTGTGGGATTCATGTTCAGTTCAGGAAATGGCTGCACCTTAGGATGAGCGCTGTAATGATCCTCTCGTAACCTAGAATGTCCTTCCTCAAACGTCCATAACCTTATCCATTCTATGAGTCCATGTTCGAGTAATAAAATAAATCTCTACTGAATTAATTTTTATTACCCCCACCCCCACCCACCAATGAACCTGCACCGAGCATGAAGAATTGGTCATGAAATGAACTTGCTTGCAGCAAGAACAAAGCGTGAAATTGCCCATCTTGGAACTCATACTTTTGTTTGATTTACCAACATTATATTTTAATTATATCTGTGGGACACTTGAGAACGTTTACATGTAGTAGTTCCTTGAACTACCCTTCGACAGCCCGTTCTAAGAGAAATTCGAATAAAAAAAAAAAATTCGAATCTCCCGCCAACGGCGAAAAAACAGGGTTGCCCTCCCGCGGGGCGCCCCGTCACCGGCCGCACCGCGGCGCCGGCAACACTGGCGATGCCCCGATGAAACTTCACTTTTCTTTTGGCTGCCTTCTAGACAGTTCGTTCGTGCCGAGTTTTTTCGAGAGTTTTTTGTGATTGTGCTCGAAATTGGCAAGTAGAAAAACCCGTTTTTTCGTTCGCTGCGTCAAGGTAAGCTGTTGTTTTCAGTTTCCCTTATATTTCAGCGTTCAGGAGATTCGTGAAACATCGTTTTACGATGTTTACCCCGCGGTCCCCCCGGCGTCCTCGTGGTCCGGTTCTCGACGTTCTGGATCCGATTTATGTTGCGCGGAGATCACGGGAGGATTTCGAATCCGATGAGGATGAACCTCGATATCTCCGAACGCGAGTGGATCGGGACGCCGATTATATTTCTACGCGGGGATACCGTGCGCGATCTCGCTCACCCCGGAGACGTGAGGTTAACCTCGTCGAGGGACCGCGCGTTTCTCGTAGAGATACCCGAGGGGCATACCGTTTTGATGATTATGGGGAGTTATCAATCGGAGATAGTCGTCACATTCGGAATGTTTACCCAACTCGCGAATTTGGGGAGCATTTCCGTGATGTCAATCGCGAATTGGCACGCGGTTTTCCCGATCGTCTTTCTCCGAGGCTTCACCCAGATCGTGAATCTGGGGGGTCTCTCGTCCGTGATACCGATCGAGAATCGGTACACCGACCTTCCGGCGACGATTCGGATCCCGACGACGCGTGGGGCGAAGGAGGGCCCGCTATTCCGCCCGCTATTCCGCCCCCGATAGCCCCGGTAACGGGGGACCCGACTAAAGATCGTGCGGGGGCATCAGGCTCGTCGGATTTTGCGGGTTTTACCCCACCGACGGTAGATTCGGCCCCAGATCCCGGCCCTGACGCCGATTTAGATCCCCAGGTGCTTCTGGCCCTGGGAGATAACCCCGCTATTCCGCCGCCCCCAGCTCCGCGAATTCACCCTAGTATCGCGGGTCGATGGGAACACCATTTGCGAAATGGTGTCCCACTAGAGGTATTTAATGCCCTTCGGACTAAATACCCGACCCCCGCGAACTTACCGGCGCTTGCGCCCCCAAAGATGAATCCGGAGATAGCGGCGTCAGTGGGAGGGGGCCATAAATCTGTGGACGCGTACTATGCCGGGATTCAACGGCAGTGCGCCACAGCCATTTCGGCCCTTGGTATGGGCCTCTCGTCGGTCATTGAGAGAGGGGGTGCGGCCGCCTCCGTCATGGGGGACAGCTATGTTAATATGTGCGATGCGGGGCGGGCCATGACGGCCCTATTTTATGATATAAATCGCACCAGACGTCGTCTTTTGTTGGCGGTGTGCTCCCCGGCCCTCGAGCAAATTTCTAAAAATGTCCCGCCATCAGAATGGCTTTTTGGGGATAATTTGGGAGCACGTTATAAAGAATTTCTTGGGATGACCTCCAGTGCTCGGGGCGTAGTGTCCCTTAAAAAACCGCCCCCCGCACCCCCTCGCCCTCAGCAGCCCTCAGGGCCAGTAAGTCTGCAACAGGGAAACGACAGAGGCCGAGCTGCTCGTCGGGGTGGGCAAGCTCACCAACAGGCCAACAGATCCCGAGGGAACCAGTCTTCCAGGTCACAACGCCGGCCATTCAGAGGGTCACACAGCCGGAATTAAAATCGGCGCCCTTACAGGTAATTAATCCTCCCTTAGGGGGTCGATTATTTAGATTTATAGAGAATTGGCGTACTATCACGGAAAATCCCGTAATTTTTTCATGGTTGAACGGGTTTGAGATACCTTTCCACACGAGACCGACCCCCAACCCTTATTTGCGCCCACATTCGTCAGATGAGGCGTTCATCAAACAATTTTCCATTATGCTAGACAGGATGGTGCGGGAGGGGGTCGTGAGGACATGTACCTCCCACCCAGGCCAGGTGGTTTCCCCCTTTTTCCTAGTGGACAAGGCATCAGGGGGAAAACGATTTATATTGAATTTGCGCTATTTAAATTTATTTATAGACGCCCCCCACTTTAAATTGGAGGATCACCGCACTATGCGGGACCTCATTGAGCCTGGGAGTTTTGGGGCGACAATAGATCTCATGGATGCATACTATATGGTGCCTATTGCAGAACAATCTCGAATTTTTCTCAGATTCTGTTTCCAAGATCAATTGTACGAATTTACGTGTTTGCCCATGGGCATGTCGGTTTCACCGTATGTCTTTCATAAGCTCATGCGCCCTATTGTTCAATATCTTCGATTACAGGGTATAAAGTGTGTGAACTACTTAGATGATTTTGGTATCATAGGGTCGTCTCAGGTGGAATGTGCCAGGAATGTCATCATTTTGTCGGACCTTTTACAACATGTAGGTTTTGTCATTAATGACGCCAAGAGTAAATTTTCCCCTTCACAACAATTTGTTTTCTTGGGGTTTTTGTTTGATACGGCGACCCTGACAATTTCGCTTCCGCAGGAGAAGCGTTTACGGATTAAGGAGTCTCTGGATAAATTCCGCAACCCACAAATCTGCTCAATTCGACATTTAGCGGGCCTCATAGGTACACTAGTGGCCGCGATACCAGCAACCCCCTATGGGAAACTATACACTATGCATTTGGAGAGAGTCAAGGTTGAGGCCCTAAGGGAAAATGACCAGAATTTTGACGCAAAAATTCAGTTACCACTATCCATACGGTCAGATATTGAGTGGTGGAGTAGCAACATTATGACGTTGTCTAATAGACTGCACAATGACGATTTTTCTCTCACTATTTCCACGGATGCGTCATTATCAGGTTGGGGGGCGAGCTCCGGGGAGGCCACAATCAGCGGTTGGTGGTCAGTAGATGAGGCCAACTGGCATATTAACGCACTAGAATTAAGAGCGATTGAATTAGCCTTACATCATTTTTGTGACGTCGAGAGCGACCGCCGTATCCTCATCAGGGCGGATAATACCACGGCCATCAGCTGTGTTAATAGGCAGGGGTCCATGTTGTCCCACCGCCTGTTCGAACTATCTGAACGGATCTGGCGATGGTGTGAGCAGAGGCGTATTGTCATTTTTGCATCCTATGTCGCCTCCAAAGAAAATATAGTGGCCGATGAATGTTCTCGCCGTCTCCCTGGGATAACGGAATGGTCCTTAGGTGAGGAATTTTTTCGGGAGATCGTAAACGTGTGGGGGTGTCCCGACATCGATATATTTGCCTCTGCAGCAAATGCAAAGTGCGATAGGTTCCTCTCTTGGCACCCGGACCCTAGGGCATGGGGTGTCGACGCCTTCACCTTCTCCTGGGAAGGGTGGAGCTTTTATGCTTTTCCGCCGTTTGCGCTGATTCTCAAGGTGTTGCGCAAGATTATTACAGAGGAATCAACAGGGATAGTGGTTGTACCGGAGTGGCCAGCTCAGCCGTGGTACCCCACCTTTTTTGAATTATTGATCTCCGCGCCCCAGTATTTTGGTCCTAACGATCGCTTATTACATTTGCCTTTCAGGGACCAGACCCACCCGCGAGCGGACACACTACGCTTAATAGCAGGGAGGTTGTCCGGCAGGCGTTCGAGAGGCGAAGGATTAGCGCCCCGGCGGTGAACACTATTTTAGCCGCGCTATCACCCGCGACATATGCCCAGTACCAGGGTTGTTATCGGCGCTGGTGGGATTTTTGTGAAACAAAGGGATTGAGTCCATGGGACCCCAAGCCTCCGGTAGTGGTGCATTTTTTGCAGACTATCCTTCAGCACACATCGGTATCGTATGCTACCTTTAATACTTATAGGTCGGCCTTGTCCCTTATTGCGGTGGAGCCCTCCTTTGGTTCTGACCCCCTTATTTCCCGTTTTCTGAAAGGGGTGTCCCATATTCGTCCTCCGGCTGCGCGATATGACACGACGTGGGACCCACAGAGGGTGTTACAGTGGTTGGAAAGACCCGGTCAAGATTTCCCTTGGATCTCACGTAAATTAGTCACATTGTTATTGTTAGCAACAGGACAGAGGCTCCAAACTATCGCCTCAATAAAGGTGTCGGAAGTGCAGATCCGTCCAGATCAAGGATTGGAGATCCGTGTCGCTGGCCGTTTGAAAACCTCGGCGCCTTATAGGCGGCAACCATGCCTCACGGTGCCGTTTTTTCCGCAACGGCCGCTCCTCTGTGTGGCGTCCCTTATGGCGGAATATCTCCAGGCGTCAGCATCTTTGAGGTCCTCAACCACGGAGGCATTATTTGTTATTACCCGGCACCCATACACGGCGGCGTCCCGCCAGACGATCTCGGGTTGGGTGACGGGGGTGTTGAGAGAAGCAGGAGTGGCGGACTGGTTCACGTCACATTCAACGAGGCACGCTTCGGTGTCAGCTGCAAACAGGGCAGGAGCCTCCTTGGACACAATTTTTTAAAGCAGCAGGATGGACGAGGAGTTCGGCGGTGTTCGCCAACTTTTATAATAGGCCCCTAGTGGCCGACGACTCTTTTATTTCCCATGTGTTCCACCCCACACCGGAGTCATAACGGCCCCACCATTGCTCCAGGTGAGGCGGGTATTTTTTGTTTATATTTAATTGAGTCCTGTGCCCTTCCCCCCTTTTCTGAATGAGAGTGTTAGATCATCAATCAGATTAGCCTTGGTTTGTGCCTTCTTCCCTTCCTGAAGGAGAGTGTTAGATCACAAATAATTGGGTGATATGTGAATCGGGGCTTGCCAGCCCCGACATTGGCAGGCACAAAAAGAAGGGGGGGGGGGGGTGACGTTAAACCGTGAGAAGACTAACTGAGGCCAAAGAGGGAGCCCAAGGAGGGGTAATTTAGGGGCTCCGGGCCTGGATTACACAGGTCTCACAGACCGTTTTTTCAATTTTTAGTGCCTGGTCTTCTCTCCGGGTGTTGTCTTCCCTAGAGCAACTGCCTATCTTGGTTTGATTCTTTAAACAAACTACATGTAAACGTTCTCAAGTGTCCCACAGATATAATTGATGAATAAACGAACTTGTGAAGTTCATTTATAATTATGTCTAGTGGGACACTTGAGAACGTTTAGGACCCTCCACACCCAGCCCTTTTGTCTTGGATTTGGCTGGCAGTTGCTAATTGTCGTTCTTCAAAGAGTGAAGTTTCATCGGGGCATCGCCAGTGTTGCCGGCGCCGCGGTGCGGCCGGTGACGGGGCGCCCCGCGGGAGGGCAACCCTGTTTTTTCGCCGTTGGCGGGAGATTCGAATTTTTTTTTTATTCGAATTTCTCTTAGAACGGGCTGTCGAAGGGTAGTTCAAGGAACTACTACATGTAAACGTTCTCAAGTGTCCCACTAGACATAATTATAAATGAACTTCACAAGTTCGTTTATTCATCAATTATATACAAATTATAGGCATACGCTTCTATAGACACTTTGAAACAAAATTAAAGGGACTCTAGTGGACTTTTAGCTAAATGCGTTTTCAGCACTGGCCCTCTCCCAGCACCTCAGTGGATGTGGACAATAGCAGGAGTTGGGTGACTGGGGTGGGTTTTTGTGAAAGAATGAAAAGGTTTGGTTGAATGGATAGGGAGTGGGTAGGTACAGTTGGCTAGGGGATGAAATATGGTTCCTATATTGCAGCCTCAATGCCAACTATTCAATGATTACAGACTTCCAACGATCAACTCTTCAAAATTCCCTACTAATATTAAAGTTAAAACTGCTACCTGTTGAGGTTCAAGCTCGAGGGACGGGATGCTGTCAGCACTCCCAGGCACCTCAATTCCTTTACCTGGAAGCTATTGTCAAAAGTGACCTCATGGCTCCCAATATGCAGACTAACAGGCTGTTCCATACTACGAATCACCAAGGATGTTCCATACTGGGGGCCTATTCACTAAGCCAAAGAGACATCTCTTTCAGGTCCGACTCTCTTTGGGCAAAATAGATGTTTATAGTATCCATGACAGGGTTATTCAGTAACTTTTCAAAGAGAGAGTTGGCGGCCATCTTGGCATTCTCGATCTCTCTCAGAGAGACACCTAATTAGGTGTCTCCCCTCGAAAGAGAGAGTCTATTTCTCGTTTGTTTCACAGTGATCGTGTAATATCCTCCTTCATCCGTGTAATATCCTCCTTCATCCGCAACCACATCGGTACTTTTGATCGTGTATTCTTTCATTTCATAAAGGTAAGTCAATTTAAATTAAAAATATATACATAATCATTGATTCATGAGTAAAAACGTCCAAGTACGGGTTGAGGTAGGTACTTACCTACCTAAGAGGTTCATTAGGTGCAGATATAATACAAGCATTAAGCCCCCTAATTCGACTTTTTCTGTTTATAATTGAGACTTTTTTTTCAATTTCATTTAAACTTTTATCCGATTCGTGAGTAAAAACGTCCAAGTATGGATTGAGGTAGGTAGGTACCCATTGAATAGGTATTAAGAAATGCGTTCATTATTAAGGAATTGAACTCCCGGGGGCATGAACATCTCACACTTCATGGATACTATGGCATTTTCGTGTATTAGGATCCATATCTCTTTCTCAAAGTCTCTGGAGCTATTCTGTAAAATAGACGAACCGGGAGACATTGGAAGAGACTGTCTTCCCGGGGGAGACTATCTCTCGTGGGAGATTTTCAAAATAGATAATCTCTTTCCACTGTCTATTTTGGTGAATAGGCCCCCTGTTTCAACATCGAGGGGCCTATTCACTAAGGGACACCTCTTTTTGCATAGAGATTTTTATAGTATCCATGACAGGGTTATTCAGTAACTTCTAAAAGAGAGAGTTGGTGGCCATCTTGGCATTTTTGATCTCTTTCAAAGAGACACCTAATTAGGTTTTTGTTTCATATTGATATCATGCATCACTGGTAGTGGATCCTTCATTCATCTACTACCATATCGGTCATTTTGATATACTTTTTTCGTCTCTTAAAGGTAAGTCGATTATTCATTGAAAATATATGTACATATTATCGATTCATGAGTAAAAACGTGGGTTGAGAGCTATCCAGTAAAATAGACGAACCTGGGAGACACTGTCTCCCGAGGGAGACTATCTCTCCCAGGAGATTTTCAAAATAAATTGTCTCTTTTCACTATCTCTTTAAGTGAATAGGCCCCCCAGATTCAGCGGTGCCTCATCCATGTGGAACGATTCACTTCAAGTGCTCAGAAGTTCGTACACCCAATTGTGACCAGTGCACGTGGCAAATCACGAGCCAGGTATCTTGGCCTACTGGGGAGAATGCAGAGTTTTTCATCTTTGCCAAGGAGACATTTTCAAACGCAGACAACCTATTGGCTGCTGTACTCCACCTCAACAACTTTAACTACCTACACATAATGGAGGTGAATAACAGCGCAGGGGCGAATTGCATATTCACTGAATTCTGAATCAACCATTTGGTCACTTACCTTCTTTGAAACTATCATATGGGCTGGGTGGGAATCTGGAATCAATGGGAGCGAACATTGAAGACTCGTAATCAGTGACGAAATTGCTTGGTTGGTAGCCTTCCTGTAAACAATAACATGAGCACTGATGGAGCCACAGAATGTATGTAGGTACATGAGAACTTCGGCTCCCCAACTTTTTAAAATCCTGTACATACTACTTAGTCTTCCTTATTAATCTTCAATTTCTATTTTTCCAAATGGATATTCATTTTCAAAACGTCGAATGAAAATACCACAGTACCTAGTAACTCTAACCCTTCATTATTAGGTACATCTAGCAGCATCCAGTGGCAACAACGATGTAAGTAAATGGTAGTGGATTAGGAGGTGGAGAGACAAGTAGGTACCTACGAGGTTGAGTAATTTAAACGAGAACTATTAGTTTTACAGTTGAAGTTATATTTTTAAAGAGTACCTTATCGAGAAAAGTCGAGGAGTTCCAAGATCGGGAGTGAGAAAAACTATTCACTCCCTAGTGTCGATTAGTTTTTTTCACCTATAACTCTGCTGTATTACCGTAATGGCCCTAAATTTGTGACGAACGAGCAATGGATGCTATAGGTGTGCCTTCTCAACCTAACACGTTTACTATTGTGGTAACAACGATGAAGATAAGATCGTATTTTAGGGCTCACACTGTAACGCCAGATACACGACAACTCATCTATCCGCACTTTTCTTTAGTTTTTGTTGCTCCTGGGATCATCCGACCTTTTTATGCAGACCACGTCACAGACCTGAGGAGAGGGATATTGGAGGTTCTACTGTAGTAAGATGAATAGTGAATTACATAGGTACTTACTGACTTGAACAGCAATGGCACTAAACAAAATATAACCAAAGGCTTCATCTTTCAAAGAAGGGCGACAATGAGAAGGAAAGTTGAATAAAATGGCAACGACGCTGGAGAAAAAAAACACTGAACGTCGTAACAATTAAGACTACCTGTACCTACTAGAGAATGGGAAGGATGCGATCATATTAGTTGACTCACTGCCTACTCCAAAATATAATCGATAGGTTCCTTCTAAAGACCCCTGTAAATTCTGTGTGATTTCTATCGATTCAACATGGACAAATCGATTGAGGACATCAGATTAGTCACACCTTTGGACATGAAAGTGCTCGAATCCTGTTCCAACATTACTCATCTCAGTGAAGAACGGATAAAATAAGTAAACAAACGAATGGTCATCTCTAAGGTCTCAGCAGTCATGTGGTAACGTGAATAGATAAAAGAAACTAAAAGACTAGAGGGACTTTCAACAACGGTGATGATTAAATTATGAACGAAATAAAGCTATATTGGATTCCACACAAGAGTGTGTGTTCAATAATAAAACAGCATTGCCTCTAACCTTTGGTTTATATTCTTTTTAATTGTGGACCCGTTGCAATAGCGTAGGTATTTCATAGAAAATGTTGCTAAAAGACTGTTTCAGTTCCCAAAATTGCTTATGCCCAACAAAATATACCGAAGTATTTAACCTCAATTTTTTTAAAAACTCGAACAATTGCTCAACATTTTGTAAACTCAACAAAAATAGGCGGAGGTGGTAGTTTTGTACTTACAAATTAAATCTGAGTCTATTATGCATAATAATGGAGGGAAAGGTTGGATCCCCCCACCCCCGCAGCCTTTTAAAAAACCACAGTCATGCAGCATGGCTATAAGAGCGAATTTTCGAAGTTTTCGGCATCTTCCTCCTCCGCCTAAAATTTTCTGAAAATTAATTTTCGGCCAATGTTTTCCCAACTTGATACCATACAAAATTAAAACAGGAGTAGTTTTACGCAAAGTAAAATTTGGGGTGGAAGGAGGGGGAGGGGGAAATCAAAAATGTTTTGAATACCAGAAGAGTAGGTATTGGGTACCTACGTAACAAATTTTTTGTTCCATTTTTTGCCGAGTAACACCTCGGTTTGTAGATTTTCCAACGCTGAACACGATGGTGAAGTCAGAATTGCGATATCCCATTCCGTTATCAGATTAGAGCAGACGAACCAGGAAGAACATCTCAAGAAATAACCACGTTCCTTCATCTTCAAAGTGCTCCAGTTTGAGAATGGAATGAGATATCGCAATTCTGATTTCACCATCGTGTTCAGCGTACAAAAACCTTTAAAATGAGGTGTCACTTGTCAGACTTTTTCATTTTGGGAATTTATGGGTAATTTTCCCCCCCTAAAACTCCCCAAAACTCCCCCTTAGGGTGACCCGATTCTGCCCATCTTCGAACTTAGCCTGTCGATTGCCAAGACAGATTTTTCGTGCAAATTTGAACTTTTTATCTCAATTCTTTCGAGAGTTATCGTCTGGAATGACACATACATATATAAATATATAAATATATATATAAATATATAAATATATATATATATACATATAATTTTTGGTGTCTTTCGGCAGGGAATTCAGGATGGTCTGAAACGGATTTTGGTATAAAAATCTTTCGGAAATTCGAGTTTTAAAAATTTTGGACCGAGAACAATAGCTTCCTTTTCTTCGAAAATTCGCTAATTGACATTTCTGTAGAACTGACTTATTTTTAGCAATAAATATTATTGTTATATCCTACCACCCCTCTGTAACCATAACTTACTGTCAGAAGACTGGCCATCCCCGTGTACTGTTGAATATAAATGTATCGATGAACTAGCAAGGGAGGCTGCCACACAAAAACCAACGAAGGGTACACATTAAGGTGGAGCAAGTTTGCAAAAAAAAAAACAAAAAACGCTGCTAAGTCCTTGTCACATGGGTTTATTATTCTATCGGACGTACCTACAGAAATGTTGGCTGTTCATTTATTGTTTCTTTCATGTGCAATAATTGAAATAGCTTTCTGATGGTTTCTACCAATTTTGGCCCCCAAAAACACGAATTGGGGTCCTTTTTTTCCAAATTGTCTCTGAACATTGATAGTGCCATTCAATTGTCTCGATTAACCTCTAGTGTTATTACACAAAATAATGGTGATTTCAGACAATTTCCCAAGGTTTTTGAATCATAAAAAATGAATTTTGCGAGCCGCACATCCGTTACAACTTCAATTCTTCAATCTTTGGTCAAAATCGACTACATATTCGGTCTTCTCGCCCTAAAAAACATGGAAAAACATACCTAAAAATCTCATTTTTACTAAAACACAAAAAAAAAAAACTATTTTTCACCCATAACGCCCTTGGGAATATTCCGATCGGGCTGCAGTTTCGGGACACAACTAAAATGGAGCTGTGTGCAAAAGCACGAATTTTGAAGACCGATATTGAAATAGACATGGATGATGAGGCGTACGGCGGGATATTGGAATCTACGCACCTTGAAACGTCAAAGAACGAATTTTGAGGGGGTGTTATAAACTTTTTTTGCTGAGCGGATACATAGGGTTATTATATACAGAATAATAAACCAAACGGTTTCTTGCTGTTTTTATGTGTAACAGCAGAATTATATTGCCTTTTGACATAAAATGATGTGCTCCAAGGTTTCAGGGTGAACAAAAAATTCCTTGATGTTCCATAACTGTAGGGATTTTCACATACTAGTTGCCTACAAGAAAAATTTCGTCCATTTTTCAACTTGCATGGGTTTCCAGTAAATCAATCTTCTAAATCTTTCAATTCACAGTCTTTCTGTGTTCAGACTAGTGACGTTCCGATACTTTCTATATTTACTGATATCGATATTTCCAATCTTTGTCTCGATGCCATTACCCCAGATTTTAGACTAAATATTGGTAAGAGACTCCTATCTCAGGTACAGATTTTTGTTTCAATACCTTGAGAATTTGTTTCAATTTTGAGTAGAAAGTATCAATGAAAGACAATGAAAATAATTGGTATCTGAAGAAATATTCGATATATTCATCAGTATTGTAACTAAAGCAATTTCAGGAACATGGTATCAAATGATACATTGCCGATATCGATACTTTTCTTTCGATATTATCGTAATATCAGTTGAACCTTGCGATACTGTATCAACACCAAATATTGGATCAAAGGCGGAGCGTCACTAGTTCAGACTCAAGACGTGGCCATCCCGTTCTTTCTCAGTGTTCAACACATTTGTTATTGTGTTGAATAGGACAAGAGCCGACCCTCTCGCCAATAACTGTCCAATAATTGTGGGATTTTTCGAGCCCCCTGGATTCGACCCGGGGACAGTGAGGTTCGAAACATGGATTTTTCAACTAGTGGCCTATTGTACGAGAGGCCTCGTACATACAACATGCAATTTCCCCTTTCTTCTTCTTACACGTCGCACTCACAGATCAAGTGGTAAAAGCATCTGCAGCTAGAACAAAGAAGGTTACCACTGGCATCACTCTTTTTCCTAACTATCGATTTTCTGATATTTTACGGTGATTGTCTGAAAGACAATAACAACAATGTTATCGATAATCAAGTTTTCAAGTGTATAACTGTATATAACCAATCAGTTTTTTCCCCCTCCGCATTTTTACTGCTTGACCGGTACACGTTCATGACATTTTGACGAACACGTAAAAACTTGTCCCACAGGTATGAGAAATTACAGTGAAATCGTTGCGTCATTGCAACAATGGAAGAACTTTCAAGGGTCACATTTCAGATTATTCAACGATATCAGGTTTCATACAACTGTCACTTATTTGGATTCGGTCCAACGATTCCACCATATTTACACACCTGTTTGGATTTGGTCCAAACTATTCCTCCAGATTACCGGACCTCTGCAAATCTTGGTGAAGGGTATCAATGAACAACGAAAAAGCTGAACTAAGAATAAGAAACGGTGAGAAAAGGATAAAATAGGAAAGAACAGTTATTATTTTCAAATGTTACAAAAATATGTAACTGAACAAAATATATATACAATGGAATATTTTCAGTCTTCGTACATCAAGATTCTTTAAAAACAAACAGGAACTGAAGAAGAGCAATGCGGCACACGCACACTGGAACAACCATGTTGCATCACAGCCTGGAACACAGGAAAAGAACGTGATATTAAGGATAGTACGTGATATTAAGGATAGTACGTGATACCGGTCATAAGGAGGAGGGCAGGGGGGTTTGTTACAGTGTTTCCAACGTGTAATTTCGAAGCTTGTGGGAAGTGTGTAGGTAATGGTGGTGTTAAGGTGTGTAGGGCCAATCAGCAGGGGTAGGTATTGTATTGTTACAAAAGGTGGTGTACAGAGGCTTTTTTGAAAGCATAAACAAAAAAAGTCTGCCAAGCTGGGTGGGCAGTATAGCTTCCTCACTAATTGTAAAATGGACGTGTAGAATCAGTTGGTAAAAAAATGAAGCGTCAAAACTTTTGAATAGCAATAAATGGAGTAGTAATAAATTACGTAACATGCGTAATAGGATCAAACATTTCCACATTTTTTCAATATTTCATGTTCGCACATGCGCACACGAAAGTAAGATTCCAATGAAATTCATATGGAACTATCGAAGTATTAAGCTGGATTCACATGGAGTGGAACGAGTGCGGAAAGCGGAAGGATGGAAGGCGGAAAAACCAGCGGAGGGGGCGACGGAGTCGGGAAGAGTGTTCACATGACGGTCTCCGTGGTGGACGGAATCATAATCTTCCTACTGAAAGCCTCCCTTTATATCTGAAACCTCTCATCTTGTTGATCGTGTTTTTCTTTTCTTCCGAAATTAAAATTAAAATTTTATTTTTTTAAATTTAGCTCACTGGCAACTTCCTCCCACAGCCGTCTGACAAGTTCACAATTTTTGTGGCCCTTCGCCCTCGGGTCCCAGATTTCCATCCGGCACTTCACTTTTGGTTTATTATTCTGTGAATAATACACCTATGTATTCGCTCAGCGAAAAATTTGTATGACACCCCCTCAAAATATTTTCTTTTCCGTTTCAAGGTGCGTAGATTCCAAAAACGCTGCAAAGTCCTTGTCACATGGGTTATTATTCTATTGGACATACCTACAGAAATGTTGGCTGTTCATTTATTGTTTCTTTCATATAAAATAATTGAAATAGCTATCTCTGGTGGTTTCCACCAATTGTGGCCCCCAAAACACGAATAAGGTAACTCCTTTTTTTTTTTTTTTTTTAATAAATTATCTTCGATCATTGATAGTACCATTTAATCGTCTTGATCCACCTGTTGTCACTTTTTCCAGTGTTATTCTACAAATTGGTGGTGATTTCAGACGAGTTCCCAAGTTTTTGATTCATAAAAAATCAATTTCAGGAGCTGAACATCTGGTAGAACCTCCATTTTCCACTCTTTGGTCAAAATCGACTTCATATTCGGTCTTCCCGTCCCCAAAAACATGAAAAACGATACCTCAAAAGCTCATGTTACCAACACGTTGCTAAAACGCAAAAAGTACCTATTTTTACACACATTTTCACTCATAACACCCCTGGGTATATTCCGATCGGGCTGAAAAGTTTCGGGACACAACTAGGGCCCAAATGGAGCATGTGTGCGAAAGAACGATTTTTTTAGACCGAAAATGAAGCCTGCACACGTGATACGGCGGACGGACATTGCATTTTGGTTTATTATTCTGTGAATAATACACCTATGTAATCGCTCAGCAAAAAATTTTTATAACACCCCCTCAAACTTTTTTCTTTTCCGTTTCAAGGTGTGTAGATTCAAAAAATGCAATGTCCGTCCGCCGTACGCCGTATCACGTGTACAGGCTTCATTTTCGATCTAAAAAAGTCGTTCTTTCGCACACATGCTCCATTTGGGCCCTAGTTGTGTCCCGAAACTTTTCAGCCCGATCGGAATATACCCAGGGGTGTTATGAGTGAATGTGTGTGTAGAAATAGGTACTTTTTGCGTTTTAGCAACGTGTTGATAACATGAGCTTTTGAGGTATCGTTTTTCATGTTTTTGGGGACGGGAAGACCGAATATGAAGTCGATTTTGACCAAAGAGTGGAAAATGGAGGTTCTACCAGATGTTCAGCTCCTGAAATTGATTTTTTATGAATCAAAAACTTGGGAAATCGTCTGAAATCACCACCAATTTGTAGAATAACACTAGAAAAAGTGTCAACAGGTGGATCAAGACGATTAAATGGTACTATCAATGATCAAAGATACTTTGAAAAAAAAGAAAGAAAAAAAAGGACCATACCTACCTAATTCGTGTTTTGGGGGCCAAAATTGGTGGAAACCACCAGAGATAGCTATTTCAATTATTTTATATGAAAGAAACAATAAATGAACAGCCAGAATTTCTGTAGGTATGTCCAGTAGAATAATAAACCCATGTGACAAGGACTTTGCAGCGTTTTTCAATCAAATTTTCGTTGAAATTCATCATTTTCAGTTCAATTTTCCATTCATTATTTTCAAGGGTCAACATAAATCATAAACACGATGCGAAAATATTGCAACCTCTACTTGCGGTTGTCAACATTCCTGTCTACTGCGCTTGCGCGGAGCTCGACGGAAACCGGGGTAGGCAGTATGCAAATTTCTTCCGCCGACCGCTGTCCGCCCCTTCCGACAACATGGCGGCCACCCTGTCCCAACAGCCAATCAGATTGCGTTCCGCCCTTCCGCTTTCCGCACTCGTTCCGCTCCATGTGAATCCTGCTTTATTCCAGATCGACTCTCCAAGTGTGAACTCATTTCAACGATGTTTAACTTAATTATGGGAGTTTGAAGTATTTCACGTTTTCGCATGCGCAGACTAAAGTTACTGTACGATTTCAAAAGGACCATTTGCGACCCAACCCGCGTTTGCCCTCCAAATTTCAGCTCTCTACGACTATTTTTCGCCTAGTTAGAAGCGTTACAAGGAAATTGTCAACATTTCATGTTCGCGCATGCGCAGACGAATGTTACAGAACGATTCCAATGAAATTCGTATGGAACTATCAAATTATTATTCCTGATCGACCCTCCAAGTTTGAACTCATTTCAACGATATTCAAGGTAGTCATGGGCGTTTAGAGTACTTCACGTTTGCGCATGGTTTTCAATGATTTTGGTAAGGGAAATGCGAGTGGAAATTTTCACTCTGGAGGACATTAATTTTTTTCGACTCTTGCCGAATACAAAGCTTTCCCTACCTTTGGTAGTGAGGAAGCATAACTCAAAAAGTTTGGATTCTTTTCCTCTTTCAGTTTTTGGATTATAACATCTAAGGCCCACTAAGGTGCACAAAAGTCGGAACGCTGAGATTGTTTTCAATCGGATAGTCAGAAAGACGTTGGGAGTAACGGACCAGTGCACAAGGGACGCCGATAGCTATCCGATACCCTCGGCCTATCTCGATAGGTATCGGTGCTGCCCCTATCAGCGTCATTTTCTATCCCTCGCGTTTCACTAGTGCACACGTGGCAATGGGACAGTGCACAAGAGGTCGCTGCGTCCGTTTGTTCTATCAGGTGCTTTTTCTTCAACATTAGATAACTTGTATTACAATAATACGGTATCTTCGAAACCACCAACTTCTTTTAATGCATCACTGATTCTTGCAGCCAGTTCATCAAATGAACGAACAGACATTCGAAAATAATTGAAGAATTTTTGTTCATCTTCCCTCAATTCTATGAAAATAGTGTTGAAAGCGCCTTTTAAATATCTCGCATCGTTAAATGGATGAACCCAATATCTTCTTTTATGATCACTTTCATAAATGTATTTGTACACAAAGTACGAATGCCCCTTCATTTTTATAAATTTCAACTTGCGCTCGATCCATCTCGGGAGAAACAACACACAACACTGAAGAAGAAAGAATCCCCACCCAGTTGTGGTGGGGAAAAATTTGCCCAGGTATCAAAGAGATAGGACGCCGTGTCCTATCTTCATGTGCACAGAAACTCAGATGGGTATCAAAGGGATAGGATAGAAAACAATCTCAGCGTCCCGATTTTTTTGCAGCTCATGTGCACCAGGCCTAACTGTTACAGAAAATGTTAAACTAACCAAATTTGAAGAGCATTAAATCCGAAAATACCTCGGAAAAACATATTTGAAAATTACCACTATCATGATCCTGAATGGTACGATTAATAAAAAATGCATTGCTTCGGTAGTGTGGGAGCAATGCAGCATGATCATATGAGCAATTTAGTGACAACTTTTACAGATGATTTTCAGCAAATCACTTTTTCCCCAAAAAAAAATATTTTTGGCTGTTGAAACGTTCTTTTTGGTTTATTATTCTGTGAATAATACACCTATGTAATCACTCAACAAAAATTTTTTATAACACCCCCTCAAAATTTTGCTTCCTCACTACCGAAGGTAGGAAGCCTTGGATTCGTGATTGAGTAAAAAAATGTATGTCCTCCAAAATGAAAATTTCCACTACCATTTTGCATTTCAGACATCAAGGAACATTTCTGGTTCCGTGTCTGTCTGTGGTAATTCCTTGTAAAGCCCATAACTACCCGAAATAATGGTCGAAATGGGCTGCAATTTGGAGGGTAGGTGCGAGTTGGGTCACAGATGGTCCCGTACCAAAATCATTGGAAAAGCACCGCAACTTTCGTCTGCGCACGCGCAAACGTGAAGTACATGGAACGCCCGTAACTACCCTAAATATCGTTGAAATGAGTTCAAATTTGGAGGGTCGATCAGGAATAATACTTCGATCGTTTCATATGAATTTCATTGGAATCGTAATGTAACTTTCGTCTGCGCATGCGCGAAAATGAAATGTGACAATTTCCTTGTAACGCTTCTTAACTATGCAAAAAATAGTCGTAAAGAGCTGCAATTTTGAGGGTACACGCGGGTTGGGTCGCAAATGGTCCCGTTTCAAAATCATAGAAATCGTCTGCGCATGCGCAAACGTGAAACACTTGAAACGCCCATAACTACCTTAAATATCGTTGAAATGAGTTCAGATTTGGAGGGTCGATCAGGAATAATACTTTGATAGTGCCTTATGAATTTCATTGGAATCGTAATGTAACTTTCGTCTGAGCATGCGCGAACATGAAATGTTGACCATTTTTTTATAACGCTTCTAACTACGCGAAAAATAGTCGTATAGAGGTGAAATTTTGGGGGTACACGCGGGTTGGATCGCAGGTGATCCCGTTTCAAAATCATGGAAATAGTTTTTTGTGCGTATGCGCAAACGTGTTATACTTGAAAAGCCCATAACTCAACCTTAAATATCGTTGAAATGAGTTCAGATTTGTAGGATGGATCTGGAATAATACTTTGATAGTTCCATATGAGTTTAATTGGACTCGTACTGTAACTTTTGTCTGCGCATGCACTAACATGAAGTGTTGACCATTTCTTTGTAACGCTTCTAACAACGCGAAAAATAGCCGTAGAGAGCAGAAATTTTGAGGGTAAACGCGGGTTGGATCGCAGATGGTCCCGTATCAAAACGAAACTACCCAAATGTTATTATACGTTCATGTGATTGAGGTGAGGAAGCTATACTGCCTGCTCGAATAGGGAGATGTTTTTCTTTTACGTTTCAAGGTGCGTAGATTCCAAAAATGTAATGTCCGCCCGCCGTATCATACACAACTACTTCAATTTCGGTACAAAAAATTCGTTCTTTCGCACACACGCTCCATTTGGGCCCTAGTTGTGTCTCAAAACTTCGCAGCCCGATCAGAATATATCCAAGGGCATTACAGGTGAAATTTTTTGTGTGTGTGTTTTAGTAACATAAGCTTGTGAGTGAGGTATCGTTTTCCATGTTTTTTAGAACAAGGGGACCGAATATGAAGTCAATTTTGACCAGAGTGGAAGATCGAGGTTCTAACGAACTTTCAGCCTTACATTCACGTTAAAATTAGGTCTAAAACCGTCGTTCGTCCGCACACAGTTTGGGTCCCCATTTGGGAACAAATTTGGTGCCTAGTTATGCTCCGAAGCTCGGCAGCCTGATCAAAATACAGCCAGGGGTGTTATGAGGGACAAATGGATGTGAAAATAGGGGTTTTCGAGGTTTTTTTAAAGGTTTTGGTGAACATGAGCTTGTGAGGTATCGTTTTCCATGTTTTTTAGGGCGAGGCGACCGAATATGAAGCTGATTTTGACCAAAGATTGAAGAATTGGGGTTGTAACGCAGGTTCAGCTCCCAAAATTCGTTTTTTGTGAGTCAAAAACCTGGGAAATTGTCTGAAATCACCATAAACCTTCATAATAACACTGGAAGTAGTTTCAACAGGTGAATCAAGACAATTAAATGGCACTATCAATGATCAAAGATGATTTTTCAAAAACAGGAACTTATATCGTGTTTTTGGGGCCCAAAATTGGTGGAAACCATCAACAATAGCTATTTCAATAATTGCACATGAAAGAAACAACAAAATATATTTCCAGCATTTCTGTAGGTATGTTTAATAGAATAATAAACCCATGTGACTAGGACTTCGCAGTGTTTTTCTTTCTCGAGCCTTAATTCCATACCTACCACTTTGGAGCATTTATATACGTTTTTAGTAATCTGAGCCATTTTTACAAATTTTTGACCCACATTTTATTTTAAAATCATTGCCTTAATTCCATACTTTGGGTCATTTCTGTACATTTTTAGGAATTTAAGCCATTTTTACAGATCTTTGACCCGCATTTTGTTTAAATCACTGAACTCCTTTCGTTTGCCACTGCAAACTTTCCTAACCTTTTGCTACTTTGGAAGCACTGCTGCATCTCACATCGTCATGGAAGACAAAATTAAAAATTCCCATTCATGATAGACTGACCACATGAGTGAATTTTCAAAGTACCATCCTATAAAAAGGTCGGTGATTTAACTGCAATTTTTCCTGGTCTGGGTCTCCTTCCCAGACCAGGTGCCCATAATAACAGGTGCATCCGAAGGTTGCGGATAGTGGAACTCTCTGAGGAAAGGATCCCTCGATAAGGATGGACCTTGACAAGGCCCCAACACGATAAAACGGTACGACAGCATGGAATAAGCACTAGTCGGGAGATACGGATCTTTATGCCTCCAGTGGCGACCATCTAAGAGGTAGGAGACCCTGCCACAAGGCTCCCTGGTCCTCCCCAGGTTAAAGGATGGTGTCAGGGTGTAGTGCTACAGATCCTAGGCACCCCGTAAAAACCACATTTTTAGGAAATCAGACGACAAAGGAAAAAGGAGGTTGATACTTTTCGGTACAGACTCATCTAATGGTGTAACAAGTGGAAACCGATATGAAGCTGGAGCACCGCACTACACCAGCTTGAAAAACATTAGGCCAACATAGTGGCTCTCCAGGAGACCCAACGGCTCTGCCAAGGCGTCCTGGAGAGGAAGGATTGGAACTAGTTCAACAGATATCACAAAAAGCCGCACGTCTTTGGTACAGGACTTATAAGGAGGGTTGAACATTAATTTTCAACTTTTTTCGTTCCCTAACGCCAGAACATTTTTCACTTCCTCCTCTCCACATAAATAGGCAAAACTGACGAACTGACTAGTATTCTATCTAGGGCCTGATGATGATGTCCTTACATCAAAAGAGCTCGCCTCCTGTACTCGACCAGCTAGTGACAAAGTTTTCCTCCGGAAGGTATGGTAATTCTACCTAATTTTGGTTTATTATTCTGTGAATAATACACCTATATATTCGCTCAGCAAACAATTTTTTTAACACCCCCCCCCCACCATCAAAATTTTTTCTTTTACGTTTCAAGGTGCGTAGATTCCAAAAATGCGATGTCCGTCCGCCGTATCATCCACACCTTCATTTTCGGTTTAAAAAATTCGTTCTTTCGCATACACGCCCTAGCATTTGGGCCCTAGTTGTGTCCCGAAACTTTGAAGCCCGACCGGAATATACCCACGGGTGTTATGGGTGAAAAATGGGTGTAAAAATAAGGTTTTTTGGTATTTTAGTAATATGAGCTTTCGAGGTATCATTTTCGATGTTTTTTAGGGGGAGAAGACCGAATATGAAGTCAGTTTAGACCAAAGAGTGAAGAACTGAGGTTATAACGAAGGTTCAGCTCCCAAAATTCATTTTTTATGAGTCAAAAACCAGGGAAATTGTCTGAAATCACCGTCAATTTGTGTAATAACACTATAAAAAGTGTCAACAGGTGAATCAAGACAATTAAATGGCACTATCAATAATCGAAGTTAATTTGAAAAAAAAGGAAAGGAAAAAGAGCATAATTTGTATTTCTGGGGGCCAAAATTGGTGGAAACCGTCAGAAATAGCTATTTCAATTATTGCACATGAAACAAACAATAAATGAACAGCGAACATTTCTGTAGGTATGTCCAATAGAATAATAAACCCATGTGACAAGGATTTTGCAGTGTTTTAGTTTCAAGGCTGCACCCCTAATAGCCCAGTGAAGTTAGACAAATATACTGAAAAAATCCCGGACTTTTGAAATTTGACAAGGTTGTTGGTTGGTATCTACAGTACATCATACTAAAAGCCCTGGAGGTTGGTGGTGGAGGCACTGTTCAAACGCGGGTTTCCCAAGTTTTGCGAGTATCTCTGTAAATATCAATCCTAGTGAAAGAAGGTCCCATTCATTTTTGTCACAGTATCAATACTCTCAAAGTTATAGGCTTGACAAGTTCTCGTATTTACTAGGGACCAGGCTTATTGTAGTTTTCTCCTTTCTACTGACGATTTCGAACACACCCATTCGTGTATTATATCCCAACAGAAATAAGCAGCAGGCAGCAGTCATAATGTACCTACCTATCTTTCCAAGTGGAATGAGGAAGGGTGTGGTAGGGAAGTGTGACCACAAAGTTCGGTCCAGGGGGTTCTACTGACCAGCAAAATGCGGGAAAGTGGTAGTTGACTAACATAACGCTGTTGGTCAACTACCTATAAAGCTTGGCGTCCGCTAGGCCAGTGAGGCACGGCCAACACGACGCCGAAAGCTCGAAGTCCGTCTACTATAGGGCGAAACTATGGGGCGGATCAGATGTACTTTACCACAATGATCTGCGAGCTCTGCACATCTTGAACAAAATTTTTCTGAAGATGAAGAAATGTTTGTATTTGCAGCAGCACTCGAGTCTGAAGAGGAAAAGGAAATGGGTTCATGAGATCAACACAAAACGTCAAAATTAGGAGAATTTCACCATCTTTTTGAAGACCAATTGAAAGACAGGAATAAGTTCATGAAATATTTCAGAATGACACAGGAAAAATTTCTTGAACTCAATTTAATCAAGTCGCGAGTGCCGAGTGTTAGGTACCAAGGATGGCACCGAGGTCGGAAATTTTCTGCCCTGACCTCCATTCATCAGGTCGGTGGGGCGGCGCTGCGCAAGTCGACGTCGCGCCGCGCCACTCTACCGACCCAGTGGACGGGATCTCATTCATTTTACATTACATTTCTAGAACATGATTTTGGCGCCGCGTCGCGCTGCTCTGTCCGACCAACCTAGTGGACACCAGCTTTAATTGGCCATCGAGCATTGTTAGACTTGAATTTGGACTCAAACTTTTCGCAATCCAAATACTAACCTCTAGTCAAAAACCATCAAACTAGTATTTTACCAACTTTTGGAGGCATTATTATAATATAATAATTATTATAATATTAGTTTTCCCGAAGTACTTGTACAAGTTGGGATCTTGCACGAACAGCAGTTTGAGGACACACACAAAAAAAAGGCACCTATTTGGTTTCAAACCAAAGGACAAATGCAGACAATCTGCGCTTCAAAAATTTTTCTCAATATATGTATTGGACACTCCGAAGTTATTTGTATTTCTGACACGCTGTACCTACAGTGTCAAAGGGCGGCAGCTCAGGTCTTCATATGGAAGAATTCGCTCACCCATGAACGATCAAATGTATTTTCCTGTTCAGTAGGATCCCCAGGACAATAATTACAAGCAGGGGCGTTGCGTCCATAAGGCCACCTGGGCCCCTGCCCCGGCACCCAAAACCACTGGGAGTTTAAAAAAAAGCCAACCATTGTTCAGTTGGCATTTGAATTTCCCTCCGTACACTGTAACTAGCATTTTTCACAAAGTTCAACAGCAACTTGCCAGATTTCTCTTGCTATGGATATTCAATATTCTAGTAGAGCATCCATGGTGGTTCCTTCTTGTTATCACCATAGACCAAGCATGCTATCGGAATAAAGCGACACCACGCGACTCTTCTATTTTTATCCTGTAGTTTTATGTGGTTTGTGGATTGATCGGTCGTCGTAACACAAAAATAACTACCTAGCTTCTCCATTCAAGTAGGTACCGGCTGTTGTTTTGTTGTATTTTAGTTTACTATATTTTTGGAACACATGAGTTCGGTGGCTAGCTAATTTGCAGTAGGTACTAGAAATTGTCGATGTTTTCGTACTACGATAGAGTGTTGATTAAAAGAGATAAGCAGACAAATCTGTTGGTTTTGTGTTCTGGTTTGGTGCCCCACAGTTTTCAGAGCCCACGCGCCGCTATTGATCAGAAGAGAAAACATGGTGCGCGATTTTTGCAATCTCAATCACACCCACTGCCTACACTACTTACATCACATAGAGTACGTTGTGGCACACCTCCCCTCCCGTATCATTCCTCATCATCACCATTTCTTGGACTGTAATTCATTTTTGTAGTGTTGTTGTGTTTCATTTTTGTATTCATTTTTGTATGTTTGAAATAATTATTAGGAAGGAGAAAACTGCAATAACTCTTATGACAACTTACCAACCCTATAACTTTGAGAGCACATAGGGACGTGGGAGCGTCACTAGACAGCACGCCAAGAAAACCGAAAAACTCGAAGCGACTAAGAACACTACTTGTTCTGTCATTTAAGCAGTGATTGTATTCCCCCCTCCCCCCCCAACCATAACAAGGCCCCCTGAGGAAGTATACCAAATTCCAACACTTGGGACGATCAGGTGCCAGAGTTATGAAAGTCTGAAAATCTATTGTTTCAAATTTTTCTGGTTCTGTCACAGGGCCACAGCCTCAAAGATATAATGGAGCTAAAATTTTTCATACACATTCGTTATGCTCCAAGGGACTGCCTTTTGTGCAATCCCCCCGCCCCCACCCACCATTTTTGCTCTCCAAACGAGAAGCTCCCTCCAAACAACGCTGTAAGAAATTTCAAGGTGGGGGGGGGGGGGGGGGGGTTTCTATACACACATACAACAGAGCGGGAAGGAACAGGCTTAAAGATGCACATCCAAGCACCGAGCATGCTACATTGGTGGGCTAAGTGGATATAATCCTTTTTTTCGACTGAGGAGGTTTCCTTGGTGGGTAAATGTGTACAACGGGGGGGGGGGGGGGGATTTTGCTTTCTCACTACCGAAGGTAGGAAAGCCTTATATATGTGCAAAAAAAGAACAAAAGCAACTGTCCTCAAAATCAAAGCTTCCACTTACTTTTTGCACTTCAACATTTTCTGACCAATTCTGGTTCAGAGTCTGTCTGTCTGTGGTCAGTTCCTTATCCCAGGGAAAACTATACGGAATTATGGTCCTATTTTGATGACACTTTCAGGGATTGTTCGGGTTAGCACCAAGATGGTCCCCTGTGAACTTCATTGCCGTCGGACCAGTGGTAGTGTGCACATGCGAAAACTTGAATATCACGAAACAACGATTTCTCAGTTCCTAATGGACCAATTTCGCTCAAATGCGGAGGGCAGCAGGGGGTGGCTTCAAGACTACTGCCTATGAATTTCGTCGTGATGGGATCAGTGATAGCCATTATGCATTCACAAACCTGACATTTGTTGTCACAGGCTACCTACTCGTACTAGAACAATTCTTGTGAAACTTCAGGGATTGTCCTGGTTTACCCCTAGACAGTTCTCTATGAATGTCAGTGCTGTTGGGCCAACGGTAGCGTGTGGGCATGCCTCGATGAATCATCTTTTAACCAGTGATATGATACATCCATGTTACAATAAGTGACGAAGCTATACTGTCCACCCAACTTGGCAGACGTTTTTGAGAAATGAAATTAGATCTATCCTTTGACACCAACAGAACTGCCCTACGCATCCCTACCCCCCACCACCTGGTCTACCAGCCCACTGTGACGTCAGAATTGGTGGAACCTTTGCAAAATCATAGAAAAAGAACTACTTATCATAAGACAGTGCGGCTGGTGTCTACGTTCTCAGAATGGAATCAGATTTCATTAAAAAATTATATAAACAGCTTTTGTGACCCATGCACATATCCTGTTATGGAGTTACATGCAAAATGCTGGGTTCACATGGGTTTATTATTCTATAGAACATACCTACAGAAATGTTAGCTGTTCATTTATTGTTTCTTTCATGTGCAATAACTGAAATACATGTTTTTGATGGTTTCCACCAATTTTGGCCCTCGAAAACATGAATTAGGCTCCTTTTTCTCTCTTTTTTTGAATCATCTTTGATCACTGATTGTGCCACTTAGTTGTCTTGATTCACCTGTTGATACGACTTCTGGTGTTATTATACAAATTTATGGTGATTTCAGACAATTACCCAGGTTTTTGACCCATGCAAAATGAATTTTGGGAGCTAAACCTTCGTTACAACCTCAATTCCCCACTCTTTGGGTCAAAACTGACTTCATATTCGGTCTTCTCGCCCTAAAAACATGGAAAAAGATACCTCAAGCTCATGCTCACTAAAACCTCAAAAAACCCATTTTTTCCCTCATAACACCCCTGGGTGTATTCCGATCGGGCTGCCGAGCTTCGAAGCACAACTAGGACTCAAATGGAGCCTGTGTGGGAAGAACGACGATTTTAGACCAAAATTTAACGTAAATTTAAAACTGAAATTTTGTTAGAACCTTAATTATTCGCTTGTTGGTCAAAATCAAATTCATATGGTAAAAAACATGGAAAACGATACCTCAGAAGCTCATGCTACTAAAATACCAAAAAGCTGTATTTTTACACCCATTTTTCACCCTCAACATCCCTGGGTATATTCCGATTGTGCTGCTAGTTTCGGGACATAACTAGAGCCCAATTGGAGCCTGTGTGCCAAAGAATTTTTTGGACCGAAAATACAGAAGATACGGATGATAGGGCGTATGGCGGTCGGACACTGCATTTTTGGAATCTACGAACCTTGAAACGTAAAAATTTTTTGAGGGGGCGAAAATTTTTTTGCTGAGCGAATACATAGGTGTATTACTCACAGAATATTAAACCAAAACCATGGGAAAACCACCTCTGAAAAGCCCCCCCCCCCCCCTCAATCTCCACCGCCAGGGCTTTAATTATGATGTAATGTAGGTCCTACACAACAACCACACCTAATTTCATATCTCCAGGAGGCTGCGTAAATTATGACCAGTTCGATATTCAGGACCCTAACAAGGGTTGATTTGATAGGCGCCAATATACATCCAAGGTTTATTTTTTTCTTCAAAATAACCATGTGATGGTAAAAATAACTACGCTATAGACAGGCAAGTGAGGCTCAATTCTCAGCCAGGTTGAAAGGACTAAATGAAAATCATTCGCCTAACTAGCAAAATAACGAAAAAGCGTTCTCGACCCCCCCCCCCCCCTCCCACCAAGGCGACAAAGCAGAACAGCAGATAAGTATACTTACATAAACAGACTCAACTCTCTTCAAATGGCAATGGCTGCAAAGGGCATTCAGCTAAAAACTCAGAGACAAAGTCTGGATCCACCGCTCTGAAAATGATTATCCAAGTTGAATACAAAGGTAACATTAAAGAAATACTCTGTAGGTATTTGAAAACTCATCATGAATATAGTGATGGGCTCTTTTCCAATAATATTCAACTATTTGAATTATCTTTAATATCTATCTGAGGGGTGAGTCCGTGACCGAATTATGAATATAACCAGGTTAAAGGATCTTGAGAGGCGGTCAGAATGTAGACTTGTTTCTAAGCCGACGTTTCGGCAAATTTATTTGTCATTCAGGGCTAAAAACCAACAGGAATCCGAAAATGAATGACCATTTATTTTGAAGGAACTATATGAACTATATAGTATACCTAAAACTAACGGTACTAGCTAGGCTACGGATAGATAATAGGTATATATTATAAAGTTAAACAGAATAGAAGAGTAGGTACGGACAGGTTAGTAGTGTTTTCTTATGTTTATTACAATTTTAGGAATGATTGAGTGATAAAAGTGCGAGCTAGAAATAATATTCATTGTGACATTCCTGGAAACTGTTATGGGGGTGGGTGAACTATGGCATGAAGATGATAAGCCACAGTTTCTAGGTATGTCACAATGAATATTATTTCTAGCTCGCACTTTTATCACTCAATCATTCCTAAAATCGTAATATATATAAGAAAACACTACTGACTGTACCTACTCTACTCTGTTACACTTTATAATACATACCTATTATTCCTTGGCTAGCTAGTACCGTTAGTTTTAGGTATACTACCTATATAGTTCATATAGTTCCTTCAAAATAGTCATTCACTTTCGGATTCCTGTTGTTTTATAGCCCAGAAGATGGCAAATATATTTGCCGAAACGTCGGCTTAGAAACAAGTCTATATTCTGACCGCCTCCCAAGATTCTACAACCTGGTTTAATATCTACCATAACTTTTAATACCAGGTTGACATCATGAGCATTCCTGAACTGTTGCTTCATAGCTGTCTATATATTCCAACAAATCAACGATTCGATAATTTACACAATAATCTGAAGCAACAGCTTCTTCGGTGTTCATCAAACCTGGGTTATAAACTGGGCTTTATCCTGTAATAATACAGTAGTGATGTCAGGTAATTTCCGAGGTACTGATAGTTTTAATAACTATTTGAAAGCACTACTTCATTTTTAAAACAGGTGTCTGAAGAAGGGGTATTAATTAATCTATTATACATGTGAAGTCAAGATGGGGGAAGTGTGGAAACCAATTCTTGGCTTAGAATCCCATCAATTCTGGCCATGAAATGGAGGGGAGATTCCACCGATGTATATCGACGGGCAATACCCATTGGTTCGGAATTTAGCCAATTATGGCTAAGCGAGTTTTAATCGTGGCATTGATAGCTGGTGAGAAAAATTGGATGGGTTGGTAGCAATAGCATGTTTTCAATTTTTTGCGCATAACTACTAAATGGTGCTTCCTGCGGTAATAAGCACGCCTAGAGAATTAAAGGCCATAAAACAGGGATATAAAGAGCAGACGCTCCAGGCCCTTACTAACCTAATTTCACCCTTCAAGCCCAATTTTAACCACGAGGAGGTCACTCATAACGACTGGGTGCTCAGATCCGTAGGTGCATAGGAAACTACAAGTACATACGTAGGTACCTCAGTGCATTCAATAGCTCCCATTTCTGGCGCAGAGTCCAGGTGCAAGTCCACTCTATAACGAATTTGAGGCGGCACTGAAAAATCGATGGATGAGGGCTTTCTGATGGGGCTTCATCCGCCCTTACCGGTGGCAAGCCGTTAAGGTTACTCTCGCTCCGAAACTGCTCAACCAGTATAGGCAAAAAATCGGATCTCTGGAGTGTGGAAAACTCCCCAAACCATTGAAGTATGTATCTCAACTGTCCAGGGAAATTTGGACGGGGTACGTTGCTTCCTGAGGCTGCCATGGCAATTCAAACCTGTAACAGTAAAGTGAAGAACAACAAGTTAGCTCATCAACAGGGTCGTAATGATGATGTAATAACAGAGGGTAATATGATCACGAAAATTATATCTTGTGTTTCCAAAACAAAAATCATGAGATAAATCATAAGAAAGTTCCAATCATGCAGCATGACCATATGAGAAAATTTTCATAGAACCATCTTATTCCATTTATGGTGACTTGAGCCATTTATCTCGAACCACTAAAAGAAAAAAGATCCACCATCGAAATGGTCATTTCAAGTCTTGAGCCACCATATAACTTTCGGCAATTTGTAGCGATTTACGACCCACAAAACCACAAAATGACCCATTTCTTCAATCTAAAATGTCTCATCATCGGAACCATTCTTTCATTTGTAATAACGAACACTTTGGCGAATTTCTGAATTATTTATCTCTTGTAAAAGGTCAGATATCATCTGGAGTGACATATCCATAGCTATTAGTGTTTTAGTCCATCAGCAGACTGTTCATGAGGAACTGAATTACAACATACTATTAGTATTCATCGTTAATTTTAGCGAATTTTCGAAGAAAAGGAAGCTATTGTTCTCGGTCCAAAATTTTTAAAACTCGAATTTCCGAAAGATTTTTATACCAAAATCCGTTTCAGACCATCCTGAATTCACTGCCGAAAGACACCAAAAATTATATGTATATATACCTATATATATTTATATATTTATATATGTATGTGTCATTCCAGACGATAACTCTCTAAAGAATTGAGATAAAAAGTTCAAATTTGAACGAAAAATCTGTCTTGGCAATCGACAGGCTAAGTTCGAAGATGGGCAGAATCGGGTCACTCTAAGGGGGAGTTTTAGGGGGGGGGGGGGGGGGGGGGGAATTACCCATAAATTCCCAAAATGAAAAAGTCTGACAAGTGACACCTCATTTTAAAGGTTTTTGTACGCTGAACACGATGGTGAAATCAGAATTGCGATATCTCATTCCATTCTCAAACTGGAGCACTTTGAAGATGAAGGAACGTGGTTATTTCTTGAGATGTTCTTCCTGGTTCGTCTGCTCTAATCTGATAACGGAATGGGATATCGCAATTCTGACTTCACCATCGTGTTCAGCGTTGGAAAATCTACAAACCGAGGTGTTACTCGGCAAAAAATGGAACAAAAAATTTGTTACGTATCCAATAGCTACTCTTCTGGTATTCAAAACATTTTTGATTTCCCCCTCCCCCTCCTTCCACCCCAAATTTTACTTTGCGTAAAACTACTCCTGTTTTAATTTTGTATGGTATCAAGTTGGGAAAACATTGGCCGAAAATTAATTTTCAGAAAATTTTAGGCGGAGGAAGATGCCAAAAACTTCGAAAATTCGCTCTTATAGCCATGCTGCATGACTGTGGTTTTTTCAAGTATTCATAGTTAATTCGTTAATTTTTCAGCTACTTTTTGGAAAACCCATGATGTTAAAGGTCCTCACACACTAGGCGGGAACAGAACAGGAACAGGACGGGAAACAGCCGTGGGACGCGGATCGTATTTTTTTGCTTCTGTGTATTTGAACAGAGATAAGCACACTAGGTGGGACGCGGCGGTCACGGCATGGGACAGGAACAGGACGGGTTGCGGCGCGATCGCTCTCAAACGAAAAACGGCGCTTCCTGGCACGGGACATTCTCCCTCCACCGTCCAAATTTTCTCCACGTTCACGCCCGCCTTCCCCGCGCTCGCCTTCAACACGCTCGCCTTCCCCACGTTCACCCTCACACCAGTGGGGGAAAGAGTGTTGAGGAAGGTCCTGACTGGTGTGGGTATAGGCGCAGGACGGGACAGCGGCAGCCAGCCGCATCCCGCGTCGTGTCCTATCCACGGCGTTTCCTGTCCTGTTCCTGCATAGTGTGCGAGAACCTTAATACAGTTACCGGGAGAGCCGAAACCCATGATTTCTTCTTGTTATCTCAGTAATTACATACTTGGAAAGTAAGCACAATTTCGTTTTAATAAATGAATAAAGACAGTAAAACCTTTCAACTAAGATGCAACAGGTCTAATACACAGAAGCCTACTGCGTTCTGAGTGCTCATAATATGCTATGCCTGAGCCAGTGGCTGAGCGTGTTAACACTCTGTCACTTGGCGGTTAGGACAGGGATACGGTAGAAGATCAAATTATTCAGCGCCATCTACCAAGGTAATGAAGAAATGCGGTACCTACTTGCTGTTTCAATAAGTAGGGTGATGAGTCACAGTGAAAGATGTTGCCACCGAAATGTCAGAATATCTGTAACAATAGGAAAACGAATTGATCAGTACCACTTCAGTTGCTGCAATTGACACTAGGCGAGCTGCTGGCTATGCGTGACGTCACCATACCAACAAGGAGTATCCATGACTTCTGTTTATATTACTTTCCCGTTTTTAAATTAAAGTAGAATCCATTCTAAGAGTTTTGAGATCAACCGCACTCTCCTACCATGAAAAGCTCTTTTTCCATGAGCTTTCGACAAGTGACGCTATTGCCCAGTGTGACGTCACTTGTAGTAACTTTGACAGCTCATGGAAAAATAACTATTCATCGTAGGAGTGTGGCTGATCTCAAAACTCTTAGAATGGAACATACTACTTTCATTCAAAAATACAAACGGAAGGCATGGGTACGCCTCACTGCAAAACCTGCTCAATTATCAACTTTTGTTCTGCTCACTACAAGTTCCTGGAGTAATTTCCAGGGAGCTCAGAAATTTTCAAGAAAGGTTCATCAACAGGGTGGTCAAGAAATAACAAATAGATTCTTCTTCCCTTTCATTATTGAATCCAAGATAGATTTCACAAATCCAAAATATCCCTGTTCCAGAATTTTGGTTTATTATTCTGTGAATAATACACCTATGTATTAGCTAAGCAAAATTTTTTCTTAAACCCCCTCAAAATTTTCTTCTTTTGCTTTTCAAGGTGCGTGGATTCTAAAACTGTCATGTCTGTCCACCGTATCATCCATGTCTACTTAATTTTCTGTCTAAAAAAATTGGTTCTTTTGCACATAGGCTCCATCTGGGCCCTAGTTGTGTCCCGAAACTGCAGCCCAATCGGAATATACCCAGGGGTGTTATGGGTGAAAAATGGGGGGTAAAAATTTTTTTTTTTTAGTAGTGTTGCGTTCTTGTAACATGAGCTTGTGAGGTATCGTTTTCCATGGTTTTCAGGACGAGGAGACCAAAAAATATGAAGTAGATTTTGACCAGAGTGGGAAATTGAGGTTCTAACGCAGTTTCAGCCTTAAATTTACGTTAAAATAGGGTCTAAAATTGTTTTTATTCCACACACAGTTTGGGTCCCAATTTGGAACATACTCGTATTTGCGTCCTAGTTGTGCTCCGAAGCTCGGCAGCCCACTCGGAATACACCCAGGGGTGTTATGGGTGGGGGGGGGGGGGGAATGGGTGTAAAAATAGGGGGTTTTCGACGTTTTTGTGAGGTTTTAGTGAACATGAGCTTGTGAGGTATCGTTTTCCATGATTTTTAGGGCGAGAAGACAGAATATGAAGTTGATTTTGACCAACGAGTGAAGAACTGAGGTTGTAACGAAGATTCAGCTCCAAAAATTCATTTTTCATGAGTCAAAAAACGTAAGAAATTGTTTGAAATTACCATAAACTTGTATAACACTACAAGCGGTATCAACAGGTGGATGAAGACAAATGAATGACTATAAATGTTCAAAGATAATTTAAAAAAACAAGGAGCCTAATTCGTGTTTTGGGGGGCCAAAATTGGTGGAAAACATCAAAATAACTATTTCAATTATTGCACATGAAAGAAACAATAAATGAACAGCCAACATTTCTGTAGGAATGTCCAACAGAATAATAAACCCATGTGATGAGGACTTTGCAGCGTTTTGATATAGAATCACAAATGCGCACTTCTGAGCAATCAAACCAACTTCTTTATTTCAAACGAAGATTTTCAATCACAAATTCGGATTCTACCTGGAGATTTTTTGTTCAATTTTAGGAAAATGGATGCACTAAACATTTTGGACCCATTTCAATAAGATTATTTGCAATGGCAATTCACTAAAAATGTCTACACTATCAGTTCCCATCCCTTCAACCCCAATCCCCGGCTCCATCCTCTCTCACACAAGGGCTATGGTCTCCTAGGTGTACCTGGGAGAAATAAGAGATGCCTACATTGTCTATCTAATGCCATTCTCTCCACTTTCAAATAAGCGAAACCTTGACTAGGAGAGTGGGAGCCCCCTCCTACCCACAAGGGGTGTGATTTTTAACTTAATTTCCCCACCTAGTTGTGACAGTGGACCCGTGAGTCCCCCCCCCCCCACCCTATACCAGCGAGATTATCACCAGTTAACAAGGGATATTGATTAGGCTTCCCCAAGCGACCCCGTCTTCACCGGATCAACAAACTACCCGAGATCAGCCACACTGTTACACTCCTCCCCACACGACATACTGCTGGTTATCAGAAGTCTGAGAGGGAAAGGGAGAATGAAAAGTAGTATGAATTCTGGTTCAGGAAAGGACATCTGAACAACTTCAAGGTGACTAACCTCCATCGTACTGGTACTACCTCAATAATTTATTGGTGGAGAAAAGCTCCTACATAAGAGTATCGGCGGAGAAAAAATGTTGTCAGAGGTTGTTGTCCAGTGAATTGTGCGTACCTGGGCAACCTCTAGGTGATCAACCTCCATCGTTAGGACGGAACAACTACCGGGACTTGCAAATTGGGACACTGCATGGTTCGCTGTAAAATGAGCTCAATATATTTTAATTATATTGACACTCTAAAGAGAAAAATAGGGGTGGGGAAGCCAACAGATGGACGTACTATCAAAGGGACAGGATGTTTGTAAAATAATTCTTCTGGAAACCTTTGCGCTTATCCTTCTGGTAAGCCCACAAAACGTGGATGGAGTATGGTGAATTACTCAGCGCATACTACCAAACCTCACTGTGCTACCATGTGACAGAGTGAAAGGAGATAGAGGTGGACCCTCGAGCCCCCCCCCCCCCCCCCTCTCACGACCAGCTACATTAACACCAGTTAACAAGGGATATCGATTAGGCTTCCCCAAGCGACCCAGTCTTCACCGGACCAACAAACTACCCACTGCCACTGACACTGTCAAGTTAAGAGGCCTCAAAAAATCAGTACCTGATACCTATCTCGTCCACTGCCATCGTTTCCACCTTCTAATAACCTAAATCTCCATCTCTGGATCCAACATCCCTCCGACGAGGACTATGGCTGCCTACTTATACCCCTCCCCCTCCAAGTTTAGAGGCTCTCAAAAAATTAGCGATACATACATCGACAACTGCCATTTACCACCCCTTCACCTTTCGCAGCCTGGATCCTCCGCTCCACCCACCCTCCGACAAGTTTCCTAAGGTGGTGGGGCTATGGTTTCCCAGGATGCAGAAGCCTCACGAATTTAGAGGTTGACAATTTGTGTCGCTATTCAACTTCAGTTACCTCGGTACCCGGCATGCCACCACCGTCCCTCTGGCACGGGCTGTGGCCTCCTGCCTGTATGCCTATGCCCCTCAACCTCCAAGTTCAGAAGGCCCCACAAAATCAGTGACACCTACCTTGTCCATTGCCATCCTCCCCTCACAAGCGAAACCTCGATCCCCGGCTCCACCGCCCCATCCATAAGGCCTAATTACACCTACCGAGTAGCTATGCCGAGTACTGTCTGGGCCGATTACACTGCGATTTACTCGGCCGAATGCACTGTCTCGGCCCAGCACTCGGCAGGTGCAATTGGGGCTATAAGGTCTACGGCCTCCTCCATATACCCCTCCTCATCCTTCTGAAAAATGGTTAGTCCGCCTTCATTCAACTGATGAACTATTATTCTAAATGAAACACGTCATACGGCTAAAGTTGTAGAGCTCAGATTCTGCGTTCAGAGCACCCCAATTTTTAATAAAAATCATTATCCACAGCATAGAACGACCCTACTAAATCAGTGTCTTACTCCAATAGGAATTCAGTGATCCACGCAGAAGGTGAAACAGGGAAATCATTTTCAGCGTTTGTTCAGCGCTACACCTACGAATTCCTCATTATTCAGAGTACCCAAGATTTGTTAGAACATGGAGGAAACTACAGTATACTGAACCATCCAATGGCTCCGGCGGCTCTTTCGTGTATTGCCCCCTTTATACGGACTCGGGCGAAATAAACCCCCAGGGACAATTAAAAACGGATCCCCCGTGTATGCCCAGCTTAAGGTCTATGGCCTCTCCCACATGACACCCCACCTCCTCCAAGCTTAGAGGCTTTCACAAAATTAGTTCATCATTAGTACATTAGGGAACGACCTCGAAAACTCTCTTCAGACGATGTCGAGGAAGACATAAAGACTAGGAGCAAGAAGGTGGCGCAACTAAATACAGGAAAGGGAGTAGTGTAGAGCTGTAGAGCAAATTTAGTAGTAATACTGTGTCCCATATCGCTACTATTGAATTTGACTTGTGAAACGCTCATAACCACCCGACAAAAATGGTCTAAAAGAGCTGAACATGGAGTGTACCGAAGATTCGGGAGAATCTCATGAGGCTGCCTAAATTCAGACAGAGCCAAGAAAATCGGTGGAATACAATAGAATGGATGTTATTTCATCTTACATATTCTACCGGATGATTCTGTTTAATACTGTCAATAATAACTGCTGTAAATACGAGCAGCTAATGCGACAACTTAGTTCATTACATTGTGAACTACAGCAATAACAATTGACAAATATTTCAATGCAAACTTACTTGAATTAACAGGGGTTTTAGCTTGAGATATCCGAGAAGTTTGACGACAGCGCTACCGCTAGATCAAGTTGCCTGGAGCGATCCCAGGAAAGCAGAAAGAACAAGAAGAGAAAAGTGACCCGTTAGTTAACGGGTTTTCACTTCACCTGAGACGCGGTGGTTGAACGATGAACCGAAGCCATACACAAAACACAAAATGACGTACAGATAACACAGATAACCTGAACTCCATGCAGATTAAGCCTAACTCCATGACCAAGCTCATGGACACTAAAGACCGACCTCATTTGTCACCAGCGAACCTAGTGAAGAATAAGAAGACCAAGTTCTACCAGGAGTGTTTTTGCCAGAATGAAAGTCTTGGCAGCATAGGTGGTCAGCTAGGGCCTTGGTTTTGGTTTATTATTCTGTGAATAATAGGGGGCCTATTCACTAAAATAGACAGTGGAAAGAGATTATCTATTTTGAAAATCTCCCGCGAGAGATAGTCTCCCCTGGGAGACAGTCTCTTCCAATGTCTCCCGGGTTCGTCTACTTTACTGAATAGCTCCAGAGACCTTGACAAAGAGATATGGATCCTAATACACGAAAATGCCATAGTATCCATGAAGTGCGATATGTTTGAGCCCCTGGGAGTTCAATTCCTTAATAATGAACGCATTTCTTAGTAATACCTATTCAATGGGTAATTGGGTACCTACCTACCTCAATCCATACTTGGACGTTTTTACTCACGAATCGGATAAAAGTTTAAATGAAATTGAAAAAAGTCTCAATTATAAACAGAAGAAGTCGAATTAGGGGGCTTAATGCTTGTATTATATCTACACCTAATGAACGGCCACTCTGAGGTAGGTAGGTACCTACCTCAACCCGTACTTGGACGTTTTTACTCATGAATCAATGATTATGTATATATTTTTAATTAAAATTGACTTACCTTTATGAAATGAAAGAATACACGATCAAAAGTACCGATGTGGTTGCGGATGAAGGAGGATATTACACGGATGAATGAGGATATTACAGGATCACTGTGAAACAAACGAGAAATAGTTTCTCTCTTTCGAGGGAAGACACCTAATTAGGTGGTGTCTCTCTGAAAGAGATCGAGAATGCCAAGATGGCCGCCAACTCTCTCTTTGAAAAGTTACTGAATAACCCTGTCATGGATACTATAAAAATCTATTTGGCCCAAAGAGAGAGTCGGACCTGAAAGAGATGTCTCTTTGGCTTAGTGAATAGGCCCCCAGCTGTATTCAGCCCGCTCGGAATACACCCCAGGGGGCCTATTCACTAAAACAGATAGTGGAAAGAGATTATCTATTTTGAAAACCTCCCGCGAGAGATAGTCTCCCCTGGGAGACAGTCTCTTCCAATGTCTCCCGGGTTCATCTATTTTACTGAATAGCTCCAGAGACCTTGAGAAAGAGATATGGATCCTAATACACGAAAATGCCATAGTATCCATGAAGTGCGAGATGTTTTTGCCCCCCCCGGGAGTTCAATTCCTTAATAATGAACGCATTTCTACCTACCTCAATCCATACTTGGACGTTTTTACTCATGAATCAATAATTATGTATATATTTTTAATTAAAATTGAAATGAAAAATTTAATCTTTATGAAATGAAAAACTTTATGATGAAAAACTTTATGAAATGAAAAAAATACCCAATCAAAATTACCGATGTGGTTGCGGATGAACGAGGATATTACAGGATCACTGTGAAACAAACGAGAAATAGACTCTCTCTTTCGAGGAAAGACACCTAATTAGCTGTCTCTCTGAAAGAGATTGAGAATGCCAAGATGGCCGCCAACTCTCTCTTTGAAAAGTTACTAAATAACCCTGTCATGGATACTATAAAAATCTATTTGGCCCAAAGAGAGAGTCGGACCTGAAAGAGATGTCTCTTTGGCTTAGTGAATAGGCCCCCAGTAGTGCGATTCTGCAACTCGCTACCTTATTGTCGGTACGGAGTCGGGGTCGCTATCCCTCTCGTGTAACGACACCCGGATAGCGAAATTGGTATTCAGGAACTTATGATACCGAACTTGAATAACAAATTGTCGTTGCAGAATGAGATACCGACTTTGTTAGCTTGTCTCACGAAATCTGAGTCTAGGGCGAGCAATCGACTGGAACTCATTCCGTTTCCATGGTGATAAGCAGTGATGAAATGAATTGAAGAGTGTGTGTGTGCGCCTGAGTCAATGATTGTGTTTTGAATCCCCCGAATTCACTCGATGGCCGAAATAAATGCTCATACCTTGGAAGTCAAAAATTGCAGTTTGGGATCACTTGACACTTGGGATAGGTTTTGATTTCAATTTGTTGTATCGTCTTGAGGTTTTAATAAAGTTTTTACCGTTTTTAGCTTACATGTAATATTTATCTATTATGCCAAATTCATTTGTATAAATTCATGTATGATTTTGTTGAAATGTACCTATGTTTTATAACTGGTACCTACTCGGAAATTCTGATAAATACCTATGCAAGTGAATGAATAACTACCTACGTTTACGTAATTTTCAAAATCCAATATTTTCTAATTAATTAACATCCTATTAAGGTCACTTGCATTTATTAAAGAAAACGTAGGGGATCGGTATCTACAGCAAAATTAAATAGGCATGTACCTGGATTTCAGGGGATAATCCATTCAATCTGGAGCATTGGAGCAATGGTCGAATTTCGGTTCATGGCCAAGTGTCGACTTATCCTAAAGGTTTTTCTGAACATGCAGGAATCAAAGGAATAAGAATTTGGCCCATCTCGTAGCACTCTTCTTTCAAGCCGAGGGCGATACCTCTGTTCCCTTTCTTGCAGAATTTTAATTACCAAGCAAGGAATTCGAGCGTCATAATAGGTACCTGACATTATTATCCACAACTCATAAGCGCACGAAAAAATACGGTAGGTAACAACTACATAAATATGGTGAAATGCGATTCTAAAAAGTAGATAACTACCTATCCAAAGTGAAATAGACTATATCACTTATAGAAGTCTTCTATATCACTAACTTTCTAACTACCTACCTATCAAGTAATTTTAACGTTTAAGTTATTTATTACGATGTTTTTATGACATCACTGCCATAAATTATTAAGTCACTAATTTACCTACCTATTTACCTAGATAAGTACCTACATTGGGCTTATTACGTCAAATAAAATTGAAAAAACATGCCAAAAGAAAAGTAGGTATACTTACCGTTACGTTAAACACTTACCATAAAACTTTCTACCGCCGAAAAGCAACGTCAAGCCAAGTTTTTTGGGTGTAACAAGCTTTCGGTACGGATAACGGGGGGGTCTAGAGCCGTCGAAATGCAAACGACCCCACAACGACAATTTATCGACGATTAAGCGATAGCTGACTGTTAAGGATTTGAGCCCACTACCGTCTTTTAACATTTGGGTAATGGTAACCTCCCTTCGATTTTAGAGTCGAGTAGTATCCAAGTGAACGAACTAGCAACGTGCTTCCACTGAATGATTATTTTTTACTTTGAAGTTTGTTTTGCGTATTTGGACAGATAATTAACTTTTCCTTTTAAGACTGATGTTTTCTTGCGTTCATTAAACGGTCTGTTTGAAGTGCACTTTTTTGAGTTAAGTATTTTTTCCCTACAATCGACGAGAACGTCACAACATTTGGCGACCGTGACAGGACGTTATACCTAATTCTAAAAGCGTAGATTGTTCGGACTTTTCTCGGACTTGTAATAGTGTTATTCCTTCAATTCGAATACTATTTCAAGAAAAATATGGACTCAAAAGTTCGACGAGCACTTCGTTCAGTCTTTACCAAGGAGGTGAATAGTCTGCGGGATCTGATGGAAACTGATAGCAATCCGCAAGAGCTACGTGCAAGGTTAGACACCTTGACCACCAGGTATGATAAACTTAAGCAGGCCGATTCTGAAATTATTGAAACAATGGAGAATAATCAAGAAGTCTCTGAATCCGATCTAGAATTGCAGTATGCTAGTAACGGGGAATATGAGTTAACCTATAACCTAACTAGGGAGCAGGTTTTGGCCAAGTTAGACAGTTTTAAAACTGATAACTCCACTTTGCCGCCTGTTTGTGGCCATTCCCCGGAAATTGATCTGCGTCTCAATCGCAAAAGACCTGATATAAAGAAATTTGACGGTGATCTTAGAGGTTGGATTGCCTTTTGGGCCCAATTTAAGAAAATTGATGAAGATCAAATGCTATTAGAGGAAGACAAGTTCGCGTTTTTGTTAGACTCTTTGACCCCCGGTTCTCCAGCTATGAAGCTGATCGACGGATTTCCCCCTTCTCGGGAAAATTACAGGAAAGCTATCGAAATATTGAAATCACGTTATGGGAAGGACGAATTTCTCATAGAGTATTATGTTCGGGAGCTGTTATCTCTAGTCTTGAGTCGCTCGGAAGATAAATCTGTTTCCCAGCTCTATGATAAATTATCTGCTCAGTTACGAGCACTTGACTCCCTTGGCGTGACAACAGAAAAGTATGCTGCTATGATCTTTCCTTTGGTCGAGTCTGCAGTCCCGGAACACGTTTTCAAAGTATGGGAGAGGCATAGAATAAGTAAGAATGCTTCAATAAAGGAACCCGGTGATTGTTTGACAGAGCTTCTCGAATTTTTGAGGATAGAGGTCGAGGGGGAGGAACGGTTCAAGTTGAGACAGAACTCTTTTGACACCCACACTGAAATGTCTCAGAAGCAAATTAAAAATAATTCTAAGGTCCCATCAGCTGCATCGCTGGTGTCTCTGGGCAGTCAAGATAAATCTGATGCTAGGGACCAGATAATTTGTATTTTTTGTGACAAAGGACATGTGTCATCGGAATGCTCTATGGCCATTGATGTACCTATTTCGGAGCGCAGCGATATTTTAAAGAAAAAGGGAGCCTGTTTTAGGTGCTTAAGAAAGGGCCACATCAGTTCTAAGTGCCGTGCTTTTGTGAGGTGCGTGCTTTGTAAGAGCAAGCACTACACTATCATGTGTAACAAGAGGGACAATGACAACAAGGGTAACATTACAACCAAGACCATGCTGTCAAGTGACTTGTCTATAACATATTTACAGACTTTAGTTGCCAAGGTCATCAATGAGGGACATGAATACAATGTCCGAATTTTGTTAGATTCAGGCTCTCAAAAGAGTTATATTCTAAGATCTTGTGTCAAGTCTTTTAAATTAAGAAGACAAGGAAAAATTCTTATCCGTCAAGAGCTTTTTGGGGGCCAGAAGACTTCAGTCAAGTCTCATGGGAAATACAATGTAACACTGTCCTCACTAACAGACTCCTTTCAGTGTTCCATGGAAGTTTTGGACCAGGAGAAGATTTGTGGTTTCATCCCGAAGATTTCTGACCCGAATGTCATTCGAAGTTTGGAGAGTAAAGGAATACTTCTCACTGATGCATTTGATGTGTCTCAGGACCATCAAGAGGTCGAATTACTCTTGGGGGCAGATGCATGGCCTTTACTAATGACTAACAATTGTGTGCAGCTGAGTCCGAATCTGCTAGCTACCCAAACCTATCTTGGATGGACACTTATCGGCTCGTCAAATCACGAAGGTGGAGTTACAGCGACGTTAGTGAACACCTTGACCTGTCAGACGAATATTTCTCAGTTTTGGGATCTAGAACTTCTTGGTATCAAAGACCCCACTGAGAAGATGACACAAGCCGAAAAGGATCGAGAAGTGGAAGAATTCTTCAGGAAGACCATTCAGCGGGATAAAGAAGGAAGGTATGTTGTTAAAATTCCTTGGATACCTGGACTACCTTCGTTGGAGGAGAATAGAGACGTTGCTTTGAAAAGATTAACTTCTACTACTAAGAAATTGAAAACGATGCGCAGATTCGAAGATTATGATTCCATTATAAAGCTATGGATGCGGCTGGGAGTTGTGGAACTGGTACCTACACATGAGATGGATTTACCATGCTACTATTTGCCTCATCGGGCAGTTGTTAAAGAAAACAGTACCACCCCAGTACGACCAGTGTTTGATGCCTCTAGTCTAGACAGGAATGGAAGGAGCCTAAATGGGTGCATTGAGATAGGACCAAATTTAATTGAACGGATTGTGTCCATTTTGACAAATTTTAGATTGTTCCCTGTGGCTGCCTCTTCTGACATAGAGAAAGCCTTCCTACAAATTGTTATTGACCAAGGAGACAGAGATTTTTTGAGATTCCTATGGTGGGAGGGAGATAAGATTGTGACTTTAAGACATTGTCGAGTGGTTTTCGGTGTCTCTTCCAGCCCATATTTTCTTTGTGCAGTCATCCAGCACCATCTCGAAAACTCTGAGGATTTTAAAGAAACCGCTTCCAAACTTCTGCATTCGTTCTATGTTGACAACTGCTTAACTGGGGCCAACACGGAGGAGGGACTTGTCTCATTAAGGAACGAAGCTGAGCAATTGATGATTTCAGCGGGTTTTAACCTCCGAGGATGGGTGTCAAATGTTTGGAATCCTGGCAAAGAAGAAAATATTTTGGGTTTAAAATGGATATGTGGAAGAGATGTATTACGCTGCAATGTAAAGATTTTGGATAGTGTACCTACTGCTTTCACCCGAAGGTCCCTATTGTCCATTGCTCAGCAGGTCTATGACCCCATTGGATTCCTCACACCTTCCAGTATTATACCTAAGGCTCTTTTACAAAAATCATGGGACAAGAGTCAAGGCTGGGATGATGTTCTGCCTGAGGAGATACAGTTTGAATTTAAGAGGTGGCTAAGAAGCGCTCATGTTTTGGGTGAGTGTGAAGTTCCAAGATACATTCCCTTGAAAGATTCCTCTACCATACACGTTTTTGTGACGCCAGCAAAATAGCATATGCTTGTTGTATATTTGTGAGAACAGAAGTTGACGGTAAAGTGGTGATACGACTACTGAATTCTAAATCAAGAATTTCGCCAACCAAACAGCTGACACTTCCAAGACTTGAACTCATGGCAGCTGTAATTGGAGTTCGACTATACAATCAGTCTGTGCTAGGGCACCCTTTATCAAACGTTAAATCTTTCTTCTGGACGGACGCCTCAGTTGTTATTGCTTGGATCTCAAGACAAATTCAGTGGTCAGTATTTGTAGATAACAGAGTACGAGAAATTCGCAAGACTTGTGATCAATGGAACCATGTACCAGGCTTGATGAATCCGGCAGACTTGTTATCCCGAGGGTGTACCCCTGAGCAACTTCTGGTTTCAAGATGGTGGGAAGGGCCGCATTGGTTGTATTTCCATCAAAATGAATGGCCCAAATCAGAACGTTTGGAAGACACTCCTGATGTATTTCAGGAGGTCAGGAAGACAGCTATAGCTGCTCAGGTGACCAGTTTAAATGAAAGCTCTTTTTCCGGTGTGATTGAACGCTGTGAAAGATACAGCACGATTGTAAGAGTTGCTGCTAGAATTCTCGATGCAGCATGTATTTTGAGTCCAAGATTTGCCAGTCACTGTGGTCTCAGTGATGACTCAATTATTGATCGTCGTATCACAGGAGAGAAGTTCATCAATGCAGAGTTAGTACTTTTTAGAACGGTTCAAAAGGAATGGTTTACTGAGGAAGTTGAGAAGTCGGTTTTGAAGAAGTTTGATGTTTTTCACGACAGCAGAGGTGTCCTGCGACTCAAGACTCGCCTTTTGAAGGGTGACCATGCTGATGATGTCAAGTTCCCGATCCTTCTTCCATCTAAACATCCTTTGATTAGAAAAATGATTGTTTTGAACACAGAAGGAACAATCATGCTGGAGGTTCAACACTGATGTCTATTCTACGTGACCGGGTTTGGTTATTTCAGTGTCGTCTTACTGTGAACAGGATCATAAAGAGATGTGTGACCTGTAAAAGATATCAAGCTAAATCTCTGGACGCGCCTGAGGCACCACTCCCTCGACATCGAATTATGACAGAAGCTACATTCCAAACTACCGGTGTGGACTTGGCAGGACCACTTTTCCTAGCTAATGGTGAAAAGTGTTGGGTTATACTGTTTACTTGTGCAGTATACAGAGCCGTTCACATAGACCTTCTTCTCTCACTTTCTTCGGAAGCTCTCATTCAAGCTTTGAGACGGTTCATCGCAAGAAGAGGAAGGCCTAAAATGATCCAGTCCGACAATGGGACAAATTTCGTTGGATTAGACAACTTATTTGCCCAACTGGACTGGGACACGATTCAAGAAGAGTGTAGTCTACAACGAATTTCTTGGAAATTTAACCCTCCGACTGCTGCATGGTGGGGAGGATATTGGGAGCGCCTTATCAGGATTCTAAAGGATTTGCTGAAGAGGAATTTGGGCCATGCTTCGTTGCTGCAAGAAGAAATGTACACATTGCTGTGCGAGTGTGAGTCCATCATGAATCACAGACCTCTTACATATCTCTCAGAGGACCCCAATGAATTGATCACACTAACTCCTGCCATGTTCCTGAATAGTCTTATGGGACATGATGTATGTGATCTCGACCAGATTGAAAAAAACACTCTTGATAGACGTTACAGTTACTTACAAGATGTACGCCAAAAGTTGAGGACTCGTTTCAACAAAGAATATCTAGCCTTTCTACGAACTGGTATGAAAAGGCGTCGAGATTCGGTAGAGATGGGTGATGTGGTTCTTATTGGGAATGAGAAGAAACGTCTTTATTGGCCGTTGGGCAGAGTTATTGGTCTGATGCCAGGAACAGATGGCATAGTTCGCCTAGTCAAGCTCTGGACCGCTAAAGGAGAAATTGTTAGACCCATTCAACGGCTCTATCCACTTGAAGTGCATTCTGAAGAGGATGGCAACGCCATTCCTGTTGAAGCACCTGTAGTTGATTTGACGGAGGAAGGTGATGATCTTCAACCTACCGAGAGAGAACATGAAGCAGAAGAGGATACTCAGCAAGAAGGATCAGAACCGTTGATGACAAGAACTGGTCGAATGGTGAAGCCAAGAGAGATTTTGGACTTGTAATATTTGAATTTATACTTAGTCAGTATTATTTTGTACTTTAAAGACTGTTATAATTTGATGTCTGTGATTTGATGTATGTGATAAACTGCACTAATGACTAGATAATTTTTTGCACTGCACTGCACTAATGACTATAGTATTGACTAGATAATTTTTTTGGTTTTGATATTGAAATTGTATTGTGAATTGTACTGATGATGTTGATATCAGTTTTGACTCCTAAGAATTGGAGTATGTCGTTAGCTTATGTTTTACAAATGTCATTTAGAACTTCTGAACCTAGCGGATATGTTTGAAAATTTTGTTAAAATTTCCAAAGGTGGGAGTATGTTAAGGATTTGAGCCCACTACCGTCTTTTAACATTTGGGTAATGGTAACCTCCCTTCGATTTTAGAGTCGAGTAGTATCCAAGTGAACGAACTAGCAACGTGCTTCCACTGAATGATTATTTTTTACTTTGAAGTTTGTTTTGCGTATTTGGACAGATAATTAACTTTTCCTTTTAAGACTGATGTTTTCTTGCGTTCATTAAACGGTCTGTTTGAAGTGCACTTTTTTGAGTTAAGTATTTTTTCCCTACAATCGACGAGAACGTCACAACAGCTGACGCTATTGAGCCCTTACAGAATACCAATCGTCGGTATTTAGTGGCATCGATATTTTTTGTTATGCTAACGATATCTTATCGTCGTTACGATGCCATACCGAGTTGCAGAATCGCACTGCAGGGGTGCTATGGGGGGGGGGGGGGGGGGGATGGGTGTAAAAATAGGGGGTTTTCGACGTTTTTTGAGGTTCTAGTAAACATGAGCTTGTGAGGTACCTACCTATTGTTTTCCATGTTTTTTAGGGCGAGAAGACCGAATATGAAGTTGATTTGACCAAAGAGTGAAGAACTGAGGTTGTAACGAAGATTCAGCTCCCAAAATTCATTCTTTATTAGGCAAAAACCTGGGAAATCGTCTGAAATCACTATAAATTTGTATAACAACACTACAAGAGTAGTACCAACAGGTGAATCAAGACCAAAAGGCTAATTCGTGTTTTTGGGGGCCAAAATTGGTGGAATTTATCAAAAACAGCTATTTCAATTATTGCACTCGAAAGAAACAATAAATGAACAGCCAACATTTCTGTAGGTATGTCCAACAGAATAATAAACCCATGTGACGAGGACTTTGCAGCGTTTTCAGTATTATCCCTAGGGCATCAGCAAGGAGATTTCCTCTTCACTGTCATGTCCATGTAGCCTCTGACTGCTGCAGCAAATCAGTGAATTTCGGTTTGAACAAACTCCAAGGTCATGGTGGTGAGGTGTTATTGCGCATGGTACAATAAATATACTAACATACCAGGTTATTGCGAACATACCAGGGCACATTGATAACGTTCCTGAGTATTTTGTTTTGAACTTCCTGGATTACTTCAATGTTACTTTTGGCTGCAAATCCCCAAAGCTGACACCCGTAAGTCCACACCGGTTTGAGGACTTGTTTATAGAGCATGAGTTTGCTCTCAAATGGCAAAACTGCTTTTTTGCCAGGCTCCTTTTCGGGAAAACTGTTGTTTGCCTGGCAAAACTGGCTGCTGGGAGCCAGTACAATTTCCTGGATTCGAGACGTAATTCCTCGCTCTTTTTCATAACATGGGTCTTCCAGCGTCATTCCCAAGATTATTTTTAAAATTATTATACCTACTAGATGCTCTACTAATCTACTAAACCTTCTATAAACTTAGTTCATCTTAGCCTCCCAAACCTCTTCAATTGTCGGCCATTTTCTATTTTTAAAAGCTCAGGGCAGAAACCCCTTTTTGTTTGCATAACCAACATTTTGAGCGTATTTGTGCACGCTCTCGTGCATTCAAAAATTCGAGTGATGAGCCAATGTTAAGTTGTGCATTGCACAAAAATATCACATTCAGATTTTATGCAAACAATTAAGGGGATAATTAATTTTTCTCGAACATTCCGGAACAGGAAGTCCCTTTGATGCCCCTCTTTTGACACCCACGTCTCCGAACCTTTCTCCATTGACCACGGGGGGGGTTACTATATAAAGTTAAGGTTCGTTCGGACAGACCGTTCTGAACCGTTCGGAACCGTTCTAAGTAGGACACGCCCCTTTTTGTGCGTTCGGACAGACACAGAACTCGTTCAGAACGGATAGTCCGGTGTTCGGACAGACCGTTCTGAATCGTTCAGAACGCGTTCTGCCGGTTCGAGATTTTTTTTAGAACTGTTGGTTCGGCACATGCGCACTTAAATGTTTTCACCTTAGCTCCGCCCTCATTCCCCGATTTATTCCTCATGTTTGTTAGTTCTGTTTATTGACCCTCTTCATTTTCGTTTTTTTTAATTCGTTTTTTCTTCCTTTTTTTCGTTGCTGCAATTGCTATGGACGTCAATGAAAGCCTTACTCTTAGCGAGATCGAGGAACTAGATGATGACGATGAAGTGTTTCTTGCCTTACACACTCGCCAGCCCCCGAAGAATGAAGGGTACTTGGAGGAAATTGTGCCTCAAATGAATGAATTAGAGTTTTTAGAACATTTCCGGGTTAGCAGGAGAGTTGTTGACGGCATAGTAACTTGTTACGACCAATCTGCCAATGCAACTTACCAAGCCGGCCCTTACGGAAAACTTGATTCCCGGTCTCGGATCATTATTTTCCTGTGGTACTGTGGCCATCAGACTGCTTCGTTCCGGGACGTTGCTGACCGATTCGACGTCTCTCTCAGCACGCTTGAACACATCATTACCCAGACTGCTGTGTTCATCAGCAACCTGTCGCCCGAGGTCATCAAGTGGCCCACGCATGAAGAGATGGTTGCGTCTGAGAGAATTTTCGCAAGGAAAGGGTTCCCGGGTAAGTAAATAAATAAAAAATTATTAATAAATGTGTCAATTATTCAAGCCGTGCAGTAGGTAGGTAGATAGTGGTGAAATGGTTTATCAAACAACAATTCTAATGGGTGTCAATTTGACCAGCCTTTTCTTGCTTCGACAGACTTTAAACTCCTACCAGGGATTTATAGATTTGATGTTTTGTGCACAGTCCAGTTTGGACCCCGATCACAGCAAATCTTGGAAACGAATATAAATCTAGCTACTAAATTCATTGTTTAGATCAAAAAATGATCTGGATCCAGCTCGTTACGTTCACTTCTCAAGAGTAAAAAACATCCCACATCAATCCTTGAGTAAAATATAGATTACCTAAGTAACGTAACTTAATTTATAAATGCCTATGTACATACCTATTTGTAATATTCGTGTTAAACTGTTCAATTGAAACCATCCCTTTCTCTCGCAGGTGCTATTGGATCTGTCGACGGGACTCACATTAGAATTGACAAGCCGTCAGAGGATCCGGAGTCCTATTACAACCGGAAGGACTTTTATTCTGTACAGGTAGGTTCCTGTGCATAAATTTCCAGAGGGCTAGTCCCATGTCGTGCAAAACTTGTAGATACATTTAAGGTAATGGGGGCCATGGGTAAATTCTGCATTTTTCGAGAAAAAAAAACTTAATATTCTCTTAATGTAGTGCTCAGCTGGAGCCGAAAGGCCTTACAGATTTTTTTGTCTACTTCCATGGCCGAGCAAAAAATAGCAATCGGGAAAAAAGCGAGATTTGAATGTGCAAAAAGTATTCGGACGCTGCTGTGAAAAGGAGTAAATTGCACACTCCGTTCAGCTATTGTGGTAGGTACCAAAAATATTTTGGTATAATTACTGCCTTTATGGGGTGTAGTGCAATCATGTCAAGAGTTTTACTATATTCCCAAAAAGTGGGCATTCTGAACGATGTTTAAGCTGTAAGCCCCCTCTGGGTGAAAATAACCGTTTCTGGCTTTGATAAGGCTGATGGCCTGACGTTACGGAGGCACCAGAAGGGTCGTTTCGGGGGTCTTTCAAAATACGCTGATACCACACTTTGTTGAATGAGATCGGGGTAACGAAAAGTACACAGAGTTACAAGTTAATTACGAAATGAATATATTGAGAAATAACACAAGGGAAACGTTACTACAAGATAATATGGGGATCACTGAAGGTGCTCGAATTCGTGGTGCTGAGGGCCAAGTGACGTTACGTTAAGTTAATAATTACTGAGATAGTTGCTGAAGGCAAAAGGCGTTACTCGACAAACTGTTCGCAAAATACGGCAAAGAGGTGCTGAAGGCCTGGCGGGAACGTTACGATGAAATATACACAACAGAATACAAGAGGTAAGTGATGGTAATGATAAAATGATAATATGAAAATGCTTCAGCTTAGTTACTACGACATTACGACTCCGTTACCATTTGGGTAACAAACACAAGAGAATTATACATGAATTATTAAATGAAGAAATGCTAATGCTAGGTACGGAAGATGTACAACAAGGAGAAAATATACAATTATTGAGAGGTTTGACCTGTTTACCACGATGGCGTCTCGCTGGCGTTACTGCGCGTCTCGATGAAATTACGAAGGGGGGTTTTTGCAGAGGTCGCCCGAAGGTAGGACTTGCTATTAGGTTATTAATGAGTCTCTGTCTCAGGGGGGGGGATGGAAAACTGGTTTGGCGTCAGTTTTCGGGAAGAACTCAAACACTCCGATTATACTTCCGAACTCGTAACACGTTACTTCTTCGTTCCGACTTGGCATAGAAGCCCACAAACATCCGCTTGACAAAAATACTTCGGTCACAAACAGTTCACTCAATGGCAGAAAGACGACTGGCCAAGAGTGGGGAGCCGGGAGTCCTGAGGTGGCTGGACTCCCCTCCACTCATAGCTGCGCAGTGGCTATCGGTCAGACGGCGCTAGAGGGGATGACCGGCTGAGGGGAAAGAGCCCCTCGCAAGCCCGGACCTGGGAGGTGGCACTGGCCCTTGCGGGCGGGGGCTTACAAAGCGATTTTGAAACGCTGTAAAAAATAGTGTATTTAAAAAAAAAAAATGACGAAAGAACTGTTAGGTGTGAATCAAACGTAGGTATACAAACCTATTTCAGTCTGTTCTTTATTACTTTCAGGCTCAAGTTGTGTGTGATGGTCGACGACGAATCATAGACGTGTTTGTCGGATTCCCGGGATCTGTACATGACGCAAGATCATTCCGCAATTCCAATCTATCAGACACCTAACACAGAAATGTGGAGAGTTCTTTATACTGGCAGACAGTGCGTACCCATGCCTGTACAATATGATAACTCCCTATAAAGATCGTGGGAATTTAACTCACCGCCAGAAATTGTTTAACTGTCTACTTTCGACATCAAGAATTGTCATTGAACATACATTTGGGATGGCGAAGCAGAAATTCAGGCAGCTGTATCACCTGAAGCTGAGAAATATGGAAATAATCGTTCATTTCATACGTGCTTGCTTCGTCCTTCATAACTTGGCTATAGACGACCAGTTCCTGGACATCATTGACGAATGTTCTGATGAACCTTCATCCACAGACACAGACACAGCTTCGTTAGTGCCTGACGTGGAAGAGGGGGATGACAGCCAGACTGGACAGAGTAGACGGGAAAGGATTCTCAGCGTATTAGTATAGGGTTATTTTTGTATGCATTTTTACTACATTAATCAATGTAATTAGGTAACTCATCACATACAAGTTTAGGCACTTTCGTTCCAGTCTTTATGAGCAATATTTTAGAAAAAATTATATTAAATCTTATTTCACATTAAGATTTTATTAAGATTCACATTAAGATTAAGATCACACCGTACATACCACTTAGAACGATTTACATAATAAAAATATCGAAGGAACTTGAACAGTAGGTTAACAACAGTAGAACGATACACATACTAAAAATATCAAAGGAAGTTGAGTAGCAGGTCAAACTGACTAAACTCAATAAAAAAATTTGCTGGAACTTACTGCCGAACGATATACAAGTATACTAATAATATTGAGAACTAAAAACCTTTAGCAACGTAGTTTATATATAAACACTTCATGTCAACCAACGGAAAATATTCATGAACCTACCACTGGTTTATTCATTGATGCTGGCCATTGCAGCAACATTTTTTTTTTTCTCAACAGTTCGTTGTTCTCACGCAACTCATTCAGCCGCTCTCTCTCTAGCTCCAACCTCTGCTTTTGAATTGCAATTATTTCGTCGTGAAATCGTTTTTTGTCTTGCCTGAAGGCGTCAAGTACATTATACCTCGCTCTGGTCCTCTTCTTCACTGCAGGGGTACTATGATTAGTACTCGGAGAGGTGTGATTCTCTTTATGCTCATCAGGATCCACAGCAATAGGCGTGCAGTTCGTTGGGAGGGAAACGCTGTCTGAATTAAGGAGAAGGGTGGGGTTAACATTTTTCTTCTTCCCAAAAATGGCCTCCATCTGTTCAGCATATTCGAAAAGCTTTCTCCCTCTTCCCGTTTTATTTTTGTTGTCTATAAACGCTTTGTAATTTCTTTCCAAAACCTTCCAACGGTTCTCACATTGGCTTGGGGAAGCCTCCTTGAACAGTTCAGCGATCAATACCCACATTTTTTTTTTTTTAGTTAACATCTGTTTTTCAGTTTCATCTTTTACAATTTTATAGCAGTCGAGTAGCTGAAGGGTCTGGGACCTTGTCCATTGAAGGTGGTGTCCTTGTTCATCGGCGTCTCTCTCTTGGTGACTGGTGCCACTGGCTTGGCTCGATCTGATGTCTTGGTTGTCAGCTACTTCAGTAAGAGGTCTTCTATCCCCCCCCATTTAACCCTTCTGTTAGAATTTCTTCGCCAACGCTACTGGTAGGAATTACTTCAAAGTGCAGAAATTCTCGCAGCACTGAAAAAATTTCATAAACGTTATTGTTAGTATCAAAACAATAGTTTAACAGTAGTTAAATGATTATTGAAGGAAATTGCTAATTAATATTTAGGGAGGTGAAGGCTGAAGGCTGAAAATATGAACTTGACAAATATATCGTTTGTCTACATCGATCAGTGGAGAATTCTGGCGAAAGAATGTCTATTTCACGAACAGGTGTCAATAAAACTACGCACTTCTATGTACCTAACACTAGAGTATCAACTTCCACTGTTCCAGGGTTCCCACAAAGGATCGGTGGGGGATGTCCAACCGTCGGGCCCAACAAGGGGTGGGGAGAGGCGAAAACGCGCCCCCCTGCCTACCAGACGGCGCTTCACACACGATCCAACCAAACAAGCACCCAATCCGACCAAGTTTCCCGCGTTTTTTTATTTTTCCCCGAACGTGAATCCTATAGTTTTCCAATAACTCCGTTGTTGCATCAACTTCGGTACAATTCATTGTTTCACCTCTCATGATAATAACAAAACGGTAACAGTAAACACCAATTATCCAAACTCCAATATCTTGAGGTACTGGCACAACTGATAACAGGAGAAACTGATTAAAATTACGTAAAACAACGTGTGTCTGCTTCAGACGAACAAAAAATTACAGGAGAAGAAGAAGAAGTTGGTCCGACAGCGCCACACACGGTACAACTTGGTCGGGAGTAATGGAGGGGGAAGGGCACAACCATAGCTTCGTTCCAGCCAATCAATGCGGTTGAACCGTGGTTGAACCGAGCATGCGCAGTAGTGATTTACTCGTCAACCGCTGTTCCAGCCAACAAACCGAGTGTGACCGCGGTTGACAACCGCTGTTCCAGCCCACCAGCACGGTTCAGTCAGGTTGAACCTCGACCACTCTCTTGCCTGGGGTTCAGGACAGTTGGTTGGCAGTTGCTATAACCACATTTGAACCTACCTCAAGCATAGGTAACCTTACTAATCTAATTTTGCTCTCTGTCTCTGAATTTTTTTGTGTGGGTCAATAAATTTTGTAGCTCTGAATTTTTTTGTGTGGGTTGGATTAGTGGATTTGTTATTGCTGTTGATGGATGATGTTGACATTGAATATGATGATTGGGCGAAATTTTGACTGACGGCGATTGTGACTTGGAAATGTGGCTAGCAGAAGAACAAAGGTGTCATCCAAAAAACCAAAATTACTTCGATGTGGTGGCCAAATATAACGAAACTGAATTTGTGGAGCATTTCAGAGACAGCCGAGCAACGTCAGTTAAATTCGAGGCCAGCCAATTTTACAAGAACTTTTTAGCGTGTACTGTAGGGTTTCAAACAAAATTTAAAGTCACGTGAGAAGGTGGGGGTCAACCGGGGTTGACAGAAGGCGTTCCAGCCGAACGGTAACCAGTTGGAACCACGGTTCGAACCCTAATCAAGAAGACAGTGGACCGCGGTTCGACCGCTCTTTTTGGCTGGAACAAACCTAATGTTTGTTGGGCGGTTTTGCCATCCGACCACACCCAACCAGGTTGGTCGGATCCAACGGTAGGACGTCCTCCCACACACGATCCAACAGTAGGGAATGGGAGGCGTTTTCATCTCTCCCCACCCCTTGTTGGGTCCGACGGTTGGACAGTGTATGGGCGCCTTAACTCTACCCCTGTAGCCTCAAACCCCCCCCCCCCCCCCCCATAAGAAAGGTTGGGAGATGTGGTTGTCAAAAGAGGGCGTCCGTCAAAGGGACTTCCACCCTCTTCCGGAATGTTCGAGAAAAATGTTACTAGGTAACCCCCCTTAATTGTTCGCATAAAATCTGAATGCGATATTTTTGTGCAATGCACATTAACTTAGCTTTTGGTTTATTATTTTCAATAATGAACCATTGGAATTGAGCATGAAAAAAAAAATTCTAACCCCCCCTCAAAATTTGATGGTTTACGTTTCAAGGTATGTAGAATCCAAAACTGCAATAAAAACATTTCTGTCTGTCCGCCGTACGCCGTACGGGCCACTTTGCTTAGTTACCATGAAACAAAATTGATGAAATTCGGGTTATGGGTTCCGTTCGCTGTCTAGTTGGTCCTCGAAGCTCGACGTTACTGTGAGTCATCTCTAAGGGGTTCAAAATAGGGGTTGACATTTTCAAAACGCCTATACCATTTTTTTACGTGAATATTTTTACGGTTTTAAATAGTTCTTGAACTTGCGAGTTTTTTAAGACCACCCGGAGCATCGTACGTCCAGCCGTTCGTTCTCAGTAAGGCCCCGAAGTTTGCACCTACAGGCATTTTCGACAGCAGGGTGAATGAAATTTGTAATGGACTAGCTGTGTACCCGCGCTTCGCAACGGTAGAACAGACACCCCCTTTAGGACAGGCCCCACTCATAACAGATACCACCTTCTACGTTCAGCCGTTCTCATTTATCGATGCCGAGACAAACAAACAGACACTGTTTTATTATATGTATAGATTATACTATTTGAACCGACGCGTGTTGCTGCGATTTAAATAAATGGAGCCAACGGTCTTGCCCCAATGCCAACCCTAACTGCCTTTAACCCCCCCGTATCCTATGAACCCTCCCTACCTGGTTAGAAACATTCCTCAATGTTCACACAACAAATTCCCAAAGTTGCACTCCAATTGGTCAAGTAGTTTTGAAATTTCTGTAGACCCCCCCCCCCCTCTCATAACCTGTACCCCCCTCCCACTAACATCCTGATTGAAGTACCACTTGAATGTACTCGTCGAGCTGAATCCAGAATCTAATTACAATCGGATTTACGTCCAACCGTTCAAAGTTATTATAAGCATAAACGTCCTCATAGAAGTGATTATAACACGTTTTTTAGTAGTATTTCATTCATAGCGTTTCAACGGATGGACAGATTCAAATGCGGATTTTTCATAAACCTTCCCAGATAAATTCTGCGTCAAATGGTACCAGCCGCAACTTTCTACGTTCAGCCGTTCTCAATTGATGCCGAGACAAACAAACAAACAAACAAACAGACAGACACTGTTTTATTATATGTATACAAGATGAGGGGTTTAACAACGCCGCCCATACAGCGTAGTTTCCCCCTCTCCATCCTCTAGAAAGGTAGGGAGGCAGTGTGACAGCTGCCCCCGGAGACAATGGTTTGATTATAACGCAATGCCTCCAGGAGTTGACGATTCGTTTCCGCGAATCGACCGCCCCTTCAGCCGCGTGTCAAAAAGATCGGGAAGAGCCCACATCAAAGATGGACGGGATTCCCATATACCGTCACAAATTGTATACTCTCGTCACCAGGGACGCGCTGGATTCAGTCAATCAATCAATTTATTCAATCAATTGATCGATCGATCAATCAAAATTTTCAATTGAAATTGAAATAGTTTGTAAATTATTGGATTACTTTATTGTTTGCAATTGGGGAATCATAGGCTTGTTTGTGTGTCTGTTGTTTTCAATTGCAATTGGCCACTGCTCACCACTGTACCTAACATCCCCATCTAAATTCCCGACACACTAATCCTATAAACATACACTCCACATTCGCCAAAATTGGCAAAGTTGTGTTAATAAAATATTGAAATTGCAATTGCAATTGGAATTCACTTAGAATTGTAAATATTGGTATACTGAATTTGAATTTTTTTCGAATTGCCTAATTGGCATTGCGCTCGTCACCAGGGAAGCGCTCGATTCCATCAATCAATCAATTTATTCAATCCATTTCGAATTGGAATTCATTAATTTGAATTGGAATTCATTAATTTGAATTGGAATTCATTAATTTGAATTGGAATTCATTAATTTGAATTGGAATTCATTAATTTGAATTGGAATTCATTTCGAATTGTCTAATTGGCATGGTGCGCATTGGCATGGTCCGAAATGGTTCTGCAATTCTATTGGCCAACGCTGTCTGCGATTCACATAATATGTATAGAGTAGTGCATAAATATTATATTATACAGACGGGTTATCTATACAGAGATCTGTGATCTGTAACAGAAGGGTATTCTATACAAAATAATAAACCGTTGTGCAGGGATTTGCAGCGTTTTTTCAAATGAGAACCCCTGTTGCAGATTTAATTCTACAAAAAATATCAGGAAAAATTGTCACTCGAATTTTTGAATGCGTGCGCAATTGCGCTCAAAATGTTGGATATGCAGACGAATTTTTTTAAAGTTTCTGCCCTGAGCTTTTAAAAATAGAAAATGGCCGACAACCGAATAGGTTTGGGATACATGAACTAAGTTTACCTATAGCAGGTTTAGTAGATTAGTATTAGAGTATCTAGTAGGTACAATAATTTTAAAAATAGGGAATGACGCTGGAAGGCCCATGTTATGAAAAAGAGCGAGGAATTTTTCACATAATCAATAGGATATATATATATATATATATATATATATATATATATATATATATATATATATATATATATATATATATATATATATATATATTATTAAGTGAAAATTCTTATATTTGATTCCAATATTTGTAGGCACATCATTTTTCCATCATGTAACTATTTTGAATTCGAATATCACCTAAACCAGAATTTCGTAGCTATAATTTAGTCTTAACTGTTTCAAGTCATCTGGTATCCAGGAGCGATTGCATAATTGGAAAGCGCATTTAGTGGAAAAGGGCATAATCAAACAACATATCATTAGGTACTTAAGGTTTTACTTTCTTCTGAAATTCAAAATGACGTACTTCGTATACTATTGTTAATTCAACGAAATTGTTCCAAGCTTCCAATAAAAAATTATAATGATGCACAACCTCAAGTTCAAAATTGTTATTATTGGTGAACCCAGGTTATAATTCTAATAACTTATTGAGTGCTAAAATTTACTTGGTAGGTAAATTGATAATTTTCCCCAGTATTTGTGCTGTAAGCTTGATTGATCTTTTTGGGTACTTTTTTCCGCATCACCGGTTATTTTCCCATGATCAGTTATTTTTTATGACCTGAATTTTTTCACGTTTGTTATGAGAGCACTATAATCAAATTGGAAATCATCACTTGCTATAAGTAGGCAATAATCATGGGTAAAAAATTCAACTTCTCAAGAAAAATAACTTCTGCGGACGAAAAGTATCGGAAATGTAACACCAAAGTTTGCTGTATCGAAAACTCAAATTCACGCCAGGGGCGAATGAACTCGTGTTCTCAACTTTACACGTTGAGGACGAGGATGGATTCATTTTGCTCTTTGTCCCTCGGCATGCGTGTTATGTTGACCATTAGGTATGGAAATATAAAACAAAATACCTATATGGAAATACAAAGGTATGGAAAGTACTAATACAAAACATCGTTGCCATCAGCAATATCTGCTTCGAATCGATATCCCTGCTATTTGTGGAATAGTTCATCAAGAAAGACCACAATCCACTGGGAAATTGCCCTCGTTACTTTCAAATTCACAGCTGATGTATTTTATTTTCAATTGTTTATTGTAATGTACCGTTCCAAAAGATGGAGCAATTGAATATCAAGTTTTTCCAACTTTAAAAATGCTCATAATCTGAATGAATTTCGTAAAATCAACAAAAATTGGGGGATGTCGTCATTTTGTATCACCAACGATATTAATGAACGTTTGGTGGGCATTAAATAGTCCAATTTGTAGTCCTATTACGGATAATAATAATCGTGTAAAATGTTAAACCCCCCCCCCCCTCCTTTTTTTAAAATGAACTTACTCTTACATATCTCCTTAACATTAATTATTTCATCATTAAACAGACACTCTGTCATATAACACCACTCCGCAACATTAATGTTGGCGTACTGGTCATCCCTACGTAACATCCAAGTTCCAAGTTGAAAACGCTGCGAAGTCCTTGTCACATGGGTTTATTATTCTATTGGACTTACAGAAATGTTGGCTGTTCATTTATTGCTTCTTTCATGTGCAATGACTGAAACAGCAATTTTTTTTTTGTTTCCGCCAATTCTGGACCCCAAAAACACGAATCAGGGTCCTATTTTTTGGTTTATTATTCTGTGAATAATACACCTATGTATTCGCTCAGCAAAAAATTTTTATAACACCCCCTCAAAATTTTTTCTTTTCCGTTTCAAGGTGCGTAGATTCCAAAAATGCAATGTCCGTCCGCCGTATCACGTGTACAGGCTTCATTTTCGGTCGAAAAAAATCGTTCTTTCGCACACATGCTCCATTTGGGCCCTAGTTGTGTCCCGAAACTTTTCAGCCCGATCGGAATATACCCAGGGGTGTTATGAGTGAAAATGTGTGTGTGTTAGCGACATGTTGGTAACATGAGCTTTTAAGGTAGGTATCGGTTTTCATGTTTTTGGGGACGAGAAGACCGAATATGAAGTCGATTTTGACCAAAGAATAGAAAATTGAGGTTCTACCAGATGTTCAGCTCCCAAAATTGATTTTTTATGAGTCAAAAACCTGGGAAATCGTCAGAAATCACCATCAATTTGGAGAATAACACTGGAAAAAGTGTCAACAGGTGGGTCAAGACGATTAAATGGTACTATCAATGATCAGAGATAATTTATGGAAAAAAAGGAGCGTACCTTATTCGTGTTTTGGGGGCCAAAATCAAAATTGGTGGAAACCACCAGAAATAGCTAGGCATTTCAATTATTTCATATGAAAGAAACAATAAATGAACAGCCAACATCTCTGTAGGTATGTCCAATCGAATAATAAACCCGTGTGACAAGGACTTTGCAGCGTTTTTATTTAAAAATGATCTTGATAGTGCCATTCAATTGTCTCGATTCACCTGTTGATACTACTTCTAATTTTATACAAGTTTATGGTGATTTCAGTCAATTTCCCAGGTTTAAGGAAGGTTGGGAGCTCAACCTTCGTTACAACCTCAATTCTCCACTCTGGTCAAAATCAACTTATTAGGTCCTCTCGCCCTAGAAAAAAACATGGAACTCACAAGCTCGCATATTCACTAAAACCTCGAAAACCCCTATTTTTTACCCGTAACACCCCTGGGTGTATTCCGATCGGGCTGTCGAGCTCCGGAGCACAACTAGGACGCGAATGTGTTCCCAAACTGTGTGCGGAAGAACGACGATTTTATACCGAATTTTAACGTAAATTTAAGGCTGAAACTTCATCAGAACCTCGATTTTCCATTCTCGACTTCATATTCGGTCTCCTCGTCCTAAAAAACATGGAAAACGATACGTCAAAAGTTCATGTTACTAAAATACCAGAAAACCCCATTTTTCACTCATAACACCCTTGGTTATATATTCGGAACGGGCTGCGAAGTTTTGAGACACAACTAGGCCCAAGTGCATACGAACAAAATTTTTAGACCAAAATTAAAGTAGACATGGATGATACGGCGGACGGTCATTGCATTTTTGGAATCTGCGCACATTGAAACGCAAAAGAAACAAATTTCGAAGGGACGTTATAAAAAAATTTTGCTGAGTGAATACACAAGGTGTATTAGTCACAGAATAATAAACCAAAATATATGCGAGCCGAACTAGCTTTGGAGGCTACCCTCTCAACCTACGAAGGATTCACGTTTTGTGTTATACAGGACGAGAGCACACCCATAAGATAGTATTTTAGGGCCTATTTTTGTAACGCCGGATTAAGGGAAACTCATTTAAATTTTACTTTTAAATGAAAGCATATTTTAGTCCCATCTCCCATTTCATTAGCGTAGACATCAGTTCTACAAAGGACCCACTTTTTACATGTAAAAGTTGTTTCACTCAGGAGCTCCCATATTTTGCACAGAGGTAGTTCACGTCATTCTGAACATGAGCCCCAAGGCGCAAAAACACGATTTTGAGATATGCTGCTGTAAGATATGATAGCATCGTGTGAGACATCATATTCGGTTATCTACTGCACCAATAGAAGAACCTGTTGAGAGAACAGAGCCCTGTTGTCGATACTTATTGCACTTGTCAGTCTGGGGCCAGAACGCTAGAAGCATGTGCGAGTGTTGCAGCAGTGGCTTGGTTTTTAGGTTACCCACTTCAGTTCCAAGTAAAATACTCTCCAACTATTATTAGGACTCGAGAAACAAACAACGATAGAATTGAAATAATTGATAAGTATGCAACAGATAACAGAACTGGGTATGCATCATATAGCCGAGTATGCGAATTCGGACCTCAAACCGCCATCATCTCGAAATCCTGTAAAAATTTTGGCGCCCTACTGGACTTCAGTTCAGAATGACGAGAACTACGTCTGTGAAAAAAAATTTCATTTATAGAAGTGCGGGGTCTTTTGCTAAGACTGTTTCAGTTTGCAACAGAGTTTTCCCCCTAACAAATATACCTAGGCATTGACTATCAAAAACTGGAAAATAATGGTCTATAACCCCCCCCCGCAATCCACACAACTGTTGGTGGGGGATTTCATGAGCGAAAAAAATAACAATAAATCAAATATTCTACTAACTAATAAGCTTAGGTAGTAGTTTTTAGGTAGGTAATGAACGTAAGTCACCTTTCGATCATTAGTAACAATTTTTGCTTCCTAGCCTACCAGACGCGCACCCACGGGGGGGGGGGGCCAAAGGGGCTGTAGCCCCCCCCCTCAAGAATTTTTTTTTTTTTTCAATTTTTTAAAGCCATTTATTCACATAATGAGTATATTACAAATAATCAAAGTATTTGATACTTCATTGCAAAATTATAAACACAAAATCATCATATCTTGTAAAGAGAACAAAACAAAACATGGCAATATACTGATCTCCAAAATTTAATCTCCAAATGTGATGATCTCCAAAAATTACATTCTGTTTTTAAATCCGCCAATAGTGCGCCAATCGCGTATTGAATACCCGGTTTGCGGGAGTTAGGTACATCCTACGAAATGCACTAAAATACACTGCCAAGGTGATGGCACAGGAGCTTCCTCGTCACAATCAGAGTGACCCATTATAAAATAGAACAGACTCGGAAGCAAAATAACATAACATTACATTACATTACATTACATAACGTGAAATATACATATTACATAACATTACATTACATAACATTACATGAAATATACATATTATATAACATTACGTCCATAATACATTACGTCCATTATACATAATTGCAAAAGTTATGCCTGTTTGAAGAATTTCACGTTAGCGCATGCGCAGGGCGAACCGCTGGCTCTATCATGTTGAAATTTATATGGGACCTCAATGGGCCCTACCCGCTTAATCCCTGAGAATTGCATTGAAATTGGGTGAAATCTTTGGTTACTACGGCTGTAACAAGGAAATTGAATCTATTTCACGCCAGCGCATGCGCAGAGCGCACCGAGGGTCCGATCATGCTGAAATTCATACTGGAACTCACTAGGCCTTGTCCAAACAACCCTTGAAAATTTGAGCGAAATTGAATCAAAATTGTGAAAGTTATGCGTGTTTGTTGAATTTAACGTTAGCGCATGCGCAGGGCGTACCGCTGGATCAATCATGTTGAAATTTGTATGGGACCTCAAGGGGCCTTATCCGCACCATCCCTCAAAATTTGAGCTGAATCAATTCAAAATCGTGGAAGTTATGGCTGTAACAAGGAAATGCGGACAGACAGACTCACAGACCGACAGACACGGAACCAAATTTGTTCAGTAGGCTTTGAAACGCAAAATGCAAGTGGAAATTTTGATTTCTGATGACAAAAATTTTTTGGCTCACGAAAGTGAACACAAGGCTTCCGCTGCTTCGCAGACTCGGAAGCAAAATAAATAAAACGTATTTCGTATTTTTAAAACGTATTTTTAAAACGCAGACAGTGTATTATCCATACTGAAGAATAGCCAGAGAAGACTCAATTTTGTTTTGTGAGACAGCTGACGTAAAAAGATTTTGTCAAAATAAAACCTAAAATCTTATTTAATTTGCTGGGTTTTATCATTCATTCCTATAGTCCCTACTCAAAACTTGCATTCAAAGAGCTAAAATAAACTTAAAGTAATGCCTTAAAATATCGGTTTTTCTAAGGAATTTTTAAGAAGTTTTCCGTTGGTTGGCCAGGGTCAGCCCCCCCCCCCCCCCCATAATTATTTTCTGGGTGCGCCACTGTAGCCTACTAAGGTCAACACGCTACAACAAGCCTTGCGATCACTTTTGGAATAACTAAATTTTTGTCTATTGTTTAAGGCCTCAACCCCTTAACTGATATAGAATGATAGCATTCATGATCACGTTCCTTTTCAGGATATGAGGTGAACAATTATAAAAGAAATCTATTTATAGATATATGCAGTTTTAATTAAAACATTTTTGGTGAACGGGGAAAAAATATCAAATTTCAGTTACACAGAGCACATTCGAGTTAAGATAAAATAGAGAGAAGGAGAAAATAGTTAACGAAGAACAACAGGTAGGTATTATATATGCAGTATACATATCAGTAGCGGTGCGAGGGTTCTGAAAATGGTGGGCCACCAAACCGGAACACAAATCAATAGATTTTTCTACGAAATAACTGTAAATGTTTTCCAACAGTGGAGTCTTCTTATGAGAAATGGGTGGATTTTAATCAACCGCAGCTCTTAGCAAGTCACAACTCACAGTAGTTCTGACCAGTACCCGGGATTACCAGAAGCTATAGCTTCATACGAGGAGGTGGCTGCGGGGCAATCCCACCCACCCACTTCCAAAAATAAAATATGTACAAAAATGTGTGAAGACAACGTAAAAAAATATGAGTAATGTCGTCGTTAGGTAGGTAACCACCACCACTTTCAGAGCACACAAGAAAGAGATCACGAGTTATAACATTATGACTGAAGAGTATAGTGACTAGATTATTCATGACTAGAACCAAAGTACTACAGAAATTACTAAGTAAAGACTAATGAGAGACAAAAGAAATAAGAACTAGAGTAAAGGTAAAGAAATGAAAAGACTAAGCGAACGAAAAAAATAATTCAAATAACACTACAAATACCAAACTTTATTGTACGAAGTAAAAATATTTCAACGCTTTAGGCTCAATAAATACAGTCACTGCAAAATGAAGACACTAATAATGACAAAGGAATTCCATTAAAAAACTCAGGAATTAAAATTTATACCTAAGTAAAATCCAGCCTTCGTTCTTTTAGAGATGAGAAGTACTCTATAACTTTCTTATTGAAATCAGAAAAATTAGCAATCATTTCCTTCTCTACTGACAACATCATCAAAGCATTACTCTCTTGGGTCATAGTTGATCGAATAAACGTTTTTATTCTTTTAAGGGTCGAAAAACAACGCTCAGCTTCTGCAGAAGTCATTGGAATTGTAATCAATAATGTTAGTAGTTTCTCAGTTTCAGAATAGGTACCTATCAACTAAATTATTGTTGTGCAAAAACAACAGAAATGGTATTGCGCCTGTGAAATGAGTAAAATCGGTTCTCTGATAAATTGTCACCAATTCAGTTTTAAGTTTCCGAGATTCGAAGATAGAGTAAGCAGTGACCGTGTTTTCAAAATCTTCAGTTGGAAAACATATTGAAAAATTCGGAAAACTTGCAGTATCAAGCAGTTTTGAAGCTGCCAAATGCCCCCTGAACGAATATCTGCTTCTAGCTTGAGCTATGATAATATCACACGCCTCCACTGCAGTACCTAACCGGTTCATTTTTACTTCGGGACCTAGTTTCCTATTTTTGTATCCTGACGGTTGACTTAGAATAATCTAAACTGCTACTGGAATTTCAGCAGAAATTTCATTAGAAATTCGTACTCTCTGTAATCCTATAGCCCGTTCAAAATCGTTTACATTTTTTAGAGCCTGAACTGGGTCACAATTTCGAGCTTGCATCTGACTATACCACATATCAACGTGGGGCATCACAGTATGAAAAAATTCTAACCAGTAAAGAAAAGCCTCATCCTTGAGCTGAGATAGAAGGCCAGTAGCTTCTCGAACCGTGATATCGTTGGATTCTCGATCATCACAAATCGTTTCTAAACATTCCTCAAGTAGGTACATCTCGCTATTCTTAAACGGTTTGTACAAGTCTAGAATTAAAATTCCACCTCGTGTTCGAAGGACGCGGCAACCTACGACTATTTTCGATGGAATCAAGAATTATAGTTCTCAGGGGAGAACGTGAGAAAAAAGATGAAAACCCAGTCAAATCAAGGAAAAATCGACGAACTTGGGGGCTGCCGGAAGCATTATTAAATTGAGTTGGTGAGCGTAACAGTGTACGAAATTTGCGAAAGGATATTCGTCCTGAACACGTTTTTGAACACCACTAGTTCCCCCACTCATAACTGCAGCACCATCGTAAGTTTGACAAACCAATTTTGAATGATCAAGACCTAGAATGGCGCGTAGCTGTTCTAGAATTATTGATGCCAAGGTTTCAGCATTACACGCTGCCGGGTTAAAAAGACCATAGAATCGCTCGACCACTTTATTGTTGGATAGTAACGAAAAATTATTACAAACTGAGCTTTATTCGAAACATCGGTCGTTTCGTCTGCTTGTATAGCAATGAACTTAGCACTAGCAATTTCGTTATGAATTACCTCACGACTGATATGCAACCGAGCAGCTCGCTCTGAATGGTATTCGATGTTCCTTTAAAAACGGTTGGCTCATCTAAATGGTCCTTCAAAATCAAATCAAATTTGGCAGTCAGATCCACCAATCCTAAGAAAACTCCTCCGTTAAGAGACTCCTGTTTCTCACTATGTCCTCCGAGTCCCAGTTCGTGCAAACCGCAAAATTTAATACAATCTATGAGGCTAGAAAGAACATGCCGGTTACGGTCGACTTGTTCATTATGACGTCTGATGGCAAGTTGATGGGCTGAATCCAACTGAGCAGCGATATTAGCCCTTTTTTGTTAATATAATGGGACGGGTACCGAGCCCCTTGTCAATGAGACCTAAAAGATCTATTTTGACATCTGCCCCTATTTTCATTTAAGAACCCGGTTGATGGCCTCTTCTCTCACAAAGTGGAGGAGGCTTACGGGTGATTCTCCGGCAACATCGGTGGTGTTAATGAACCCCTTCCCGAAGTGCCGGAATCGTGTTGATGCTACAGCAGGGCACTCACATAGGATGTGCTCTCTGTTTCCACTGCCTCAGTACAGAGGCGGCAGATATCAGTACTGGCTTTGCCGATGTTTTTAAGGTGGTACCTTAGAGGGCAGTGGCCAGTGAGTAGACCGACGATGGTACGAAGGTCTTTGCGCCTCATTGATAGGAGCGCTTGCGCCCGCTTTTTGGAAAAGCTTATCAGCCGCTTTGATTGTCGCAGCCCAGGGGTGTTGCTCCAGTGAGCGGCCCTTTGTTCGTCTTCCCATTTTTTTACTTGTAGAGCAATAAAGCTCCTGGTGATCCCGAGCTGTGGCTCGGGACCATATGGGATGGACTCCGATGCCTTTTTAGCAAGGCAATCAGCGGTCTCGTTGCCCTCGATTCCCTCATGGCCGGGCACCCATAGCAGCGTAAGTTTGTTGCCACGGGCAGCCCCCTTAAGGGAAGTCAGGCAACTCCAGGTCAGCTTAGATGTTATAGAAAAGGACGAAATGGCCTTTAAAGCTGCCTGGCTGTCAGAGAGGATGTAGATCCTTGCGCCTTTGAGTCTTTTCCTGGCAACCTCTTGCGCACAAATTTCTATAGCATGGGTTTCTGCTTGGTAGATAGTAGCTGTGCTGCCAAGGGGCTTGGCCAACCTAAAGTTTGGCCCATGTACCCCAAGCCCAGCCCTACCCCCCATCACAGACCCATCTGTATACCAGACTAGTGAGCCTGGTTCAAATTGAGGCAGGCCTCTTTTCCAGGTCTCGCGATCATTTATAATGACCTTAAAGGGAAGGTCGAAGTTCTTTCTTTCCAACATGAAATCGGGAACTGACCGAGTCACTGGGTCTGTCCTGATAGTATCCAGTATACTCTCTGTATACAGCGATATTAGCCCTACCAAGCAATGCAAAATCGGTGCTAAGTACTTTTGACTTGGAATTTACTTGACTCGTGTACCTTGATTCATTCTGGCAGGTGTTTCAAATCAATTACACCTTTAATCGTCCACGCCTGTTCGCCACCCAATAATAAACAGCGAAAGCAGAAGAATGCATTTTTAATGGGACATCCTGTGAGCCACTCAGCTTTGTTATACATGTCAACATTGAACTTCCTCAAGGCAGCAAAACCCGTTCCTTTATTTACTGACTGAGTAATATTCAGCAAAGGCCTATCTCTTCCTAAACTTTTAATCATCACTCTATCCTCGTAGGAAAACGTCGACTGTAAGTTAGCCACCGAATTCATGTGGTACAAAAATACAGAAACAAATAAACTAAACAACAACAAACTAGACTAAAATACAACGAAGTAATGACCCGCCGGTCAGTACCTACTTGGATGGAGAGTCAGACTAGAAGCTAGGTACTTATCTGAGAAGACATCGATCAATCCACAAGACCACAGACAGGACACGACGCACTTAATTACCACAAATCCAAATCTGTCACGGGAACTCGAATGGGAACATACAAAATTATAACCTAAGCAGAAAATTGAATACTCAACATAGGAACAGAATGGCAAAAGTGATTCACAATTTTTACTGAGGGCAGTTCGAAGGACGATCCTATCGAGATGACAAGATGAACTGAAAGAATCCAATCGATTGTGAACACAAACGATTTTTGGATGGAAATGTGGGCCCCCGGGCCCAAAAGGGGCGTGGCTAACCAAATTTTTACTACACTGAGCATGCGCGGACGGGCCACTTTTCTCCGTTGCCATGGTGACACCAGGTCCCAGGACCTGCCAGTTTCAGAAGCGTAGGTTTCGATTTCGATTGCAAGACATCGATTACTGCAGCTATATTCCGATAAAATGCTCCTTGGAGCTACAGGGAGCCAACATGACGGAAACACATATTGAATATCCATAGCCAGAGAACTCTGTCGAGTCGCTGTTGAACTTTGTGAAAAATGCTAGGTACAGTATATGGAGGGAAATTCGAACGCCAACTGAACACAAGGTTGGAGTTTATTTTACTCTTAAGTGTTTCTGGGTGCTGGGTCAGTGGCCCAAGTGGCCTTATGGACGCAACGCCCCTGATATATATGTAGTTTTAATTAAAATATTTTTGGTGAACGGGGAAAAAAATATAAAATTTTAGCTACACAGAGCACATTCGAGTTAAGATAAAATAAAGAGAAGGAGAAAATATTCAACGAAGAACAAGTAGGTACCTAACGAAGAAAAAACGTGTAGAATGAATAGGTAGGTAGGTACCTACTCAAACAAACTTGTCGGAACCTGAAACAAAAGAAAATATCAAAACATTAGGATGAAAAAGAGGTCAGAGGAGCAGCTACTGTGATGGGGAGGCTAATTGTAAGTAATCTAACGTCTATTTGAACATGTCTCACTATGCCATTCAACGGGCCCTGCATTTCAGTAGTCACTCATTTTATGGAAATTCTCTAACGAGGCGGTGTAGAACATTGACCACTTCAGATAACAAACCACACGAAGCTAAACTATTTCGAGTAATTGTGGGTCTGAACTGCTGGAAATCATCCTAGAAAGCATCCAACATTACTACAAAATCAGTAAAAATGGTAGGGGAGAGGGCTTGAGACAGAAAAATACTATGTCAATAGCCAAAAATGTTTTTTTTTTAAACAAAAAGACCAGAAATTGAGTGTTATTTCAATTAGAAAATCCCTCAAACGTGTATAAATTTAAAAATTTAATAAAATGTATAATAGTGGTGGAAGATGACAAGTTATTTACCTTATAAATGCCCCTCCTGCATAGATCATTGTTTTCTGTGGTCAATACCTACCATCGAACCCCCCCCCCCCCCCCCCCCAGGAAAGCCCTAAATGGAGTAATGGAGCCGGCCCGGGAATTAAAGTTTCATAAACATGCGCGGGATTCAATAATTCCACCATTAATTATTATTTGTTGTTATTCATGAAGCATGACATTTGCTCAAGTTACAAAAGTAACTATCAATAAAATCCAAGAGCCATCATTCTTCAAATGGAATAATATCACAGAACAACCAACTCTACTTCATACAGGCATCCTTGGTGATTATAATCAGGTGTTCCATAGCAATGATACCCGCGCCGGATTTATACCATTTCATTCACGATCATGTTGACAAAGCTTTTCGGTGCAAAGGAACGGCTGGACGTTCAAATGCTCCGTGTGGTCTAAAAAACTTCCCTAGTTCAAGATCAATTTAAAAACGTAAAAAAACCACACCTATCTGTTGAATGTTTTAGAGCTACGGCGTTCTGAAAACTTCAACCCCTATTTTTCACCCCTTAGAGATGGCTGACAGTGAAGCCGCGCTTCGAGGACCAACTAGACTCCAAACGGGACCTACAAGCCAAATTTCATTAATTTTGTTCATGGTAACTAAGAAAAGTGCTAAGTGCGGCGTACGGCAGACGGACAGAAACTGGTACTACTTCTAGTGTTATTATAGAAAATTTATGGTGATTCCAGACAATTTTAAGGTTTTTGACTCATAAAAAATAAGTTTTGGGAGCTGAACCTTCGTTACAACATCAATTATTCACTCAATTTCGAGTTTGGTCAAAATCGACTTCACATTCGGTCTTCTCTCCCTAAGAAACATGGAAAACGACATCTCAAAAGCTCACGTTCACTAAAACCTACAAAAAAATCTCGAAAACCCCTATTTTTAAACTCATTTTCCCTCATAAAACCCCTGGGTGCATTCCGACCGGGCTGCCGAGCTTCGGAGCACAGCTAGGACCCAAATGGGGGAAACAAACTGTGTGTGGAAGAAGGACGATTTTAGACAAAATTCAACATAAATTTAAGGCTGAAACTTCGTTAACATCAATTTTAAACTCTTTGGCCAAAATCGACTTCGTCGTATTCGGCCTCCTCGCCCTAAAAAACAAGGAAAACGATATCTCACAAGCTCATGTTTCTAGAACACCAAAAAACCCTATTTTTACACCCACTTTTCACCCGTTACTTCCTTGGGTATATTCTAACTGGGCTGCAATGTTTCGGGGCACAACTAGGGCCCAAATGGAGCCTGTCTACGAAAGAACGAATTTTTTAGAACGAAAATAAAATAGATATGTATGATATGGCGTGCGGACATTGCATTTTGGTTTATTATTCTGTAAATAATACACCTATGTATTCGCTCAGCAAAACATTTTTATAACACCCCCTCACAATTTTTTCTTTTACGTTTCAAGGTGCTTAGATTCCCAAAATGCCAACAATGTCCATCCGCCGTCCGCCCCATCATCCATTCTACTTTAATTTCGGTCTAAGAAATTCGTTCTTTCGCACACATGCTCCATTTGGGCCCTAGTTTTGTCCCGAAACTTTGCAACCTGATCAGAATATACCCAAGGGTGTTATGAGTGTAAAATTGGGGGTTTTTGGTGTTTTAGCAATATAAGCTTGTGAGGTACCGTCGTTTTTCATGTTTTTTAGGACGACGAAACCGAATATGAAGTAGAGTTTTACCAAAGAGTGGAAAATTGAGGTTCTAACGAAGTTTTAACTTTGAATTTACATTAAAATTAGGTCTAAAACCGTCGTTCTTCCGCTAATAGTTTGGATCCCCATTTGGGAACACATTTGCGTCCTAATTGTACTCCGGAGCCCGATCGGAATACACCCAGAGGTGTTACGGGTGAAAAATTGGTGTAAAAATAGGGTTTTTCGAGGTTTTAGTGAACTCGAGCTTGTGAGGTATAGTTTTCCAAGTTCTTTAGGTCGAGAAGACCGAATATGATGTTGATTTTGACGGAAGAGTGAAGAACTGAGGTTGTAACAAATGTTCAGCTCCCAAGATTAATGTTTTATGAGTCAGAAAAACCCGGGAAATTGTCGGAAATAACCATAAAATGTATAATAACCCTAGAAGTAATATAAACAGGTGAATCAAGACAATTAAATGGCACTATCAGTGATAAAAGATAATTTGACAAAATTATCTTTTTAGGGTCGTGTTTTTGGGGGCCAAAATTGGTGGAACTATGAACAATAGCTATTTTAATAACTGGTAATGCCCAACCAATACCCAAATGTGTTCCCGAATGGGGACCCGAACTGTGTGCGGAAAAACGACGATTTTAGACCAAAATTTAACGTAAATTTAAGGCTGAAACTTCCTTAGAACCTCAATTGTCCACTCTGGTCAAAATCGACTTCATATTGGGTCTTCTCAACCCAAAAACATGGAAAACGATACCTCAAACGCTCATGTTACTAAAACACAAAAAGTACCTATTTTTATACACATTTTCACTCATAACACCCCTGGGTATATTCCGATCGGGCTGCAAAGTTTCGGGACACAACTAGGGCCCAAATGGAGCATGTGTGCGAAAGAACGAGTTTTTTTAGACCGAAAATGAAGTTGGTACACGTGATACGGCGGACGGACATTGCATTTTTGGAATCTACGCACCTTGAAACGTCAAAGAAAAAATTTTGAGGGGGTGTTATAACAATTTTTTGCTGAGCGAATACATAGGTGTATTATTCACAGAATAATAAACCAAAAGCCGCGGACAGCGAGCGTACGGATTGAGATATTTTCATTATATTCGCAATCTACGTACCTTGAGAGGTAAACCCACGTTAGGAAGGGAGAGGGCAATACGTACCAGATGACGTCGCACGCTTTTTCCTTCTCCTTTTTCACCCACTTCCGGTGATTTCCGAACCATCATACAGCACGTTTTTGGAAAGCTCTCCATTAGACCTACAATTTGAAAAAAAAAAAAAAAAAAAAAAAACGCTGCAAAGTCCTTGTCACATGGGTTTATTATTTTGTTGGACATACCTACAGAAATGTTGGCTGTTCATTTATTGTTTCTTTCATGTGAAATAATCAAAATAGCTATTTCTGATGTTTTCCAACAATTTTGGCCCGTAAAACACGAATTAGGTACGGTCCTTTTTGTTTATTATTCTCCGAATAATACACCTATGTATTTGCACAGCGAAAAATTTATGTAAAACCCCCTCAAATTTGTTCTTTTCCATTTCAAGGTGCGTAGATTCCAAAAATGCTATGTCCGACCGCCGTATCACGTCTACCGGCTTCATTTTCGGTCTAAAAAATTCGTTCTTTCGCACAAAAGCTCCATTTGGGCCCTAGTTGTGTCCCAAAACTATGCAGCCCGATCGGAATATACCCAGGGGTGTAATGAGTGAAAATGTGCGTAAAATAGGTACTTTTTGCGTTAGTAACATGGGCTTTTGAGGTATCGTTTTCCATGTTTTTGGGGACGAGAAGAACGAATATGAAGTCGATTTTGACCAGAGTGGAAAATTGAGGTTCTACCAAATGTTCAGCTCCAAAATTGATTTCTTTATGAGTCAAAAACCTGGAAAAATCACCATCAGTTTGTATAATTACACTAGAAAAAGTGACAACACGTGGATCAAGAGGATTAAATGGCAGTAACAATGATCAAAGATAATTTGAAAAAAAAGGAGCGTACCTACCTAATTTGTGTTTCGGGGGCAAAATTGGTGGAAACCACCAGAAATAGCTATTTCACATGAAAGAAACAATAAATGAACAGCCAACATTTCTGTAGGTATGTATGTCCAACAGAATAATAAACCCATGTGACAAGGACTTTGCAGCGTTTTTTTTCTTTTCTTCAAAGTATCTTTGATCATTGATAGTGCCAATTAATCGTCTTGATCCACGTGTTAACACTTTTTCTAGTATCATTATACAAATTGATGGTGATTTCAGACGATTTCCCAGGTATTTGACTCATAAAAAATCAATTTTGGGAGCTGAACATTTGGCAGAACCTCAATTTTCCGCTCTTTGGCCAATATCGACTTCATATTTGGTCTTCTCGTCCCGATTAACACGGAAAACGATACCTCAAAAGCTCATGAAAGCACAAAAAGTACAAAATTACAACATTTTACCAAGATGTTACTAAAGCACAAAAGTATTTTTATACACATTTTCACTCATAACACCCCTGGGTATATTCCGATCGGGCTGCAAAGTTTCGGGGCACAACTAGGACCCAAATGGAGCATGTGTGCGAAAGAACGAGTTTTTTAGACCTAAAATGAAGCCGGTATGCGTGATACGACGGACGGCGGTCGGACATTGCATTTTTGGAATCTACACACCTTGAAACGGAAAAGAAAAAATTTTGAGGGGCGTGCTATAAAATTTTTTTGCTGAGCGAATACATAGGTGTATTATTCACAGAATAATAAACCAAAATGCACGTCTATTCCTCATTGTATGGATTAGCAAGTATGCCTGTGCTTACGGGGGTATTTGTACATTGTGTATATTTCGAGAATCATGGAGCTACAAACTTTGCCTTGATCGTTCGTGGTGAGCCCAGGATCTTTAAGGACGTACGGATTTTAGGATTTCAAGATTTTCCCAACTGTCAAGGTATACAGCCCTTTTAGTGCAAAATGAAGAAATGGGAGTAATTTTTTTAATTTTATTATTCTTTTCAAGTGTAGGAATAACGGAGAGCTTTCCTAAAAGATGCTGTATGATGGGTCGGAAATGAACGGAAGTGGGTGAAAGGGGGAAGGAAAAAACGTGAGACGTCATCTGGTACATATATGCATCGACATACAATGACGTCACACGTTTTTTTCTTTCAGCTTATTCAAGCCGAACTACTCGGATTTCGGAGCTGAAAATTGGGCCCATTTCTACACGTTTTTTCCCCAGCTATTTTCGATTTTGTGAAGTTTGCATAAAACTTAGCCCTGTGTGTTAACACAACTTCCAGTCATGCAACAACGTATGACCATGAAAATACTACTTCAATACCTAGTCAGAAATAATCGTCCAACAACAAGCGGGTTAAGCTATTATGGGTTAAACTTGACGTGCCGAAAAACAGTTACTTTTGCATAACTATATTGTTTTACGGACATATGTAAGGTTATTTATTTGGCTGGAGCCCTTGAATAACCAGTAAGTAACAGTTACCACTTTACTAGCAGAAAATAGAACTGTAGCCAAAGATTAAAACTGCTACAACTTTTGACGCGTCTAATATACTGAGACTTGTGTACATATTTTTGAAGGGAATTTACTGCTCTACCTTTTCGTCTTCAATGACTTTTCAGCAGAACGTAGGGCTGAAGAGCAAGAGAGAGAAATAAATAAGGCCAGAAACGTGAGACAATTTCCAGTTTATTTTTATTTTGTTTAAATTAGCCATTTTCGATAGCAGATATCTATGAAACTTAGTGGAATAGGGAAAACATGAAGAGTCAATCGCCTAGTAAATTTGTCAGCTTTTATTTTGTACAGAACCATTTCCATTAGGACACAGTTTCAGAGACCCAGACGAAAAACGGAAAAAGGGAACCCCCCCCCCCCCCCCCCACACCAACGAACGAGCCAGGATTTTGTTTTCATGTTACAGATCAGAGTCAACATGAGAAATCAGACAAGGGTGGCCACGCGATCAGGATTTTTATCATCCCTGACCTTTTTGTCAAATTCCCTGACTTTCTGAGATTGCTGAAGCCCGACTCTTCCACCTTTTCCCCCGATTTCCCTGCATGAATTTTAGCATATTCCCTGTCAAATTTAAATGTCTGAAGGGTAAAAAAAAATGTGGTAACCTAAATAAATTTCTAATTTACCGCTGCAAATCCCTACACAACGGTTCATTATTTTGTACAGAACACCCTTCTGTTACAGATCACATTCTCTGTATAGACACCCTTCTGTCAGATCACAGCTCTCTGTATAGATAACCCTTCTATATAGATCACAGACCCTCCATAGCTCAGTACTTGACCCTGTACTCGTTACCTACTTAAATCACTTGTTAAATGTTGCTAAAATAATTCTGCCAATGACAAACAGTAAGCTAAAATGGCAAAAAGAAACATGAAGTTCTGAAGGGAAATTGTTGATGTGGAGTGAAAAAATATTCGGTCCCGGAAGTGTTTCGATCTTGGGAACTTCGTTACAGTCCATCACGTAAACCACTATGACTGGCCGAGAGACCAGTGATCTGCGCTCTGAATTGGCTTGATGCTTCCATAAACCCTGCTCCTTACAGCAAATTTTATGGCAACATCGTATAATGCTCTGGCTGGTCTCAAAAATTCAGAAAAAATCGAACTATTTAAAAATGCGAAAAACTCCAAACAAAACCCTGGATATTTCAACCTTTATTTTTTCACCCCTTAGAGTTGACCGACAGTAACGCCAAGCTTCGAGGACTAACTAGTGCCCAAACGGGACCCATACACCAAATTTCGTGAATTTTGGTTCATGTGATCTAGGGGAAAAGCCGTGGAGGCTTACCTGATATTACAGCTCGACCAACTGAAAATCGTAGAGATTTCTTTGGGATGGAACATCGATGGTCGATGTTACCGAAACATCGACGTTACCATTCCTATATCAATATTGATGTAACTGTGAAATAGAGGAAAATTCAAGTTTGGAAAGAAAACTGGTGCAAGTGGAAGAAGAATACCCCGTTGGAATATTCGAATGCCATCAATTACTGTTCAAGTACCCTATCGATTGGTTCATAATCGATCTGCCCAACCGTATTCCCTCGAACTTCCCACAGGACTGCAAGGAGCTGAGGAGACGGATGGGGCAGGGATGAAGTATTCTACTCCCTGCCGTTAGGTGCGCTGCGCTCATGTTGCACACTCTGAAGCCATCAGATGATTGGACAAGCGGGACAGTTCAAAACCTCAAGAAAAAGGCAGACGTGCGGTAATTTTCCCTGACTCGCCACTTTATTTCCCTGGACCGGCTGCCACCCTGTAGGCATTCTATATAATAATTAGTCATTACAAAGAATGACTGACTAAAACGGTCAATGTATGAAACAGGAGATATTTCAAAGATTGACTGGACATTTTCTATGATTACTAAGGTGTCTTAGTCAATGTGTGAAACGTTTTTTCCGACCTATCCTTTACCACCAGATCATGTCTTTTCATGTTCGTTCGTGCTCTAGACCTAGCTTGATGTTTAATACTTGAATACAATTTTGGAATCAACAAAGAAATTGTTCCAATCAATTCATTTCATACATTACCCAAATCATCTTAGCCATTATACACAATGCCTAGTCATTACCCAAATCATCTTAGCCATTATACACGATGCCTAGTCAAAGTGTGTGAAAAGCTGAGGAAAGAAAGAAATTGTCACTTCAACTAAAACAGCCGGTCATTCTATATAGAATGCCTAAATTTTACACATCGACTGTAACACAATATATACCCCCTAACTAGTCCCTACACATCCGAGGAGAAAAAAATTCTGTCCCCTCTCACGCACTCCACATCCCCCTTTTGAAGCATTCATTGACTGTACTAATAACAATATTTGTTTATGCACCTATATTTGGATTGAACCATTTTCCTCCAATGTCTCTTCATTGATCGCTTGGAATCACACTTCCAAAATAAACCCTTCCGACCCAGACTGGATCTGTACATACAAGTACAAAGGGAGACAAGCAGGTCCCTGACACTGATGTACCAACATCTCAATTTTCCTATGAGTTTAGATCGTGAGGCTGCCCAAGTGATTACCAATTTGATATTCTGAACTGTTAACAGGGACTGACTTGATTACATCCCGTACATTCAAGGTTTTTATTTCTTGAAAATGACCATGTCAAGGTAAAAAAGCTACCCTGTAGACAGGCAAGCGAGGCTCAACACTCAGCCAGGTTGAAAGGGCTAAATACAAATTATGCGCCTAACTCTATAATATCAAAAGTGGCGTACTCGACTTTCTTCCTCCCAAGGCGACAAAAACTAAACGACACCTAAGTATATTTACATCACAGTCCTAACTCTCTTCCGGTGGCAACGGCCGCAATGGGCATTGTACCAGGAAGGCAGCTACAAAACCAGGATCAATTTCCCTGAAAATGATTAATCAAGTTGAATACAAACATAAAGGAATACCCTATTTATATTTAAAAACACCCACATTTAAATAATTTTCAGTGTGCTTTCAAGTGATATTTTCTATCATCATGAGCACCCCTAACTATTGAAACTGCTTCACAGCTGTTTTTAACTTACTGTATTCCAACAAACCAACGATTCGATGATTAACACAATGATTTTATTTGAAGCAACACATTTTTCAGTGATCATCAAACCTGGGTTTAAACCAGACTTTATTCTGCATTACTAGAACAGTAATGTACGGTAATTTCAGAGGAAATGGTAGTGTTCAATAATGATTTGTCAGCACTATCTCATGTTTGAAATAAGTGTCTGTGAAGAACGGGTACCTATTCATCTATTCTACATGTACAGTCAAGATGGGAAAGTGTGGAAATTCTTGGCTTAGAATTCCATCACGTCTGGTCATGAAATGGGGGATTTCGGTGAGAAAAACTGGATGGGTTCGTAGCACCATCGATTATTTACCAGGTTTCTAAAATTATGTAACTTCAAAACTATGATGCCACACTATGAACAAGGGCTCCAGCAATGACACGGCTCGAGGATTTTTTTCAACCAACAATAAGGGCCATTGGGGAAATTAAGAAGCCTCATTCCCCGTATTAACAAGGTTTGAACAAATCATATAAACATATAGATAGACACTAGAGACTACTGGACAAGATTAAAGAAAGATGGTTGGTTTGGACCGCTGGGATGTGCGTTATGGCGGTTCAACGGTTTTCATGTTTGTGCACTACTACTGACACGAATGCGACACAATTCATAATGAGCCCAATTAGGACCTAACCCTGAACTACGTCAAAATTTGAGCCAATTTGAACCATTGGGGTGTGAGTTATGTGGGTTCGAAGTTTTCTACGTTTGCACATGCGCAGCGTCTACAAATGATCCAAATGCGACAAACGCTGAACCAACAAGGACCAAACCACCGAACTACCATCAAAATTTGAGCCAACTGGGCCATCAAGCCATAACAGTATTGAGCCAATACTATTAGGGTCGTGAGTTATGGCAGCCTGCAGAAATGCGTATACACATACAAATACCTGAAATTTCCTTTTTTCTCTATGGATTCGTGTTCAGCGTGGTCGAAAATGGGGAATACGCTTTTTCCCCCCACAAAATAATGGAACTTGTTTAAGAAGTGTAAAACGAAAACATTCGTTTTACACCTCTGCCACTTTGGAGGGGCAGGGCCTAAAAAGTAACCGTACTTCTCTAGCATAAAAGCAAAACAGGTGATCCCCATGGCTCTCTCTCTCCCAATGAGAACCAGATATTTTGGAAGATAATAATAAAACTGAATAAAATAATTTTTAAGGTATTTCAGAGGTACTGGTAGTGTTCAACTTGATTTGTCCGCACCACCTCACTTTTGAAATAGGGAATTTAATATTTTGTTGAAATGGGTATCTGAAGAAGGGGTATTCACCTATTCTACATGTACAGTCAAGATGGGGAAGCGTGAAAACCGATTCTTGGGTTAGAATTCCATCAAATTTGGCCATGAAATGGTGAGATTTCTACAGTATGGGTATAACACGCACGGGTTCGGAAATCCAAAAAATTTTCACCCATATTCTATTGGGCATTGGAGGAACTCCAGTCCAGAAAACCCAAGTCATGGGAAAACAAGAAAAACGTATCATATTTACCCCAAATTTTCCTGAAACTAAAAAGAGAACATATCCACGCAGTGTCACGGAACTAATGAGCATCTTTGTTATACCGATGTAAAACATGGACAAGTAGCGAATAAAATTGGAATCAAATTTCATCAATGAAGTCCCAATATAATGTAAAAAATCAGCCGTAGCTGCTAACAGGGTGGAAGAGTGTAGTAGCTGGGTAGGCGCCCATGGTTCAAGGTAAAACCCGACGTGTCCTGAACTTTTCAGATTTCTCATGACCAAAAAAAATTCCCAAGTCACGAACTAAATCACTCACGACGAAATCGTGGAAACTCATTACAAGGAAAAACGGTTCATTGATACTTGATGAGAAAATGGATGGGTTTGTAGCAACACCCATTATTTACCTGGTTTCCAAGATTACGTACCTACCTTCAAACCTGTAATGCCACACTATAAAAAGGGCTCAAACAATGATACTGCACGAGGGAAACGAGAGGGCTTGGAGAGCCCACGTACCGTTATTCCCACTGGCTCACTTTACTACTACATGGATGCTAATAAATATCCATACACTTCAGCCAAGGTTTTTTTGTAGGTAGGACAACGTGAGACAATCACTGCACAGTGACGTCATTGAATCTTTCAGATTTAAAAAAATAAAATTCTCAACGTAAAAGCAAGTGACCACATCCCTCCTCTCTTTGTTAAAAGAAGAAAAAAAAAATGAATATTTTACTTGGAGCTGTGCGCCAAACAGAATTGAAAAAAATTTCAAGCTCCCTGCCAAACAGTGTGTAAAGAAACAGGGAAACGTGAGGGGTGGAATGGATGGTACGGAACAGGTTCCTATATGCACATCTAAGAGCGAGGTGCGTTTGGCGGGAAAAATGGATAAATCCTTTTTGAGGCTAAGGAGGTTATGTTTTCAGGAATGGGCAATTTCACTTGTTCTCTTTCATTTTCTTAAGTAAAACATCCTGGCAAGTGCTTTCCAAAAAGGTGCTATATTAGAGGTATCCGCTGATCGAAAGTGGGCGATAAATCAGTGGAGAGAAAGAGAAATGACGTCACAGGTAAAGGCTCTCACCTGCCCGGGGGGAACCCTCAGCACCATTCACTTATGATGTAATTTCGCTTCCTTTCCATCAATTTGTTGCCCATGCTACACACAGTTCTGAGATGAAAACTGACAGTGGGGGGTTTTCAAGGCTAAATCCGCAAAATCGGATTCTGAGATAAAAAACGCTGCAAAGTCCTTGTCACATGGGTTTATTATTCTATCGGACATAACTGAAATAGCTATTTCTAGTGGTTTCCATCAATTTTGGCCCCCAAAAACACCAATTACGCTCCTTTTTTATAAAACTATCTTTTATCATTGATAGTGTCATTTAATTGTCTTGATTTACATGCTGACACTTTTTCTAGCGTTATTATACAAACTGATAGTGATTTCACACAATTTCCCAGGTTTCTAACTCATAGAAAATGGACTTTGGGAGCTTAACCTTTGTTAAAACCACAATTCTTCACTCTTTGGCCAAAATCTACTTCATATTCAGCCTTCTCGCCCTAAAAGACGTAGAAAAAGATACTTCAAAAGCTCATTTTACTAAAACACCGAAAAACCCTATTTCTACACCCATTTTTCACCCTTAAGTATATTCCGATCGGGCTGCTAAGTTTCGGGACACAACTAGGGCCCAAATGGAGCCTGTGTGCAAAGAACAATTTTTTTAGACAGAAAATGAAGCAGATACGGATGATACGGCAGACGCACATTGCATTTTTGGAATCTACACACTGAAACGTAAAAGAAAATTTATTTGAAGGTTACAAATTTTTTTTGCTGAGCGAATACATAGGTGTATTATTCACAGAATAGTAAAACAAAACGCTGCAAAGTCCATGTCACATGGGTTCATTATTCTACTGGACATACCTATAGAAGTTAATGGTATTTTCAATTCCCCAGGTTTTTGACTAATAAAAAATGAATTTCGGGAGCTTAATTCTCGTTACAACCTCTATTCTTCACTCTTCGGTCAAAATCAACTTAATATTCGGTCTTCCCGGCCTAGAAAACATCGAAAACGATACATCACAAGCTCATGTAAACTAAAACCTCAAAAATCCCTCGAAAACCCCTATTTTTTTCCGTAACACTCCCGGGTGTACGCCGATCGGGCTGCAGAGCTTCGGAGCACAACTACGACCCGAATGCTTTCCCAAATGGGGACCAACTGCGTGCGGAGGAACGACGATTCTAGACCAAAATTTAACGTAAATTTAACGCTGAAACTTCGTTGGAGCCTCAATTTCCGCTCTTTGGTCAAAATCGACTTCATATTCGGTCTTCTCGTCCCAAAAAACATGGAAAACGATACCTCAAAGCTCATGTTACTGAAACACAAAAAATACCTTGGGTATATTCAAATTGGGCTGCAATGTTTCGGGACACAACTAGGGCCCAAATGGAGCCTGTGAAAGAATGCATTTTTTAGACCCAAAATGAAGCCGGTATGCATGATACAGCGTACGGCGCACGGACATTGCATTTCCTGAATCGACGCACCTTGAAACGTAAAAGAAAAAAATTTGAGGGGGTGCCCTAAAAATGTTTTGCTGAGCGAATACATAGATAGGTGATTCACAGAATAATAAACCAAAACCAAAAATTCCTACACACAAAAACTGCCTTTTTTCCCTTCATTTTTATTTTTAGCATTTTTCCACTTTTAAAATAATACGCGAAAGTTACAACACTATAAATGTGAAAAAATCAGGTTGTTTGACCATAACTTGCAGCGTTTTTGAACAGCTATAACTCAGCTTCTACAGCACTGATGGGGTTCAGATTTTGACCGCTTCCTCAGTGAACAAGGAAACCCCTCTCTAACCTATTCTTAAAAACGCTGCAAGGTTCATTATTTTGTTGGACATACCTACAGAAATGTTGGCTGTTCAATTATTGTTTCTTTCATATGCAATAATTGAAATAGCTATTTTTGATGGTTTCCACCAATTTTGGCCCCCCAAAAACACGACCTCGGCTCTTCCTTTTTTTTTAAATTACAAATTATCATCATTGGTGGTGCCATTTAATTGTCTTGATTCACCTGCTGATACTACTTCTAGTGTTATTATACAAGTTTATTGTGATTTACTTCAAAATACTACCCAGGTTTTTGACTAATAAAAAAATGAATATTAGAAGCTGAAACTTCGTTACAACCTCAATTCTTCACTCTTTGGTAAAAATGAACTTCATATTCGGTCTTCTCGACATAAAAAACTATGAAAACTATACCTCACAAGCTCATGTTCACCAAAACCTCAGAAAACCATGTTTTTACACCCATGTTTTCCCCCACAACACCCCTGGGTGTATTGCGATCGGGCTGCCGAGCTTCGAAGCACTACTAGGACCCAAAATGCATGCAGAATAACGAATAGTTTAGACCTAAATTTAACGTAAATTCAAGGGTGAAACTTTGGTAGAACCTCTATTTTCCACTGTTTGACCAAAATCGACTTCATATTAGATCTCCTAGTCCTAAGAAACATGGAAAACGATTCCTCACCAGCTCATGTTACTAAAACACCAAAAAATTCTCTTTTTCATCCATAACACCCTTGGGTATATTCCGATCGGACTGCAAAGTTTCGGGACACAACTAGGGCCCAAATGGGGCCTGTGTACAAAAGAATTTTTAGACCGAAAATAAGTAATTTGCACGATATGGCGTAAGGGCATTGCATTTTTGGAATCTACCCACCTTGAAATGTAAAAGAAATTTTTTTGAGGGGGTGTGATAAAAGTGTTTTGCTTACCGAATACATATGTGTATTACTCCCAGAATAATATACCAAAACTGGGGGGGCAAACTGCATGTAAGTCACTTTTTTAGAGCATAGCGAAGGTGAGCACAATTTCAGCTCAATCTGTTTAGTTTTTGAGGCTGTAGCCCTGTACAAAAAACAAGAAGTAGAAGAACTTGAAAAATGGCGATTTTCAAACTTCTGTAACTCCGGCACATGATGGTCCCCAAGGGTTAACATTTAGTACACGTCTTCAGGGCCCCGTCCAGAATGAGTGTACGAAAAATAAAACACCAGTGATCACCCCCAAAGGGCAGTAACCCGGGGGGGGGGGGGGGGGGCTTCAAGTTTTTCGGTTTTCTCGGCGGGCAGGACGCTCCTGCGTCCCTAGATAAAAACAGTGGGTGTCATAAGGATTTATTTGTCCTTTATGCCAGTGGATAGAGAGCGAGGTAAATGACACAGAGAATGGGTTAACATCGGAACATTTTGGTAGGTATTTTGCTTTAGTCCCACAACCAAACCACCCCACCAACGAATTATTCTGAATAGTCTTTTGGAATCTGTCTTAGAAATATCATATTAAATTACAGCGAACTGTTGAAAAATGGTTGATAATGGCCGAAGTCAGCCCAAAAAACATGGTAGAAGTGGTTTTCAACTTCACCTGCATGCACTTACATGATTTTCAGAGGTGAAGAGCTTAAAGGTAGACAGGTAAGCACATAAAACTTCATCAAACCTTGTGCTGGTGCATCAAACTGGAGATGCTATGGACTCTTACCCCGAACCGGGATAAAGATCAGACGTTTTAGCCACTTACTTTCCTGATTATACAATATTCACCCTTCCTACGCAATATTGAGCTTTTGCGGTCGCACTGCATGTCACACACAGCCTGACCAGCTAACCTGGTCGTCCGTCATTGCGTGTTTTGAATGCTTCCCTGTCGTAGTGGATGTGTAACATGCAAACACTTTAAGCTTCAACATTTTCTTTCTACGCATCCAATAATTATTTACTGGCCGTTTTCTCCCATCTGCAGTACCTAAGCAACAAAAAACTTCAACATTTGGCGTGGTAATTTTTTTGGGGCTTCTTCAGTGCTGAAAGTTAGGTATCCAGCTTTCGGTAATCACTAGTTTTTTATATATTTATTTCGCCTTAGTATTATCACTGATTCCGTGCCTTAGGGATATTTCTTTCACTTCTTGATTTCATATCTGAGCTTTCGTATTCTTGTTATTGTCGTTTTTCTCTTTTTGTGGGCATTCCATCACGTCAAAACTGGTGTGGACTGAGGCACAGCTACTGGATATTCTTCAAGATGAATTGCCAAAATTTTGATGTTTCGATCTGACAGCATCGCCTCACCTGATTCGAAATCAGCCGGAAAAATACACAATAATTTGGTAAATGGGAACCACAAACAATTTTGAGACGATTCAAGAACTCTAAGATCCCTCAAAATAGTGTCGACCAGGCTAACTCATCAGGGCGGCATGGCCGGGTGGGGATACGACCAGGTTGGCATCACGGCTGCCTGCATGTGACATGCACAACGACGGCTGCGCAAATCGTCCTCTTCCGCCATGCGACCGCAAAAGGTTAACCACGAGGTCACTCAAAATGACTGGGTAAACAAATCGTAGGTGCAATGCAATATTCTCGACACTTCCAACCAAGCACGATTCAAGTCCCTAAATCGGTGAAATTCCGAAATTTGAAAGGAATTATACAGGGTGTCTCACTTATGATCCGAATAACTTCACCCACGTGTTCTACAACTAATTTCCAACAAAAAGTGTCCTATAAATTTTCTTTTTGTAAACCACTAAAAACCAGTTTTTTCACTGTAAAGATTATTTTCGTGTTTTCGACCTTTGGTCACTGAAGAGGCCATAACTCCCTTAGTATGAAGAGTAAAACCAAATCTGAGTACACCTTTGGAAAGAGCGTTAAATTTCCCGTCTTTTCAGCCTCTAACAATAATTTTCTGAAGTGAACTTGAGGGTGAAAAATGATGATGCGCAAAAGCCTCAGCTTTCCGACGGTAGTCAGTTTTTATTTTTTAGAGGGAACTTTTTTGAGAAAATTTAGTTTGTATGCGAAAAACCATGTTTTCAGGCACATTTGAGGGCCTTTTTCTTGGGGAAAAAAGTCCGGCATGACTAACAGGATTTGGAGGCGGATTTACGTAATTTTGTATGCTGAATCTAATGGTCACATACCCAGACCTTCCTAGCATCGTCGCTCGTCTGTCGATGGGATTGTATGCGAAAAAACGCTGCAAAGTCCTTGTCACATGGGGTTTATTATTCTACAGAAATTTTGGCTGTACATTTATTGTTTGTTTCATGTGAAATAATTGAAATAGCTATTTCTGATGGTTTCCACCAATTTTGGCCCCCAAAACACAAATTAGGTAGGTACGATCTTTTTTTTTCTTTTTTTCAAATTATCTTTGATCATTGGTAGTGCCATCATTTAATCGTCTTGATCCACGTGTTGACACTTTTTCTAGTGTTATTCTACAAATTGATGGTGATTTCGCAGGTATTTGACTCATAAAAAATCAATTTTGGGAGCTGAACATCTGGTACAACCTCAATTTTCCACTCCTTGGCCAAAATCGACTTCATATTCGATCTTCTCGTCCCCAAAAACATGGAAAACGATACCTCAAAAGCTCATGTTACCAAAATGTTGCTAAAACGCAAAAAGTACCTATTTTCACACACATTTTCACTCATAACACCCCTGGGTATATTCCGATCGGGCTGAAAAGTTTCGGGACACAACTAGGGCCCAAATGGAGCATGTGTGCGAAAGAACGACTTTTTTAGATCGAAAATGAAGCCTGTACACGTGATACGGCGGACGGACATTGCATTTTGGTTTATTATTCTGTGAATAATACACCTATGTAATCGCTCAGCAAAAAATTTTTATAACACCCCCTCAAAATTTTTTCTTTTCAGTTTCAAGGTACGTAGATTCCAAAAATGCAATGTCCGTCCGCCGTACGCCGTCCGCCGTATCACGTGTACAGGCTTCATTTTCGGTCTAAAAAAATCGTTCTTTCGCACACATGCTCCATTTGGGCCCTAGTTGTGTCCCGAAACTTTTCAGCCCGATCGGAATATACCCAGGGGTGTTATGAGTGAAAATGTGTATAAAAATAGGTACTTTTTGCGTTTTAGCAACATGTTGGTAACATGAGCTTTTAAGGTATCGTTTTTCATGTTTTTGGGGACGAGAAGACCGAATATGAAGTCGATTTTGACCAAAGAATAGAAAATTGAGGTTCTACCAGATGTTCAGCTCCCGAAATTGATTTTTTATGAGTCAAAAACCTGGGAAATCGTCTGAAATCACCATCAATTTGTATAATAACACTGGAAAAAGTGTCAACAGGTGGATCAAGACGATTAAATAGTACTATCAATGATCAGAGATAATTTATTTTTAAAAAAAGGAGCGTAGTTTATTCGAGTTTTGGGGGCCAAAATTGGTGGAAACCACCAGAGATAGCTATTTCAATTATTTTATATGAAAGAAACAATAAATAAACAGCCAACATCTCTGTAGGTAGGTATGTCCAATAGAATAATAAAACCATGTGACAAGGACTTTGCAGCGTTTTTTGAATCTACACACCTTGAAACGGAAAAGAAAAAAGTTTGAGGGGGTGTTATAAAAATTTTTTGCTGAGCGATTACATAGGTGTATTATTCACAGAATAATAAACCAAAACGTGTGTTAAACAGAGTGAGGTTTGTTTCTGTTGTTTGTTGATGTCCTCTTCTTAGCGTTGATAAGAAAATCGTCATCTACGTACAAAGTTGACTATTCGACCGAGTTTACAATCACGTTCAATTCGTTTTTCCGTTTCGTTCGATCCAGTTTCCTGTGTTGAAAATTTTCAAAGTTTTTCTTTCCACTATGGCTCCATTCACATATACCGTTAAAGAGTGCGTCGATATGATTTTCGTATATGGTTACGCTAACAGAAACGCATCAGCAGCGGCAAGAGAGGACGCGCGGCGTTTCCCCAACAGACGCCCCCCTCACAGAGAAACCTTCAGTAGGGTAAATGCACTTCACCGTATCAAAAGGTGTTCGTTTTTGTGTTTTGGATTTCGTCGTGTTAGGGATGAAGTGTTTGTGCTAACACCCTTAACCCACCCATTTGTGAAGACGCCTGATGGTATGAGGTTAACAACTGGAAATTACTCACAAGGTAAATTCTGTTTTCTACGCCTACATAATAGCTTCATGACATTCAGCCATAACGACATGCAATGGTGAATTGTAGCTAAAATTTTTTCAAATATTAACGCAAGTATGCACACGTGCACGGAACGGGGAATTGTTCCAAACGGTCACTCACAGAGCAAGCGGTCGCGCGGACCAGCGCGGATGAATTTCGTCACGAGGCGATATTGGACGCAATAGCTTCCAGCACCCGCCGATGGGGCTTGCAGCTAGGGGTGCCACATGCGTCAGTTCATAGAGTATCAAGAACTCAAAATTTGCACCTGTACCACCTTACAAAGGTTAAATAATTATTTCTGTATTTTTAGCCATTTTGTGGGCTGAGAGCTCTACGAATCTTACGAACTCACTCCATCAAGGATTAAACTCTTTCACTATTTACTCAAATCTAAAGCGTTCTTCTTGTATTATTTGCCAAGGTTCAAGAATGATTGCCTCCCGATGGTCCCCTCAAGCTACAATTTTGCGGTTGGTATCGGGCCGAATTCCCATATCGAAGAAACAACGTTTTGTGGACAGACGAAGCGACGTTCACAAGAAGCGGATAGATAAACCTTCGGAACAGTCACGTGGGGGCTGAGGAAAATCCTCATACTTCGGTTGTGTCCCACCACTAGTACGAATTCCGTACCAACGTATGGGCTGGCATGACGCGGAACCAACTTTTTGGGCCGTTAGTGCTGCCTAACCGGCTCAACAGTGCAGAATTTCAAAGGGTGAGCAGTGGCTAATATCAAAATTTCCAAATTCCACCGAAGACCATCTACTCCCCAATCAAAAGGGAGGTGTTTTTGATTTATGGAGACTTGTTATTGCAGCTCCTGGACAATGAAGTATTTGATTACTTGGAAGATGTGCCCCTGCATCGGAGGAGGGGACTATGGTTCCAGATGGACGGGTGCCCTGCTCACCGAGGTCGTGCCATGACAGAATGGATGAACACCCACTTTATGACGGTAAAAAAAAGGGTTCGCTTCACCATCTGACAAAAATGAAATATTTAGGTTTCTTATGAAATGATGAACCAATAGGATGATGAATATTTCGATAAATACTTGATTCAACAGAATTATGCCAACCTCAAACATACCGTATTCTCTCATTTATCTATTTGGTTGAACTGATGCGTTTGTGGTTCACTTTTGTAGGTGGATCGGCCAAAATGGACCAGTCCGGTGGCCACCACGCAGTCCTGACCTCACACCCTTGGGTTTCTACTTCAGAGACATTTGAAATCCAAGGTATATGAGGTCAGAATTGAGTCAAGGGACCATTTTTAGTCTACCGAATTCTCGAGTGCGGGGATCTGATTCGCCAGATCCACCTTGAGCTTCAACATGCGGTGGACTCCATTCGCAGACGAGCGACCTTTTACATCCGCGAGAAGGGGGACATTTTGAACAGGCAATTCAATTATTATTATTACATTATTTTGTAAAAAAAAATAAAAAAAATAATGCGGTTGTATGCGTTTTTTCGCATACAAACTCAATTTTCTCAAAAAAGTTCCATCTAAAAAATAAAAACTGACTATACCGTTGGAAAGCTGAGGCTTTTGCGCATTTTTTAGGCTTACAGGCTATAACTCAACAACAGAATTATGGGGGACTAACGAGCGTTTGAAGAACAGGAAGTTTTCAAGATTTGACGAAATTAACTTTTCGGGCTCATTTTTCATCACCCTCAAGTTCACTTCAGAAAACTATTGGAGGCTGAAAAGACGGGAAATTTAACGCTCTTTCCAACGGTGTACTCAGATTTGGTTTTACTCTTCATACTAAGGGAGTTATGACCTCTTCAGTGACCAACGGTCGAAAACACGAAAAAAATCTTAACAGTGAAAAAACTCAGGTTTTGAGTGGTTTACCAAAAAAAACTTTACAGGACACTTTTTGTTGGAAATTAGTTGTAGAACACGTGGGTGAAGTTTCTCGGATCATAAGTGAGACACCCTGTATAAGTAGGTACCTCAGTGCATTCAACAGCTCCCATCTTTGCTAATGCGTCCATGAGCACGTCCACTCTATTACCAACTTCAGGTGGAACTTGAAAATGCTCAAGCGAGGGCTCTCGGACGGGGCTTCGTCAGCCCTTATGGGTGCTAAGCGTCTGCCTGCCTGGCGAAGGTGCTCCGATAGGATCTCTGGGAATTCGGTTCTCTGGCGTTCTGAAAACCTCCTAAACCACTGCAGTATGAAACGCAGCTGCGTAGGATAGCTAGGGCGAGGTATCTCACTACTCCCAGAAGCCATGGTTGACAGTGAAACCTGTAACAGGACGGTAAAGAACAACAACTTAAATTTAAAAGGGAAGTAATGATCATGTAATAGAGGGCAATATAACCAAGAAAATCATATCTTGCGTTTCCAAAAAATAAAATAAAATAAAAATTGGAAAAATAAAGTTCCAACCATGCAGCATGACCATACAAGAAAATTTCCTTGAACCATCTTATTCTTATTCTCTCTGGTGACGTAATTATAGGTAACTTAAGGCAATTTGAGCCATTTCCCCCGATCAATCACCAACAAAAAATCAAATTTACCCACTTGCTATCATTATCAAAATGAGTCACCGTATCACTTTTGGCGATTTTTCGCGGTTTACAACCCACAAAAACTCCATTCCCACTTTTTGGATTCTACAAAAAAATGCTTCTTACCTTTGGACCCATTCCTTCATTTACAATTACGAACATAGTGGCCAAATTTGGAAATTGTTCATAGCCAAGGACAAAATATCGTCTGGGGTGACACACCCCTCCCGTGATTGGTCCACTAGGTACTCGTTATTTTGGTTCGTCCTTGACCCCCAAAACCTCGAAAATGGCTCACGTCTTACAAGAAAAATAGTTTTTCTATCTCAATGATACGGCTTTGCTATTCCAATGATGAATTACGTCAAAATATTAGTTGACCTTCACTATCTTCACTAAACAAAAAACGCTGCAAAGTCCTTGTCAGATGGGTTTATTATTCTATTGGACATACCTACAGAAATGTTGGCTGTTCATTTATTGTTTCCTTCACGTGAAATTATTCGAATATCTATTTCTGATGGTTTCCACCAATTTCGGCCCCCAAAACACGAATTAGGTAGGCTCCTTTTTTCTTTCTTTTTTTTTTTAAATTTATCTTTGATCATTGGTAGTGCCATTTAATCTTCTTGATCCACGTGTTGACAATTTTTCTGGTGTTATTATACAAACGATTTCTGACGATTTCCGAGGTTTTTGACTCACGAAAAATCAATTTTTATTTATTTTGGTAGAACCTCAAGTTTCCACTCTGGTCAAAACCGTCTTCATCTTCGGTCTTATCGTCCCCAAAACATGGAAAACGATACCTCCAAAGCTCATGTTACTAGCATGTTGCTAAAACGCAAAAAGTACCTATTATCATACACATTTTCACTCATAACACCCCCGGGTATATTCCGATCGGGCTGCAAAGTTTCGGGACACAACTAAGGCCCAAATGGAACATGTGGGCGAAAGAACGACTTTTTTAGACCAAAAATGAAGCCGGTACACGTGATATGGCGCACGGCGGACGGACATTGCATTTTTGGAATCTACGCACCTTGATACGGAAAAAAAACGCTGCAAATCCCTGCACAACGGTTTATTATTTTGTATAGAATACCCTCCTGTTACAGATCACAGCTCTATGTATAGATAACCCTTCTATATAATATGATATGTACTATTCTATTATATACATATTATGTAGATCGCAGACCCTCCGTAGGTTAGTACCTAACCCCGTACTCGTTACTAGGTACCTACCTAAATCACGAGTTAAATGTTGCTAAAATAATTCTGCCGATGACAAACAGTACCTAACAAAAAGAAACGCACATAATGAAGTTCTGAAAAGAAATTGTTGATGAGGAGTGAAAAAAGTTGCAAAAGTACCTACCAACAAACTCCAGCCCCTTCTACGTAGATGGTATACTGAACCGTTGTGTAATAATTTACCGTTGAGTAATGATTTACCGTAGTAATAATTTACCCATCAATAATACTTCAACGTTTGTTCAAGTTTCACTACCTACCAACAAACTCCAAAAGAGCCGTCATTTTTCAAGCGAAATAATATCACAGAACAACCAACTCGACTTCATACTCCGCCAATATAATCAGGTGATCCCTACCAATGATTGGCCGTATTCACAAATTCCTATTGTGGGCGCGTCTCTGGTTACGAGATTTGGTTTGAATTGTATACAATTTCATTCACACTGGAGTCGAAAATGCCTGTCGGTGCAAACTTCGGGGCCTTACTGTGAACGAACGGCTGGACGTACGATGCTCCGGATGGTCTTAAAAAACTCGCAAGTTCAAGAACTATTTAAAACCGTAAAAATATTTACGTAAAAAAATAGTATAGGCGTTTTGAAAATTTCAACCCCTATTTTGAACCCCTTAGAGATGACTCACAGTAACGTCGAGCTTCGAGGACCAACTAGACGCCGAACGGAACCTATAACCCGAATATCATCAATTTTTTTTCATGGTAACTAAGAAAAGTGGCCCGTACGGCGTACGGCGGACAGACAGAAATATTTTTATTGCAGTTTTGGATTCTACATACCTTGAAACGTAAACCATCAAATTTTGAGGGGGGGTAAGAATTTTTTTTTTCATGCTCGATTCCAATGGTTCATTATTGAAAATAATAAACCAAAATTTTGAGGGGGCGCTATAAAAATTTGTTGCTGAGCGATTACATAGGTGTATTATTCACAGAATAATAAACCAAAATCAAGTGGTACCTATTGTTCTTTCACATTGGGTTCATGTCCCAGGGGAAGCTGTATCTGGCTGTGCTGATAGGATCATTATTAAGAGAGGGAATATATATGGTGAACAAGCAGTTGGGGCAACACGCAATGGGGGAACGGGAGTTTACTCACTTATCAGGTTAGTGATGAGCTTTAACGGCGAAATACGAGCAGTGGTTCTGGCTCTGGACCTTATCACCGAGCTACATCGTCCTCGTGTCACTTTGATTGACTCACAAGTGACAATCGTGGGGCTTACCTCCAACACAGGGAGTCAATGCGGGGGGGGGGGGGGGTGCTTGGGAGAAAGACCCCCAGACGAGCTCAGCCAAGTGTTAGCCAAAGAATGACCCCTGATGACAATGCCTCGCATGCCGGTTGCATTTCACGGTGCTAAACGGTGAATAAGGAGTACTGTAAAAGAAAAAAATTGGCTGAGTTTCAGCAACAAGCGGCCACGGGAAAAAGATGTGCCAGCTTGCTCCAGTCGAAAGACCGTGTCTCTACCATACTAACAAGATTGGAATCAGAGGCATGATTCAGACACATTGCGGGTCACGATTATCTGAATGCCCACCTTCACAAGATACTGGTGAAATATAGCCCAGGATGTTCACTCCGCCACACAAACGCCAACAACAGGCCATCTACTTGACTGTCGTCAACTTGATGACATACTGAGATCATTCTCACCAGACGAGACTCAATGGTCGAGAACTTCCAAATTATATATTATAGGGCTGTGAGAGGCCGCATGGCGGAAGAGCTGTAAGGCCTAACTAGAGGTGTAGGGTGGGGGAAAAAAACACCACAACAACAAGCAGTTATATTTTGAAACCCTGAATACTTGTGATGTTAATACAGTTGCTACAGCTAATCCCACAAAATGTGTTGCCAGCATTTACCCCCTCTGTATTTCGGGCCGGTACCAAGCACCCGCAGTAAGTACCTCTTACCATACCGAAATCGTAGAAGAGGTGGCTGTTGTCCAAATCAAAATCTTAGACTCTACAATCAACAATTCTGACTGTCTATTACAGTGCTAGTGCAGTCAGGATCGTTTCTACCTGCTGTATCAGAGTGGATTGGGATTGCATCTAAGGCCATTCAGGCCCATCGCAATCTTGCTCGTCTTCTTTGCCGCTGTCCCTTCAATGCCACCCTCTCTTGATGACACAGCAGGCCCCCCCGTCCCCTCTGGCGTTAGCCACACTCCTTGGGAGTGCGCCCGGGATGGACCACGCGGAGGTGACCACGTGGATCGTTTCTACCAGCTTGGAGTGGCCGCAGGCTCCTGAATGGGACCAGTGAGGTAGCTGCTCGCTTCCCGAAACTCTAAACCCTGCCAAAAGCAGCCTGAAGGCAGGGGCGTTGCATCCGCAAGGCCAGTCCCGGCACCCAGAAACAGTAGGGGTGAAGAAAAAAATCCAACCAAGCGTTCAGTTGGCATTTGAATTTCCCTCCATACAATATTATGTAGCTTTCATCACGAAGTCTGACGGCAACCCACTAGATTTTTCTGGCTATATGGATATTAAATATTCTAGTAGAACATCCATGGATCCCTCACGTTACCATCATAGACCAAGCACGTTATCAGAAATAGTGACAGTAATCAATGTCATGGAATCGAAATCGAAACCTAGGCTCCTGAAACTGGCAGGCCCTGGGACCTAGTGTTCCCATGGCAACTAGGAAGTGGCCCGTCCGTGCATGCTCAGTCGAGTAAAAAAGTAGTGCGCCAAACCCACTTCGGGCCGTCCCCAGAATCTCATTTCCACCCAAAAATCCTTCCTGTTCACAATCGACTCGAGCCCTTCAATTCAACTTGTCATCTCGGTACAAGATGCTTATGTCTTTTGATTTGTTTCAGTTTTCTCCTGATCGGGTGTTATACAATTTTTTTTCTCAGCAAATACTTTGCTGTATTATTCACAGAATAATAAACCAAAATAAATGGAGGGAAAAAATTATTTACTAACAGAGATGTTACCGCATCACTCCGTTCGAATCCGATGCAACATAGGTCTCGCTTCTTCAACCACCTACCCAAGTCTACGCCATCTACCAACGGACGCAATCAAGAGGAAGGTGAAGTGCCTGTTCATGGAGGCCGAATTATACTCCATGCGCGAGTTTTTTGACATCAAGTATAGCTGCTGAGTTACGCTTTGACACTGTAAGTTTTTTTGTTTTTGCCATTTCACCCACTTAATTTATTTATAATACTGTACATATGTACGTTGACGATTGTTATACCAGTTCCGGTTCTACAATAAAAAAAAATGTATTCATCTATCTATCTATGTCACAGAATATGTTGGGCTAACCAAATGTGAAACTGTAGGAGTAGGGTTGCCAGATCTACTATAATTTATACTATACTACTATATTTTTGTTCAAATACCACGTAAGTATTTGGTACAAAATACCATGTACTATAGTACATGGTACCATGTACCACAGAAATATAGTAGACTAGAACACTATATTTCTGAATAAGAGTAACTTTTGACAGATCACACTCGGTTTATTGATTTAGGCAATTCACTAGTGGATGAGGACTTCATGGGTAGAACTAGCGACCCTAAAACGAGTATTTTAGGACTGCCAGTAAGAACCTATCACAAGTACAAAGTACACAAGTAGAACCTGCCTAGATGCTGGAAGTTAGGTAGTTGTTGTGCGCTGCGTCTTGCTTATAGAAGGCCAGGGCATCAAAATTTCTCAAGACCGTATGTGGGTATTGCAGACCTCAAAACCACCGGCTGTGAAGACGCTGGTGCTTGTCTTCAAAGACAAAATTTTAAACAGGTTCTCATGTAATTTTTTTCGACACGATGTATGGACTGTCTGAACATACGTGGCCAGGCAAAAATGAATAGAGATACAGTGAGGCGCTGTATCTCTACAAGGGTGAGATATGGAGCTCTGGGAGCTCTGGAAAACTATTGGAGGCTGAAAAGACGGGAAATTTAACGCTCTTTCCAACGGTGTACTCAGATTTGGTTTTACTCTCCATACTAAGGGAGTTATGACCTCTTCAGTGACCAACGGTCGAAAACACGAAAAAAATCTTAACAGTGAAAAAACTCAGGTTTTGAGTGGTTTACCAAAAAAAACTTTACAGGACACTTTTTGTTGGAAATTAGTTGTAGAACACGTGGGTGAAGTTTCTCGGATCATAAGTGAGACACCCTGTATAAGTAGGTACCTCAGTGCAATCAACAGCTCCCATCTTTGCTAATGCGTCCATGAGCCAGCGGTTCGCCCTGCGCATGCGCTCTGTCTGTCTGTCTGTCCTTCTATGCACGGCCAAACGGCTCGACGGATATCGACCAAATTTGGCACGAATATCCAGTAGGCTCCCAAGTTGTGCAACGTCGCATTTTTAATTCCCTGACCATAGCGGAACTATGGTCGACCATGGTCAACTCCTGAATGGCTTGACGGATATCGACCAAATTTGGCACGAATATCCAGTAGGCTCCCAAGTTGTGCAACGTCGCATTTTTAATTCCCTGACCATAGCGGAACTATGGTCGACCATGGTCAACTCCTGAATGGCTCGATGGATATCGACCAAATTTGGCACGAATATCCAGTAGGCTCCCAAGTTGTGCAACGTCGCATTTTTAATTCCCTGACCATAGCGGAACTATGGTCGACCATGGTCAACTTCGTTAATTGAAATGGTAACCCCTATTTTTTATCGCGTATTCGTAATCTACGTGAAATTCTATGTACGATCGACCCTTCGGACTACCCCCGCGGTCGACCATAGCGCATCCATGGGCCCCTCCATGGTCGAATCCCGAATTGCTCAACGGATATCGACCAAATTTGGCACGAATATCCAGTAGGCTCCCAAGTTGAACGTAGGCGCATTTTTAATTCCCTGACCATAGCGGAAATATGGTCGACCATGGTCAACTCCTGAATGTCTTGACGGATTTTGATAAAATTGGGCACAAATACCCGGTAGGGTATGGGATTTTTCCGTCGTTTGTTGGTTCCACGATACTGCGTACAGCGAATCTCGGATAGCGAGCGAAGCGAGCGGTCAGGCTAGTTATGTATAATGGACGTAATGTATTATGGAAGTCATGTTATGTATAATATGTATATTTCATGTAATGTTATGTTATGTAATGTAATGTTATGTAATATGTATATTTAACATTATGTAATGTTATGTTATGTAATGTAATGTAATGTTATGTTATGTTATTTTGCTTCCGAGTCTGTTCTATTTTATAATGGGTCACTCTGATTGTGACGAGGAAGCTCCTGTGCCATCACCTTGGCAGTGTATTCTGCATTGAGTTCTTACCGCTAGGACGCACGGTTTCAGAGATATGATCGAAAACCTGGAAAAAGGGAACTTCTACGTGCCCCCCCCCCCCCCCCACCCCAGCACCACGCTCAACAACAAGGAGTGCGGACTTTTAGTACGATTACCTCCTAACAAGTCTTAACGAAGTCCCGAAGTGTGTTCCTTCCATTACCCTCTAACCACCTATCGTACAACATACACGGTCGAGGAACACCGATAACAGTTATCCTTACCACGTTACCAACCACCATGTTCATACGAATTATAAGTTCTTTTAACCCAACGTCGACCACGTGGGGTCCAGGTGGATGGTGGACTCCATGCACACAGTTTCCTCCCTCCCTCATAACCACCTTGCCCCTCACTGCCTGCTCCTTGAATACCCTCCTACTCAGTAGTTCTCCAGAGGTCAGTGAGCTGGCATTGGTCCTCCAGGTCAGTCAACCACTTGAATTGATTCTTTGTTGTTGAAAAACGTGGTTGGGGTCTGAGCGGACCCCACGTGGCCTTCCACGAAAAAAGATTTTCGGCATATTCGCACATTTTGTGTCTTATATTTTCGATAGTTTGAGCTTAAATACACGCAACATCATCATGAATCATGGATAATCACGTTAGCAGGAAACGGATTGTCTCGACAAGATATTTTGAAAAATCTTGCATACAGCTTGGCTGAGCCTCATATGAGAAGGAGGCAGGCTAATGTGAGGATTATGAAATCTCTGCGTCAGGAAATCGGGATGACCCTTGGAACAGAATGTACCACTAACCCAGTCTCTGGTCCGCCACCCCCCAAGAAAATGAGATGCCATATGTGCGATAGATCGAAGGATAGGAAATCCAACAACACATGCACCAAATGTTACCGTCCAATTTGCAAAGAACATGAAAAACTAAGCCGATCATGTTTGATGAAGAAGATTCACAAAGTGAATATTTCTTTCTATTTTCGAAGTTAATTTGTGCCATTCATGTTCTCTTGTCTGATTTTTCAAAGTGCGATTTTAGTGTGTAAATTCAAGTTTTACTTTGGTATAGTAAGTATTGTTAGTTGTTTTTTGTTCCTCTGAAAAATCTATTTTCGACAAAGTTCGAGATTTGTTCCGTGTGAGTTGAAGTTCTTTCTTTTATTCAAATAAAGTGGGCTTACTTTGAGTTTATATATATATGCCTAAAAAGTTTACTGGAGTTTATATTTCCTTATGGTGTCAATAAAAGACTTACCAGTTTTGCTTTTTTCAGTTTGGTATTCAACACTGTACACCTCCAAATTGATTGCATTATGTTTTGACGCTAGTCCCATGCACTAATAAGGCGCCAGTGCCAAAAATGTGAGTGGGGTCCTGGCGAACCCCACGTGGGCGACTGTGTTTCTCGCTCCCACGTGGTCGACGATGGGTTAAAATAATTTGTTATATGTGTACATCCATCTAAATTTGCAATGACCAACCTAATAACAACTAGCAACGTTACTGAAGTCTCTTTCAAGCGGCAAAGCGTTAACTTCTATGGCAACCAAACGCCTTTCACTTTCGCACTGTGATGGGAAGGGAAGGGGGGAGGGTAGGTGAGAGTGGGGTCACTACCCCCTCAATCTTTCCTTGGAATGTGCAGCATAAAACATTAGCACTAACCCTGGAGGGAGAACATGCAATAGGCCCACTCAGCACACTGCATATGCGGCTGATGTCGATATAAAGGCCCAAACAGTTACCTCCCTTCGAGGGGCGGCTGAGGAGTTAAGCTGGGTTCACATGGATGCAGAAAGTGCGGAAGGCCACCTGATTGGGTGGAGCAAAGGATCGAGTGGGGGAACTCCTTCTGCAGGTCGACTTTCGGAGTGGACTGTTCGCGTATTGGAGATTTTGATATTTTCCGCACCGCATGAGTGCGCAATTACCTCCTGCGCCCCCCCCCCCCCCCGGGCACGACTGTTTTGTTTCTTGAATGACTTCTTCAATAATTAGTAGGTATTTGGTGCATGAGTGTTCGTGGTACAGGTGGAATTTCCATTTATAAGTTGGGCTAGGATTTCCATGTCATGATGGTGAAATATTTTAAGCTACCACCATCCATGTTATCATTCCTTCTCATTAAGCATGAAATATGCGAAAAGGGCCTCAGTGTCTTTTTCATGGGATTCGATTTTTTACGGCTTTGTGTACGATATGGCACGTTGTTAGAAAAAACGTGTTAAAAAAAATGGTCCTCAGGCCCTTTTGCAGGCACGACGTGAGGTCTTCCATTTTTTGTTTTATTGTAAAACATACCTGTCGTGAGTCCCTCCCGGGAACACTCCTCTAATTTAAGTTCTCACCAATATCCAAACGCTAAAGTTAAGTTCCATCAATAAACGAATGAGTGGGGAGACAAGCCACAGAACCCAGGGTACACAACCTGGGGCCCCACCACCAACCCCTAACAGGGGGTTGGAGGGAGAGGCCTCCATTTCCTATAAAACCCTGGATCCTGGGGCTTTAGCTTCATTCGACACTTCCTCTAACCAGCTCTCTCTTCTCTCCTCTACCTTGCTCTCTCTCCTCCTCAAAAGATCCTAGATGTCGGTGGATATCCGCCGCCTGGGCAAAACCTCCTCTCCTTCAAAAGATTCTAGATGTCGGTGGATATCCGCCGCCTAGACAAAACCTCTTTCTCCAAAAGATCCTAGATGTCGGTGGATATCCGCCGCCTGGGCAAATTCTACCTCTCACCTCCACCTTATCACTCTCTCAAAAGATCGTAGATGTCGGTGATAACCGCCTGCGCATATCCTCACGCCACCGTGATGAACCAATTTTAAATTCATCACAGTGGTGAACCCGACGTTCACCCAACCTTCCTTACCTTCTGTGTCAACCCCAGTCTCAAGTACAGTTCGGTGTCCCCATTTCAATTTCAAATTCGGTCAGTCAGTCAGTTTAAATTTCGCAATTTTCGCCCACCCTCCCTCAACCGCTCGGAGATCGCAACCTCTCACACCTCCGCTCAACCACACACATCTCCGCTCCCGATTTTTGCGAATTTCGAATTTGAAATTTAAAATTTGAATTTTTTTCGAATTACAGACCCGACCATGGACCCGCACTCATCGCCGCCGCCGCTCCTCCGGCCATCCACGCTGCAGCCACCCGCCGCCACGACAACGGACGCAGCGGCCACTGTCACCCACCCGTTCTCCACCCAATCACCGCCCGGCTCCGCCTCTTCGCCTACGCCCGCCGCCGCCGCCGACGTCATGACCGCCTCTGCGTCATTTCCCCTCACACTACCACCATTTTACTCTCATGACCCCGCATTATGGTTTTTCCAGGTGGATGCAGCGTTCTCGGCCGCAGGGATCCGCAGCCAAAAGACACGCTACTCCCGCATCATCTCCCTCTTGCCGTACGACATCCTGCTGCAGACGTCATATATTTTCCCCGACGCCGCAACCGCCTACGACGACCTCCGCGGCCGCCTCATCTCCCTCTACCAGCCGTCTAAGATCGCGAGAGTCGCCGCCCTGACGCAGCCGCTACACCTCGGCGATATGAAGCCCTCCCACCTCTACCGGCGCCTGCGACATCAGCTGCAAGGCATCATGACCGCCGACATCGCCCGGACGTTCCGGTTGCGCGCCCTACCCCACCCCATCCAGATGTCACTCGCCAGCCACCTCGACGGCCCGGACGAACCTCTCCTCCGCCTCGCCGACACGGTGCACGACCTCGCCGCTGCCGCCAGCGTCGGCGAAATACGCAACCCCCGCACCGCACCCCCTCCACGACAACGCGCCGCAACGTCCCGCGAGCGCGGCCGGCCCCACTCCACCGAGCGCCGCCGGACCCCCTCCAGTGACAGACGCCGTTCCCCCTCCACGGAACGCCGCCGAACCCCCTCCACGGACCGCCGACGCCCGCCTTCCCCCGAACGCCGCCCCACCCCTCCTCGGGAGCAGCGAAGAGGGAGATCCCCGCCCAGCACGACCCCCTCCAACACGCCTCGCCCCGCCAGGACGAGCTACCTCCCCGCCGACCACCCCCACCAATGCTTCTACCACGTGAACTTCGGTGGGGAGGCCCGCAAATGCCAAGCCCCCTGCTCCTTCCCCTCCGGGCAGGGAAACGCAGACGCCCGCCGGTAAACCCGGCAGGCCCCCCTCCTCGCCAAAACGGGGGGGACCACCTCCCTTCCCCCCCAGCCAGCATCAACTCAACCACCGCCACCAAGGCCTCCTACCCTTCCTACGCCGCCGCCACGGCCGCCAACCTACCAACAGCAACTCGCTACGCCACCACCCCCCTTCCCCAACCGCACACCGTTCCCCCACCCAAGAACGGACCCCACTCCCCAACCTCCACGGCCGCCAACGTCACGGCCGTGCCTCGCTGCACCGCCGGCCCCGCCTCCCGTCCGGCCACCGTTCCCCCACCCAGGAACGGCACCCCCTCCACTTCCTCCACGGCCGCGCCTCCCTGCGCCGCCACCGACCTTCCCCGGCCGTTCACCGTTCCCCCACCAAGGAACGGCCCCCTCCCGACCGCCTCCACGACCGTCAACCCCACCACCGCGCCTCGCTGCGCCGCCACCACCCTCTCCCAGCCAACAACCGTTCCCCCGCCACGGAACGGGCGCCACTCCCTCCACGTCTCCTTTAAGGGAGACACGCCCCCACCGCTGACCGAAACCGCCACCCCTGCTACCACCCCACCATCGGACCAACCACACCCTGCCCCCACTGCCGCGATCTTGCAAAACGCACTCCCCACCCATCAACGTCTTTTCCTCCGCTGTAAAAAAACCAATGTCCCCTTCCTCATCGACACAGGGGCGGCGCTCTCAATATTTCCAAATTCCATTCTCCGTCGTCAGGCGCGCTGTTATCGCCAGCTTCTCTACGCCGCCAACGGTACCACCATCCCCTCGTACGGGACGTACCGCTCATCAATTTACATGAGCGGACTCGCGTACGAGTGGGAATTCACCGTGGTGGACGTGGAGAAGGCGATCCTGGGGGCCGATTTCCTGGCATATTTCGGCCTCCAGGTCGACGTCAAAAACGCGCGCCTGATCGACCCCTCCACCAACAAACCTATCCCCGGCTTTATACACGCGATAAATCAACCCCCCTCTAAATTTGAAACCCTCCTCCGACAATACCGCCCCCAGCGCCGCCCCTCAGCCCACATATCCACCATACAACACTTCATAGAGACCACTGGACCCCCCATCACAGCCAAAGCCCGCCGCCTCCACCCCCTACAACTTTCTCAAGCTCGCAAGCATTTCAACCAATTAATCGCCGACGGCATCATCCGCCCCTCCAAATCCCCTTGGGCTTCCCCACTGCACATAGTGCAAAAGCCCAACGGGGATATCCGCCCCTGTGGCGACTACCGCCGCCTCAACGCCAAAACAACGCCCGACCTATACAACGTCCCCCACCTCCGCGACTTTTCTTCACACTTACACAACACACACATCTTCTCCACCCTCGACATATCAAGAGCCTTCCACCACATCAACATCCACCCCCCAGACGTCCCGAAAAACGCTATCATAACCCCTTTTGGCCTTTTCGAATACGTAAAGATGGGATTTGGCCTTAGGAACGCTGCCCAAACGTGGCAGCGTTACATGGACAACATATTACGTGGCCTCCCGTTCGTCTTTTGCTTTTTGGACGACGTTCTGATAGCATCCCGCAGCCCCGAAGAACACCTGGACCACCTGCGCCAAATTCTAGACATCTTCGCCACCGAGGGGCTCCAGATCAACGTGGAGAAATGTGTGCTCGCCCAGCCCTCCGTCCGCTGCCTCGGCCACCTCGTCTCCTCCGAGGGAATCAAGCCCCTACCTGACAAAGTCCACGCCATCAGCGATTTTCCTCAGCCCCGTACCGTCACGGAACTCCGCCGTTTTTTGGGTATGTTGAACTTTTACCGTAGACACATAAAACACTCAGCACAACACCAACAACCCCTCATACACGCCATCCCACAACCAGCCAAGAAAAATGACAACCGCCCCATCCCTTGGTCCCCCGAACTCACTACAGCCTTTCAAACCTGTAAGCAGGACCTAGTCGACGCCGCTCTATTGGCCCACCCCGACCCCCACGCTCCCCTTTCCATCACCACCGATGCTTCCGATTGGGCCATCGGGGCAGTGCTCCACCAACACACCGACGCGAACCCCCAACCCCTCGGCTTTTTCTCCAAAACCCTTTCACCCACCCAAAAAAACTACTCCACGTTCGACAGAGAGCTCCTCGCCATCCACGAAGCCATAAAGCACTTTCGTGACTTCGTGGAGGGCAGGCAGTTCTCTGTCGTAACGGACCACAAACCCCTCACCCACGCCCTCCTCCAAAGCCGCAAATCCGCCTCGCCTCGTCGCCTCCGGCAGCTCGAATTCATCGGACAATTTACGTCCGATATTCGATATTTGCTGGGGGCTGACAACTGCGTGGCGGACGCGCTCTCCCGCCCCACCCCCGCGCTGGTGGCGGAGCTACTGCCATTCCCCTCCCCACACACCATCAAATCCCACCAGAACCCACAATCCGACCAAACCCTCTCCAACCTCATCTCCGCCTCCAAACTACATCAGCTGCCGCCCCTTGAGCTCTGGTGTGACGTAACGGCCGACTCACCGCGCCCTTACGTCCCACCCGACCTCAGGCGGCAGCTCTTCCTCCACTACCACTCCCTTCACCACCCCGGCATCCGGGCCAGCCGGGTACTTCTGGCCCCATATGAACACGGATATCCGTAACTGGGTTCTAGGGTGCCAGAAGTGCCAAACTTACAAGGTCTCGGCACACCCCCACGTCACTCCTCAACCCATTCCCGACTCCCTCCCGTGGGAACATGTCCACCTAGATCTGGTCGGCCCCCTTCCCCCCTCCGAGGGGAAGAAATACTGCCTCACAATGATCGACCGTGCCACCAACTGGGTTGAATGCATCCCGCTCGCCCACATCACCGCGGACACCGTCGCAGCGGCTTTCCTCAACCAATGGGTTAGCCGTTACGGTTGTCCGCGAACAATCACGGTCGATCAAGGGAGGCAGTTTGAGTCCGCCCACTTTTCAGATCTCCTCCGTTCCCTCGGGATCCAAAAAATCCGCACCACTCCCTATCACCCCCAATCCAACGGGAAAATAGAGCGGTGGCACTCGGTCCTGAAACAGGCCATTTCAACGTCAGCTACATCCCCCTCTTGGACTAAAACTCTCCCCTATGTATTACTCAGTCTTCGCACTTCCGCCCGTCCTTCAGACAACACGAGTCCCGCACAACACGCTTTTAAAGATCCCCTCCGTCTACCAGCCGACATTTTCACTCCACACAACACACCGTCAATTAACAGGGAACCACTACACACATCCACACCACATAACGACACAACTTATCCAAAACGATTTTACACCGCCACTCACATGTACCTGAAAGAGCCCGGCATACACAAGACATTTCAACCCCTTTATGCCGGGCCCTTTCAGGTCATCCGCTCCACACAATCCACCGCTACCCTGTTAATTGACGGGACACCCCACACCGTGCCATTGGCACGGTGCAAACCAGCTCCAGTCCTCCCCGACCAATCTCACCACACCACTCCCCCGCCCACCACCACACCACAAACACCACACATCGCCTCCATTTCGCCCACCGGACCCCGACGTCGCCGCCTCTCTCCGCGACGTCCCGGGTACCGGCTCCCACCGGCTCTCCCCCTTCACCACCGCCCTGGCGGTGAAGGGGCCCCTCTATCAGTCTTCACCAACGTGAAGACTGTTAGAGGGAGTCGCCTCTCTCACACCACCACCTCACCACCCATACACTGCCACCTCCACACACCCTACACGCCACACCCACACCCTTCCACATCCACACCATACCCATACCCAAAGAACGGCGGATATCCGCGCACCCCAACGATGTCATCCCGAACCTTCCACCCAAACCATTGTACATACCATTTTAAATTGTAAATTATGTAAATACCTTTCTATCACTACCTTTGTAAATACGCCTTCCTATACCACTACCTTTATCTATGTATGTATCACTAATTTCCTATACCACTTATCTTTGTAAATACTCCTAATATTAAGTCAATATTTAGCCCTATATCACTAACCTTTGTAAATACTCCTAATCTTAAGTCAACCTTTGTAAATACTCCTAATCTTAAGTCAACCTTTGTAAATACTCCTAATATTAAGCCCACTCTCACCTAGCCTTAAGAATGACGCCCTCAGCACTCAACCTGTTGCCGTGGCCCTCAGCCGTTGTCACCATTGGCCTTCCGCCCCATTTATGTTTGCCTCGGCCCTCAGCCCCTGTCACCTTGCGCCTTCAGCCCTTCTCACCTTCCGCCTTCAGCCCCACCAATTTTAGTTTAGTTCACACCTTTGGCCTTCAGCCCCACTGATGTTTGCTATAGCCCTCAGCTCCTGTCATCTTGCGCCTTCAGCTCCACGAATCTTGGTTCAAACTGGGGGGACCTCTGTCGTGAGTCCCTCCCGGGAACACTCCTCTAATTTAAGTTCTCACCAATATCCAAACGCTAAAGTTAAGTTCCATCAATAAACGAATGAGTGGGGAGACAAGCCACAGAACCCAGGGTACACAACCTGGGGCCCCACCACCAACCCCTAACAGGGGGTTGGAGGGAGAGGCCTCCATTTCCTATAAAACCCTGGATCCTGGGGCTTTAGCTTCATTCGACACTTCCTCTAACCAGCTCTCTCTTCTCTCCTCTACCTTGCTCTCTCTCCTCCTCAAAAGATCCTAGATGTCGGTGGATATCCGCCGCCTGGGCAAAACCTCCTCTCCTTCAAAAGATTCTAGATGTCGGTGGATATCCGCCACCTAGACAAAACCTCTTTCTCCAAAAGATCCTAGATGTCGGTGGATATCCGCCGCCTGGGCAAATTCTACCTCTCACCTCCACCTTTTCACTCTCTCAAAAGATCGTAGATGTCGGTGATAACCGCCTGCGCATATCCTCACGCCACCGTGATGAACCAATTTTAAATTCATCACAATACCTACAGAATGTTTTTTCAATTATAATATTATTGTACTGAGTTTTTGTTGTATTATATCGAGTTTACCTACTAGTTAACAGTATAGGAGTGTAGCTTGTCAGTGACCTTACAGAAGACTTGGTTGAGGTTTCAATGTTCTCATTTGATCCTTCCTATAGGCTCTTGTCATAACGCGAAAACAAACGTTTTGAACAAAAACTATTTTAATCGTAAATACAGAATTAATGATCATAGAATATGAAAAAAAAAAAAAAAAAATCAACCGAAATATGGGGTTCATGGTCGTTGGAAGTATTGGCTTGGCAAAGCTGGGCGGGACAAAGCCGATTTGTTTATCTTTGTTGTCAAGGCTGAGGAAGTTTCCGCACCTCCTTTCCGCATCCATGTGAACACATTCCGCACTTTACGCACTTCCGCAGTCCCCCCACTACTTTTCTGCACTTTCTGCACCACGCATTTCCGCATCCATGTGAACGCAGCCTGAGATCAGGCAGCACGTCCACGTGGCTCAAAGGCAGCAAGTGCACGTCGCTCAAAGGCAACACGTGCACGTGGCTCGAAATGAACATCTACCTCATCGGCCGAGATGCCACGTGGTGTTCCGAAACCTGACTAAGGCCAAGACCACTGAACTGCTGGGAAAGAAAAGTACTTCAAAGGAACTTGCAAGAGTAGGAGGAATGAGGGATTGAGAGATCTATACAACTAGCAAAATACTGTTGCGTTCATAAAACATAGAACTGTGAAGGTGCAATGGGTGAGACACGTGGAGTTAGAATAATCCAACAGTCAATTACAATGATACTATCACATATGATGGAAGTAAGTCCTACGTACTTTTTAAATGCGAAAACTGTGAAGACTAGGGAACACTGCCTGACACCAATTCAGCTCCTGCAAAACAGATAGTGTGCCAACTTCGAATTATTCCATTGTAAACTACGACAAAAATTTACAAATATAAATATTCCATTGTAAACTACGACAAGAATTCTGCCGTCCTTAGCGAAAAAGTCGTATGTGACTTTTTGGCCAAAATGAGTTAATGATACCCCCCCCCCCCCCCGGTTTGGAGGGTGTTTTCTACCGATTTTCGGAGTCCTAGAGTCGTATCTGCAAAGGAAATGCCTCAAAACGAGCGTACGAATACCGGCTTTATGTCGATTCCAGTGGTTTTGCTTAGAAAATATTCGTAAGTGTCCTTCTCAGAGGACGAAAATTCGTATCTGGCATCAGATACAATTGACTAGCTACTTATTTCGTATATACGGATTTTTTTGTTCTGAAAAGTCAGATACGGATTTCCAGCTTAGTATTTTGGCACTCCTGGAGTCAGTTACGATTCTTGGGAACCGCCTTTACCTGTCTTTGTGAAACCTTCCCCATGCTGTCTGCTGTTTGTTTTTCAACGACGACAGAACTTTCAATGAGATAACAAGGTAAGTAAAAGAACATAATTTTTACTCTTGATATTCAAGTGCATTCTTCTTGTCCCATTATTAAGCTGCGTCCACACTATGCCGGGCGGCAAAGCCGCCCGGCGTTGCGTTCGGGCCGGCACGTCCACATTGTACTCAGCAGTGTGGACGCTCCCGCGGCTCGGCTTGGGCTTCGGGCCGGCTTTTACGGTCAGTCTCATCATGAGTGTCAACGACGACGATGCCGTTCTTGCTGCTGCAGGTACAGTGATCATCGCAGCTGGAGCTCAAAGCCTCCGAAGAAGACCACGGCGGATTTTTCTTTCCACCTCATCCTTGTCTACACCAAACGACACTGCGATCTCCATGAATCCGTCGTGGCGTTTGTTTTTCTCCTTGTAGTCGCGGTGGGAACTGTCCCACAAGTTGGGACGGTCCCTGTAGAGCTCGATGAGCGACAGAGTTTCCTCATCGGACCACTTTTTCACCATATTTCTCAAAAATATCACCAGCACACCCGCACTTGATCTGCTTCGGATGAAAACTGAAATGAAAATGCCGGGCGATAAGCCAAGACATGCGTCCACATTATGCCGAGCGGCTCCTTTGATCCCGATCGGCACGAGGCGGGTTTGATTCGGGCCGGCTTTCGGGCACGTCCATACTTCTTCGGCTTTGCTGCCCGGCCTGTGCCGGCCCATGCCGCCCGGCATAGTGTGGACGCAGCTTTAGAATGTTTGAAACGGCTGCCTGCCTTCGAAAGACAATGTTTGTGATAGAACACGTGAATGAATCAGTTTGAAGGTTTCTATTCTACTAAACCGAACCCCGTTTTTTGTTTTTTTTATGCACCTACTTACAATTTATACTTACAGTTTGTGTTACTTGGTGGAATTCATTGTTTTCAGAACTTCTAACGCTGCCTGCTCATGGCCACCAGGGGTTCTAAAATGTTTGCTGCCTTGGGTTTGATGTAAGTTTTATGTACCTACCTAACCTCCATATTTTCACTCATATTGACAAATGTTGAATATTCGGAAGTTGACAATTGAAAAACACTCCCCCCAGACCTTAGTGAGTAATTTGCTATCTCATTCATGAAAATCCGTTTAGCCGTTTTTTCTGGAAACTAACAAAGGCAGGCATGCAGTCAGTCATACAAAAACCTAACCGCATACCTAAACCTCCTTTGTTTAAGTATAGTATGAAGGTAGGTTTATATTATAATAACATTGCTGGTGGTAGTGTTGTTGGTAGGAATCCCTGTTATTCGATCATTGTCACAAATTATTAAAGAATGTTTAACCTTGATATTCTACAGGGCCCCAACAACGAAAAATTCGGTTAGTCAGCCACCTGCCACAAACAACCTTCCAGCAGCTGAGCAGGAATCTCCTGATTACAACCAGTTGATTCAGGAAGCCGATATAGTCATAGCAGGTACCTATATAATATATTATGTCCCGCAACTAACAAACTAAATTAGGTAGGTAGGTACCTACATTCTAACATCCTGCTCACTGAGTGTAAATTTTTCCTAACTTACAGAATATATTAACCTAGAATACGTCAGTAATGGCAGCGGAATCATGGAAGAAGTAGTAGAATTTCGATGTCCTACTGCCTCTGAAGGTAATCCAAATTTTCCCACAGCATGTTTGTAGAAGACCATTTGAGGAGTTCATGAGTTTCGAATAATCTGATAAAGTATTTGCTATATGACTGCAATTAATACCTACCTTACCTCTCCCTTTTTTTAACAGAGCTCATCGTTGATGATCCTTCTATTGAGGACCATGATGCACGAGAAGAAAATGAAAGTGAAGGAGACATTTTGAGCGAAATCAACCCTTTAGAAACTATCGACGACTATCTCACCAAAAGTGACACTGAAGAAAATGAAAATGAAGGACACATTTTGAGCGAAATCAACCCTTTAGAAACTATTGACGACTGTCTCACCAAAAGTGGAACTATCAGGAAGAGAAAAAGGTACAAATATAGTAAAGTTGAAAGAAAGTTGATAAATGAAACGAAAAAACGGAAGTCCTTCGACATGAAAACAGGATGCAACGACTCCTGCAAACTCAAGTGCCATGAAAATATTTCCCACGACCGCAGAGTGGCCATTCACAAACATTATTGGTCCTTGGACAACGAGGCTCAAAAAACCTTTAATCAATCAATGGTAACCATCGTCCCTAAGAAAAATAATTCCTCAAATATCGAATTGAGTCGAAGACTGAATACAGTGTTTTATTCCTTCAGAAATGAAAATAATGACTTGGTCAAAGTGTGTAAGAAGTTTTTTTTGGGAACATTGGGTTTTAACGTCACTCACGACCACATAATTCACAAATCGCCAATTATTGAGAAACCTGAAATCCAAGTTCCTTCAGAAGAACAACCAGTCCCCTCCCGACAAACCAGACTGCTCCATAAGAAAATTGATAGGAAACTCATAATGGACCACGTTGAATCATTCAGTCCAACTATCTCCCAATATCGAAGAGAGCATGCGCCCCACCGCAGGTACATATCCAGCGATATAACAAGAACGAAAATGTGGGATGACTTCAAAATAAAAAATCCGACGATTCAATGTAGTTACGACGTGTATCGATGTGTTGTAAAAGAAATGAACATATCATTCACCAAACTCGCCACAAACTAACTCCCTGTCCTGAAGACCAGTGTCACACTTGTCTTTTGTGGAAAAAACACATTGATTCTGCAAATAAATCACGTAAATTTTATGAACAGTACGGACAACTTGATAAGTTACCAGAAGGTACGATAGTTTACTCTGTAGACTTACAAAAGGTAATTATGCTTCCTCGATGTGACATGTTTAAATCCGTTATTTTTGTACAAAGATTGGTCGCTTATAATGAGAGTTTCGTCCCAGTAGGGAAGAGAAACCCTCTCCCTCCCTTCGCTTTCGTATGGCATGAGGCTACTAGGGGTCGGATGAAGGAAGACATAATAAGCACGTTTCATAAATTCCTCTTAACGAATCGGGATAAGAGCAAAATCATCATGTGGTTAGATAACTGCACAGCCCAAAACAAAAATTGGGCTTTTCTTTCCTTTTAGCGAATTTTCAAAGAAAATGAAGCTATTGCAATGGCTTCGAAATTTAAATAATATAAATTTTTGGAAATTTTCTTCATAGAAATCCGTTTCAGACCATTCTAAAACGATTCCTGAAATTTAACACTTTTTTATATGTATATATATATTTATATATGTGTCACTCCAGACGATAACTCTCGATAGAATTGAGATAAACAGCTCAAATTTGCACAAAAAATCTATCTTGGCAATCGAAAGGCTAAGTTCGAAGATGGGCGAAATTGGCCTACTCTAAGGAGAGTTTTGGCGCATTTAAAGTGCGCAAAAATTACCCAAAAATCCCCAAAATGTTATTTTCCAACAAGTGACCCCTCATTTTAAAGGTTTTTGCACGCTGAACACGATGGTGGAATCGGATTTTAGATATCTTGATCCGTTCTCAAATTAGAGCATTTAAAGTGCGCAAAAATTACCCAAAAATCCCCAAAATGTTATTTTCTAACAAGTGACCCCTCATTTTAAAGGTTTTTGCACGCTGAACACGATGGTGAAATCGGATTTTAGATATCTAAATCCGTTCTTAAATTAGAGCATTTAAAGTGCGCAAAAATTACCCAAAACTAGGATAATCTTTAAACTCTTACCCCCCCCCCCCCCCCCCCTTAGAGTGGTCAGATTGAAAAATGTGAGAAGTATTAATTGAAGACGAGAGTTCGAAGCAAAACAAAACCATAGCCATTAATTCGAATATTTCTTTGAAAATTCGCTCATTAAGTCATGCTGCATGACTGGTTTTTTAGTAGTATTTGGTTTACGCAGTGAATGAAATTGAATCCATTTCTGTACAGGAAATTGAAATTAACTATTTTGAACCGGGTCATACATTCATGAGCTGTGATTCGTTTCACCATTTGGTTGAAAAAAGTCTGAGAGAAAAGAAAAAGGTTTACGATTTTCAAGATTTTATGGAATGTGTGCAAAACAGTAAAAAGAATGTTGTGGTCAAAGAAATGACGGTAACTGATTTCTCACTGTGGAGAGATTTTTCTTCCAAACCAAAAATTAGTTCGGCAACTCCAAAACCATATCTTCATGATATTGTACAGATTTCAGCGTTGAGAGGCAAACACACTTTGAAATACAAAACGGATTTTGATTTGGAATTCATCGAACTTGATTTCTTACAACTACAATCGTCTGTGTTATTGAACTTAGTCAAATTGTGATCATACAATCGTGTCATTTTTATTAATAATAAATAAGTTTAATAGTTTAAAAAATATGCCTAGGTAGTTAATGACAGATATTTTCTCACGACCACACTAATAATGATGTTATATTTATGTTACCGATTTCGAGTTATGTTTGATAATTACTTATGTTACCGAGACTTAGAGTTCCTGAATCTAATCTTTACTATGCAACAAGCAAAGACGATATAAGCATCTGTGTTACATGCAGTGAATGCATTCAAATTGTGATTTATTAGTAATTAGTGACTTGCTAGTAAGTAGTAACTTTTATTGTTGATTAAGTTTCGATATTGTTGTGTGCCAAACGATATTTCAATAGAACTGCATTTTTGCATTTATAACATAAAAGACTGGGAAGAAAAGGCTGAAACCAGATATAACCTACTTATTTTCTGAAAACTGTTTTCATTCAAGTACAATGATGTGTCAATAAACGTTTTCATGATTCAATTTTAATATTACCTACCTACCAACTATTTCATAGTGCTCACCCGTTTATAAGCTTGAACCAATAAAAAATTTGAACACTCAAGTACCTACCTGTCGTGACCAAATATTTCTAACGGTCAAGTAATTCACCATCTCATAGTTTACCTACTCACCAACAATAATTTAGATATAATTTTTAATTAATTCAAGTCATTTTAATTATCTTTTCGATACAAACAAACAGGTACGACTTTTTAGCTTAGTAAAATTCAAAACAAGCAAATGCATTTTGCTGGAGTAGCGAATCGTAACTGCAATTTCCTAGTCAAATACTCGTATCTATGGCAGATACGTAGAAAACGGTAAGTAAAGTGCAGATACGAGTGTCTTGCTTCGTAAATTATCACCAATCTTAGTCCACAATACGAGAATGAAATTCGTACGGCGTTTCATGGTATCTTGTGGTGGGAAAACTCAATTTCTGACATCGCCAATCGATTCAGCAAGAAATTTTCTACTAGGAGAATGTTAAAGTTCAAGATTATTTTGGAAACTAACGTCAATATCGGAAAATTTCGACGCAAAACCTATTTGGCCGATTTCCCAAAAGTAAGATTTCTGCACATACGACTTTTCTGCTAAGGACGGCAGAATTTACAAAATAGATATTTAAATGCAAACTTACTTGAATGTTTAGCTCAACACGAGGCAGAGTACGTCGCTGTCGCAGATTTTTCGAAGTGTGGGATTGAGATTAGAAAGAAGAGCACTTTGATTTTTCAAATCGTGAGCCCAGATTTTTCAAATTTTGATAAGGGTAGAAGAGCACTTCGAAATTCAATTATTCCCAGCAGAACAGACGAGGTTCACATGAGAAGAAGCAAAAAAAAATGTGAAAGTGTGGGGGGGAAATTGAGTAACGGCAATGGTGCCAACAGGAGCGCCCCTGAAAGCCTGATGTTGAGCATTGCTACCAATATTATTTCCTAAGGTTTAAACTAATTGTCTGTTAAAAGTGATTATGCTGATTATGCCAAAAATTCTAGGCAGAAAACGAGTGTGAAATTTGTCTTGAGTTCACGCTAGAAAAGACATCAGGTAAATCGCTGAGTAGTTCGACTCAAATCCCGCTTACAGCGCATCACTTTAAATAATGATGTAGGGAATCCCAGTGGATGGATGGAACCTGAAAGGTATAAATAAATTTACCTCAAATCCAAACCAACGGAAACGGTTGCCTTTTCTAATTTTTTCTAACTTTTGGTAGTTGGCAGCATTGAGAACCTTCATCTCCCAGGCATGGTTTGTTCGCGGTGGCCATCTGACTGTCTTCAAACCGTCAGATCCATCATTCGGCGTTCGCGGTGGTCTTGCGGACTCGTCTCGGACTGTATAGCATCCATAGGATGCTGTTCGCGGTGTTTTTCTGGCGGTTCGAAGACAGTTCCAAGACCGTCAGATCAGTCCGCGGATTTTCCGATGTACTCCTTTCTGACTGCTCGCCCCCCACTACCGCTCGCCCGCTTAAGCCAATCAAATCATTTCTCATCGCACCGTCGTTCGTCGTTGTTATTCGTTCTAATAACAGTAAACCCTACCCACTTCTCTCACTTGCGTTTTGGTACTTCTCGCCATGAGTTCATCGAGTTTGTATTTCAATCACAATGTCCTTCAACGACTGATCTTATAGTGAGCACTTGTATGTCCCTGAATCAAGTTTCCTACCATGATAAACGCCGCAAATTCTACTGGCACAAATAACTAGAGGGGTTAACAAAAAAATTGTAATGGACATACAAAATTGCTGCCTATAGATTTATTTCGTGTGTAATAATGAGGTGGTCGGTTGAATATCCCAATTGAAAAACTTAGTGCCACTTACCTACCTAATTTTACGATTACGGTGTGTGTTCCAAGAACTGGCCTAGCAATTGTTGGTTTTTGCCAATTTTGGCCCACTCGAAGACTCCTAATTTTGAAAAATTATCTTCGATTGTTGAAATTGTATTTTTCTGGCTGAATTCACAGTTTATGCTACCTTTTTTTTGTAGACGTTTCCGGTGATTTCAGCCGTTTTATCAGATTATTTACCCTTGAGGAAACCGAATACATAGGCTATATTAACAAAAAATGAGCACATGAAGAATGTGTAGTCAGTTATCAGCAAAATTAGTTAGGTACCTAACAACGAACTTTAAACTTTCGATTAGGTATTTCTTCAGTCGCCAATTATTCCACAGAAGTACACTGGTATCACCGAATTTGATAAACATCCCATTAGGTCATTAGTTAGGAAGAAAACTACAGAGATTTCGATTTATTTTTATTAAAAATACTTCGACTAAGTACAAGTTGAGATAAAGGAATGCATAACATTGGTAAGAGATGAATACTCGAAGCAAAACATGGAACTATATTACAACTAGGAACATATAGTCTACCCATTCATCAGAAGCATAGGAATAATCGTAATATAAGACTTGAGTAAGCAGAAGAATGAAAAAAGTAATAAATTAGCCGAAATCAATGATGACCTATAGGACCAACGTTAGTATTACTGTTAAAAAAAGAAGAAATAAATTAGCAGAGATCAATGATAACATATGAACTTCTCACACATACACGATTCACAGCCTTTCAATAAACCTAAATAGGTATGATTTGTATAACAAATTAACAAACGTCAGAAAGGAGAAAAAAATCAAGATCGACGACGACACCACACAATCAGGAAGGTTAGACATTTGCAGGTTGCACAGCGGTTGCAGTCAGATTTCCTTCCCAAGCGTCCGCGGTGTACCCGGTCCATTGTGAGTTTGAAAGTTGGTATTGGTGGCGCATGCGTGTTGGCACGATCAGAAAAGTGGCTTCAGACGGTTCCCTGACCGTCAGAAAAACACACCGCGAACGAAGCTGAAAGCTGAAAGCCTCCTCTTCTGTCTCTGTGCACTGTGATCAGCACAGAATCACAGAAAACACTACTATACTACAGTACAGCACAGAATACATGGGACCACAGAACAGGAGACATATTGAGAGTATATGTGTATTGACTATATTGAGATTGGAACAGGCAACTATATAACTGCTCTTTGTTTAGAATGAGAAAGAGGCAGCATCCATTCTGCCCATAGCAAAGAACCCGGAGACATAATGACATTTGGTGAACAATTGCTCAGCACTTCGAGATCAAAGAAGGCAACTACTACTACTCCTTTCCTTTAACGTACCCGATGTCCAAGAACTCATCAAATTAACCATCACCGTTGCAGCCTTAAATCAACGAATTCGTCACAAAAATAATATACAATTATAAAAAACAACTCATCTACAACAAACTATGACTGGCATGGCCGAGACAAAGTCAGAAAATTAAGGAGAAGAAGAAGATCATCCACATTGGGCCAATACCAAGGAAGAAAGGGTAACAGGGATGAAGGTAAAGTTAGCCATAGCCAGTACAATGGTGTGGGAGCCGGTATTGTTTGCAGAGCACAAAAATGGGTCTGCTATAAAACGTCCTATAATGCGGAAACAGCTGGAATACATTTAGCTCACGAGCATGTCTTGCACAACCAACCGCATCCCTGCCAAGAGATAATTACCAACTCAAAATCCATCATACAGGCACCCAAGTTTTAGCCTAGCTGATGCATCACCATAGCACCTGATACAGGTATTCTTTTGGTTTATTATTCTGTGATTAATGCAGGTATGTAATAGCTCACCAATCATTGGTAGTGCCATCTAATTGTCTTGATTCACCTGTTGATAATACTTCTAGTGTTACTGTACAAAGTTATGGTAATTTCAAACTATTACCCAGGTTTTTGACACATAAAAAACGCTGCAAAGTCCTTGTCACATGGGTTTATTATTCTATTGGACACATATACTATTATGTTGGCTGTTCACTTATTGTTTATTTCATGTGAAATAATTGAAATAGCTATTTCTGATTGTTTCCACCATTTTTGGCCCCTAAAACACAAATTAGGTAGGTACGCTCCTTTCGCTCCTTTTGGTTTATTATTCTGTGAATAATACACCTATGTATTCGCTCAGCAAAAAATTTGTATAACACCCCCTCAAAATTTTTTCTTTTCCGTTTCAAGGTGCGTAGATTCCAAAAATGCAATGTCCGTCCGCCGTATCAGGTGTACCGGCTTCATTTTTGGTCTAAAAAAGTCGTTCCTTCGCACACATGCTCCATTTGGGCCCTAGTTGTGTCCCGAAACTTAACAGCCCGATCGGAATATACCCAGGGGTGTTATGAGTGAAAATGTGTGTAAAAATAGGTACTTTTTGCGTTTTAGCAACATGTTGGTAACATGAGCTTTTAAGGCGCCCATACACTGTCCAACCGTCGGACCCAACAAGGGGTGGGGAGAGATAAAAACGCCTCCCGTTCCCTACTGTTGGATTGTGTGTGGGAGGACGTCCAACCGTTGGATCCGACCAAACTGGTTGGGTGTGGTCGGATGGCAAAACCGCCCAACAAACATGGTTGTGCCGTTCCCCCTCCATTACTCCCAACCAAGTTGTACCGTGTGTGGCGCTGTCGGACCAACTTCTTCTTCTTCTCCTGTAATTTTTTGTTTGTCTGAAGCAGACACACATTGTTTTACGTAATTTTTATCAGTTTCTCCTGTTATCAGTTGTGCCAGTACCTCAAGATATAGGAGTTTGGATAATTGGTGTTTACTGTTTACAAAAAACACTAATGTACGTAACTACGAAATTCGAACACTTGAAGCATTCGGGAAAAATAAAAAAACGCGGGAAACTTGGTCGGATTGGGTGCTCGTTTGGTTGGATCGTGTGTGATGCGCCGTCGGGTTGGCAGGGGGGGCGCGTTTTCGCCTCTCCCCACCCCTTGTTGGGTCCGACGGTTGGACAGTGTATGGGCGCCTTTAAGGTATCGTTTTTCATGTTTTTGGGGACGAGAAGACCGAATATGAAGTAGATTTTGACCAAAGAGTAGAAAATTGAGGTTTTACCAGATGTTCAGCTCCCGAAATTGATTTTTTATGAGTCAAAAACCTGGGATATCGTCTGAAATCACCATCAATTTGTAGAATAACACTGGAAAAAGTGTCAACAGGTGGATCAAGACGATTAAATGGTACTATCAATGATCAGAGATAATTTATTAAAAAAAAAAAAAAGCTGCAAAATCCTTGTCACATGGGTTTATTATTCTACTGGACATACCTACAGAAATGCTGGCTGTTTATTTATTGTTTCTTTCATTTGAAATAATTGAAATAGCTATCTCTGGTGGTTTCCACAAATGTTGGCCCCAGAAACTTGAATTAGGTACGCTCCTTTTTTTTTCTTTTTTCAAATTATCCTTGATCATTGATAGTACCATTTAATCGTCTCGATCCACGTGTTGACTCTTTCTCTAGTCTTATTCTACAAATTGATGGTGATTTCAGACGATTTCGCAGGTTTTTGACTCATAAAAAATCAATTTTGGGAGCTGAACATCTGGTACAACCACAATTTTCCACTCCTTGGTCAAAATCGACTTCATATTCGCTCTTCTCGTCCCGAAAAACATGGAAAACGATACCTCAAAAGCTCATTTTACTAATGTGTTACTAAACCACAAAAAGTACCTATTTTTATACACATTTTCACTCATAACTCCCCTGGGTATATTCCGATGGGGCTGAAAAGTTTCGGGTCACAACTAGGGACCAAATGGAGCATGTGTGCGAAAAAACGAATTTTTTAGACCGAAAATGAAGCCGGTACACGTGATACGGCGGACGGACATTGCATTTTTGGAATCTACACACCTTGAAACGGAAAAGAAAAAAATTTGAGGGGGTTATAAAAATTTTTTGCTGAGCGAATACATAGGTGTATTATTCACAGAATAATAAACCAAAAGGAGCTTACCTTATTCGTGTTTTGGGGGCCAAAATTGGTGGTAACCACCAGAAATAGCTATTTCAATTATTTTATATGAAAGACACAATAAATAAACAGCCAACATCTCTGTAGGTATGTCCAATAGAATAATAAACCCATGTGAAAGGGCTTTGCAGCGTTTTTATGAGTGAAAACCCTGGGAAATCGTCTGAAATCCCCATCAGTTTGTATAACAACACTGGAAAAAGTGTCAACACGTGGATCAAGACGATTAAATGACACCCAATGATCAAAGATAGTTAAAAAAAAAGAAAAAAAAAGAGCGTACCTAATTTGTGTTTTAGGGGCCAAAATTAATGGAGAAACCATAAGAAATAGCTGTTTCGATTATTACGCATAAAAGAAACAATAAATGAACAGCCAACATTTCTGTAGGTATGTCCAATAGAATAATAAACCCATGTGACAAGGACTTTGCAGCGTTTTGTTTTACGTTTCAAGATGCGTAGATTCCAAAACGCTGCAAAGTCCTTGTCACATGGGTTTATTATTCTATCGGACATACCTACAGAAATGCTGGCTGTTCATTTATTGTTTCTTTCGTGCGTAGTAATCGAAATAGCTATTTCTGATGGTTTCCATTAATTTTAGCCCTTGAAACACAAATTAGGTACGCTCTTTTTTTCTTCTTTTTTTCTTAACTATCTTTGATCATTGGTAGTGCCATTTAATCGTCTTGATCCACGTGTTGACACTTTTTCCAGTGTTATTATACAAACTGATGGTGGTTTCAGACGATTTCCCAGGTTTTTCAGTAACAAAAAATCAATTTTGGGAGCTGAACATCTGGTACAACCTCAATTTTCCACTCCTTGGTCAAAATCGACTTCATATTCGCTCTTCTCGTCCCGAAAAACATGGAAAACGATACCTCAAAAGCTCATTTTACTAATGTGTTACTAAACCACAAAAAGTACCTATTTTTATACACATATTCACTCATAACTCCCCTGGGTATATTCCGATGGGGCTGAAAAGTTTCGGGACACAACTAGGGCCCAAATGGAGCATGTGTGCGAAAGAACGAATTTTTTAGACCGAAAATAAAGCCTGTAGACGTGATACGGCGGACGGACATTGCATTTTTGGAATCTACGCACCTCGAAACGGAAAAGAAAAAAGTTTGAGGGGGTGTTATAAAAATTTTTTGCTGAGCGAATACATAGGTGTATTATTCACAGAATAATAAACCAAAATGCGATGTCCGTCCGCCGTATCACGTGTACTGGCTTCATTTTCGGTCTAAAAAATTCGTTCCTTCGCACACATGCTCCATTTGGGTCCTAGTTGTGTCCCGAATCTTTGAAGCCCGATCAGAATATACCCAGGAGTGTTATGGGTGCAAGTGGGTATAAAAATAGGTACTTTTTGTGTTTTAGTAACATGAGCGTTTGAGGTATCGTTTTCCATATTTTTTGGGACATGAAGACCGAATATGCAGTCAATTTTGACCACCGAGTGGAAAAATTGAGGTTCTTCCAATGGTTTTGCTCTCAAAATCGATTTTTTTACTAGTCAAAAACCTGGGAAATTGTCTGAAATCACCATCAGCTTGTATAATAACACCAGAATAAGTGACAACAGGTGAATCAAGACAATTAAATGGTACTACGAGTGATCCAAAGATAATTTAAGAAAAAAAAACGTAGGTACCTAATTTGTGTTTTGGGTCCAAAATTGGTGTAAACAATCGGAAATATCTATTTAAATTATTTCACATGAAAGAAACAATAAATGAACAGCCAACATTTCTGTAGGTAAGTCAATGGAATAATAAACCCATGTGACAAGGAATTTGCAGCGTTTTTCCCCCCATTACCCCCCTGGGTGTATTCTGGTCGGGCGGCCGAGCTTCAGAGCACAACTAGGACCCAAATGTGTTCCAAAACTTGAATCCAAAGAGCGAAGATTTTAGACCAAAATTTAACGTAAATTTAAGGCTGAAACTTCTTTAGAACCTCAATTTTCTACTCATTGGCCCAAATCGACTTCATTTTCGGTCTTCTCACCCTATAAAACTTGGAAAATGATGGTTCACAAGCTCATGTTACTAAACCATCCATTATTCACCCATAACATCCTTGGGTATATTCCGATCAGGCTGCAAAGTTTTGGGACACAACTCGGGCCCAAATGGAGCCTGTGTGTAAAAGAACAAATTTTTTAGACCGAAAATGAAGTAGGTATGGATGGTACGGCAGACGTCGTAGGGCGACCCAGGGACGGACATTGCATTTTTGGAATCTAAGCACCTTGAAATGTAAAATGTCCGTCGGCCTTAGGCCGTATCATCCATATCTACCTGATTTTCAGGATAAAAATTCATTCTTTCACTCACAGGCTCCATTCGGGCCCGAGTTGTGTGCCGAAACTTGCAGCCCGATCGGAATACACCCAGGGGTATTATGAGGGAAAAAACACTGCAAAGTCCTTGTCACATGGGTTTATTATTCTATTGGACGACCTACAGAATTGTTGGCTGTTCATTTATTGTTTCATTCATGTGCAATAATTGAAAGAGCTATTTCTGATGGTTTCCTCCACCAATTTTGGCCCCCAAAACACGAATTAGGTATGCTCCTTTTTTCAAATAATCTTTGATCATTGGTAGTGCCATTTAATTGTAATTGTCTTGATTCACCTGCTTACACTTTTTCTAGTGTTATTATACAAATGGTGATTTCAGACAATTTCCCACGTTTTTGACTCATAAAAAATCAATTTTGGGAGCTGAACCTTTGGTAAAACCTCAATTTCCGCCTCTTTGGTCAAAATCGACATCGTATTCGGTCTACTCGTCCCCAAAAACCATGGAAAACGAGACCGCAAAAGCTCATGTTACTAACATGTTACTAAAACACAAAAAGTACCTATTTTTATACACAATTTCACTCATAACACCCCTGGGTATATGCCGATCGGGCTGCAAAGTTTCGGGACACAACTAAGGCCCGAATGGAGTATGTGTGCGAACGAACGAATTTTTTAGATAGAAATTGAAGCCTGTAAATGGCGGCGTACGGCCTACGGTGGACAATTGCATTTTCTGAATCTAGGCACCCTGAAACGCAAAAGAATAAATTTTGAGGGGGTGTTGTAAACATTTTTTGCTGAGCGAATACATAGGTGTACTATTCACAGAACAATAATCCAAAATGGGCGTAAAAACAGGGTTTTTCGAGGTTTTAGTGAACATGAGCTTGTGAGGTATCGTTTTATATGTTTTTTAGGGCGAGAAGACTGAATATTATGAAGTTGATATTGACCGAAGAGTGGAGAATTGAGGTTGTAACGAAGGTTCAGCTCCCAAAATTCACTTTTCATGGGTCAAAAATCTTGGAAATTGTCTGAAATCACCATAAATTTATATAACACTAGAAGTAGTATCAACAGGTGAATCAAGACAACTAAATGGCACTACCAGTGATCAAAGATAATTTGTAAAAAAAAAACCTAATTCGTGTTTTTGTGGGCCAAAATTGGTTGAAACCATTAAAAATCAATCATTTCAATTATTGCACATGAAAGAAACAATAAATGAACAGCCATAATTTCTGTTGGTAAGTCAATGGAATAATAAACCCATGTGACAAGGACTTCGTAGCGTTTTTACTATACTAGCTCCATAGCTGGGGATTTGGTAGTAGGTACCTACCATGCAATGGCTAGTTTCCCACTGTGGTGTACCTCTCAGTGCTATTGTCGATGGTCTTGCAGTTCGTGCCTGTAATGGGGAACTTGATAATAGCTCCACATTACACCACACTGACCGTTACAGTCTAATCAACAACAAACGCCTGGCGGACTGGAAAAAAGAATATACTAATCATAGTAGTCCGGTTCCTGGACAACAGTTTAGCCAACATGGACGATCTCCTCGATAGACAGAATACTCATAGGGCATGGAAGAACGAAATATTTTTTGTGTGTGCCTAGTGAAAAAAATTGACTCTCATTTGTGACAAATGCAGCAGATATGAAATTAAGGACATGGCGCACATTCTAATTGCATGTCCCCATTCCACAGCGTATCATGTGTAAATTCCTCTCCCCTGAAGTGCCAAATCTAAGTTCTGATCTCATTACAAATTTCCTTAAAAAATGCCTAGCCTAGGGAAATATGGAACCAGCCAAAGAGCTAGCAGATACACTCTGCCTCGTTGAACTAAGATTCTGATCGACTGCTGAAGCAAACTCTCATTTACCTTCAGAAGGCAAATACTATCTACTTATACCTACTTTCAATCGTTCCCTACACTTCTCACCTTTAGAAACTTCCTGAACAATCCTTACCATCAACCCTATATCTTAATAACCTCGCACAAGAAGAAAAAAAATTGTGGTAATTTAAAAGGTGTGATGAAGCATAATTAGGCAGTAACGTGGGATTATTACATGAAGTCAGGAGAAACCCTTTCTGCTTTATTGAATATTTTTTAATCCCAAGATTACAATGAAAGCAGCAATGACGTCATTTCTCCCATTCTTATGTCACTGCTCTCCTCTCGCCTGGGCAGGACCCCCTAGCCAAACGTGACGAAGGAAGTGCTGAAACTTTGAAAAAACAAAGAAAAAGAACTACTCTTCGTAGGGGAGTGCGGTTTGTCTCGAAATTCTTAGAATGGAACCTGTTTTCATTAAAAAAAAAAATTCTCCACTACATGGAAAAACTGTATCATGGATGTATATTTGGTTCGTACATCTATTAAATATTTGTATCATTACTACACAAATCGAGAGAGGGTCTGCGATTAATGAAATGAACATTTTACTCACTCAGTTTGGTCAAAAAGGAGTGGTGAGGGCTACTTTCAGTTCGATGAATAAGAAGATGAGAATCAAAACTCGTCCTTCTTAATCAGCAATCCTACAGAGGCTCCATTCCAATTTCAGCATCGTAGGTCAAATAAGAAAGAAATTAGCCCACTCAGCTGATTAGGGAAGGTCCTCACCTCGTCATTCACTCAGCAGCCCTACACCACAGAGGCTCCATTTAGAATTTCAGCCTCGTAGGTCTAACAGGAATGAAATTAGCCTCAGGGCTCACTCGGCTGGGAAGGCCCTCACCTCGTCATTCTATAATGACGTCATTCTTATAACTCACTAGTCCGACTGTGGCTCCTTTTCGAATTTCATCCTTGTAAGTCAAACAGGAATGAAATTACCCTCAGGGCTCACGCAACTGATTACGGAGGGCCCTCACCTCGTCATTCACTCAGCAGTCCTACAGAGACTCCATTTCAAAATTTCATTAAAAATGGCAATTTGCTTGCGACCTTGGTTTCTGCGGAACGCTGTTGTTTCAGATTGTCCCCCAGCCCAAAAACATATCCATGTTAACTACACCACTGTCGGCATGAAGACTGTTTCTTCCCGGCACCCTTAATTAAGAAAACAACATCAACACACTTCATAGGTTCCAAGCACCATAACTGAGTTGTCGAACCACACTTGAGTCTTCAAACCCGAACCAAAAAGGTGGGGATTTTTCTCAGTTCAATAACTCATCGGTTGGAACATCTGGAACTTGAGGATGGAAACACCGCAAGTATTAGCGTAGCGTCTGTCAGAGCTTCCTAAAGTGTAGCTTTCTAACTGCCATAGTGACTGTTGTTTCCAGCACAAAGAATAACTTCAAAAACAACAAAAAACTACAAAGAATAGCTATTCTTTGTGAAAACAGAAAAAAACAAAAATGAGACCTGAGTAGGCTTCCAGCAAGTTTAGTGTGAGATCAGCCGAGAAATGAAATTGTCGGGAGGTTCCAGAAGGTTTCCTTCAGTTCCAGTTTGGAAACTCATCCCTGGCGGGTTCGAAAAATTTCTTGAACTGAGTGCAGAAAGTTTCTACACCCATGGCCAACGGAATATGGTGCGGAAACTGAGTTATAGAATTGAAGCTGCTTGGAACTGAGTTTTCGTGCGCAATGGGTTCTGCAACGAATCCATTACGAAACTCGCCCCGCTTGGAACAAAGCTCATGGATACACTGTGCGGCAGTGTGAAATCACGTTTTAGTGTTTTCACATTGGTAGCATTGCGTGGCCCATAACAAACCGATTGACCTGTCCAGTTTACTATAATTTGAGTAATTCCCTGATTTCAGTCCTGTTTTATTTCTATTCTGTTTTGTGAATTTTCTTACATTTACAATAATGTCGGTGTTTTGCATTCGATTGCAACCATCGTGCATTTTACCATACCTGTAAGTTTTTCCATTTTCCTAAAGAAACCTAAGCACTCAAGATGTAGAAACCATGTGCCGGTAAGTACTACTATACGTTTCGATTTTGGTTTCTATGTAGTTGTTTAAACTCTATTAAGTATAGTTTCTACTAAATTAAAGTATTTATCATTAGTAATTAAGAGCCTACCTATTTGCAAAGAGATTATTATGACTAGTTGGATACCTAGCTACTTCTCGACCTATTCACGTAGGGTAGGTTTTTAGAGTGCCTTTAGCTTGGCACGAGCGTAGCAAAATCCATTTTCCCCAGATGTGAAAATTACAATTCAGTTTCAATTTATTCTATTTCCACTTAGGGAGGGGAGGGGGTATTTTGTGGGGCTGAGCTAAGAAGCTTCGCCGAGTGCCGGCACCCACTTCTGGGCGAACAGTCCATTAAATCCTAGGGATCCATAGGTAACACAGTGTGTCGCTCAGTAAATTACAATTCCTGTACTGTTTACTGGGTTACACAAACATTCAGCTACTACTTCACTGAACAAAGATTTGCGAATGAGTGAAGCAAAGCCAGATATGAGTGATGTCTTGTGTTGCAAGTAATATCATGAAATGTTTCATTCAAATCGATTGTAAGGACGCCGTTTTACATATATATATATATATATATATATATATATATATATATATTGTTTTTTTTTTTAAATATTTTTTATGCAGGAGGTGGGACACAGCCGAAATATGTTCATCGGCTTTGCAGCTGCCATTTCGTCGACGGTTTGAAGTCTGATGGTCCAACACTCTGACAGGAACAAGAGCTCGTATTTCCAATTCAGCAGTCCAGAAAAACGTATGTTTCAATAATCAAGTACCTAAGTAAGTTAGTAGTTGTATACATTCTAAGTAGTAGTAGGTAGTAGTATTTTTTTTAAACAAAAAACCCTGATTAGATAATAAGTGCCCTGTGTTCTTTTAGGATGAGTAGGCTGATGAAGCAGCCTGATCTACCTGGTACGAGCGACAATGAAGCCTCTATGACTGTCTTGGAAGAAGAAGGAAGAAACAGCTCTGCTCCGTCGCCTCTCATCACCTCTGAAGACGCTCCCCAGCTGTCATCAGTGGAACTCCCATCGACGGAATATCTATTGGAAGCTGTGGCAAATGCTGAATGTGAGAACGTACAATTTCGGAACATTAATGAAGTGCTACAGACTGAACTAGATCTACTGAAAACCAAACTAACTAAGGCTCCAGCTAACTTCCACAGTTTTCCTTCATATAGCTCCAATTTGCCTGTTTCATTACTACACTGGCCTGCCTGACTATAATGCATTCGAGCTATTACTCAAGTGGCTGTCCTCAGGGTCTTTGGAGTATCACAATGGATGGAATCCCCATAAAAGTCTAGAGGATCAGCTTCTTTTAACTTTAATGAAATTGAGATCGAATCCTGATTATACGGACCTTTCCACCAGGTTTCAAATTAGCAGACAGGCTGTGAGAAACATTGACTGCGGCCTATGGATTGCATCAAATTATTTTTCCGTCTATACAACTGCCGAGCACTCGCAAGAACAGAGCTGTTTTGTCTACGGCCTTCAGCAATTTCTCGAAATTCAGTGTGCAGTAAGTACCAGGAAGTGGTTTGTACACCTCCATTATTTTGATTTCTGATTGTACAATATATGCTAATCCAACTTGATTCAGTATTGTTATTTATATTCATGGATGATTTATTTAAAAGGTTTGTGTGTATACGTGGACGGTATTAAGCAAAAGGAAACGAGGGGCCATTTAGAGGTTTTGAGAAAAACGAAGTCAAGTAAAAAATGCTCTTGTAATTCAGTCCGATAAATCCCGTTCTGGAATTTTTTGAAAGGTATTGACTTCTTCCATCTTTTCCATTCTCAAGAGAATCAATAGTGCCAGTATAAAATTGTTCAACAATACGTTGTTTTTTTGTGTGGAGTGGTTCTTTTTATTATTCTGTGAATTATACCCCTATGTATTCGCTCAGCAAAACATTTTTATAAAACCCCCTCAGAATTTTTTCTTTTACGTTTAAAGGCGTGTAGATTCCAAAAATGCGATGTCCGTCCGCCGTATCACGCATATCTACTTCAATTTTGGTCTAAAAAATTCGTTCTTCCGCACACATGCCCTAGGTGTGTCCCGAAACCTTGCAGCCCAGTCGGAATATACCCAAGGATGTTATGGGTGAAAAATTGGGGTATCGTTTTCCATGTTGTTTCGGAATATGAAATCGATTTTGACCAGAGTGGAAAATTGAGGTTCTAACGATTTTTCAGCCTTTAATTGATGTTAAAATTGGTCTAAAACCGTCGTTCTGCCGCACACAGTTTGGGTCCCCATTTGGGAACAAAGGACCCCGCACACTTCTTATGGGAAAGTGGCTTCGGTCAAATTGGCTGAAATTGACATATGTATTTTGACCTCCTGATCAAAAGTGTCAATGGGCACAAAACGTCAAACCCCCAAGATTCCAAGTTACAGAGCCCAGAGGGCGCTATTTCAACATTAGGGGTATTCATGGTTTGGCTAATTCGACGTCGAATTACGTCGAATATCGAATTGAGCAATTCGAAAAGAGTCAGTGCGCATGCGCCCCTGCCATTCTCCACGATTCGAAATACCACGGGCCGGGAGCTTCGAATTGCGAGTTCGACGTCGAATTGCAGCAGCGATCGTAGTGGCAGCTACGAAATGGGTTTCCACGATTTCGTCGCGAGTGATTTAGTTCGTACCTATTGTTTTTACTATATCTAACTATTTAGTGTCTGAGGTTTCTGACATAGGTGCAGTTTTGCCTTAGGTTCATAATTTTTTCTTGGACTTGTTTTTATTAATCTCTGTAAAACTTCCTTTACTTTATCTACCGATATTGGCAACAGGCTGGTAAAATTACTGAAAACAATAATTAATTATGTGTCTCGTTAGTCCTAATTTACTGTACTCAATTGTCTGTATAAAGTCATCTCTGTTCTTCATTGAATGTTTGTGTACAAATTTGACCAATTCATTGAAGCGGTGCAAACCATGTCTACCTATCTTCTGTCTGTGCCTTTGCAGCTAACCGTTGGCCTCATTTTCTTATCTATTTAGTGCAAAATTATCTAACCATATAAAGATGGTAGTTTGGATTCATATTTTCGTAATACCAATTCATTTCGTTGAGATCCTTGTACTTTTTCACAATTATTGTCTTACCTAATTTCATCATAATGATGAGTTTCTGAGGTGTGTCAAACATTGAATAGTTATAAAGGAAAACATTCATTTTTATTATAATTGTTGTTTGGTGAAAATAGTTATTTAATTTTCGTCATCACCTTTTCTTAGAGTGAGGTGTGCTTTTGTTAGAATTACATTGTTATTATTAAACAGTGTTTCAAATCATCGAATATCTTATGTTCATTTGCATTACTTTCGGTACCAACATTTTTGTCTAGATCCTTCAAATTATCATTGATGTCATCTGCTAACCAACCCATAATTGTTTGAGTCCACTATAAATTAATCGAAATAAATTGTGGCAGACGTTATACTTGAGGCCTTTGTTCAGTAAATTGATGAATATTTCTTGTATTTTAATGCCATTTCAATTTACCACGTTACGGAAAAATTCCATCTCTTAGTTTTTGAGGTGATCTATTATTATATCTGCTACTGTATAAATAGTTACCCTAACAGATTTGATTCCTTGCCCTGTTTCACAATACAACTAAACAGTTTAACACCTAGGCAGGTACTCCTTTTTTAAAAAAACATATTACAGTTTGGTGGTTGCCGAAATGTCTTTTATGCCAACTTTTCGTTGAATTTATTGAACATGTTCAGGGCTTGGAGATTATGATGATGAAATTGGAGCAATTTGCTGAAAATAATATTGTACTTGGCAACAGGCGTTTGACAAAAAATGGTGTGCTGTACAAGAAAAAGTACTAAGTTATTGGTGAATCTAGGAGAGGGGGGTGCATGAATCGAAAACCAGGCCAAACTGTCACATTACTTCATCTGATACGTCCTTAATAAGTAATATACGAACTACAGGAAGAATCACACTTGCTTGAGAAATAGCAATTGATAGAGAATGTTACCCTGCACATAGCGCTTGAGAAATAGCAATTGATAGAGAATGTTACCCTGCACATAACATTCATGTAGTACCTAATCGTTCATCATGTATCACCACTGATATACCCGATTTTAAAGGAGATTATCATTGGCCAAATTCATCGAGGATGTTCTTAGTACCCTAAAAACTACACTACTTTTAGAGACCATGGGAACACTTTTGACATGTGTACGCTTAGTTATACATAACGTCAACCTGCAAACCGCAACATGTACCTCTCGTTAATATTATTTACCAACCGTGTAGTCTTACCTACACGGAATTCATAGAGGATGTTCTCATCTACCTGAAGAAGAGGACGTACAGGAAGGATTGATAAATGAAAGTAGTTGTTGTTAAGTACAAAAAAATTGTTTATTCCATCCTCAAAACAAAAAAATCGTTTATGACATCCTTCCTCGACGACGTCTTCTGGGGCGCCCCCCCCCCCCCCCGCCCTGGGAACACTATCCTCTCTCTCTCCCCCCCCCCCCCCCCCCCCGGGAGGGTAGAAAATCATGTCCCTCCTTATTCCCCCCACGACGCCACGTCGCCGATACTCGGGTCCCTGAAGGCGGTACGGCTCAGGCTGAGGCTGAGGGTCACGGGCGAGGGCTGCCATGGCCCTTGCCACAGCCCTCGCCAGTAGCCCTTCCAGGTCGTCGGTAGTCAGCCTGTGTATTTCAGGGGGGTGGGGGGGAGGGGCCCTCTTGGTTGATGTCTTCGGGGAGGGGGGGGGGGCATCGATGATGGGTTGCGGGGAGGGTGGGCCCTCCTCTTCTGCTGGCGGCTCTATATTCATCTGTTTGACAGAACGACAATAAAAAAAATTATTCATAGCTATAAATAGAAACGCTGCAGATTAGAACACAACGGTGTATTACCTATATAGATGCCCCTTCTGGTACATCACTGTTTCCTCTGGTCAATATACTTACTCCCCCCAGGACAGCCCTAAATCGAGTTGGAGCCAACCCGGGAAATATTTTATAAATATAAAACTACTGATAATACCTCATCAACCCAACATAAAAGTGGTGCTCAAAAGTTATATAACTGAGCATTTTCCTATTGTATTTGGCATGAAACTCCTCACTCCACCCACTCATATGAACCCACAGTAACAACTAAATTGAATGAAGAACAAACAACTATTAAAACTAATGGCAACTTGTACCTGGGATGATGTTTACCTTGAATCTACTCCTGACATTGCTGTAGATATATTCTATAAAAAGTTGAACACTGATATATAATAATTCTGAACAGGTCCCACGTATGTTCTAGGGAAAAAACCTAAATTAAGCCATGGAACACTCAACATACAGGTAGTGGCGTAGCCAGGATTGTTGAATGTGGGGGGTTACCGGAAAACGGAAAAAGTTCCTGTCATGCAGCATGACTATAAGAGCGAATTTTCAAAGAAATATTCTTCCTATTGTGTAAAAAGATGATATAGCGAGAAACCTTTTATACCTTTCTTAAAATACCTTTTCTTAAAATTATATAATTTTTCGTGATTTTAGCCATTTTTACCCATGTTTGACCCTAATAAAATCAAATGTGACCACTTGTTTTTGAGATACAGTTTTATCATCCAAACAGGGTTTGAGCCACTTGCCTCATATCTTCTTGCGATAGGCTTACAAATTGTAAGCAGACTGCAAGGTGCTTTCTGAGCTTAGTTCAGCGAAGTAAACTGTGCGCAGAAGCACCTGAGCGTTTGGCGAATTCCCTCATGACCGAGGTTCCCCCAACAAAGGAATTGCCCTTCGCAAACAAGAACGAATTTTCTGGTAGAACACCAGCAGAATCCCTAAATTTGATCATTAGATCAAATTTCAGCAAGTCGGCCTTGGAGGCTAGCATTGAAACTGGCCTACCTAATTTCCCAATTACTGTCAATCTTTCATATAAACATGACATCATTGTTCGGAGGGGAGTAACGATTTGTACTCAGCAGAATCCTTGTTCATTGATATCCCTGATTTCCAGTCTTCCAGTTTCATTCTGTCTATTTCCCCCACTCGTTTGCGGTTGAATACCCACAGCTTTAAAAGCAGGCACTTTGTTAGAGAGAGATGTGCTTCCCTGTCGAAACCTTGTTGGAGTTTTCGTGCTGCTCTCTCAACCTCTTCCTTAATGAAACTAATCAACTTGGCAACATCTTCCATGTCCGGTACTTCTGAAGGCTTCATGGCAGTTTTTATTTTCGCCTGTTTACGGGAATGGCTTCCAATCATCGACGAGAATGATGAGTCGTACACTCTCTGCCATGATTTAACATTTTTCGCTTCTTCTGATTTGCCACCGACAATTAAGTTGGTGTGAAGAGAATTTGAAAATACTCGGAAATGCCGACCCAACTGATCGACTTGGGTAGGCGCTGTGTACCCACCTCCTACACCCATACCCTTCCCAGCTAAAGATGCCACTGCTTTCAGGAAAATGTAGTAATTCTTAGGATGTAATGCTTCCACAATGGTTTGAATCGCGTCTGACGTTTCATAGTCACGAGCAATTTCCTGCATTTCCAAGAAAACATTACAGATACCTCTCAACGCAGAACAAATTAGTTTCTCTTGATTGAATCCAGCGTGCTTACTGCACAATTCCACGGCGTATCTGAACACTCTCATCACCAAATACTATCCTCCTGTGATCCCCATTTGAGATGGGTAGTTGGAGGACGTCTGGCAAAGGTTCTCCACGCGGAATAGTATTTGATTGTACCCGTCTAACTAATCCGACCCCTGCTGAAGAGGAAGGATTGCATTTCCTCAAATGCTGAGACAAATGGTATTTACTTATGTAAGCATTACAATGAGGACAAGGCAATCGTTCCGCTTCATTGACGTTGCTTTTCCTAACCGGAATCCTGTCATCGGGGTTGGCTAAGTTATACATGTGATCGCCTTCACGCGACACCTGAGTAATAAATTCCGTTTTCACAGAGCTATTTTTTTCAAAGAATCTCATACCTTGCAACTCCACTTTGTGGACACTTGTTAGGTGCCGGCGTATTTTTGTTACCAGTTTCATGCAAAGTTTGCAGAAGTGCTTTTTGCATGGTTGTTTGGGTTCAGGCTGGACTTCGTCTACAGTAGGTAGGCGGGATGAAGGCGAATAAGTTTCCTCAGCAACTTCCATCGACATTTGATCACCTGTAATGAGTGACACTTCAATAAACATCAGCAATACCAGTTTCATGGAGTGGTCCGTAAACAGATTTGTATACGCAACGGTAAATGTGGGGGGGGGGGGGGGTCTTTTAGATTGACTCCCATATCACTTATTGCTCATGTAATTAAACATTTATAGACGACTGATGAAATTCGGATTAACAGAAACACTATTTCAATGAAGGACCTACCTATCTGAATTAATTGACTAAAGTACTGTTGACTGATTTGCAGTAAAATCGTGTGCGAATGTACCAACAATAAATGTATTTGTTATGTATTACTACACAATTTGCAACTCAACAATAGCAGTGTGGTAAGTCCAAGAAATAGGTTTTCCCGTTATCCGTATAGGATAGGCAGATAGATCTCGACACGCTTCAGCAACTTTCCTGATTTATGCTGTTTTCCGTTCTATCATTTGCCTCAGTTCTGAAAATTTCTATTAGGTGTAGGTATCTCATTTCTCCTACTGCTCTACTTATTTCCAACGGTAGGACATCAATACTATCTGCACATCATGTTTTCCAGTTTACATCGTTTTTCAAGTACACGTTACATACCTACCTACCCAACTAAAAGTTGAAAATAAAATTTAAGAATTACTATTAGTGTAGCAAGTTTTACATGGTGGGGGGGAGTAGGCTACACCAAGCACATTCCACCTAAACTAAGCGAGCTGATTGTATCAGTTATGCTAACTTGAGATTCTCATCATGTTGTGTTGGGCATTTGGTGGGTCAGAAAGTCGCTTGAGAAATATACAACGCTGCAAATCATAAGAAAACGGCGGTAACAGACAGAAATCTTATTGCATTTCCCGGTTGTACGCATCTTCAAAAGGAAACCATCTAAATTGAATATAATAAACCTAAATAAGATGTAACCCCCCCCCCCCCCCTTGTAACGAACATATTGCAGTGAAATATACGTTTTACAGTTCAGGGAATTGAAAGGGAGATGTATGGGCATCATGCACGGCTCCCACTTTTCCAAACCTCCTCACACATTAATATCAACAGTTGTAACATCAATATAGCACTAGAGGATATGACGCGAGGACTCCAAGGTGGTGCCAGCCAGTCTATTATGGATGTGTGCCTCATGATGCCTCGAAGTAAGGCGAAAAGCTTCATAAGAGTTGGGTGCAATATGATTATGATACAGTGCAGACATACATTTAGTTATTCATATGCGAACTAATGACTGTTGTCCACCAATTATGAGGGTTAAGCTTAAAAGGGTTGGGAGTTTCATGAAATGCTGCCTTCCTTACCGTAAACAGCCTCCACATGTTGAGGAAGTGTTCCTTCCATACTGTCAGAACTGGATATGGTGGACAAGCACAACGGGATGGCGTCTACGGCTTCCAACTATAATGGGTCTGAAACGAATAAAACCATGTTGATCAGTGCGTAGCCTACAGATTCCGACAACCGAATATATGTTGTTAGGTGCCACAAAGGAGTTGCACTTTCCACGTCGATAGCAGTTGATGTTGCCAAACCTGTACAATCCAACCCAGGGGGCCTATTCACTAAAATAGATAGTGGAAAGAGATTGTCTATTTTGATAATCTCCCGCGAGAGATAGTCTCCCCTGGGAGACAGTCTCTTCCAATGTCTTTCACAGGTTCGTCTATTTTACTGAACAGCTCCAGAAACCTTGAGAAAGAGATATGGATCCTAATACACGAAAATGCCATAGTATCCATGAAGTGCGAGATGTTTGAGCCCCCTGGAGTTCAATTCCTTAATAATGAACGCATTTCTTAGTAATACCTATTCAATGGGTACCTACCTACCTCAATCCATACTTGGACGTTGTTACTCACGAATCGGATAAAAGTTTAAATGAAATTGAAAAAAGTGTCAATTATAAACAGAAAAAGTCGAATTAGGGGGCTTAATGCTTGTATTATATCAACACCTAATGAATGGCCACTCTTAGGTAGGTAGGTACCTACCTCAACCCGTACTTGGACGTTTTTACTCATGAATCAATAATTATGTATATATTTTTAATTAAAATTGAAATGAAAAATTTAATCTTTATGAAATTAAAAACTTTATGAAATGAAAAAAATACACCATCAAAATAATTATCAATGTGGTTGCGGATGAACGAGGATATTATACGATCACTGTGAAACAAACGAGAAATAGACTCTCTCTTTCGAGGAAAGACACCTAATTAGCTGTCTCTCTGAAAGAGATTGAGAATGCCAAGATGGCCGCCAACTCTCTCTTTTAAAAGTTACTGAATAACCCTGTCATGGATACTATAAAAATCTATTTTGTCAAAAGAGAGAGTCGGACCTGAAAGATATGTCTCTTTGGCTTAGTGAATAGGCCCCAGGTGTCTGTTTTTGGACAGTTGTATTGAGGTTATGGTGTATTGTCAAAGGAGCAGTAGGGTCTGTTTGTAAAAATCTCGAAGGAATTCGTGGTGCAGCGTATCGGTAATTGGTCAACTCCAGGTGTCCCAGGAAGCAAGTTTTCAAAGCGACTTTATCGCCACCGTTAAAGGGTGGAGCGTTCACATGTACAGCAGGTTGATGTCCAACCTCGTCGAAGTCGAGTTCGAAAAACGAGCATACAAACCCCACAACATGTTATGTATCAAAACACAAATCGATTTTCGTGTCATGAGATTTGTGTTGAGGTCTCCTTTCACACACTGTCAAACAGAAATGTAACACTAAGGGCAGGTTCACACGGAGGAGATCGGTATGAGAGACGCGTATGAAGAAAGGTAATGATCCTCAGGATCAGATGGGATCACACACACGGTAGGCGACTTTGAAAAAAGTATGAGCGACAGAAAACGTGTCACCTCAGAACATTCGTCTCCTGCGACGCGCTCGGTATGAAGGAAGGTTATGTTACTTGATGGAACATTGCATCATCTGCACGTTGGCGACAATCTCCTCAGTCTTCTTCCGGAGTTGGGGCCGAGCAGGCGAAAATTTTCATTGAGTGATTTTTCTTTTCTTTCTTTTGGTTTATTGTTCTGTGAAAAATACACCTATGTATTCGCTCAGCAAAAAATGTTTATAACACCCACTCAAAATTTTTTTTTTCCGCTTCGAAGTGCGTAGATTCCAAAAATGCAATGTCCGTCCGCCCTATCACGTGTACCGGCCTCATTGTCGGTCTGAAAAATTCGTTCTTTCGCACACAAGCTCCATTTGGGCCCTAGTTGTGTCCCGAAACTTTTCAGCCCGATCGGAATATACCCAGGGGTGTTATGAGTGAAAATGTGTATAAAACTAGGTACTTTTTGTGTTTTAGTAACATGTTAGTAAAATGAGCTTTTGAGGTATTGTTTTCCATGTTTTTTGAGACGAGAAGACCGAATATGAAGTCGATTTTGACCAAGGAGTGGAAAATTGAGGTTTTACCATATTTTTAGCTCCCAAAGTTGATTTTTTATGAGTCATAACCTGCGAAATCGTCTGAAATCACCATCAATCACCATTTGTAGAATAACACTAGGAAAAGCGTCAACACGTGGATCACGACGATTAAATGGCACTACCAATGATAAAAGATAGTTTAAAAGAAAAAAAACGCTGCAAATCCCTGCACAACGGTTTATTATTTTGTACAGAAGACCCTCCTGTTACAGATCACAGCTCTCTGTATAGATAACTATTCTATATAACATATGTACTATTCTACACCCTCCGTAGGATAGTACCTAACCCCGTACCTACTCGTTACTAGGTACCTACCTAAACCGTTGTGTAATAATTTACCTGTATAGCTTCCCCTTCTACGGAGATAGAATCATGAACCGTTGTGTAATAATTTGCCCATCAATAATACTTCAACGGTTGTTCAAGTTGCAAAAGTACCTATCACCAAAATCCAACCCCTTCTTGGTAGATGAGCCGTTGTGTAATAATTTACCATGGTGCAATAATTTACCGTTGTGTAATGATTTACCGTTGTGTAATAATTTGCCGTTGTGTAATAATTTGGCATTATGTAATAATTTACCCATCAATAATACTTCAACGGTTGTTCAAGTTGCAAAAGTACCTATCAACAAAATCCAGCCCCTTCTGGGTAGATGAGCCGTTGTGTAATAATTTACCGTTGTGTAATAATTTTCCACTGTGTAATAATTTACCCATCAATGATACTTCAACGGTTGTTCAAGTTGCAAAAGTACCAATCAACAAAATCCAGCCCCTTCTGGGTAGATGAGCCGTTGTGTAATAATTTACCGTTGTGTAATAATTCACCGTTGTGTAATAATTTACCGTTGTGTAATAATTCACCGTTGTTTAATAATTTGCCGTTGTGTAATAATTTACCATTGTGTAATAATTTATACCCATCAATAACACTTCAACGTTTGTTCAAGTTTCAGAAGTACCTACCAACGAAATCCAGTAGTCCATCACTTGTCAAATGAAAAAATATCGCAGAACAAACAACTCGACTTCATACAGCCATTCTTGATTATAATCAGATGCTCCCTAGTGATGATATCCGGGCCGGGTTTATACCGTTTGATTCACAATCGTGTTGACGAAGCTTTTTGGTGCACACGAACGGCTGGACGTACAATGCTCCGGGTGGTCTCAAAAAATTGTTTAGCTCAAGACAAATTTAATAACGTAAAAAAAACCATACCCTTCATACGCGTCTCTCATACCGACCTCCTCGTGTGAACCCGCTGCTTCTGTTAATATTTGTGTTATAGATTTTAGTTGAGCATCAACGATATCACAAGTTCTAATGAACATTTGACATAAACAATAATACGATCCATCCGAGGATACAACCTCATCACATGATGTTCATGTGGAGTGTATCAAATTTTTCAGAAATCCCACTTAGATGGCACAACACAAAACGCTCCACATTGAAATACTGAAGTCAATTCAATGTACAGTGTAACAGGGTAGTATACATTTGTAAGCCCCCTCTGGGTGAAAATAACCGTTTCTGGCTTTGATAAGGCTGATGGCCTGACGTTACGGAGGCACCAGAAGGGTCGTTTCGGGGGTCTTTCAAAATACGCTGATACCACACTTTGTTGAATGAGATCGGGGTAACGAAAAGTACACAGAGTTACAAGTTAATTACGAAATGAATATATTGAGAAATAACACAAGGGAAACGTTACTACAAGATAATATGGGGATCACTGAAGGTGCTCGAATTTGTGGTGCTGAGGGCCAAGTGACGTTACGTTAGGTTAATAATTACTGAGATAGTTGCTGAAGGCAAAAGGCGTTACTCTACAAACTGTTCGCAAAATACGGCAAAGAGGTGCTGAAGGCCTGGCGGGAACGTTACGATGAAATATACACAACAGAATACAAGAGGTAAGTGAGAGTAATGATAAAAATAATAATATGAAAATGCTTCAGCTTAGTTACTACGAAATTACGACTCCGTTACCATTTGGGTAACAAACACAAGAGAATTATACATGAATTATTAAATGAAGAAATGCTAATGCTAGGTACGGAAGATGTACAACAAGGAGAAAATATACAATTATTGAGAGGTTTGACCTGTTTACCACGATGGCGTCTCGATGGCGTTACTGCGCGTTTCGATGTAATTACGAAGGGGGGTGTTTGCAGAGGTCGCCCGAAGGTAGGACTTGCTATTTGGTTATTAATGAGTCTCTGTCTCGGGGGGGGGGGGGGGGGGGGGGGATGGAAAACTGGTTTGGCGTCAGTTTTCGGGAAGAACTCAAACACTCCGATTATACTTCCGAACTCGTAACACGTTACTTCTTCGTTCCGACTTGGCATAGAAGCCCACAAACATTCGCTTGACAAAAATACTTCGGTCACAAACAGTTCACTCAATGGCAGAAAGACGACTGGCCAAGAGTGGGGAGCCGGGAGTCCTGAGGTGGCTGGACTCCCCTCCACTCATAGCTGCGCAGTGGCTATCTGTCAGACGGCGCTAGAGGGGATGACCGGCTGAGGGGAAAGAGCCCCTCGCAAGCCCGGACCTGGGAGGTGGCGCTGGCCCTTGCGGGCGGGGGCTTACACCCCTCCCCCTCCTGGAAGCCGTCGTCCTCGGCGGCGGGGGTCCACCCGAAGAGACTCGGAATGGGCAGACTCTTGTGAGGGTACGTCATGGTTAAGTTAAGTTCATATCGACGTCGGCGGCAATGAATACAACCGGGGTCGTCTTCCGGGTGTTGGCCGTTGCACGACGTGCGGAGTTGTCCGGCCCGGTGCTTTTTTATGAGTCTGGCCCAGAATTCCTTACAGGATGAGCATCTAAAGTGCAAGATCTTTCTGGTGGGGTGCCGGCAGACTGGGCAGGTCCGTGCGGGTTTCGAAGGGGTTGATGCGACGTCGGGGTTTTCGGTGGTCTGCGCCGTCTGGATTTCAAGAGTGGTTCGTGTTTGGGTAATCCTGCGGGTCCGAGTTGTTGAATGGTCGGAGATGATTCGAATGGGCGAGACCACTGGAGCGGCAGGTAAGTGCGGGGGCTGCACGTCCGACTCCATTTCCAAATCGGACTCGGAGTCACTGGAAAGGTTGATGGCGGACGGACCGCTGGCGGAGCAAGGCGGAGTCGGGGCCTTTCGCTGAGTCTTTTCAGGACTAACGGACTCGCTCAGCCGGATCCGCACCCTGGATCTCAATTGTTCTTCCATTCGGGACGCCTGCAGCTGGTCCAGTTGCTCCCTCATCTGGTCGCACTCGATTTCCAATTTGGTTGTCAACTGGCGGAACTGATCGCGCTGCTGGACCAGGCTCTCATTGGTCAGGCGTAGCCGTAGCAGCTCGGGCAAAACGTCTGCCAATTGTTCGGCCAGTTGCATGGCTCCGTCGCAGATTATCCGGCGGAAGGGCAGGGTGGATGCCCGCTCGGCACCATACAACAGTTCCGCCATCCCCTCGAGCAGGACTACTGCTTTTTGTTCTGGTCGCCGAGGTCCCGCACTCCCAGGCGTGGCTGCCTGCTGCAACAGTGCAGCGGTGGCCTCGGTGTATCGGCTCCTGATCCGCAATACATAGGGGCAGATGTGCTCTTCCTCCGTTACCCGGCCCTCTTGGTGGGGCGACCTACGCAGCGCCATCTGTTGGTTTAAAGGTTTGTCGTGATTATTCAGGTCTGAACTAGGGGCCTACTTTTAGTGAAATGAACATGCAACACTAACTACCTAATCTTCCGTACCTAGGCTTCGGAAATCTTAGTCGGTACATACAAGGTGTTTCATAATATTAAATTTCGAAGAGAGTAAACATTTATTTTTCAACATAGATTTTTTTTTTTTTTTTTTTTATTTTAATTATCTTCTACGGCTAACCCCCGTGCACGATCTAACCCTCGCAACGAAACCCCTCCGATGCATTTTTCTATAATCGCGGGGAGGGCGTGGGCGGAGGCTGTAGGGAACCGAGGGTTCGCTTTCGTCGGGGGGATCTGGTTCAGGAGGCGCGGGCGTCTCGACATGCTGAGTCACCAGCGGCTCTTCGTCATCATCGGTACTCCAGGCGTCCTCCTCGTCTTGTGCTGAGGGGACGGACTGAGGGGGTCGCGTCGGTGGTGGGTCATCTGCCCTGGGCTCGGTGGTTGAATATCGGGTTTCAGCGGGATTTAATTTCCGGCTGGCATAGGCGAGGGGCCGTTGTTGTCCTTCGATTTCCTGAGAGAGCACCGCACCCAGTGCCAATTGCGAGGCGTCTGTGGCTAGGACAAATGTTTTCGTCATGTCTGGGTATGCCAGTACGGGCTCAGTTAGGAGGGCTTGTTTGAGGGTGTTGAAGGCCTCCTCTTGCGTGGCAGTCCATTCAAATTCTACTCCTTTTCGTAAAAGGGCAGTCAGGGGGGCCGCGATTTCGGAGAACCTAGGCACGAAGCGTCGGTAAAATCCGGCGAGCCCAATGAAGGATTGGATCTGCTTCACGGTCGTTGGTCGGGGAAAGTCTCTCACGGCTTGCGTCTTCTCGGGTTCGGTGCTGATTCCTTGTGGGGAGATGCGATGTCCTAGGTATCTAGTTTCCGTACGGACAAAATCGCATTTCGCCAAGTTTGCTCTCAGTCTGACCTCTTTTAGTCTGTCGAGTACCCTCTTCAGACTGTCAAGATGTTGGTCTGTGGTTGGGGAAAATACGATAATATCGTCCAAGTAGACGAGGCAGTGTTTGTTGATCAGCCCGTCCAGAGCGTCGTCCATGGTTCTCTGAAACGTGGCTGGGGCGTTTTTTAGCCCAAACGCCATTCGCACGTATTGGAAGTGCCGTCCCATCACGGAGAAGGCTGTCTTTTCGATGGACTGGGGATGGATGGGTATCTGGTGGTACCCAGCTACCAGATCTATTTTGGTGAAGTACCGGCATTGACCCAGCATGGCCAGGGTGTCTGTTAAATTCGGCAGGGGGTATGCGTCGGCTTTACTAATCTTGTTCAGCCCCCTGAAGTCTGTACAGAACCTCCATTTCTGGGCTTCACCTTCGGGAGTCTTCTTTTTCACCATCACTACTGGGGCGCTCCACAGGCTCTCAGACGGCTCGATGATACCGTCCTCCAGCATGTTCAACAGCTGGGTTTCTACCTCCCCTCTTAGAGCGTGTGGAATTGGGTACGGTCGCTGGTGGATGGGCTCGGCATCACCGGTCTCAATTTCATGGGCAACCTCCAAATTGCACCCTTGCTTGTCAGGCTGGCTGAAGACGTCTGGGTATCGCTCCAGCAGCTCGTGAAGTCGGCGGCGTTCCGGATCGGGAAGGTGAGCCGTCTTCTCTTCCAAGGCCATGGCGATATCGGGTGGCACCCGTGGCCATCCTTCAGAAGGGGTGAGCTCACGGTCGTCGGTATCGTCGTCCGTCCATGTGGGCGATGCGCATGGCGATGGAACGGACTCATTTGGTGGGGGTGTCTTTGCCGCATCGTGCTCCGGTGCGTCGAGGTTGATGGTCACTGCGACGTGCCCGTTTCCGGGTGTGGTCAGTACTTCCGGCGGTGGCGTCAAGTCAGAGGTGGTGAAGGTTAGGGGGGCCATTTCTGGTTCAATTTTGGGTGGCGTTACTACTTCGTTACTGGGGGGAGTTACTATTGCATTACTAGGGGGAGTTACTATTGCATTACTATGGGGAGTTACTATTGCGTTACTGGGAGGAGTTACTATGGCATTACTGTGGGGAGTCACTTGTGTCTTACTGGGGAGAGTTACTATTGAATTACTGGGAGGAGTTACTATTGAATTACTGTGGGGAGTTACTTGTGTCTTACTGGGGAGAGTTACTATTGAATTACTGGGAGGAGTTACTGTGGTATTACTGTGGGGAGTTACTATGGCATTACTGGGAGAAGTTACTATTTCGTTCGTTCGTTCGTTGGTACTGTTACCGCGATCACTTTTCAGAATACAGAATGCACTGTCCACTACACTTTCGTGGTTTCCTGGCGTTACGTCGGGCGTTGCCGTGCTTTCGTTGGGTGTTTCAGCTGCATTCTCGTGAGTTTCAGTCGTGATTCTATTGACAACAATAAATTGGTTGGTGCCTTCATGTTGCAGTACGGCTTCGTGTCTATCCGTGCGTATAATGAGCGGTATCTTTTTCATAAGGTCGAGGCCAAATAAATCCAGCCCGGTCCCTTCTCGCTCAAACACCAAGAAGGTGTGTCGTACCGTGGCTCCCGGTATTTCCACTACCACTTCCTGTTCGCCGCGGAATCGCAACGGATAGCCGTCCGCGCCCCATGCCTCAGCAGTGGTTGTCCTTAGAGGCGTGCCGGGGATGGGTGTTGTCAATACCGATACCGCTGCTCCCGTGTCCAGCACCAAGTCGCGCGTTACGCCATTCAGCCTGGCTGGGATTTTCATTGGTTTCTGCAGACGGTAATCGACGATGGGTAAATGACCCATCGGGGATCGCAGTTCAATTTCCGTTGATGGCGTTACTCGGTTGTTCCCGAGCGGATGGGAAACTGGTGTCAACAACTTCTTTTTATGACAGTCCGTTTCTAGGTGTTCCCTTACTCCGCAGTAATCACAAAAGATGGTTTTTTGTGGGTTTTGTGGACAGTCTACGGGGAAGTGCGTTGCTGCTGCACAAAACATGCAGGGGTAGCGAGGGGTGGGGCGCGCAAACACCTTAGTTGTTACGGGGGTGTTACGGCCGTTTCGACGTGGACACCTTGCTGCATAGTGTCCAGTTACCCCGCACTCATAGCATCTTCCCTCTGTCGCCGTTACTGCGGCCAGCTCCCATTTTGCCTCCGTGTCTTCAGTCGTTTCGATCGTTTCTTCTAACTCCTCAGCTCGTTTCAGTGCTTCCTCGATCGTGTCGGGTATGTTATTAATTAGGTGCGACCGTAACTCTTTTGGTACTCCGCCTACAAAGGCCTTGAGCACCCTCCGTTTCACCCAGTTTCGTTTTTGTTCCCGTGTTAACTCCGTGCCCTCCTCGTGCGCGGCAGATTGCGCTAGTCGGTGTATTCGTTCCGCAAACTGTCGAAGCGTTTCGCTTGTGTTCTTTTTTACCGACCACAAGAGTGCCGCGGCTTTCGATGGGTTCTCTCTTTCGAACCATGTTAGCATGGCTCTTTTTACGTCATCATAGGGTGTGTCGCTTTCGCTTAGCTGTGCGTTATCAATGAGGAATTGTTTCGCCGTTCCCCTTACTTTGGCGCGTAACAGTCTCATTCTCTTTTGTTGCGTCAACGTTCTTGCTACGTCCTCAAAAAAGTGGAAGAACGCGGACACCGTTATCGCCCCAGGTTCGTCGGGATCCCATGATTCTATCTCTAAAAACATTGAACGCGGAACGTCCGGTTCCGTGCCCCTGTTACGATCCCGTTCCATATTGAGATCATTGAACGATCTCAATAGTACCTCTAGTTGTCCCAACATTCCGAGAACGCCCTCCGGTTTCTCAGCCATAGTGACCGTTACGGGTTTCGAAATTCGTTGCTTTTTTGGGTTGAAGACCCTTACTTTTTTCGTGCACTCGGGGCTTTTCCCTAGTTACTCGGCCTATTTTTTATCGTTCTACCTTTTTCGCTCCGATCCCTTTCAACTGTGGTTCTGCGTTACCGTTACTGTGGGTTCGTGTGGGGCAAACCGCACGATAATCCCACCCCGCTGCCACCAATTTTGTAAGCCCCCTCTGGGTGAAAATAACCGTTTCTGGCTTTGATAAGGCTGATGGCCTGACGTTACGGAGGCACCAGAAGGGTCGTTTCGGGGGTCTTTCAAAATACGCTGATACCACACTTTGTTGAATGAGATCGGGGTAACGAAAAGTACACAGAGTTACAAGTTAATTACGAAATGAATATATTGAGAAATAACACAAGGGAAACGTTACTACAAGATAATATAGGGATCACTGAAGGTGCTCGAATTTGTGGTGCTGAGGGCCAAGTGACGTTACGTTAGGTTAATAATTACTGAGATAGTTGCTGAAGGCAAAAGGCGTTACTCTACAAACTGTTCGCAAAATACGGCAAAGAGGTGCTGAAGGCCTGGCGGGAACGTTACGATGAAATATACACAACAGAATACAAGAGGTAAGTGAGAGTAATGATAAAAATAATAATATGAAAATGCTTCAGCTTAGTTACTACGAAATTACGACTCCGTTACCATTTGGGTAACAAACACAAGAGAATTATACATGAATTATTAAATGAAGAAATGCTAATGCTAGGTACGGAAGATGTACAACAAGGAGAAAATATACAATTATTGAGAGGTTTGACCTGTTTACCACGATGGCGTCTCGATGGCGTTACTGCGCGTTTCGATGTAATTACGAAGGGGGGTGTTTGCAGAGGTCGCCCGAAGGTAGGACTTGCTATTTGGTTATTAATGAGTCTCTGTCTCGGGGGGGGGGGGGGGGGGGGGGGGGGATGGAAAACTGGTTTGGCGTCAGTTTTCGGGAAGAACTCAAACACTCCGATTATACTTCCGAACTCGTAACACGTTACTTCTTCGTTCCGACTTGGCATAGAAGCCCACAAACATTCGCTTGACAAAAATACTTCGGTCACAAACAGTTCACTCAATGGCAGAAAGACGACTGGCCAAGAGTGGGGAGCCGGGAGTCCTGAGGTGGCTGGACTCCCCTCCACTCATAGCTGCGCAGTGGCTATCTGTCAGACTGCGCTAGAGGGGATGACCGGCTGAGGGGAAAGAGCCCCTCGCAAGCCCAGACCTGGGAGGTGGCGCTGGCCCTTGCGGGCGGGGGCTTACACATTGTACTTTTACTTTGGAGTATTTCGAACAATATTGCCAGATTTTCACAATGACAATATAGTACTTATGAGTGTAATGAAACCTATCTACCGTTTGTGCTTCTGCTAGTTCTGGAGCTGAGTTATGACTTACTTACTTTAACTGTAATAGTTACTGTCAACTTGACTCCACCAAAACCTGACACCAGTGTTACTAACTTCGATTGTACCTCGCCGTTGGTTCCAACAGGATTCAAACCGAAATCAGTACGTACCTATGGCACAAATGTTGTACAGAAGGAATGTATATGGGGAAAAATTATGAAGCGTTTTGTAAAAATCCTGAGCGTTTATCAAGCGTTTTTCTGAAGTCATCCTGAAGGTTTGTGTTTTCAGTATTAGACAGATTCAAATAATTTGAAAGATAGATAGCAGACAGAAGTTAGATGTAAGTAGGTAATTACCTCCAATTTCCACCTCTTCAACGACTGGTGTAAGGGTGGCGGCTTGTTGAGCTGGATCCCAAATTGGAATTTCAACATTTCCGTCGTCGTCGGTTTCTGTTAACGAGGAAATTCGTCAATAACTAGGTTCCTTATGATACAATGTAATACTAATCATTAGAGGCCTATGCACACAGTTTTGCTGAATCAGTTTACCAAAGCAGTGGTATCACTTGTTTGGACTGGTTTCAGATATGCAACTTGAGAATAAAATTGAAAATGAAGGGAATGCTGGCCTGTTGTTGCCACAAGTCCTCAACAAGTTTGGTAAAATTCACAAGACCATTACGCACTCATTTCATGTACCTTCATTGTAAATGAAAAAAATCTAAATTATTTGATACTAGATGTAAACAGAATAACATTACTCTTGGTGTGACGGGATTTATATGAAAAATATGGTAAGTAGTAACATGATACACTTTATGCAGTTTTTTACTACAACAAATTCATTACCATTGTGCAAAATCTCACCCAATATAATTGGTAAGGGTCCCAACGACGAGTCTGTTTCTGTCGACGCATCGCTGACTCTGGCTTTGTCAGTTTGGGTAGCGCGATGATGATGTTGGCAGAATCGTCTGTTTACACTTTCATTTGTCAGTATGGCGGTTCTTATTTTTTCTAACGTTTCCAAGTGGTCTAGGACAAATAAATAGCCTACATTAATACTCAACTTAATAAACAACATGACGAACTACGAAAAACTGCCTAATATGGGGTTGTACAGCTGATAACGTAATGGAAGATGGGACATCTCTGTCAATACAACAAAAAATACACTGCCAAGGTGATGGCACAGGAGCTTCCTCGTCACAATCAGAGTGACCCATTATAAAATAGAACAGACTCGGAAGCAAAATAACATAACATTACATTACATTACATAACATTACATAACGTGAAATATACATATTACATAACATTACATTACATAACATAACATTGCATAACATTACATGAAATATACATATTACATAACATGACGTCCATAATACATTACGCCCATTATACATAATTGCGAAAGTTAGGCGTGTTTGAAGAATTTCACGTTAGCGCATGCGCAGGGCGAACCGCTGGCTCTATCATGTTGAAATTTATATGGGACCTCAATAGGCACTACCCGCTTAATCCCTGAGAATTACATTGAAATTGGGTGAAATCTTTGGTTACTACGGCTGTAACAAGGAAATTGAATCTATTTCACGCCAGCGCATGCGCAGAGCGCACCGAGGGTCCGACCATGCTGAAATTCATACTGGAACTCACTAGGCCTTGTCCAAACAACCCTTGAAAATTTGAGCGAAATTGAATCAAAATTGTGAAAGTTATGCGTGTTTGTTGAATTTAACGTTAGCGCATGCGCAGGGCGTATCGCTGGATCAATCATGTTGAAATTTGTATGGGACCTCAAGGGGCCTTATCCGCACCATCCCTCAAAATTTGAGCTGAATCAATTCAAAATCGTGGAAGTTATGGCTGTAACAAGGAAATGCGGACAGACAGACTCACAGACCGACAGACACGGAACCAAATTTGTTCAGCAGGCTTTGAAACGCAAAATGCAAGTGGAAATTTTGATTTCTGAAGACAAAAATTTTTTGGCTCACGAAAGTGAACACAAGGCTTCCTCTGCTTCGCAGACTCGGAAGCAATAGGAAAGCGAATACACATGTGTACTATTCACACAGAGAATGAAAAACCACAAGTGTCTCTCCACAAAAGAACATCCCCTACGAATTCAGGTTCCCTGAGACTCCACACATCCAGCTGTGATCCTGAAAATTACCAACTATGTTACTCAGCTATAAGTGTAGGGTGTTATTGATACTTTCACGTAACGTTAAATTTTGTTTGTTACAAACAAACTAGCTGTTTTGTTTAATGTGCTGCAAATATCAACTTGGAAAGATTAGCAGGAAAAATCCCCCCTCCCCCACCCCACTGTTATTCTTTGTTATCAATGCGAAACGGTCGTTATTAGTAATGTTGAAACAGTGCATTTTTCCGTTGTTAACCATACTGATTATTTTCACCCATCAATCTTCTGTCAGTTTTATTTCGAAATATTCTCTGCATGTTAGCCTACTTTTTCTAAACGTCGTACCCTAATTTTTCTAAAGTATCATGCAGTAATGTAGCAGCGTGACAGAAAAGGGACAAATAGCGGTACGCTACCTTATGAAATAAAAGTTTATTAAGTAGGTACCTATTTATTTATTCAGACTCTAATAACGCTAAAGCTGGTTCTCTCTCTCCCTTTCCAAATGGATAAATGTTGACGAAATATCTTAGTTTGAAATAGAAGCTTAATAACGATGTAACGGATCGAACATGCGTCGAAAGTCGAAATGAAGGGTAGCCAAAACCTCGGAATAACAAAAATGTAACAGAATAGCGGAATAGAAAGTGAATAACGAAGTGCAGGAAATATCAGATAAAATCAGTGATTCCAAGCCTAAACAAATAAAATGATGGTTGATCGAAGGACCATGACACAAAGAAATGAAATTTAAAAAAACCCAATGGATTTTGTATGAGAAAATCATGAGTGAGAAAAATGAGTGAGAAAATCGTGGGTGAGGAAATCACTTCTGGCAACCCCCTAAAAGGTGCCATTTGACTAGAAAATGAGATTCGCAAAGTTTTAGGTCGATCGGATAACGTTAACCCGTGCCGCATTGAGGTTGAAGATCAGAAAAACTCACTTTGTTTAATAAAAATACTCTTTTTTTCCTCATAACATAGTAACCATTTGTCCTAGAGACTTGAAATTGGTCTCATTTTATTTAAAATGTTATCTTCTTCAACTTTTACTTCCATAATTTTTTCGCTACATCCTGTAGATTTTATGTTATTCAGCTTTTCCCATCTCAAAACGTGGTCCGTTTCAGCGAATGTGCCTTTTTACGCATACCTACCACTAAAAACCACACTCCAGTCAATGAAATCGACCTCTAGGCAGTTTGATACTTCTTTATCACTCTGGTTTATTGAAAATGAGTATGTTTCAGGTATAAATGTAAAGGTTGAGGCTGTAATAAAAATAAAATTATAAATAATAAATAAAAATTTCAAGTTGGGTGGCCTAAGTTCGACCAAACTAAATACAAAACTAGTCTACATGATGATAATACGAGTATTAGATGCAAAATTAGTAACATTAATCAAGTTTCACTTTTTTTAATGGAACATTTGGAAACTGGATGAACGAAGTTATGATTTTACTCGTTGCTTAGTGAAAGATAATTCTGTTTACCACAGTTATCGCTGATCTTTCGCCTCTCGCCTTTAAGAGCTAGGCGTTCATTCCCACCCACTCCTCGTCTACTCACTCCGCATCTATCGTTCTTACCGTCAAGTTCGGACAGTAACGCTATTTCTCCGCTTCGGTATTCCCGCAAAACCACAATTTCAACCAGCATCAAGAGAAAAATTCAGTGCGCACCGCGAGTGAATTCCGATTCTCACCCCGCTGTGAACCGTCGCCTATCGAAGGAAAATTCGTACAATTTCATACCGCGTGTCTCGGGAAATAGGTAGGGAAACCCTCTAATTTCCTTTTCCATTCCTACCTACTACCCCAACATAAACAGGTATTTAGACACGTCGCATATCATCACTACCACAGAAAAGGTGAGTAATATTTATTTTGATTATTACCTACATTTTATTTTCCCTGTATTTTGCTGTTCGGGGCAGCTGGTCCTTCTTAATCAATTTGTACTACTTACCGCGCCGCACAAACATCATTTTGGTCAGCTTCGAGCCACATTACTTGAAAATCGGAATTCACTCGTGGTGCCTAAATTTTCATTACGTATTTTCCGCATATTTATACCTATTTGAAATAAGTAGTTACTTTGGCAAATATTCACGTTCATGCAAGTTTTGCAATCTGCAAAACGTGACCTTTTGCTATTAGTGCCCAGTGGAGCTCTTGTTCAGACATTCTGCATTATATTCACTTTGTAATCTGAGTAGGTACCTAAGTACAGAGGCCTCTCAGCATTGACTGACTTCAGCAAATAACAAGTATCACGCATTACAGATCATCACACTTCCCTTTAATTGCGTTGTTTGCATTTTCGACTTCGACAATTTTCGCTTCATTTTGTACCTACCTACTTTGCTATATAGATACATCTTATTTCCGCTCATTTCTTTCGTCAATAAATTACAATGTCTACCTCCGCTGAGGAAATTACGCTTTCTGTTTTGCAGAAAAAGAAAGAAATAATTTTCAAACGCATTCATGTATATCATCAAGCTATAAAAGTTAGAGCTGACAATAAGTATTCCATTGGCTTTATATCTGGTGCCAGAACAGTAGGCACGCTCCGATCAGATTTTATTACTTGCGTTGATAAAATCAACGAAATTTCGGTCAGTGTAAAGGATAAGTTTACACCTAGTTATAGTGAAGTCGAAGCATTTGAACTTTTATATTGTGAAATTAACCATGTTTTCCATATGATCGAATCACGCAAACAATCCGCTAGTTCTGCTAAATCTCAACCTAGTTCTGGCAATAGTCATTGTCATGGAAGTAAACTACCGCCTATTCACATACCATCGTTCAGTGGTGCCCCAGAGGAGTGGCCTATATTTTACCAAGTATTTATCAAAATTGTTCATGAAAATCCCGCGTACAGTGACGTAGAAAAAGTCACGCATTTGGTTGCTCATTTGAAAGGCTCCGCAAGGTCAGTTTGCACCTCGATTCCGCCCACTGCCGAAAATTATAATCTTATTCTACAGACACTTAAGAATAGGTTTGAGGATAGGAGGACACTCGCTTCTACTTACCTTGAAAAAGTGTTGAGTTTCAAGGCGCTTTCAGCTGAGTCTGGGCAATCATTAGATGAATTTCTTTGTCATTTTGTCGAACCCGTCAATGCTTTGAAACAAATGAAGTTCACTGATCTTGCCGATTATTTATTTTTACATATCGCTTTGAAAAAACTTGACCCCGCAACCTCCAGGTTATTTGAGAATAATAACCGCTCAAATGAGAATATTCCCACATTTTCCGATCTAGTAACTTTTGTCACTGAACAGGCAAAAATATTGAGTAGAGGTGCTAATGCTTCCAGTAATAAGGTGTCCACTGGAAAACCGCAGAAGTCAAATGTTGGAAAACACTCACAAAATTCCCATGTTTTATTGGCTCAGGAACCTAACGCGTCCACTATTTCGGATACCGCTTCTGTTAAGACTGGAATTCCTCAAAGGAGCTGCTTGTTATGTTCCTCCGCAACTAATCACTCTCTGTATCAATGCGCTAAATTCAGAGAAATGAACGTCGATAATAGGTGGAGCTATGCTAAATCGCACAATGTTTGTTTCAACTGCTTATCAACATTACATAGAGGTCAGGCTTGCAAATCCACTACAAGTTGTAAGATAGAGGGATGTGGTAGGAAACATCACTCCTTGCTTCACCGCACCTATTCACCGCAGAATTCTACTCCACAATCGTCCATTTCTACTACACTTCAGGTTTCGAATTCACCCCATAGTTCCAACGCGCAACATACTGTTCCTGCTGAACCTACGCTTTCATTCTGGTCTACGGATGTATTAAACAACGCAGAACCATCAACAGTACTTTTGGCTACAGTTACAGTCCTTGCAAAGGATTGTAACTCACGAACTTCGTGGCCTCCTGGACAACGGGTCACAATCGCATTTCCTTACGCAAAAAACCTGTCGCAAACTTGGTCTACCGTTACAGCCAATCCGTTCTGTGGTCAAGGGTATTTGTTCGTCCCCAATGAACATTTCCGCTTGTACTGTCCTAAATTTTCAATCTCGTATCGATCAAACGCATAATTATGTCGTACACGCTCTAGTTGTTGATCGCCTCAGTGATAATGTACCTACCGCTGAAGTATCGCTCGCTCATCTCAGGCATTTGAAAGGATTGCCTCTCGCTGATGCGCAATTTTTCAAACCTCATGAAGTTGATCTACTCATTGGGGCAGAACTATGGCCAATGATTTTAGGTACCAATAGGGTCATTGGGGCAGAAGGCTCTCCAGTCGCTGTGGAGACAACTTTGGGCTATGTAGTAATGGGTCGTGCTGTATTAGCATCCAAACAGCAAACCTTCGATTCACTTTGTTTTTTCACGCAACCCTCATTGGACTCCATCATTCAAAAATTCTGGACTTTGGAAGATGTTCCAAACCGCAAACTTCTTAGCAAAGCAGACACACAGTGTGAACAATTTTTCATAGACAGTTGTCTCCGCAACCCTGATGGAACTTTCACAGTTCGCCTTCCGTTTTGTATACCTCCTGAATTGTTGGGCTCCTCAAAAGAGGCTTGCATCGCCAAATTCATCTCACTGGAGCGTAGACTTAGCCGTAATCCCAATTTTCGTAATTCTTATGTATCACTGATTGAGGAGTACGTGAAAGATGATATTGTTTCACGCATTGGTCATGCTTCGGACATTTCAGATATGGGTGCATATTTCATGCCTCATCATGGAGTTCATCGTCCTGGGCATCCGACAACTCCGCTTCGCATTGTATTCAACGCGTCTGCACCTACGAGTTCGTCATACTCCTTAAATAATTTGCTGTTCGTAGGGCCGAAATTACACGCAGATATTTTCAATGTTTTGATCCATTTTCGACTGTACAAATTTGTAATCACCGCCGATATCAAGCGGATGTTTCTGCAGATCCACGTTGCCGAAGAGGACCGCAAATTTCAACGATTCATCTGGAGAACACATCCCAGTCAGCCACTTGACGTCTATGAAATTAACAAGGTTGTATTTGGCAATACTAGCTCGCCATATCTAGCTAATCGTGTTGTCCGTCTTCTCGCTCAACTAGAACAACCCCGCTATCCACTTGCTGCTTCTGTAGCACTACTTGATGTGTACGTTGATGATGTGGTAAGCTCTGTGAACGATGAATCTGAGCTGGTTGAACTTCACAATCAACTCATCGCTATGTTCGCATCAGGTGGCTTCCAACTCTCAAAATGGGCATCAAATTCATCCTCACTGTTGTCTCAGGTTCCAGAACAATCCCGCTTGATTCCTTTCATCGATTTCGACCATGACTCTTCGTCAAAGGTACTTGGAGTTCAGTGGTCTTCTGCCATGGATTGTTTTACATGTATAGTCGACGATATTAACCTACCATGTACAAAGCGCAATATCCTTTCAGTTACAGCCCGCATTTTCGACCCTTTGGGTTTAGTCGCACCTGTCACACTTGTTGCCAAACTAATTATCAAGGCACTGTGGCAAAATGGTTCTAATTGGGATGATACACCACCAATCGAAATTATTGATCGATGGAATGAATTTAAAGATGCACTTCCGCTTTTAAAACACATCTCCTTCCACAGGCATGTAGGTGTTATTAAAGGAACAAACACCACCCTCGTAGGTTTCGCAGATAGTTCATCCAAGGCCTACGGAGCATGTATCTATGTCCGTAGCGTTGTTCCTGGAGTAGTAACGCCTGAATCGAATCTCCTTTGTGCAAAATCAAGGGTAGCACCGTCCACTGTTGTTACCATTCCTCGTTTAGAGTTATGCGCAGCTCTGCAGTCTCATGCGGCATGTGATTGAGAGCTATGGAAACCGGCACAGATTTGATTCAGTCATTGCTTTCACTGACTCAAGAGTTGTCCTGCATTGGATTAATTCTGACGCAGCAAGGTGGAAAGTCTTTGTTGGGAACCGTGTCGCACAAATTCAGGAAAATCTGAGCTCCGCACACTGGCGTCATGTTTCAGGAGACGATAATCCTGCTGACGTTCTCTCTCGAGGTGTATCACCCTCAGAATTTATGAATCATCCGCTTTGGTTTCACGGACCACCTTGGTTGAAAAAGGATGAGTCTCATTGGCCAACTCCGGTCACCTGAGGTAGAAGTCAAAACTTCGTTTCTTGTTGTAAAACCCCCTCAGAACGTTCTCCAACCTATGTTGGAGCGTATTTCCTCTCTTAGGAAATTATTACGAGCAACTTCCTATGTATCAAGAGCTTGTACACGCACCAATTTAAAAACGCCGTTCATCACAGTCGATGAACTTCGCAAAGCCACTCAATTTTGGATTCGCTGCGTCCAGGCTACTGCATACCAAAATGAAATAGTCAAACTCAGCAAAGGTGAGCCGATTCATAGCAATATCCGCCATTTAGATCCCTTCTTGCATGAGGGAATTCTCAGGGTGGGGGGTCGCCTCCAAAACTCCTCGCTTTCCTTCGACCAAAAACACCCTATTTTGCTACCCACAAAGGGAAGATTTGTCGAATTGATCATCGACCAATATCATGTTGATCTGCTACATGGAGGACAGCAACTTGTACTGTCAGCACTTCGCCAGAAGTATTGGATACCTGCTGCAATATCTCGCATTCGCTCACGCATCTACCGCTGCAACAGATGTTTCCGTACTCGACCAAAACCTTCTATTCCAAAAATGGCTCCACTTCCTGGTTTTCGAGTAGAAGGAGCTCGAGTATTCGAACGCACAGGAGTGGATTATGCTGGACCATTCCTCATCACTCCTCATCGCAGACGAGGTCAACCACTTCTGACCAAGTCATACATTTGCCTATTCATATGCCTCACAGTAAAGGCTGTCCATATCGAACTCGCATCAGATTTAACAGCAGATTTTTTCAGGGCCGCATACAAGAGGTTTCTTTCACGTAGAGGACCATGCTCATTCATGCTCTCAGATGGAGGTACTAACTTTGTTGGTGCTAGACGCCAACTCAGTGAGCTTGGAGAGCTCATCAACACCTCCACTTTTCAAACTCGCATTGGAAATGAGATGGCCTTCCAAGGTATTGATTGGAAAACCAATCCTGCATGTGGACCTTGGTTTGGAGGAATTTGGGAATCCAATATTAAAAGTATCAAAGGGCATTTACAACGCATCATTGGTGATCAAATTCTAACATATGAGGAGTTCAACACTGTCCTCATACAAGTGGAGGCTGTGATGAATAGCCGGCCGTTATGTGCATTGAATAATGATCCCAATTCCATTGCTGCTCTTACACCAGCCCATTTCCTCACCGTTGGAGCATCCCTGGATCATCTTCCAGCACAGGATGTTCGAGATGTTCAGTCTAACCGCTTGTCAAGGTACCAACTCATCGACCGCATTGTTCAGGACTACTGGGGAAGACGGAGGCGTGAATATCTGACCACATTACAGTCGCGTGCAAAATGGACTAGTGGCTCTACGCCTATTCAAGAAGGAACTGTGGTTATTGTAATGAAGGACAATACCCCACCACTTCGCTGGCCTCTTGGCCTTATTGAAAGGGTCTACCCAGGTAGTGATGGCGCTGTACGTGTTGTTGCAGTCAGAACAAGTACAGGCACCTACCGTCGACCAGTGGGTAAGGTCTGTCCACTCCCAACCCAGTAGCCCACCTCTTCACCAAGACTGTATCTCCGCCAATTCTGACCACGCTTGAAAATTGACTCTTCTAACTTTGATCTTGTAAACTGTTTTAAGTTCTACTGTTTAAAATAATGTTTGTTGTACCGCTTTCTATTTATATTCTATGCTCATAATTTATATATCTTGTTCAGAAACGAGTGTTTCAGGGTGGGGGTAATGGATGAACGAAGTTGTGATTTTACTCGTTGCTTAGTGAAAGATAATTCTGTTTACCACAGTTATCGCTGATCTTTCGCCTCTTGCCTTTAAGAGCTAGCCTTCTTCGTTCATTCCCACCCACTCCTCGTCTACTCACTCCGCATCTATCGTTCTTACCGTCAAGTTCGGACAGTAACACTATTTCTCCGCTTTGGTATTCCCGCAAAACCACAATTTCAACCAGCATTAAGAGAAAAATTCAGTGCGCACCGCGAGTGAATTCCGATTCTCACCCCGCTGTGAACCGTCGCCTATCGAAGGAAAATTCGTACAATTTCATACCGCGTGTCTCGGGAAATAGGTAGGAAAACCCTCTAATTTCCTTTTCCATTCCTACCTACTACCCCACCATAAACAGGTATTTAGACACGTCGCATATTATCACTACCACAGAAAAGGTGAGTAATATTTATTTTGATTATTACCTACATTTTATTTTCCCTGTATTTTGCTGTTCGGGGCAGCTGGTCCTTCTTAATCAATTTGTACTTACCGCGCCGCACAAACAGAAACCCTGCAGCCCAGAGAGGATTACAAAGAGTTTCTTCAACTTTGTTTAGTGTTTATAGGGCTTCCTCCCCAAAACTTTTCTTTTAAAGCACCTGGTGCAATTCATCACGCCAGGTGGATGGCCAAAGCAATTTACTACCTCAAAATTTATCTTTTTAGAGATCAATTGTTATTAACTCAAAAAGAAATGAAAGGAATAGAAGAAATTTGTGTTTTTATAATAAATATTTACGCCAAGGCATGGTTCAATGCCCCCAAACCTGCTTTGGCCCCTAAACAAGATCTGGAAATGCTGAAAGCATTAGTAGAGTATAGGAAAATTGACACAGAAATAGCAGATAAGGCTTTGTCAAAATTTGTAAACCATCTGTGGTACCTCAGCTCAGAGAAAATAGCGTTCTCGTTTTTCGACCACACTTTAGACGACAACATTAAAAAAAGTATGGCCATGAAATTATTTTCCCTAGGTGAACCCGATAGTGAAATTGATGGTAGGGATAGAAAAGCGATTTTAGATTTTGCACATGTAGAGCAAATTTTGGATAAGCAACTTGATTTTTTTGTCACCTCTCAAACCTTGAATTTTTTCAAGCGGTTTTCCATAGACAGATTTTTTTAAACACCGATACACGCTTATGGAACAAAAATCCTCATTATTTGCATGCTAAAAACATAGTGAACGGTTTAAGGGTAGTCAACGACACTGCTGAAAGAGGAGTGAAATTGATACAAGACTTCAACTCTTGCTTGACAAAAGACGAAGAACAGCGCCAATTTTTATTACAAGTTTTGTCAGAATGTAGGAAAATTTACCCTGATGTCGATAAAGCCTCACTATCTAAGCCATTAATGTAGTTCTAAATTCAGTGGTGTTGGAATAGATATATTGTGTTGTAAAATAAGTTCCAGGCTATTATTTTCTATACAAAAAACTTTCAATTTGTATTATTAAAACACTTTTTACATAATTTTTATTGTTTTTTGTGCATTTCATAGCACCCACCACCCACCCATCTCCCCCCTACCCCCTCCATGTATTATATATTAGATTCAAATGTATCAATTTTCAATATACCAGAGTGATAAAGAAGTATCAAATTGCCTAGAGGTCGATTTCATTGACTGGAGTGTGGTTTTTAGGGGTAGGTATGCGTAAAAAGGCACATTTGCTGAAACGGACCACGTTTTGAGATGGGAAAAGCTGAATAACATAAAATCTATAGGATCTAGCGAAAAAATTATTGGAGTAAAAGTTGAAGAAGATAACATTTCAAATAAAATAAGACCAATTTCAAGTCTCTAGGACAAATGGTTACTATGTTATGAGGAAAGAAATAATATTTTTATGAAAAAAAGTGCGTTTTTCTAAACTTCAACCTCGATGCGGCACGGGTTAATGTTATCCGATCGACCTAAAACTTTGGGAATATCATTTTCTAGTCAAATGGCACCTTTTAGGGGGATGCCACGATTGAATTTCGAAAGTTGACTTTTTGTGACCACTGTAATGTAGATGTACATAAAAAAGTGTCGACCTACCAACCTTGGTAACAGACTGACGGTAGCGTTTTACTGCGATGTCACTTACAGACATTTAAATGGACAGCAAAATTAAATACCCAAGACGCGTCATTGGGTTCATGGATATTTTACTAGTAAAATAAGTCCATGTTCGACTATTTTATGGATTGAGTTACGACGATTTCGTTATTTTCGAATAACAAGTTGTAACTGTTACTCGTTATTCGACTCATCCCTAGTCAAGTGCTATCTTGGGATAGTTATGGACGAAAACCTGTATTGGCAAGAACAACGGTGAACTGACCCGTTCTACTCCTCGTTCTTTTTTTATTCATTAATGACAATCTCGTTGATACTCTTTTAGGAATAAATATCTAGGGGGCACAAGCGTGCCTCCTACCTTGCCCCTTGTTTGTCTAACAATCTCCCAGACTATCTCAGACCTTCCTAGCAGCAAGGGTAGCAATGAAAAATGGAATTTTCTAAATAAATGAAGTACATACTGTGTGACCCTAGGTGCTATACTAACTACCTCTTGTCTTTTCTTGTGTCTCATTGTTACTCATCAAAAGTATTTTCTCATTCATTAATTCATTCAATGAACGGAGCATGCTGTTTTTTGTCTATTACAAAAAAGGAATCAATACAACAAATAAGTGATCCAAGTGGTTTCACATGTAGAATACATCAATAGGCACATTATTTATGAAATTGTAAATAACACTGACCCTCCTTACTCCTTATACAGAAGGTTCTGTTCACCTCCCCCAACTAGCTCTCAAAAATAATTCGATCCAAAACCTAGAAATTACTCACCTGACGATTCTATTATTGCTGCGTGGCATGTCACACCCATGTAGTCCAATTCCGAATGGGTTTGTTTAAGTACGACTTGAGGACATATGTGCAATATATCACGCTCCACAACGTTTGCCAACACATACTGTTGGAACGGCACACTGAAAATGGAATCAGATTCGTATAGACAAATGAAGGCATATCACACAATGATAATTATCTAAAATCCATTAATTTTTGTTATCTCAACTTTCTCGTTCTTTAGTCGCTGAACTAATTTCAGGTGGGGTGTGCAGCACATGCAGAAACGGAACCAATTTTTTCTATAATACGGAACCGTATATTTTCTGTAATACACGGAACCACATACTTTCTATGTATAATAAACGGAACCATATACTTTCTGTAATAAATCCGGGGTTCACAATACTAAGTGGCGTGAAGCTGCAAATTTTTACACAAAAACAATGTTAACCCCCCCCCCCCTCCTCAAAATTTGATGGTTTCCGCTTCTAGGTACGTGTAGAATCCGACAATGCAATTTACTGTATTGACCGCAGAAAACAATGAGCTGCACAGAAGGGCCACCTATACAGGTAAACAATACAAAGGTATATTTGTACCTGTATAGGTGGCCCTTCTGTGCAGATCACTGTTTTCTGTGGTCGATACGTACCTTCCAGCCCCCAACCCCCCACGTTAAGCACTAAATGAAGCACTAATGATAATTACAGTTTGCGCAGGATTGAGTAAGTGAACCACTAATTATATTTGTTGTTACTCGCAAAGCATAACGTTTGCTCAATTTCAGAAGTTAGGTACCTGTCAACAAAGGCCAACAGATCCTTCATTTTTCACATGAAATAATACCTACCACACAACAACCAACTCGAATTCAAACAGCCATCCGTGTTTATGATCAGGTGATCTCTAGCAGTCATGTTTTATTTTTTATTTTTTACTTTTAAGCATAAGCATTTATTTCATCATATAAACAAACAATACAAACAATTTAAATTGACAAAAAAATGCATCAGTTCCCTTTAAGATAAATCTTGAGCTGGGAACTGGAGCGTGCCATGTGCCTCGATTTATATTATATTAGTAAATTGTAATTTATCAAGTATGTACTACAAATCAATAATAAAAATATTTTATACTACAAAACGACATAAATTTCTATATATTTCACTTTTGTGCCAATTCAAATACAATATCTCATAATAAGCCAAAAAAATAGCCCTTAATTAGTTTTTTAAAATTGTCTATAGGTAATTTTTCTTTTCTAACGAGATCATATGGAAGTAGATTATACAATATTACACCTTTATGAAAATATAATCTTTGAGCTGCCGTGGTTTACAATTTGAAAGCTTTCAGTGTAACTCTGTCCGCACTCCGCGTTCCAACCTCAACCCTTTCCAATTTATCCTCCAAATATTTTTTATGGGTGAAAATCAAGGTAGTTTTCTCAATTAGGTTGAAAACGTCCATTATTTTAAACTCTTGGAACAACAGATTCCTAGGATAAGTTCTTTTCTTTTTCAATAAAATCTTGATTAGTGTTTTTTGCGTGATTAAAATTGGATGAATCTTGGTTTTATAGGCTGATGTGGGCCGGATTCAAACAGTTTCATCGACGATCATGTTGACGAAGGTTTTCAGTGCAAACGAGCGGCTGGTCGTACAATGCTCCAGGTGGTATCAAATAATTGTTGAGTTCAAGATCAATTTAACAACGTGAAAAAAACCATACCCTTCTGTTGAACGTTTTCACGATACAGCGTTCTGAAAATTTAAACACCATCAATCATGGAGGGGGGGGGGGGGGGGGGTCAACTTTTTTTTCATGCTCCATTCCGAAGGTTAATTATTGAACATACTAAACCAATATTGAATTACAAATGGTGCAAATAATTACCCAAATTACCTACCCACACAACACACGAAACCCACCAGATTCGAAGTATGATCTCTGAAGTTTAGTAACTACAGTTACAGTTATGCGTGTTTCCATCGCCCCGCTTTCCTGTAACGCGACATTTCGGCCCCACGAAACCCCCACCCAGTCATTTGTGAATTTCTGACGAAATTTCGCAATCAAATACGTCATGCACGACACCTCATATACGAAATTTCCTTTCATCAGTTTTGGTTGTGACAGAGTGTAACATTGGGAATGGTCCCTCGAGAGTCCCCCTCCTGGACCAGTGAGATTATCACCGGTTAACAAGGGATATCAATTACGCTTCCCCAAGCGACTCCGCCTCCACCAGAAGAAAAAATGTATCGAGAACAGCCCCAATGTTACATGATTCAATGAAACAAACAACTTCCCGGCGACCTAGAGGAGAACAAGGCCACGATTATCACTATAACGCAAGTTGTATTCCATTTTCGGATTCTAGTGACCTTGAAACGGAAACCTTTGAAATGATGAGCGGGTTACGTGAAATACATACATTCATTATGTTCATGCTCGATTCCAAAGGGTCAGTACTGAAGAAAATTTACCAATACGCCCGTCACCCGAACGGCGCAGAATATCGAGTTAAGTGGACCAAAATAATGAATTCAAGTTGGTATGAAGGTGGCATGTTGGGGTCTGGTGAAACTTGGACCTTGGCGTGGCACAGTAACAATAGGGTTCAAATGTTCAAAAAACCATCCCTGGCTCAAAAACATCGAACAGGCGGACATACTTTTTACTGAAGAAATTTCACAACAGTAGGTGTACATGCATCTCAGTTGCTAGTGAGTGGGAATAGGTGAAATGACACTTCGCAAATGGGCTTCTGTTAAATGCATGCTATGCATAGTGCACTTCATATAGGGTGTGATTTATCGGCCCGGCAAAATAGAGGTTACTCCCTACATAAAAGGCGGGCATAACAGCTTTTAATTCAAACACACGTCCAAAAAATACTTCGCACATCAAAAAAGGGAATCGCACGGCTGTATGATCTCTGGATGATGCCATTGCGATGGCAGAGCGGTTCCGGCTCTACCTTCCCTTGACTGCAGAGCTCAATTACAGTCCGCAGCGACCTTGGACGATGCATACTGCCAAAGATCTTTGATCAAGCCAAAAATAACATCCCACCAGCTGAAATCAGAAGCAACACTTTGGACCTAATCAACACAAAATACGGGCATTACGCACACATCTACACAGACGGATCAAAGAGAGATGAGGGAGTTGGAGCAGCTTACTATTGCTCAGCGCATAGTGGGGGGTTTGCCGTCAAACTTAACATTATAACGTCCACCTTTGAAGCGGAGGTAGCAGCGTTTGAGCTCGCCCTTGAACACATACACGAATGCCAGGCTGTGGGAGACAGAGACATCCTCCTCCTAACAGATTCCAGGTCACTACTCGACGCAATCGGAAACATACACGCGGGAGATGCCCCTCCGGTGAATCTCATCAAGATCGCAAGGAATCTGGAGCGCCTCATGCAGCCTTCAAGACAACTCAGAATCCTTCACGTTTTCTCACATTGTGGGGTACAATTCAATGAGGCAGCGGACGAACTCTGCGGAGCAGCGGCAAGGGGGATTCCCCTGTGCAGGGCTTTACGTGCCGGAGACGTTGCTCGGGTTTTGCGGGCGGAGGCGGAGAGGAACTGGTGGGCGAGGTTTGTGGCTGGGTCTGGGTCGGGATCATGGACCCGTTCAGTCTGGGGGGCTCGTGACCCATTGACTGAGCCATGGTTTGCGTCGGCGAGGGAATTGGATCGTTTGACAATTAGGGACATCAACCGATTACTCCTGGGAAAAACAGTGAACAATCAATTCCTATGCCTGATGAAATTGACTGATTCCCCGGTTTGTACTCTGTGTGACTCTGGAGAAGTCCAGGACCTCCGTCACCTTATAATGAACTGCCCTAAAACTAGGGGAGCAATTTATGACTGCGTACAGACACAGACAGAGGATATGGTTGACGAGGAGACGATCTGGGGATACCTGAGGAAGGGGCTGGGGAATGTGGAACGGCTGGTGGACTTCAGGAGGGAACTGGTAGTGAGGGGGGGCTCCGATCTGATGACTATGACAGCACTGCGGAATCGTGTGAAACAGAGAAAAGAACCATACCTATGACCACACATCACTCGTGATACGGTCACTATCAGAGAAAGAAGAAGAAGAAGAGTCGCACGGCTAATTTGGGAGACGCCTAGTGATGGGCTAAAGCGTTATTTTCTGATAACGGGTTAATCGCTAACAGTTATCGGTCAGTAACCGGTTACTATAACCGGTTATTCTGATAACCGGTCACCAGTTTAGTGATGGGGTGCTTTTCACTCCGGAGTAGAGAAACAAACATGAGTGATTACCTGAGAGCCGATGTCGAAAAGTTCATCTTTTGAGCATTGTTGAACTACACTAGCTTCAGCTCTGTATTGCCCACGCACAGGCCCTGGCCTACTGTGGGATTTCTACCATACTAAATACCGACACTTACTTCGATTACTAAGTCTCAAATTGTTATAAAACTCACGTTTAAGAAATATTTTTGTAACTAAGATTTTATTTTGATATCTATAAGAACTTAATTTGGACGTAAGTAAAATATATGTAACCACTTTAAAAAACCAAACTTTTTATTGAACTTACCATATTTGTATATTTCAAAATTTGTCTATAAAATTTTTTCAAGGAATAAAGCAATTTCTCTGTCTTCTCTCTCACTCTCTCTCTCATCATATGATGCCTACCTACCTATTGCTTCATCATGTTTGTGAATCTGTCACTTACACTGATAGGGCTTAAATTCAAATGCTGACCATAAATATAACAGAAATCAATTGTTGATAGAGGAATAAAATTTTTGAAATTTCCTAATCTCACCCCCCCCCCCCCCCCCCTATGGGATCTCACAAAATTGAGTTTAGTAGGTCGGTAACTATGGGTGGGTACCTGCCTGTAGTTAATGTAATACGTAGATGAAATCTTGAATTAATTATCGGTAATATGTTTTAGAACTTCCCATCACAACAAAATGGATTGCGAAACATTATGGGATTACTTTTTAGGTCCGTCAACATTTTTAACGTTATTACTCGATAACTAGAAATGTACTGAGAGCATGAGGAATCTCTTAATTTTTTGTTGAAGGGCACCAAGCTGAGGGATACCGTCCTAAAATAGGTAGGCAGCCTGTTGGGTACAGAGTGAAGAGCAATGAGTGATTGCTACAGGTACGCTGTGTCCTACAGCCTACAATACCATCTCACGTCAAAGGGAAGCGAAAGGTCCTAAGCTGATGGATAACTGTCAGGAAGTCGATAACCGGTTACGGGGTAAAGCGTTATCGGCGGCAGGTAGTTACTCAATACCATCCCATACCATCCCCACATCAAAGGGTGCGAGAGCGAGACAGTTACCTGTGTGCGACTAGCGGGTAGGTACCGTCTCTTTAGTACTGCCCAGGAGAAGCGAAGTAGTTATTCCAATAACGTAGGTTTTCTCGTAACCGGTTATCGCAATAACCGGTTCTTGGTCGATAACCGGTTATTCTAAGCGGTTCCGTTATTCAACGCCCATCACTAGAGACGCCCGTCTAATAAGATGATTCAACGTTCAAATTTGTTATTGCCCTTCCAGAAATTGATTATAACGGCAGAAGAAGGATTCTCACAGTAGAAATGTGTGAACCCTGGCAACACTGAGGTAACGCGCGCTCCTTCAACTTGAAATAGCTGTGCAAAACCCCTTTTTTTGCTGTGCCAACCCCTTTTCTGATGTGTGATTGAATAATACGCTGGTATTGATCACCTATTTAGCCGTGATTGGAGTCAATATTGACGTTTACTTTATGCTGGGAGTTTTACTTTTTCTGAAGTGAAGATAATCTTTTTAGATGGAGATTCGCCGAAGGGAAAATACCTTTTTTGCCGTGCAATTAAATATATCCCCTTCCCCTCCATATACGCCGTGAACGTTAATTTCTGACTGACCCAGGAAGCAAGGGTGTATTGACCGCAAAGAACGGCTATCAACGGAGAAGGGTTACCTTAACAGGAAAAGAATAAACCGTTGTGCACTAATTTGCAGCGTTTTTCACGAAGTACCTCAAAAGAATTGCAGTTCCCGATTAGAAACTTACTAGGACAAACAATTTAAAAGGTACTAAGTACCTCATTGCAACGACTTCGGATATAGGGGAGATTAGGTGCTTTCGGTACTTACCTCCCAGCTCCCATCACAGGAAGCTGCTTTTGTCTTCTGAACAGCCAGCTCCTACTAGTTTCTGCCCTCTCGACATTTCAAAATGTAAATAACAACTAATAAATTTAAAAAATGAAGAAAGAATGAAATGACTCGTGTAATTGATAAAATGTTAACGTCAATCACACAAGGCAGAAGAAGCAGATAGATGTGAGTGTCTGTGACTCTGTGTGAGTGTGTGGTAAACGTAAACGGAAAAAGGAGAGTCTGGCCAGAGCCCACTCCGGCCGTGGGTGTTCGGCCATTTCCGCCTGTTTCCGCGTGGAATTTGCTGTTCCGTGGTTCCGCCCTCCGCGATCGGCTCGTATCCTTATCACTTTCTTATCAGTTTACTTATCATTATTACTTATCATTGATTACAGTGACAAGTCATTTGCGTTAAAACAACATGAGAATAGGCTGATCGGAAATTATACGCCTGCTTATTATGCAGCGGATTCGAGGCGTGCCGGAGTAGTCCTTCAAACTCCCTTCAAATAGGAGTTTGAAGGACGATTGAGATCCAGGTGTTTTTTGAAACCATTGAGAAACACAAGCTTTCAACTGCCCTCAGACAGTCGTCTTCACGTTTACCAGAATAAGATAAGTTTTCTTATCAGGAACAACTGAGGGCAGTTGAAAGCTTGTGTTTCTCAGTAAATAACGGTTTCAAAAACACCTGGATCTCAGTCGTCCTTCAAACTCCTTCAAACTCCCAGCATTGAAAAAGAAGACCCTACAACATTAACTACAAAATTAACATAACATTGTTCCGAGTCACTAGATATTATATTATTGATAACTCTTTGATATTAGCGTGATATTCTGGTTATTTTCATTAATTTTGGCTATTTTCAACTGTATCGAACTACATTCAATTTTGGTTATTTTCAACTTATTCCTTTAGAATCGAGCATGATAAAAAAAATGTTAACGCCCCCTCAAAATTTGATGATTTTTCGTTCCAAGGTACGTAGACTCCGCAAATGAATAAACCAATTTCTATCTGTCCGCCGTACTTCGCACTTTCCTTAGTTACCATGAACCAAAATGAGCTAAATTTTATAAAATAGTAGTACGATTATAGCATGATTCGAAGTCAATATATAAAGAATTGCTGGACAAAACAGTCGTGATAGGTTGATTACATGTGATATTGTCATGCTATTATAATTTATAATAATATTCTGTGATAGTTATTATAATAGTCAAAAGTTCCATAGGTAGGTACTTACCTAATTTCTCAAGAATAAGCTGTAATCTCGCAAATTAGTAAAATGCATTTAAATATTCATTAAAAGGTTGATTAAATGTGATATTATAATATAAAAATGAAGTCGTTGCCTTGGGCAATTTTCCTCTCGATTTTTTTTTCTCCACGTTCAGTATTTGCGACACTAATCTAAGTACCTAGTTATAACCTAAAAGAGACTAAATTGTACTACCTAAGTAGTATTTTGATTTGATAAGCTTTCTCTAGAATAACATTTTCAAGAGGGTGGGTAATACTGAGACTAGTGTATAATTTTGTCATTATCGTTAATTTCTCCAAGGGAAATACCTATATATTTTTTGTGATAATTATGGGAATAGTCAGAAGTTCCGTAGGCAATAAGCTGTGAATTGTAATCTCGTAAATGAACAAAATATATATTTTTTGCTTATGTTACCATTATTTTCATTTCGTTGCCCCCCCAATTTTTGTGCGGGCAAAATGGCTTTTTAAAAATATACCATTTCCTTGCAAATTTAGTCGCCACTACGGTTATAGCCACTAAATGTTGGTCACATATCTGGCAGCGATTATTATTTGTAAATATAAAGTTAAGTACCTAGGTACTACTCCATCAATCGCTTATTAAGTAATAATAAATTATAGAATAGAAGCTGTTCAAATCAATAATCTGCCAAGAAAATCATGGTTTTGAAGTCCTAACGAACAAAAACTGATCTTACGAAAGTGTCGGTGACAAAAAAACTTTCAATGTTCCTGGTCTCGAACCAACGATCTACCATTCCGTAGGTACATGTCGATTCCACTGAGCTATCGATTTACCTCGTTGGAGGTTGGCTTCTGAAAGAACAGGTATCGCATGCTGTAAAGCAGTAGGAGGCAGCGGAAACAGGCGGAAATGGCCGAACCCCCACGGCCGGAGTGGGCTCTGGCCAGACTCTCCTGTATGGGAGGTGGGAGTCATTCCACCACTACCAACTTCGCACTCCCCACTCCAACATTTTCCACGTAGTGGGAACTCAGATTGGAATGTGAAACACGAAAGTTCGAAGATCACTCTGTTCCTTATTCTTCTCTTACCGATTCGATGTTTTTGTCTTGGCAACGCTTGAAGTGCCGTGACTCCTGTGCTGATATATTGTACTGTAGGTAATGACATGAGAACCTCTACAAACAATTATTATAATATACTACCTACCTAAGTCTCCTGACATTACTTCAAATATAGCTGCTGAACTTAGTTTCGTTCTCTGACGAACGTGGTGGTACCCACTACTACATAAGTAGGTACTCCATTAATTGGAAAGTAAAACGTTTTATTTTACACAGGGTTTTTTAGCCCCTCTTAGTGTACATTAGGTGGGTACGTTATCGACTGATGAGTATTTTTACGGTGGAACTAGTACATCACAATACATGTTCCAGAGTACCTACCTATTATTTCAAATTTGGAAATAAATGCCTAGTCATGTTTTGTCTTTTTCAGAGAGAGGAAATACTTGAGATAGGGAATACTTAAAACACACTTTCTTTTACCTACAGGTACATGTAAACATGTAACTATCTGCCCCGAACGAGGATAGTGGTAGTACCCTAATATCAGGTTGACATGAATAGTCTAATTCGTTGAACAGGCGTTCGTTATTCGTTATACATACATGACCCTAATTGTTGAACCTACATGTGACACTGCGGACAGTGGTCACGCCATACATTGGCACTGATACCTAACTACATAGGTAGGTAGGTACCTTTTTCCCACATGTTACACAGTTGGAATCAGATAATTCATACCTAGCATGAAAAAGGACGGGAACATGAAATGGAGTCAGAATGCCCTTTTTCAAGGCCCTTTTCACCTGAAACTGAAATTCGGAGTACATTTTCTTTAATCCTATTTACCCCCATTCTTTTCCAAAAACCACCAGTAACTCAATTGGACTGTGAAAATGGAAATCCGCATGATTTCACACAATTTTACGTTCTTTCCAGATTTTATACTGTTGCAATTCGATAGTTCGTATTATTACCCCCACCCTCGTCCAACCGCCACCTATAACTCAATTGAACTATGAAAATTGAAAACCGCGTGATTTTTCCACAACGATACCTTTTTTCTAGATTTTAAACTGTTAGAATTCTATTATTGGTATAATTACCCCCACCCTAGTCCAACCACCACCTGTAACTCAATTAGAGTATGAAAATTGAAAACTGCGTGATTTTGGCACAACGATACCATTTTTTCAGATTTTATACTGTTAGAATTCGATTACTGGTATAATTACCCCCACCCCTGGCGCGGATCCAAGGGGGGGTCATGACCCCTGTGACCCCCCCCCAGAATCAGCCTGCATTTCAAAAAGCAGAGCTGAACGAATTGTTCACAAACCCGAAAACAAAAAAAACCAAACGAAAACGAACCGTTTTTGTGAAATCAAAAAAGAACTATAAAAATCTAAAAAGATTCGATAAAAAAAATGTCAAAATTAGTCGAATATAATCGTACACTTGGTCCTACCAATGTTACTTTATATACAATTATGTCAATAAATTTACCTTGGTGTATCCGTCAAATTACACCTTGTTTATTTCTTCTTATTTTTGTTAATTATTATCTTGTTTTTGTTTCGTTCTCGTTTTCTTTCCTGCCAAATTCAGTAAAAACGATACTGAACTCACTGAGATCAACAATAGATTGTTGTGGTTTCAATGTTTTGATTTGCAAACTCTGAAGTTAGCTACGCTGCCATAAAATGCGCCAATTTGTTTGAAAACACATTAGGACACTTTTTTAAAAGAAAATTGAAAATAAATACATCTATCAGTTAAATAATTAATAGATATTGAAAAATATTTTTTACATAAACAATGAATTTTATAAATAAATACAATTAATTTTGTAAGTAGACAAATTGGACGAGTTTAGGCATAAGGTTGAAAATTCTGTTTGTATTGTTCGTTTGGTTATTTTGTTATTTTTTATATTGTTCTACCCTGTGACCCCCTCCTGAAAAAAATTCTGGATCCGCCCCTGCCCCACCCTCGACCAACCGCCACCTGTAACTCAATTAGATTATGAAAATTGAAAACCACGTGATTTTTACACAATTTTACCTTTTTTCAGATTTTATACTGTTACAATTCGATTATTGGTATAATTACCCCCACCCTAGTCCAACCCCCACCTGAAACCCAATTAGATGATGAAAATTGGAAACCCCGTGATTTTTACACAATTTTACCTTTTTTTCCTATTTTATACTGTTAGAATTCGATTATTGGTATAATTACCCCAACCCTAGTCCAACCACCACCTGAAACCCAATTAGATTATGAAAATTGGAAACCCCGTGATTTTTAAACAATTTTACCTTTTTTCCGATTTTATACTGTTGCAATTCGATAGTTCGTATAATTACCCCCACCCTCGACCAACCACCACCTGTAACTCAATTAGAGTATGAAAATTGAAAACCGCGTGATTTTGGCACGATACCTTTTTTCCAGATTTTATACTGTTAGAATTCGATTATTGGTATAATTACCCCAACCCTAGTCCAACCACCACCTGAAACCCAATTAGATTATGAAAATTGGAAACCCCGTGATTTTTAAACAATTTTACCTTTTTTCCGATTTTATACTGTTGCAATTCGATAGTTCGTATAATTACCCCCACCCTCGACCAACCACCACCTGTAACTCAATTAGAGTATGAAAATTGAAAACCGCGTGATTTTGGCACGATACCTTTTTTCCAGATTTTATACTGTTAGAATTCGATTATTGGTATAATTACCCCAACCCTAGTCCAACCACCACCTGAAACCCAATTAGATTATGAAAATTGGAAACCCCGTGATTTTTAAACAATTTTACCTTTTTTCCGATTTTATACTGTTGCAATTCGATAGTTCGTATAATTACCCCCACCCTCGACCAACCACCACCTGTAACTCAATTAGAGTATGAAAATTGAAAACCGCGTGATTTTGGCACGATACCTTTTTTCCAGATTTTATACTGTTAGAATTCGATTATTGGTATAATTACCCCAACCCTAGTCCAACCACCACCTGAAACCCAATTAGATTACGAAAATTGGAAACCCCGTGATTTTTACACAATGATAACTTTTTTCAGATTTTATACTGTTAGAATTCGATTATTGGTATAATTACCCCCACCTGAAACTCAATTAGACTATGAAAATTGAAAACCACGTGATTTTTAAACAATTTTACCTTTTTTCAGATTTTATACTGTTACAATTCGATTATTGGTATAATTACCCCCACCCTAGTCCAACCGCCACCTGAAACCCAATTAGATTATGAAAATTGGAAACCCCGTGATTTTTACACAATGATAACTTTTTTCAGATTTTATACTGTTAGAATTCGATTATTGGTATAATTACCCCCACCTGAAACTCAATTAGACTATGAAAATTGAAAACCACGTGATTTTTAAACAATTTTACCTTTTTTCCGATTTTATACTGTTGCAATTCGATAGTTCGTATAATTACCCCCACCCTCAACCAACCGCCACCTGTAACTCAATTAGAGTATGAAAATTGAAAACCGCGTGACTTTTCCACAACGATACCTTTTTTCTAGATTTTATACTGTTACAATTCGATTATTGGTATAATTACCCCCACCCTAGTCCAATCACCACCTGAAACCCAATTAGATTATGAAAATTGGAAACCCCGTGATTTTTACACAATGATACCTTTTTTCCTGATTTCATACTGTTAGAATTAGATTATTGGTATAATTACCCCCACCCTAGTCCAACCACCACCTGAAACTCAATTAGATTATGAAAATTGGAAACCCCGTGATTTTTCCACAACGATACCTTTTTTCCAGATTTTATACTGTTACAATTCGATTATTGGTATAATTACCCCCACCCTAGTCCAACCACCACCTGAAACCCAATTAGATTATGAAAATTGGAAACCCAGTGATTTTTCCACAATGATACCTTTTTTCCAGATTTTATACTGTTACAATTCGATTATTGGTATAATTACCCCCACCCTAGTCCAACCGCCACCTGAAACCCAATTAGATTATGAAAATTGGAAACCCCGTGATTTTTACACAATGATACCTTTTTTACAACCTGGAGCCCCTCCATCCTCTCCCAACAGGGGGTTGGAAGGAGAAGGCTTCCGGGTCTATATAACCCCGGATCCTGCGACTTTTTACTCATTCTACGCTTCCTGTAGCTGCTGGCTACTCTCTCTCTCTCTCCTTACCACATCTCTCTCCTAAACCCAAAAGATCCACAACATGGTGGAGGTTCGCCCTTAACCAGAACTGGCAATTTGCCCTAAAAGATTGGTGGAGGTCCGCCCTTAACCGCACACATATCCAAAAAGATCCAGAACATGGTGGAGGTATCGCCCTTAACCAGAACTGGCAAATTCCCTAAAAGATCGGTGGAGGTCCGCCCTTAACCGCACACACATCCAAAAAGATCCAGCACATGGTGGAGGTATCGCCCTTAACCAGAACTGGCAAATTCCCCCCTCGCCACTCGTGGTGAAGTTTGCGCCAATTTAAATTCATCACAGACGATCCAACTTGGCTTACGTGGGAAAAATCTGCCAGTGTCTCACTGGGAAACTGTGCTTCAAGATGCCCTTCAATCTGTTCGCGCCCTATTGTGTACAAGCACGAATTCCACACCTCACGAGCGTATGTTCAACTACCCACAAGCACACAACTACAACAAGCACACTGCTAATGGTCACTCGACACCGTCGTGGCTGCTGACCCAGGGGCCGGTACTACTTAGAAAATTCATTCGCCAATCTAAATATGAGCCCATTGTTGAAGAGGTTACTCTCGTTGAACGGAAACCATGAATATGCTCTAATACGGTATCCAGATGGTCGCAAAACAACGGTATCCACCCGGCACCTAGCTCCTGCTGGTGATTATGGAAGTCAACCAACCTTAAATGAAGAATGTCCATCACAGGAAACTTTTAACAATGTCAATCCCCCAAACCCTTTGCCTTCACGATCTCCAGCGCCACCCCCTCCCGAATCACCTCAACATCTAACGACCTCTCATCAACCTACCAACAACTCTCCTCAAAAACCAGAAAGCTCTCTTCACCATCTCCCGAGCTCTCCACAACGTCTCACAGCTTCTCCTGGACCCTCTGTGAGTTCGCCTGCTCCAACAACTGGTACAGGTGATGGGAACATGACTCCCAAACTCCGAGAAACCGTCACGCTCCCGCATATCTGGGAGACTATTTCATTACTGAAGGAGGGGTGAATGTTATATATTATTACGAACTCTCCAAGTGTTTTCGGCGTCGTTAGTTACCAATTTTAAAATCCATCCATTTCTGCAATTCGTTCCATTGTCAACATGAATTCCGTTCAATAAAGCCTTTCTTGAGGTGTTTCGTTCTTACATTCGTTACATACCGGCTTCATTTTCGGTCTAAAAAAGTCGTTATTTCGCACACATGCTCCATTTGGGCCCTAGTTGTTTCCCGAAACTTTGAAGCCCGATCGGAATATACCCAGGGGTGTTATGAGTGAAAATGTGGATAAAAATAGGTACTTTTTGTGTTTTAGTAAGTAACATGAGCTTTTGAGGTATCTTTTTCCATGTTTTTGGGGACGAGAAGACCGAATATGAAGTCGATTTTGACCAGAGTGGAAAATTGAGGTTCTACCAAAGGTTCAGCTGCCAAAATTGATTTTTTATGAGGCAAAAACCTGGAAAATCGTCTGAAATCACCATCAATTTTTATAATAACACTAGAAAAAGACGATTAAATGGCACTACCAATGATCAAAGATAATTTTGGAAAAAAAAGGAGCGTACCTACCTACCTAATTTGTGTTTTGGGGCCAAAATTGGTGGAAACCATCAGAAATAGCTATTTCAATTATTTCACATGAAAGAAACAATAAATGAACAGCCAACATTTCTGTAGGTATGTCCAATAGAATAATAAACCTATGTGACAAGGACTTTGCAGCGTTTTTTTTAAATTAACCAAGGCAGTTTTATCACAACCACAGAAAGTGATTAAAAATTATTTTAAATTAGGCACATACCAAATAGCAGGTATTATTACTATTATTTGTTGGCACACTTACAGTAGGCGCATACCAAATAGTAGGTATTATTACTACTGGACTAGGTTAATAGTTACGTAACAACATCGTAGTTTAGTACAATATTCCCTCTGGGAAAGGAGAGCTATATTATAAAGCGTCAAATCTCAGAATATTAAACAATGTCAAAACAGCTATTGCACCACTGTTTAAAATATCACAACTTCGAAAAATAGAGTGAACAATACAGCAAAAACACAGCAACTAGGTACAAAACTTGATAGACAACACATTTACAATTTCTTTGGTATCTAGCTACTTGGAGAGTTGTTTTTCAAATTTTCTGTCTTTTTTAGTTTCAAACAAACCATTAAACACTTGGGACGATTTAAAGCCCTCAAAATTTCGTTTAGGATTGTGCTTTTCAAATTCTTGAGGGGGGGGGGGGGCACAAATTGCAATAATGTAAATTGAACACGGGTTCGAGAAGTTGTCTGCAGCATCGAATTGTATTTTTTTCCCTGAGTTGTTTTCTGCGTTATGGTATTGATCAATAATTTATTATATCTACGTGTATTATACATTACAATGTATTTACAAAACAAACATAAATATATGAACTGAACAGAGTGGGAACACGAATGTATAGGAATATTATTTATACTGTTGAAGGAACACATGGCGTGTTCAGACGTTTACAAAGGAACTTAGAAATATCTTTTTCCACACTATGAGTGACTTATAGTTAACTTTATTAGAAAGTGATTTTTATAAAATGACAAGCGACTGTAAATTAGACGCCCAATTCTCTTCTTTCAATAACGTAAAAACTAAGAGTTCTTCAGCCGTCCAAGTAGCAAAATCGCAGAACTTCCTGTCGGTATCATGCAGCAGGCCTTGGACCTGATGATGATATTTTAGGCATAAAGAGCTGTTCAGGTTCAAGGCTATGAGAACATCTGCAGATTTCTTTAGAAAGAAAGGGCTGTTAGAAACTCTGGCAACCTCTTCAATTGAGCAGTTGCGTATGCTGTAGTGGCATTTTACTTCCAATATCCTATCAGTGCTTACGAAGCCATCAGGAAAAACTCAAAGGTAACCACAAGGGTGAAGGATGAACCCCTTTCTTTAAAATTTGCACCCCAACAGCTTTTCGTATTCCTCTACAGCTCTATCTTCATGATGAATACCAACACTGAATAGCTCTGACTCCACCCCCGTATTGTATTCGCCTTGAGGCATTTCGTAGAAAGAAGGAGGAAAGCTGTCGCGGTGTAAAGCAGAAAGTACTGCACCAAAATTGATGACCGAAATGCGGAACTTTATAACCTGGTACCATAGCTGGTTTTTCCCTTGGCCCCGAGTCAGTTCTTCAACCAAAGCTATGTCCGCTGGTCCAACAGTCACATTCTTTATAAATGTATCCCACTGTAATGTGCTCATCGAAAACTCTGATGAACTTATGATCTGGCCGATGGTTCATCAATGAGTACCTGCTAGGCAGAACCTGAGGGCTCTTCAGACAAGATCCAGGTGAAGGATGAAGAGGGACATTTCGCAAATCAGCCAGCATCTTATCAGCCGATGGTAGGGGCTCCAGCGCCTGGTAACTCGTTGCCTTGGATGGAAAAATTTCTTGGATAAATCTTAGATAAATGATTGAAATTGGATAAATGACATTGTAATGAATATTGGATAAATGGCATTGAAATTAATGAGAGAAATGTGCGCTAGAATTTGAATAAGTATTACATTTTTGTTTGCATGAAAGAGAAGTGCTACAGTCCGACTAGTACAGCACGACGTAATCTCTGAATGAAACAATTCAAATTCACGCTGTTTAAACTTTAATAATTTGATGCCTCCAGAAAGGCAGGGGCAGGGGGTTCAAGCTGCATGTAGGTACACCGAGCTCACATCTTGTGTACCCGGCACTGAGTACGCTCAGTACCCTACACCGAGCAACCAAAATCCGAACTTCAGAGAAAGTAAGGTTCATCAAAGCTCCTATAACAGGCATGCTCGAGCACCTTACTCAATGTACATGAGGGGTACGCACCAAAAAAGCACTTTAGGGCTGAATAACAAAGCTTTTATTGCTTGATTTGACATTATTGTTTGATTTCTTAGTTAAAATTGTCAAGCTATTATGTTGGATAGATGTTCTGCTGTAAGTGTAAATTAATAAAACTACCTACTAGGTAAGGTACATTATTTAGCTCTTCTGTAACTTTAGGCCTTGACTACCGGCAAAAAAGGTCAGTTTTGGAAACATTTTCCCTCATTCTTACGATGAGGGAAAACAATTTACACAAATTATATCAATCACTATATATACCTAAAAGTTATACCTGTCATAATGTTTGGCCAAAAGGTGGATACCTGCTTATGCACAGCAGAGGTGTGCTGTTACCTACAGTCAAAATGATGAACAATTGTAATTATTTGCAAACTATTCGTTGTTGAGGATATCACTCTCCCAATGAGACTAAGTACATTTCTGTATTTAGAGGGAAGCGAGATAGTATGAAGTAGATAACTAACGTACTTAGATAAACCAACTCTAAACTAGTAGATAACCTAACTTGCATAACGGAATGCTACATGCCACTTTCATAAACTTTTGATGTAGGTATCAAGTAAGATTCATCAGTTGTAAAGTAGAATCAATCTCAAATACTTTTTCCATTCTGTGACGATTACTATGTGCATAATCTCACAGGATTCCATGTCGGTAAAAACTTAGCACCATGTAAGAATGCTTTGCAACGAGTGGCGTGTACCTAATGTCCGAACCTGCGGTTCCTATCGTACTAAGCAGGATTACTACAGCAACGACTAGTCATCAGTAGTGGAAAACTAACCTGTCTCATGATGTCTAAACCCAACTCACTTTCCATATTGGCGGGTGAAAAATCAGATGCTTGGCAAATTCTGCTTCGCAATGATAGGAAGAGCCGACATCGAAAGATCGCTTAGCTGCAAGAGCCAGTTACCCCTGTGGTAACTTTTCTGACACCTCTTGCTGAAAACTCTTCAAGCCAAAACGATCGATGGGCCCGAACGAGCATTTGCCCTTTTGCTCTCCGCAAGGATTCTGTCCTCGCTGAGCTGACCTTAGGACACTGCGTTATTATTTGACAGATGTAACGCCCCAGTCAAACTCCCCGCATGGTAGTGTCCTTGAATCGGATCATGCTAGGGAGATTGTTGCTGGAAAAGCACGTCAGGTCCTTGAGTACCCACCAGTAAGGGGGACGCCCCACGAATGAAGCGACCCGCTCAGCAGCAAAAACACCCACTTCTCCACGACCACTGGCAACCCTTGGCGTTTGGCACAAGACGTCCGTGGAGCTGGAATGAGATACCCCGACCGACACCTTCTGCTTCATCAAGTAAGTAGGGAAACTATGAAAGTGGGGAGCTAGCTGAAGGCTCGACATTTTTCCAACTCTGTAGATGCTTTGAAAGCGGCCACAACAACTTCAACAATGTTCTACAATTTCTGATAATACCTACTAGTAATAAATCAAAGTAGGAACTTACCTTAACATTGTAAGTTCCTTTTTTGGCTGGGAAGCACACTTTCCCGAATGATGTTGTTTACAGGACCCGGATCGCACACGAATTAAATCACGATTTTCTTTGTAAGCCAGCGAAATACTCCTCTTTCATCTCCGACCATGCCAACTATGGAACTTAAAGTTATGGCCACACCAGGTAGACTATTGCCTAAACTATAAATAAATTGAAAAACAAAATCAAATATCACTTTCAAGGCTTTTTGTATTAACTAGCTAGTTTGTTGTGAGCCACATAACCTTCTGACAGCTCATATCCATGAAGCATCCCTCCCGCAGTGTTATACGGAAGAGACTGTCTCCAGGGAGATTTTCAAAATAGATAATTCTCTTTCCACTATCTCTATTAGTGAATAGGCTCCCTGTACGGATAAACAAAACGAGATAACTAAGAAGTTTCTCCAAATGATAGTAACCGGTGTACTATGAGCTCACTCTACCTAATAAACGAAGCTCGCAAACAATAAGCGGTTATATTAGCTGGTTTAACAAAAGTTGTTTACAGTTCATTAACAACTTGGCGTTTAACTCAGCTTCCTTCGTTCTTATAGTGGTCTGGCGTCTGGTCAGCATAACATTTTTGCATTATGAGGTTTCCAACGAGTGGAGAAAGATTTACATGAGACGAAAATAGAAAGGTTGGTTGTACTGGAAAATTCATCTAAAATATGCGCTACTTTAATGTCACAATTTCTTAACAAAATTTTTGTAACTTTTCCAGTAGTTAGGTTAAAGGATGTTCCACGCTAAAATTTCTGTCCCTCCACCGTACTTAGTTTTAGCATGGAACATGCTTTAGCCATGACCTAACCGCTGGAAAACGTTACAACCTTTTTGCGAGCATTCTACACTTATAAATGCTCGATATTTTATGATAATTCTATACTGTCCCTTCCCTTTTTACAATCAGCGCTTTAATTATATACAACTAAAAACCACCAAGCGGCTAAAGCACGTTCCATGTTTTCGTTTATTATCTTCAATAATGAACCTTCAGAATCGAGCATGAACAAAAAAATTGTACTCCCCCCCCCCCCCCCCCCACCACCGCAAACGGCGGTTTCCACTACAAGATACGTAGAATCCGAAAATGGAATCAAAAATGTCTGTCCGTCTGCCATACTTTTCTTAGTTACTTACCATGAACCAAAATGAATGAAATTTGGTGTGTAGATTCCATTTGGGGTCTAGTTGGTCCGCGACGCTCTGTGTTACTGTCAGTAATCCCTAAGGGGTGAAAAATAGGGGTTAAATTTTCAGAACCCCATAGCTCAAAAACTTTCAGTAGAAGGCTATGATTTTTTTTTCACCGTTTTTAAATTGGTCTTACACTAAAGAATTTTTTAGACCACCCAGAGCATTGTACAACCAGCCGTTCGTTTGCATCAAAAACCTTCGTTAACATGACAGTGAATGAAACAGTGTAAATCCGGCCCAGATATCATTGCTAGGGAACACTTGATTATAATCATGGATGGCTGTATGAAGTCGAGTTGGTTGTTCTGCGATATTATTTTATTTGAAGAACGATTGCTCTTGGATTTTGTTGATAGGTACTTTTGTAACTTGAACAAACCTTCTGCTTCATGAATAACAACAAATAATAATCAATGACAGAATAATATTGTTGAATCCACCGAATATTTATGTAACTGTCATCCCCCAGCCGGCTCCAATACTCGATTTCGGGCTTCCCTGGGGGGGGGGGGGGGGGGATCTACAGTTAAATAATAAACCGTTGTGTAATAATCTGCGGCGTTTTATAATTTTAGCCGCCAGGCTTCAAGTAGAGAACATCCGGGAAGGGGGGCTTGCGAGACGCGCAGTGCCGAGTTTTTATTCCATTTTCGGATTCTACATATCTTGAAACGGAAATCATCAAATTTTGAGAGGGGGTTAAATTTTGCCATGTTCGATTCCAAAGGTTCATTATTGAAAATAATAAACCGGAACATGCAGAATGAATCAATCCACAGCGTTTTCAGTTATAGCTCGGCTCCCACTGAACCGATCGAGTTCAGATTTTGACCACTTCCTTTTTGAAAAAGTAACGATTTTCCTCACGAATATCACATTAAAACAGGGAAACTCCCCAACATACCATCTCTGGAACTGGAGGAATAATACGGGATACAACTGAAGTCACAACTTCTTCCTCGGAATATCCAACCATGTTGTTCCACCTTTGGAAATGTGGAAAATCTAAATACTTTATTAAATCATTTTTAGTTTACTTTTAACAGTCAGAATCGCTAGAAAACCCCCCACATGAATCAGCATTTTGGCAAAAAATGGAGTTACGGGTTGTCCCTCACCTACTGTCGATATGCTGTGGTACTTGCAAGTACCACAGATCCCTCCAACACTCTTTATTCCTACACACTGACACGGTTGAAAATCAAAAAAGAGACAGTAAACGATCATTGCAAAAGACAAGACTTCGATGTATAATATAAACGAAAGAGAAAGGCTTATAAACAATGCGGAAGGCGTATAAGAAAATGATCCTTACAAATAAAATGCGTACACAAAATATTTGTAAGAAATAAAACAATGGTTTCTACTGTCGGTACATGGCGTGAGGGCTGATATTTTGAATCAGAGTGACGTTATCTCCTTTCAACAATATCCTCCCGATGTTCCGCCTGTTGTTAGATCTGATGTTGAACTCTTGTGCATCATCCAGTACCTGCCAAGATACAACAAGTGTAAATATTATACATAATTTATCAATTCTTAGATGATTTGAACTACATTTTCAAGTCAAGATTTTCAAAGGCGCCAAAAACGTGGGCCTAGACATGAAAATTCGAGATTGCGCAATGTGAATTGATGAGAAATGTTCGAACTGGGTAATTTTCAAAGGAAGAACACGGACAACACAACCCACGTTTCCACGGAGACAGTAAAAAAGTTTTTCAATTGGGGACAGCAAGCTAATGAACTTTTTGGAATCGGTTCTGTGCATAACCCCCTGGGTAAGAAAATGAGTGTGGTCCAACTCCTAGAACTCCAAATCTATACAGCGGGCCAGTGCAAACTACATCAGGTTCAGGACCCTGTCCTGAGTTCTCCTACTGTTCACAACCCACCTTAGACGAGGACGAGAACTGGAAACCAAGGAAACCGTAAATATAAACCTTCTTAACAATTTTTAATTTTCCTAGTTACCTTCACACTAATCCGACAGCTCATGATCATAACCCATCAAATTCATTTTGTCTATAATTTTTCTGCTACATCAGGCTAATCATTAATAAATTCCACAACTTTCTAGTCAATAGTGCTCATTTCTGGTCCCATGGTTGGAGGATGTTTGCTTGATAGAAATGTATAACATTTCATAAGTTCTGCTAATTACCAAATCACATGAGATCGCTATCACCCTTCTGTAGCGCCTATCGACCTATTTGAGTAAATGTATTCATTATTGTCATTCTAGTAGTTACGTACCTACTAGTATGGAACTAATTGGTTTCTTGTAATTTCTGATGAGAAGACAGATAGATAACCTTAAAAACAGCACTGTTGGGATAGCTGATAGCGCATACTGGCGTACTAACAGGTTCTACGTGTCCCAACAGAGAAATGTTCCAGCCACCAGAACTGGTTTTAAAAAGTTCCAAACCAGAACCTAAGTTTTTCTGAAGGGTATGGATGAGTTTTAGAACTATTTCAGTTCGAGAACCCATTGGCTGGAACACCTTGGAAACGCGCCAAACAACTATGATGTCTTTAGGGCAGAAAAATAGCAGAGTAGGTACCACAGAGATGAAAGTGAAGGTTGGAGGGAAATGAGATACCTGCTCACTCTACTGTGATATCTTCTTCTTTTTTTTTAGCACTACAGACTCAATCGGTCTTCGGCTTGAGTAATCGTCTGCTTCCAAACCGTCCCCTATCGTCACTCCAGCTGATTCCAGCGCGCCTCACTTCACTCTCCAACTCGTCCCTCCATCTTGCCCTAGGACGCCCTATCGGTCGTGTACCCTCATTTTTGAGGTACTCTCCTTATATGCCAATCGGGTTTCATCCTCATCACGTGGCCATACCATGTGAGATGCATTGTGCGGATATTGATGGTTCGTTCAGTGAGCTCCCGGTTCTTCCTGCTCCTCCAGATTCCATTCTCACAAAATGGGGCAGATTCTCAAGAATTTGCGCTCGAAGCATTCCGTTTTCCCGCAACTGGTTTTCGTGAGGACCTAAGTCTCACACCCATACGTTGCCACTGGCCATATGAGTCTTGTAAATATGGAGTTTGGTCGTCTTAGATAGGTTCTTATCCTTCAGTAACTTGGTGAAGACGAAATAGCTTGGCTTAGAGCAGCAATATTCTTCTTTAGACCTCAGCATCTTCTTCGCATCTGCGTGTATCCAGCGAACCTAGGTATACAAACTCATCCACAATATGGAATTCACGATTCTGAACGCTGTAGGCTTGCCTTTCTTGACATTTGGTCTTGCCATAATTGATTTTCTAGGCCGTGCTTATTTGCCTTTTCTCCTAATGCCTTGAAATCCTCTCCAAGTTCCTGTTTTGAACGGCATGATATGTCCAAGTCATCAGCAAAGCCTAATAGAACTTTGAACTTATTGAAGATGGTTCCTCTCTTGGTATCTACGGTGGTGTCAGAAACTACAAAACACACAAAAAAGAGGGGGACACCAAAAAAAAAAAAAACTTTTTCACCCAACACCCTTCGGTATATTCCGATCGGGCTGAAAAGTTTCAGGGAACACAACTAGGGCCCAAATGGAGTAACACGATACCTCAAAACCTCAGGTTACTAAAACACAAAGAATACCTACTTTTATACCCATTTTTCACTCATAACACCCCTGGGTATATTCCGATCGGGCTGCAAAGATTCGGGACACAACTAGACCAAAAATGAAACAGGTACCTACCTTGCGGACATTGCATTTTCTGAATCTGCGCACCTTGAAACGTAAAAGAAAGAATTTTGAGGGGGTGCAATAAAAATTGTTTGCCGAGAGAATACATAGGTGTATTATTCACGGAATAATAAACCAAAATGCAATGCCCGTCCTCCGTATCATCCATATCTACTTCATTTTCAGTTTTAAAAAAAATCGATCTTTCGCACACAAGCTCCATTTGGGCCCTAGATGTGTCCCAAAACTGTGTAGCCCGATCGGAATATATCCAAGGATGTTACGGGGGAAAAATGGGGGTAAAAATTGGGTTTTTTGGTGTTTTAGTAACATGAGCTTGTGAGGCATCGTTTTCCATGTTTTTTAGGACGAGAAGACCGAATATGAAGTCGATTTTGACCAAAGGGTGGAAAATTGAGGTTCTAACGAAGTTTCAGCCTTAAATTAACGTTAAATTTTGGTCTAATACTGTCGTTCTTCCTCACACAGTTTGGGTACAAATTTTGGAACACATTAGTGTCCTAGTTGTTCTCCGAAGGTCGGCCGCCCGGTCGGAATTCACCCAGGGGTGTTATGGTTATGGGAGAAAAACGGGTGTAAAAATAGGGGTTTTCGGGGATTTTTGGTGTTTTAGTGAACAAAAGCTTGTGAGGTATAGTTTTCTATGTTTTTTAGGACGAGAATACCGAATTTGAAGATCATTTCGACCAAAGAGTGAAGAACTGAGGTTGTAACAAACGCTCACCTCCCAATATTAATTTTTTATGGGCAAAAAACCTGGATAATATTCTGAATTCACCATATATTTGTATAACACTACAAGTGGTATCAACAGGTGAATCAATATAAATAAATGGCACTATCAATGATGAAAGATAATTTGTAAAAAAATAGAAGCCTAATTGAACAACCAACATTTTTGAGAAACAATAAATGAACAGCCAACTTTTCTTCAGGTACGTCCAATAGAATAATAAACCCATGTGACAAGGACTTTGCAGCGTTTTTCTTCTCCTTACTGTAGTGCATGACGTACCTAATCCTTGCCATTCACCATTCTACTCCCAGGCCATCTAACCTCATTCATCGCCACCACATCCCAATCACGACTCCCACAGACATCCTTCAGCTCCTGGACTGCACCAGGCCTGAAGAGGTTCCGCACATTCCATGTTGCGATCCTGATTGTAAAAGCCTTTTTGGCACAAGGTCGTTTCCTTCAATGTGCTTCGATGTGCTTTCCAATTTGATTATCTTTCTGAACAATTGATTTTCTTTCTGAACAATTGATTTTTTACCAGAATGGGTTGTTAGCACAGTGCTGAACCCATGCTTCCTACTGTGGACGTAGGTGGCGTAGACGTGAGTACCACAGTAGAGTGAGTAGATATTATCTCATTTTCCTCCAACCTTCACTTTCGTCTCTGTGGCACCTACTCAGCAAGTTTTCGGCCCTAAAGTCATCACAGTTGTTTGGCGCCTCTCAAAGGTGTTCCAGCCGATGAGCTCTCGAACTGAAATATTTCTAAAACTCATCCCCACCCTTCAGAAAAACTTAGGTTCTGGTTTTGAAACTGTTTAAAACCAGTTCTGGCGGCTGGAACATACCTATAAACTTAGGACCAGTTCTGGGGGTTGGAAGATCTCATTTTCCAAGCGCTTCAGGTTCCAGTTCATGATATATAGCGCCAGGGCAACTCTGTGATATAGCTCGGTGAAGCAACTCGAACTGAAGAAAACCTGGAGCCTCCCAACTTCCTTATTTCACGCTCATATACGTACACCAGTAAGACATTCATTCTGTACAAGTGACTTACTTAACTCATTCACAGTTATAGTTATATACCTATTTTCTTTTCTGTCAGAATCCAAGAGGATCCAAGAGAAGGTCTTATTTTTATAGATTACTAAATTAATACAAAATCAATCTTCGAATTCACATACTTTTCATCTTATTTTAGAAACGAATCTAAATGGGTTTGTGGGGGTGTTCAGAACTAAAAGTTGTTTTTAAGAATTTAGAGTTCTGGCACGCTAGGTATACGCACACAGGGTTTTCAAATTGGGTCGGTGAAGTTGGTGAACTTTTTGTCTCTTCCAGGGATCGTTTCAACCACACAGGCTGATGGGGGATTGAAATCGACTTGGTTCTTTTTAACTGAGTAATCATGCACTGATGTTCTTATGCTCGGAACAACATGATTCCAGAACGCAATCAGCATGGTTTTATGTTGGTTCTCTCGAGCATGTTATGCCTCGACCGTACTCCGGTTACGGAACTTGGAAACATCTACACACACACACACACACACACACACACACACACACACACACACACACACACACACATATATATATATATATATATATATATATATATATAGTGTGTGTGTGTGTGTTCTGGCTGGGCAATACTTGTATAATAATTTAAAAATGAAATGAAATTTCGATAAATACATAAGGTTGGACATATTATTTGTCTCTGGTTCATTAAACGATGAGGACGATGATTATTAGGTTTCTGCAGGGTCGAGCCTAAAACCTAACACCATGTCCTAATTGGGACGTCATCGAACGACCATGCGTTCAGCGATGGTCGGCTGCTCGTACGATCGTGGAATAAACTAGCAAAAATTATGAAGGTGTCCGGATTGAACCTTAAAGACGGTCGTGCGTTGGGGGGGGGGGGGGGGGGGGGGGAGGGACGTACCATGTAAACAAACCTTTTCCTAGAAGGGATGTGTCCGAATCGGAACTCCACTTGTTCGCACAATCCGCAGTCGGATGAACGCACAAGTTCAACCAGTTTGATTTTGGTCGTACGAACTTGCGTTCGTTCTAGCAAATCTGATAATTTAAAATGTTATTAACAAAATTTTAACAATGAATTTTGAGGAGGAACTCGTCAATGAAGTGAGGTTAAATCGTACACCTGGGACAAGAGATCCGAAGGGTACAAAAATCGGACAAAAACGGACCAAGCGTGGGAGACTTTAGCGGAGAAATTGAAAGTATTTATTTAAATGTTTCCAAACAAAAATGCTGCGTCCTCGTCCTCTTTCCCCTATTTTGGTTTATTATTCTGTGAATAATACACCTATGTATTTGCTCAGCAAAAAAATTTTATAGCACCCCCCTCAAAATTTTTTCTTTTCCGTTTCAAGGTGCGTAGATTCCAAAAATGCAATGTCCATCCGTTGTCCGCCGTATCACGTGTACCAGCTTCATTTTCGGTCTAAAAAATTCGTTCTTTCGCACACATGCTCCATTTGGGCCCTAGTTGTCCCGAAACTTAACAGCCCGATCGGAATATACCCAGGGGTGTTATGAGTGAAAATGCGTGTAAAAATAGGTACTTTTTGCGTTTTAGCAACATGTTGGTAACATGAGTGTTGTGATCGGCTGCTCCTCCACAACTCAATTTGTGTCTGAACATGCTGTAACTCAGAGTGGGGACCCCCCGACCCCCCTCTGATCTTGTCAGGGGAATATAAAAGAACCAGGGTGCCACCAATAAACAACCATTCTCAATCAAGCGATCGACTCGTCTATCAGACTCCCAATCACTACACTGGTGACATCCGACGTGTGAGCTACACCGCCAGCGCCCGCCGTTTGACAGCGTCGCAGCCCCGCCTCCGCTTCAACGAGCCCCACCACGCGCGGCCCCCACCGACGCCACAGCGGCGCCCCACTCCGACGCCCGCCTCGACGGCTATCGCAGCGCCTCCCGCTACTTCGCCCCACCATCACCGATCCTTATATAAGGAAACGGACGCCGGCGCCGAGCACACTTCAAGCTGACACCTCACCGGACTGGCACCGAAGAGAAAACCTAAGATGACGGAGCAGAAACCGCAAAAGACACCCGAAGCGAGCGCTCCTTCGATTCTCAAACTCCAGCCGTTCGATCCCGCATTCCCGCACGTCTGGTTCGCCCAACTCGAGCTCATCCTCGCACACGAAGGCCTCACGACGCCACATGCGAAATTCGCCCGAGCCTTCCTCGCCCTCGAACCTCGACAAGCGGATCTTTGCGCCGACATCAACCCCTCGCACACCAGTAGTTACCAGACGCTCAAAACTCGCCTTCTAGCGACACACGCACCTTCCGATGGTTCACGGCTCACCGCCCTCCTCCAGCCGACATCCGACGACGAACTACCGTCGATCCTCGCTCGCCGACTCACCCGAGCACTTCCGGCTGACACACCCGCACCGCTCGTCCGACAGCTCTTCCTCCGCGCCCTACCCGAGAGCATACGTCTACACATAGCGGCCCGTGACGAACCCGACATAGTTAAACTCGCTGCGCTCGCCGATCGCCTCCTACCATTCGCCCCGCCTCCTCGGGTGGCTACCGTCTCCGAAGAGGTCGAAGTGATCAACGATAGACGACAACGGCGATCCCCGACGCAGCCGGCAACGAACACACGCCGCCCAACGAACACCCTCTGTTTCTACCACCGCACATGGGGCCCACGAGCGCAGAAATGCCGCAGCCCCTGCACCTGGCGCCAGAAACCGTCGGGAAACGACAACGCACGGCCCGACCAGCCGTAACGGCCGTGCGCAACCCACCAACATCTCGGCTCTTCATTCGCTGTAAGAAAACCTCCCTACACTTCCTCGTGGACACCGGCTCTGACGTCTCGATCGTCCCGAACACCCTGCTCAACCGAAAAACAACACGTCCAAGCGCTCTATGTGCCGCAAACGGCACCGAGATCAAGATGTACGGCACACACTCCGCATCAGTACACCTACCAGATCTCCCTCCGTACGAGTGGACCTTCACAGTCGCCGACGTATCAACCCCGATCCTCGGCTCCGACTTCTTGACGTACCACGGCCTACTCGTTGACCTACCCAACGCCCGACTCATCAACGCGGCCACGCAGCGGTACATCACCGGGACAGTAGACCTCGTACCTCCGAGCCAGTCCATCTGTACGACGACAGCGAACGAGCCCCGATTTCAAGCCCTCCTCGACGCCTACAAACCTTCACAGACACCATGCGATGCTCCTGTCGAACATCACATCGTCACGAAGGGCCCCCCGTGTCACGCGAAACTTCGCCGATTATCCCCGGACCTATACGCGAAAGCGAAGGCCCATTTCGGCGAATTACTAGCGGCGGGGGTCATCGAACCTTCGGAGGCGCCGTGGTCCAGCCCGCTCCACATCGTTCCGAAACCCGACGGTGACATTCGCCCCGTCGGTGACTACAGAGCGCTGAACCGACTCACTGTGCCCGATCGCTACACCGTCCCACACCTACACGACTTCACAACGGCCCTGTACGGGACTACAGTGTACAGCACATTCGACCTCGCCCGTGCATTTTTTCACTGCAAAATCAGCGAACGCGACGTGCCAAAAACAACGATCTTAACACCCTTCGGCGCCTACCAATTCAAGCGAATGAATTACGGCTTACGAAACGCAGCGCAAACGTGGCAACGCTACATGGACCACGTCCTACGCAACCTACCTTTCGTGTACTGTTACCTCGATGACATACTGGTCGCCTCGGCCACCCCGTCTGAACACTACACCCACGTACGCACGCTCCTCGAGACCCTCGCTAAATACGGCCTACAAATAAATACAGCCAAATGCCAGCTCGCACGGCCCTCAGTCAAATTTCTCGGCCACAACGTTTCAGCCGACGGGATAACACCCCTACCGGAACGCACGGACCTCATTAAGAAATTCCCGCGACCCACTACCGTGCACGAGCTTCGAACATTCCTCGGCCTCATTAACTTCTATCACCGAGCGATACCACGAGCCGCACCTACGCTCCGCCCCCTAGTGGAAATGATTCCACCCGACGCGAAGAAAAAGGACAAACGCACGCTCACGTGGACCACCGACGCAGCTGACGCATTCGACCGCGCAAAACGCTTACTCGAAACCTCCGTCACACTCGCCCATCCGGCCCCGACCCAACCACTCGTCCTACACACGGACTCGTCGGATTTCGCCGTCGGCGCAGCGCTGCATTTCATCGACAATACGCACTTACGCCCGCTAGGTTTCTTCTCACGCACCCTCAACCCGGCTCAACGTAACTACAGCGCATTCGACCGCGAACTACTGGCTATCTACCTCGCCATAGTACATTTTCGCCAACAAATAGAAGGGCGCCCACTCACCGTATATACGGACCATAAGCCCCTCACGACCTGACTAACGACTCAGTCAAATACGGCCCCACCAACACGGCTCCGGCACCTTCGATTCATCTCAGAATTCACGACTGACATCAGGTACGCCGAGGGCCCAACAAACATCGTCGCCGACTACCTTTCGCGACTACCACCCACAGCCAACATGGCCCACGCAGTCACGGACTACGGCACCCCCTTCACGCTACAACAGCTAGCCGACGCACAGGCCGCCGATGACCACATCGCCAATATGAATCTCACATCACACCGAATACAAGGCCACGAGATCATGTGCGAAAATACCGACGCCTCGCCTCGCCCCTACATCCCTACGCCTCGCGGTTTTTAAACACATACACGGGATGACACATCCGGGGATAAAGGCCACCACAGCCCTCATCCGCGCTCGATATTATTGGCCCGTCATGACCTCATCGATACGCCTGCCCGAGTTGTAACCGAGCGAAAACAACTCGACACATCAGGGCTCCCCTCGGCGAATTTCCCGACGCCGCGCCACTCGAACACCTACATATCGACCTATTCGGCCCGCTACCACCATCGGCTACAAAAAAGTACATATTATCAATGATTGACCGCGCCACTGGCTGGTTTGAATGCGCACCCCTCTCGACCATTTCCGCCGACACAGTGATTACGGCCCTACACAACCACTGGATCGCCCACTACGGCTCCCCGGCACGCGTAACCACTGACCAGGGCACCCAGTTCACCTCAGCCGAATTCCATAAATACTGCACGTCCATGGGCACGGAGGTACACTATACAAATACCTACCACCCTCAAGCCAACGGCCTCGTCGAACGACTACATAGGGTCCTAAAAGACGCAATTCTCGCAACAGCCACTTCCCGCACATGGGCCACCCAACTTAGCGGCCTCCTCCTCGGCCTACGAAACCGCCCGGGCCCCGACGGCTACTCACCGGCCCAACGCCTCTTCTCGGCCACACCACGCCTCCCAGGGGATCTGTTCACTCAACCGCCACCATCAACTGTGCCCCTACGCACCAACGAATCGTACCGCCACTACACACAGTCCTACGTGCCAGCAACTATGCGCACAGCGACCCACGTGTACGTGCGCGTAGACACGCCAAGGGGTAAACTCGAGCCACCTTACACCGGCCCCCATCAGGTGTTGACAAACGATGGAAAAACGATAACTTACCTCACGGACGATCGACAAACACCATCAGTCTCAATCGACCGATGTAAGCCGGCAACCCCACCCACGCACACAGTGAACACCCCCAACACGCCGCCCGACGCACCCCACCCCACGGCAGCGACTATAAAGACGAGCGCCGCCCACGAACATCAACCACTAAAACGCTATGTCGCCGAAGCCACCTACCGCCTCACAGCTGCTCCGAGACCTCGCCGTCACGACGTCTCCTCCGGCTCCGGCGAAGAGGAAGCCAACCCGGCCACAACCGCCAGGCAGGTATGGCCCTATCCCCATCCGCCAGGCTATGGCCGTATCAAAAGCCGGCGCGATACCCATCCACGCGCGGCCCCGGGACAACAAGACGCAGCAGCGTCCGCCACCCACGCGTCAGCTACCGCCGGGCATCCGCCCGTTGACTCCACGCCCGTCGACTACCATGCCAGGTACGCCGGTTATGACGGTGACCGCCCCGTCAAAGACAACCGTCACCCTACAACTCCCGCCGTACGCAGGGACGTGCTCGGACTGCTGCATCCACGGGGTACGCCGCCCCCAGCAGCACACTGCCGCAGTCCAAGCCTCGCCCGACGTCACCACGAAGGCAACGTACGCCCGCAGTCTCGCAAAGGCCCTCGTAGCTACTACGGAACGGGCCACGCAAACCCCAACCCTCGGCACGTCCACCTTCGCCACGCCTCCAGCACGGCCGACGTCGCCAAAGCCGGCACCGCCGCCAACGCCGCAACGCCCCCGACAACAGCGCCCGAGCTACCGCACGAGCCACATACGGCACCGGCGGGATATCTCGCTTCTGCACCGGCACCCACGCCACTAATCGGCCTCGTACCACCGCCACCCCACGACAATGACCACAGCAGCCACCCGGACAACACACTCGGACCCAACACACGCACCTCCCACGCCCGGCAACAGCCACAGCGACAACAAGAAAATTTAAATAAAAATGTAAATTACTTAAATTCTGGGGGGAGCAGTGTTGTGATCGGCTGCTCCTCCACAACTCAATTTGTGTCTGAACATGCTGTAACTCAGAGTGGGGACCCCCCGACCCCCCTCTGATCTTGTCAGGGGAATATAAAAGAGCCAGGGTGCCACCAATAAACAACCATTCTCAATCAAGCGATCGACTCGTCTATCAGACTCCCAATCACTACAATTCCATTTTTTTGGGGACGAGAACACCGAATATGAAGTCGATTTTGACCAGAGTGGAAAATTGCGTTCCACCAAATGTTCAGCTCCCAAAATTGATTTTTATGAGTGAAAAACCTGGGAAATCGTCTGAAATCACCATCAGTTTGTAAAATAACACTGGAAAAAGTGTCAACACATGGATCAAGACGATTAAATAGCATTACCAATGATCAGATAGTTTAAAAAAAATTTAGGTACCTACCTAATTTGTGTTTTAGGGGCCAAAATTAATGGAAACCATCAGAAATAGCTATTTCGATTATTACGCATGAAAGAAACAATAAATGAACAGCCAACATTTCTGTAGGTGTCCAATAGAACAATAAACCCATGTGACAAGGACTTTGCAGCGTTTTGTGTTTTAGTAACATGTTAGTAACATGAGCTTTTGAGGTATCGTTTTCCGTTTTTTTGTGACGAGAAGACCCGAATATGAAGTCGATTTTTACCAAAGAGTGGAAAATTGAGGTTCTACCGAATGTTCAGCTCCCAAAATTAATTTTTCATCAGTCAAGAACATGGGAAATCGTCTGAAATCACCATCAATTTGTATAATAACACTAGAAAAAGTGGAGATCAGGACGATTAAATGGTCAAATATAATTGGAGAAAAAAAGGAGCGTACCTAATGCGTGTTTTGGGGGGCCAAAATTGGTGGGAACCATCAGAAATAGGCAGCTATTTCAATTATTTCACATTAAAGAAACAATACATGAACAGCCAACATTTCTGTAGGTATGTCCAATAGAATAATAAACCCATGTGACAAGGACTTTGCAGCGTTTTTTAAAAGAAAAAATAAACCGCCGAACGAATCCCGCTATGAACTACCGCAGGAACGCATGAACTGCTCGTACGATCGGGTAGCACAACGCCTGGTCGTGCGAATAGGTTGCGCGAATTCGGACACCGGACACACTTTTCGATCGGACATCACCAACGATACGCGCGACCATCGCTGAACGCATGGTCGTACGATGACGTCCCAATTAGGACATAGTGTAAGACCCTCTCTGACCCTGAAATTAATACGGTTTCCATGAAAACTGAGTACCCATCACCATCAGTTCTGCCAATGAGGATTTACCGACTCCATTCTACCTACTATATCCTTGATATACAGAACCTAATCATGTAGGTAGGTAATGTTCTGTAAACAATGGAGTGTAACTATTTACCATTTAATTACTTACCAGGTTCATATACTCATCGAAACCAACGATGCGACCCTCGATGCGCAGATTGACGTTGTTATACAGCCAAACGGAAATCCGCGACCCGTTTTGAAGGTACCGGAATACCAAGTTGATTGGCTGCACCATCGTCTTCTGCACTTTCTGCGATCCTTTGTAGGACATTGTGGAATTCAGTTTTGTTTCGCACAGAGTTTAATTTAAAAATGGGAGATTCGATGTAGTCCTGCCCCGTTCAAATAGGAAAACTCTTTACCAGTTACACAAATGAAACTAAGTAGGAGCGAACACGTTTAGGAAGTAGGAAGTAGGAACGTAGAGAGGTTAGGTTGGGATTTTTTTTTTTTTTTTGGCGGAAACGGTCTGCTGCCACAATGTTGCCAACAAACTACCTCGGGATTACGCTGCTGCAGTGATGAGAGGAGGGTCTAATAGTGGGAGAAATGGAGCCGAACTTGAAGGAAAGCAAAACGAACCTGAACTGTGGAGCCCTCATTTAGAACCAGAGGATTCAAAATGTAAGGATACAAGCAATGAGCAACTTCATTATTAAATTGAACTACTTGGTTCAACGAATTCATTCGTTTGAGGCAATTTTAACTCGTGCAATGTCACTAATGTCTCATAAATCTTTTTCCCAGTTCGCTGACCAATTGACCATGACTACATAGGAACACTTTTGTTATTGGCTAGGTACCTGCCTACTCCTATGCGCCTTTAACATAACAAAAAACCCAACTCATCCATCCTCGCAGATACAACAATACAAGTAGGTACAGCTACATATTCATTTAATAAAAATATTCTTCAAATATGAGAATGCAAAAATAACAATTTAAGAGAATAGGTACGTACCCATGGTACCTACATATAAAGTAAAACATGGTCTGGGGAATGTAACAAAAAAATAGGTAGCTAACATTTTGAGAAAAACAAATTTTAATTGTAATTGAAAACTAACATGAAGTAGGTAAGTTTTTTTTTACCCTACTGATTTGTGACCCGGGGGGGGGGGGGGGGGGGGGGTAGCCTCCACTAGAGGTGTGTAAACCCAGTTCACCTGAGTGAGTTGACTCCCAGCAGGTCACTCAGTTCGAAGACAAGTTCAACGGGAGAAGGTCACCAGTTCACTTTGAAGTGAACACGCAGGACCTGAGACCTGCTAGGAATTTCTCAGTACGAGCCCAATCTCCCTCTCAGTTGGAGAAGGTCACCATTCACTTTCTCCACAGGTAGTGTGCGAGCGGGACCTGCGACCTGCTAATAATTTCTCAGTACGGGCCAACTCTAGCCTCATTTATTAACATTTTTCTGCTGAATTCATAGAATTATCTAAAGAGAAGCTTTGGTAAAATTTTTTATTCATATAAATATTTTTTAAAGCTTACCTAGTAAGGTTAAGTAGGAGAATCAATAAAAGTACTACGACTATTTTCTCAAAAAGAAAAAATAGGTACTGTTTGTTCAGGAATGAAAAACACGATGGAACTTCACTTGAACTGGTTTACTGAATGAACGAGAAAAACGATCGACTTGGATAACAATTTTCGCATTAAAAAATACTTCTTACAACTTTCTCTCTTTTTGAGGTTGAACGCCATCTTCTCTCCCCGGTCGGCGCTCAGGTTTGCAAAACCGAAGAACTACATTTGAACATACATTATTTTCATCTCTGGCCCGTCGGACCAAAATCGCACCAACTACGGCCGACGTGATATTTGATGCAATTTATTAACATAATCATAATTACATTCGTTCGTTCTAAGATCTAAAAAACCTCATGATCTGATCGACCCCGCTAACCGCAGCTAGCGCTCGAGCGGACACTGGCCGCACTACTTCGGGCGTTTAAGTACCTACGTCCGAACATCCTCCCCCCCCAATGACGGCCGTCATTCGGACTGCTCCTTGGGCAAGGGACAAAGCTTGACCAATGGACGTGTCAGCTCTCCATTGGTGGACCTAACTTTGGCTACCCGAACAATACCATCAGACCCAGCATGAAGATCGGTAATCACGCCCATGGGCCAAGAGAGCGGTGGACGATTGTCGTCCATGATCAACACTACATCTCCTAAAACAGGGGGTCGGTCAGGAGTATTCCATTTGGCCCGTGCCTGCAGATCAAGCAGGTACTCCTTACTCCACTTCTTCCAAAAACCCTGAACGGTCTGGTTCACAAACCTCCATTTGGGAATGAGACGTGAGCTCGAGTCCAGACAGCCTTCAGATTCCGGGAGAGCAGTAAGTGGTCTTTGAATCAAGAAGTGACCTGGCGTAAGAACGAAAATATCATCCGGCGAGGCAGATTGGAACACAAGAGGCCGACTGTTAAGGATGGCCTCGACCTTAGCCACTATGGTGCTGAACGTTTGGAAATTGACCGTATGATCGCGCAAATTTACCCTAATAAGTCGCTTTGCTGACTTGACCGCAGCTTCCCATAGCCCCCCAAAATGAGGAGCCCTTGGTGGTATGAATTTCCAGCTCACCCCCCTAGCAGCCAAACGTTCGGCAAGCGTGATAGATACGTCTGTCTCCAGCGCAATCCTAATGTTCCTAAGGAGGTTGGCTGCCCCCAAAAAATTGCGACCGTTATCTGACCAAATGACGGAGGGTACCCCTCTTCGAGCGATAAACCTTTCCAGACACTGCAGAAAACTGTCTGTGCTCAGATCCATAACCACTTCTAAGTGCACCGCCTTGGTGGCAAAACAAACAAACACGGCCAAGTACATTTCTATTTTTCGTGCCCCACGGAGACCACTTACGGAGACCGAAAATGGACCGGCGTAATCAATGCCGACCTGATCGAACGTGAACGTTCCCTGAACCCGCCCTGATGGGAGCTGACCCATTTCTGGTTGAAAGGCTATGGGCTTGATCGAAAAGCAGCGGGTGCACTTTGCGAGAGTTCTAGCGACCGCATTCCGACCATCTATAATCCAGAACTTCGTACGCAGGTGAGCTAGGGTCGCCCTCGGGCCGACATGCAAACAGCTCTCATGAGCCTGACGAATGATAAGGTGGGTGAGTGGGTCCTTGGCGGGTAAAAGTGCAGGATGCCTAGTCTCGAATGCGCTAGTGCTATGCTCCAAACGGCCCCCCACTCTAATGATGCCCTCTCGTGATCGAAATATAGCGAGTTGTCTCATGAGCTTGGTACGGGGAGTGGAACGGTCTAAGGCGGAATAAATGTCCTGAAAGTGTCGACTTTGTGCGCGTCGTACTAAAACTAGATCAGCTGCCCGCAGCTCTTCAGTTGCCAATGGTTCGATCGGCGTTCTCTGAACTGTTGCACAGCTAACTCTTCGAACGCGGGAGTTTCGTCCGAAACGTAAGATCCAGGCAACCACTCTTCTAAGCCGACCGAATGAGCTGAATTTTTTCTCCAACTCGTCGGTTGTCTCCAGAGCGGTGGCATGCGACCTCACCGTCCTGATCTCCTCAGCCACACTCGTTTGACTGAGGTTGGGCCTAATTCTGCAAATAGGCCACAAGGACCGGTCTGAGCGCAACCAATGAGGACCATTCCACCAAAGCTCATTCTTGATCAGTTTGTTGGGCAGGGCTCCCCTAGATGCTATATCAGCGGGGTTGTCCTGCGTCTGAACGTGGAACCAAAGCTCCTGGGGCAAACAAGAGAGAGTTTTGGCTACACGGTTTCCCACAAATACTTTCCATAACGGCGCTGGGTCGGCTGTGATCCAGGACAGAACGATTGTGCTATCAGAGCACGCAACCAATTGAGCATGAGCGAATTGTGGCCGAATCTTGTTCATGGTCTTTCCGAGCAATTCGGCAGCGAGCAGTTCTAGCCTAGGTATTGAAACCTGCTTTATGGGGGCAATTCGAGCTCTAGCGGTGACTAGCCGGGTCACAAATGAACCACCTTGTGCGCAAACATGATAAACCACAGCTGCATATGCCTTTTCAGAGGCGTCCGCAAATCCTACTAGCCACTGAATGGGACTAGAAACCTGAACGTGACGGGGAATCTTCAGCTCTGAGAGCGTATCGATGGATCTAGCAATGTTCGACCAATCAGTAACCAAGGAGAGGGGAAGTGGATCGTCCCAGTCAAAACGTGCATGGCACACCTCACGCTGGATCATTCGAGCGAAGACCGAAACCGGCATGACCCAGCCCGCGGGGTCATAAATTCTACCGACCTCACTAGCCAGCTCCCTCTTGGTTCGAACTACAGGTGTGGTTGGTACCTTGAAGAAGAACGTATCAGTACGGGGGTCCCAGGCCACTCCTAGCATTCTAAGGGGTGTGCCTTCTGTGGGATCCAAGTCCACTGTTTCGCCCGATATCAGGCAATGATCTTGGGGAATACCCTGAAGCAGATCGGGGTGATTAGCGGCCCACTTTCGCATCTCAAAACCTGCAGAGCCTACCAGAGCAATAAGTTCGTCCCTAACCTCACGTGCTTCTTTGATCGAGGCACCTCCTCCATGAACATCATCCACATAGGTTTGCTCGAGTAGAACTATAGAGGCCCTGGGGTAGTCTTTGGCCTGAGTCTCTGCCAAATGTTTCAAGGTCCGGTTCGCCAGGAACGGAGCCGGAGCTGTACCATAAGTGACCGTACAGAGCGCAAAATCCTGAACAGGGTCATCCGGGGAATCTCTCCAGACAATACGGAGAAGATCTTGATCCTCTCTCGGGTGTAAAATTTGGCGGAACATTTGTTTAAGATCGCCAATGAACACATAGGGGAACGAGCGGAATCGGAGGAGAATATCACAAATGTCTGGTTGTAACTTCGGACCCACATGTAAAATTTCGTTCAGTGATCGACCATTTGCTGTTCGCTGGGACGCATTAAAAACGACACGGATCTTATCTGCTGGGTCCCCCAGGCGACGAACTGCATGATGAGGCATATAATAATGAGCTAGACCCGGCACCGGGGGATCGACAGGTCTCATGTGACCCTGAGCGGCATACTCCTTCATGAACCTTTTATACGGTGGAACGAGATCAGGATTTCGCCTAAATTTGCTTTCCAATCTGTAAAGTTGCCGTAGGGCTATTGATCGAGAATGACCTAGCGAATTCCGATCCTGGGCAAGTAGCAATGGAACGGTGTACCTACCTGAACCGTCCCTGCGCACCTGATCTAAGAAAATGTTCTCAGCCTCCCGCTCGGCAGGTGTCCAAGGCTCCACCTCCTCGACTGACTCGATCTCGAACATTCGCTTAAGAAGTACGTCGGTTTCGTGAACGGAACTCTGAACCTGTATGTGTGCAGAGCTCAGGGATCCAAAACTCACCTTATTAGGTACTACCCCCCTTGAAACCAAACTGAACAATGGTGGACTAACTGATGAGAACTCCACAGGGGGCACTACCGAGAATAAATTACGTACCGGATCTAACAGGGCACCCTTGGAATGAAAAAGTGGCATTCCTGAACGAGGAGGAGGGGAGCGACGTTCCTTAGGTGGGGCAGGGGCCTCCCTTGAATGTTCTCCCTTTCGTACACTGCCTCCACCCAAGGTTAGTTGAAGTGCTCTAATAATGTCCTGAATGGCCCACTTACGATATTCAGCTGACCGAACGTCCTTCCATGCCGGCTGTGTTGTACTCACTAGAGCAGGATTGGAACAAGCGCTAATTTCGGACTTTAAGGGAAAAACTTGACAAGGGGCTTCGGTAGGAATGAACCACTGAAGGTGATTCTTATCCCCGAACTTCACTATCTGCCCCTTCTGTGATTCGATTCGACCTAGCACTAACCAGCCTACTTCAGAACGTAACAACCATGGTGAGTTACCCACCGGAGGTACGCGTTCCTCTTCTATGAGCTGTATGAATAGATCGGCGCTCAGTAAAAGGTCCACTTCACCCCTAGTATAAAAAGTCGGATCAGCCAATTCAGACCCTAACTCCCAGATATGGGGCCACCGATCGATAGAGAAACTGCTTGACGGGATAGGAGCAGTCACCTCGTCCAAGACGAAAGCGGTGACTGAAATGTGCCTACCTGAACGTGTGAACAGTCCGAATGAAGTAACTCCCGGAACAGCGTGCGAATTTCCCCCTACTCCCATTATGCGTCGTTCTGAGGGGAAAACCTTCAATTTGAGCGCTCGACAAAATTTAGAGGTGATTATATTCACCTCCGACCCAGTGTCCAGCAGCGCGCGCCCCACAAGGCCCCTAGCTTTTTCCCCTTTTGACACGTGCACCAGTGCGGTGGGTATTAAACCTCCTGATCGTGGACGCCTAATACATGATCTAGATAATGAACCTAGCGCAGGAAGAGAACTTCCCGCCACTAGCTGGGCACCTGAACTAACTTGGTCCCGGAAAATAATTTCCCTACTACTGAACGTATGAGACTCCGGAAGGTGTCCCGCTACGTTCGACGGGTGAGGCTCGTCGTGTGCGCCTGACCTAACACCTACTGGGGAAGGCTGCACCAAATAAGAGGGACTTCTATGAACTAACTTAGAACTAACCAGCTGAGTAGTGCAATGGGAAGCTCCACTCCTGCGTATAACACCGCAAGGTTTCAACGGAGTGGGGCCCCCTTCCTCAGTGGTCCTAGGTACGAACATGCGCCTACCTAGAGCGGCAGCCGAGCTACTGCCTGGGAACTTAGGATCGAACATCCTACCTGTGGGACCGGATTGGTTATCAGGGCTGATGCAAAGGGCCTTATAAGAACGAACGAATGTATTTTCATTATTTGAACAAAATTTCGATACAGCATCCACCCCCCTGGAGGGACCAGACCGGTCACACCGGACAGAACGGGTCCGCGGATCGGCCCGATCCCGTCCAGTGGGGCAACCTCACTCATCATCGGTGACCGACCTAGCCGAACGGGGCGGAGAATCAGCCGCCTCCGAGCCCACAGCCCCCTCCGAGGCCCACCTACGCACTCTGACCTCGGGGAGGGCCGGGGTGCCCATGACCGGCGGCTCCTGTGCCGAGGTAGACGTATTGCGTCCCTGGCACTTTCCCCCCTTCAAACTATCGTGTTGGGGTTTAGGGCCCTGAGCACCCCCCGGGGTTACCTCCCTTTCCGAGCGATGAAGCCAGGCGTGGTGTTTCCGTCCGCAGCCGCACAGTCGTCGGGAAGGGCAGTCCTGAAGGCTTGCGTGACGATGGGAGAAGCAGTTCTCACAGAGCTTGTGAGCGCGAACGAAAGCCCACTTCTCGTCCACAGGAACGTTGTAGAACTTTGAGCAGCGGTACAAAAAATGGTGATCCTTACAGAAGTGGCACCTGAGCCGAAGGGTATTCTCCTGAGCGCCCAAAGAACGAGGGGTAGGGGAAGATCGCCGGGCCTGCCCCTGAACCGTATCAACTCGATCGGATGAACTCGGAAGGGTCGAAGGAGTCATCTGCACGATCTTGAGTTCCTTGTCGAGAAAGTCGAGCAATTTGTGATGGGTCGGGACTACATCCTGGCTCTCCATCTCCTCGCGATTGAACTTATCGCCCAACGCTGCGTCAATCCGAGAGAAAAGAGCCTCGAAAAGCAAGAACGACGCGAGACTATCCGTCTCCACCTCCTCCATTGAGCGAATCCAGGCCCTAGCTGTACTCAAGAACGCTTCCAGCTGCTGTGCGTCGACCTTCTTGATCACAGGTATTGATTTTCGGTTCGCAAATGAACGTCGAGCCAGGCGATACCGACCGGAATTACTCGCAATTAAGGCCGTATAGAGCGCCTGATAGTCCGAGCCGTCCGAACGATAGCTAGTGAGAGCCGAGCGAGCTGGACCGCTTAGTTTTTCGACGAGCGCCCGATATTTGATCTCGTTCGGCAAGTGCGGTACATGATGAACCGCCCGATCGTACAGACCGCGAAAGGCGGCGAATTTAGTGATGTCACCATCATAAGAAGGGACAGTAGGCAACATAACGTTCATGTACCTAACTGCCTCGAACGTAGACTTGTTCTGATCGCCGGCACCATCCGATTCGCACTCCGACAGCCGCACGGTCACTGAAGGTAGTCCTATATCCAGGGCCACCTGTAGATCGGCTACTTGGGACAAGAGCGATTCGCTTATGACCCCTTCAAAGTCCGCGGATTCAATCCGCGATAACAAGTCGTCGGCGGTTCTCGTCAACTCACTCGCACGTGATCGGGCCTCCTCCGACCACTGAGACACCTTCAGCAGCGAATGTCCTTTAATCGCCCATGAACGGAGCGATCTGTAAAGCGTCTTTTGCTCGGGCCTGAACTTCTTGAACTCATCCTCCGAAACTTCAATTCCTCGAGCGAAGCCGAACGCACCGTCACTCATCGTCGAACGAACGTAACCTCGAACGCAGAAAACGGAATACTGGAGTATCTCAGCTATCCCGCACAAAGTCCCGGGTTTCGGCACCAAAAATGTTTGTTCAGGAATGAAAAACACGATGGAACTTCACTTGAACTGGTTTACTGAATGAACGAGAAAAACGATCGACTTGGATAACAATTTTCGCATTAAAAAATACTTCTTACAACTTTCTCTCTTTTTGAGGTTGAACGCCATCTTCTCTCCCCGGTCGGCGCTCAGGTTTGCAAAACCGAAGAACTACATTTGAACATACATTATTTTCATCTCTGGCCCGTCGGACCAAAATCGCACCAACTACGGCCGACGTGATATTTGATGCAATTTATTAACATAATCATAATTACATTCGTTCGTTCTAAGATCTAAAAAACCTCATGATCTGATCGACCCCGCTAACCGCAGCTAGCGCTCGAGCGGACACTGGCCGCACTACTTCGGGCGTTTAAGTACCTACGTCCGAACAGGTACATATATTTTTCAATAACGAAATTAAGAAAATAACAAAAATCACATATTTTTGGGGACTACTTAAATGAAATACACATCACAGGACACAGGATAGTTGCTTTATGAAAATGACTCTTTACAAAAAATGAAATTTCCGTTAGAAAAGTATGAAAAATCACAGAAACTGACTGTGGGATTGACGATTGAGGTAAGAGTGAGATAAGGGCGAACTGAACTGACAAAAGGAACGGCGAACTGGTGACCTGCTACCTGCTCCGGTTGGTGGGATGGAAGGGCACGAGACTCGGGGGAAACCTTAGTGAACGGCGAACGGGTGAACTGCGAAATTCCCTCGGCAGGTCATTTGGGACCAGTTCACTTGAAAGAGAAGGTCTTTGAGACAAGGTCACTCATGACCGACACATCTCTAGCCTCCACACAAGATCAGAAAGGGTCGGGACAGCGGTGGTCCTCGCTAGAAGCACCGTTCCATACCATTGTTTTAGTAACCGCTCTAAACCTATTCGTTTCTTCGTTCAGTAGCTGCTCCGCACTCCCGCTTCAAGTTATGCCCGCTAATTTTCGAATCAACTATTCAGAAAAACTGCTTCTTTTATACTGTTATGTAAGGTATAACTTGCCTTTTAGACGCTGCTATTGTTGAATAAATGAATACTTATATAATACCTTAATGAGCACAACGATTTCGGAATACATTTATTAGATGATATTAATGTCCTTTATGGTTATTATTCGCCATTCAAAGACTTTTAAAAATTCGTTTTCTGCTGGTTACGGTGGTCTATTTCGTTTAGCGAATTTCGGTATAAATGAGGCCCAAGGAGGGATTCAACTTCACTTCAAGAACATCTACGTAGTGATCAATCATGTTTTTTCTGTTGACAGATTGGAAGATACACGAGGTGCACGTAAAAACGTTTTTAAAGTTCGGGACGGGCGTTCGCGACCGCAAATGGTAACGCTGCACATGCTGAACTATGCTGCGCCTATAATAAGTCCGTAGACCACAATGGTAGCATGAGAAAGTCTTATTCATTGCACTATAATACTATAATCTATATAACTACTACATAGGTATAATCAAGGATACTAGACTAAGAAGGTAGGGGTCACGAAAAAAGGGGCTGGCCGTCGTGACGTCACTGGCACCAAGCGACTGCCTGGGCTCCCTTTACTTTCTATTGCAGCCCTTGCGCACCAAGCTTTTACTGAAAAACCGAAAGTCATATCAAAATTGCTGGAAACGTGGATACCTACCTGGTAGGTAAACCATTTCACACCACCTTTCTTTCGAAAATGCTAGAACAGCGAATATTCAAGTGCGACTACCCAATTTTCATATTTTTCTCTTTTCTCCGGGCTATCTTCTCTTTTTTGAATAAGTCAATGATGCCAGTATTTAAACGGAATGAAGCTTTTGGGTTTTTTAATACGTACACTACGTTTGAACAGTTTCAAATAACGAGTATATTAATTCAAACTGTAAAATAGTATTAGAGATTTCATGAAGCTGACAATAATAATCAGTAATTACAATAACTAGGTACCTAAACATGATACATGTTCTTTAATTTAAGGATGTCATCCCTCGCACTGGCAAGCTGTTGTTGGAGGTGTTTATTTTCTTGTTGTAGCCTCATATTTTCAGCCATCAAGAAAACAACTTCTGCAGGTCTTTCACTATGAATCTCATTACCTGGTCTTGGATGCCATCAATAATATTTTGTTTAGAGCGTAGGACTTCCTCAATTTCTTTACGGGTATTTCGCTTTTGTACTCGTGCTTGACGTTGTGCAGAACCAGTTTTATTTTCTGCCAAGCTTCTTAAAGGTAAATGCAAATGCGGGACTACGTCAGGCTTCAGCTTGTATTTTAGTGGAAGACCCAATAATTCACCTGAAAAAAAGAAAAAAATACCCTTGACTTTACTTCATGTCTAGCTCTACGTTCCTTAGCGATTACAATTGTTTTGAAGAAATGATTTTGTTGTTTTCCTCTGGAATATAATATATAGTAATATATTTTTTTAGTAACTCACCTTTCAGATCTCGCAAGTAGTCACATTGGTCAAAATGTGCAGAGCAGACTCGAGCTTTTTCAACCGAAAACGAATCAGACCGTTTGCACGAATTTAACCACTTTAATCGATAAACATTGTCGCGAGGAAATCGGTGAAAATGCAACCCTGATTCTTTGTTATCACTGTGATTTGAACACCCACAAACAGCACAACAAACCATCATGAACCGTCGTCAAACAGGAAGAAATGCCAACTGGCTAACTAGATTCAAGCAGCCGAGCTGAGTGAAAGGTGCCAGTGACGTCAGAGGGCCTGGGTTTTCCCCGCGGCCAGCGGTCGTGACCCCTACCTTCTTAAGCAGGATTCACATGGAGCGGAACGAGTGCGGAAAGCGGAAGGGCGGAACGCAATCTGATTGGCTGTTGGGACAGGGTGGCCGCCATGTTGTCGGAAGGGCTGGACAGCGGTCGGCGGAAGAAATTTTCATACCGCCTTCCGCGTTCCGTCGAGCTCCGCGCAAGCGCAGTGGACAGGAATGTTGACAACCGCAAGTAGAGGTTGCAATATTTTCGCGTCGTGTTTATGATTTATGTTGACGCTTGAAAATAATGAATGGAAAACTGAACTGAAAATGATGAATTTCAACGAAAATTTGATTGAAAAACGCTGCGAAGTCCTTGTCACATGGGTTTATTATTCTATTGGACATACCTACAGAAATCATGGCTGTTTATTTATTGTTTCATTCATATAAAATAATTGAAATAGCTATTTCTGGTGGTTTCCACCAATTTTGGCCCCCAAAACACGAATTAGGTTGGTACGGTCCTTTTTTTCTTTTCTTTTTTTTCAAATTATCTTTGATCATGGATAGTACCATTTAATCGTCTTGATCCACCTGTTGACACTTTTTCTAGTGTTATTCTACAAATTGGTGGTGATTTCAGACGATTTCCCAGGTTTTTGATTCATACGCAAAGTCCTTGTCACATGGGTTTATTATTCTACAGAGATGTTGGCTGTTCATTTATTGTTTCTTTCACGTGAAATGATTCGAATAGCTATTTCTGATTGTTTCCATCAATTTTGGCCCCCAAAACACGAATAAGGTACGCTCCTTTTTTTAAATAATCATTCATTGATAGTACCATTTAATCGTCTTGATCCATCTGTTGACACTTTTTCCAGTGTTATTCTACAAATTGATGGTGATTTCAGACGATTTCCCAGGTTTTTGACTCATAAAAAATCAATTTCGGGAGCTGAACATCTGGTAGAACCTCAATTTTCTATTCTTTGGTCAAAATCGACTTCATATTCGGTCTTCTCGTCCCCAAAAACAGGAAAAACGATACCTACCTCAAAAGCTCATTTTACTAACATGTTCCTAAAACACAAAAAGTACCTATTTTTACACACATTTTCATTCATAACACCCCTGGGTATATTCCGATCGGGCTTCAAAGTTTCAGGTCACAACTAGGGCCCAAATGGAGCATGTGTGCGAAAGAACGAATTTTTTAGACCGAAAATGGAGCCGTTATGCATGATACGGCGGACGGACATTGCATTTTTGGAATCTACGCACCTTGAAACGGGAAAAGAAAATATTTTGAGGGGGTGTCATACAAATTTTTCGCTGAGCGATTACATAGGTGTATTATTCACAGAATAATAAACCAAAAGTGAAGTGCCGGATGGAAATCTGGGACCCGACGGTGAAGGGCCACAAAAATTGTGAACTTGTCAGACGGCTGTGGGAGGAAGTTGCCAGTGAGCTAAATTTAAAAAAATATAATTTTAATTTTAATTTCGTAAGAAAAGAAAAACACCATCAACAAGATGAGAGGTTTCAGATATAAAGGGAGTCTTTCAGTAGGAAGATTATGATTCCGTCCACCACGGAGACCGTCATGTGAACACTCTTCCCGACTCCGTCGCCCCCTCCACTGGTTTTTCCGCCTTCCGTCCTTCCGCTTTCCGCACTCGTTCCGCTCCATGTGAATCCAGCTTTAGTCTAGTATCCTTGGGTATAATGAAGAAGTGGTAAGGATAGCTGGTGATAACAATGGTAACTACTATATAGGTTTAGGTTAATGAAGAAGTGGTGACGATAGCTGCTACCTGGTGATAACAAGAATCTGTGACAGAGTCGGAACGGTGAACGAAAGAACGGCTGGAACGGAGAACGTTGGAAGGGGGCGCGGAAACAGCCAAACTTGCGAGGACCACCGCGGTCCCGACCCTTTCGTCACAAGTGTTGTGGCTGTAGGAATGAAAACATTTGTTGGTTGGTAACATTGTAGAGTCCTGCAAGGGTTATACTAGGATAACAGTTTTTTTTAAGTATGTAACCTCCTAGTCGCACACACGTTGAATTTTCTGATGCAATATTACTAAAACTCGTAAAATACCCCTATTTTCAGTCAAATTGTTGTCAAAATAAATCCAGTTTATGAAACGTTCATGAGTGAATTCTCATCTGGCTCCCAGGTGTTCCCTAATTTTCGTTTAAGTAGTGACCCTGCGTCACAACAAGATCAAATCTGCTTGACAAATGTGGTTTGTCAAACGCGCCACTCAAACTAATTTGATCGTGTGGGGGGTCATGTTTGAAGGTTTTCAGACTTGGCCTGAAATCGTGTTTGCCAACTTGAGGTTTGACAGGCAAGTTTGATCCTGTGTGGGAGCATCAAACCGTCAAACCTTCAAACTTCAGTGGTAAGGTGGTGACAAATGGCACCCAATGCCTGTGGCGAAATCACTGTTGAGTACTTCATGTCTTCATAGCTTCTGCCTGTAGCTAGAAAACGCAGAGTTGCTGTCAGTTGAGATGTCCGACACTTCAAAAGTATCGATTTATATATCGTATCGATGCATCTAAAAGTATCACAAAGTATCGATACGATACTTTAAAAAGTATCGATATTTTGAAGTATCCATACCTTTTGATAGGTACTTTTCAAAAATGGGTGGAAATGTCGTTTTTGTTCTCTCTCCATCAGCGTGACAGTGAATATAATATCACATCTTCATCTGCACTGGTATAATATAAAATACCATCGTCAACCTATCGAAGAATTATTCCAGGATAATATTATAAACACCTTCTTTCACACTTCTTTCTTATTAATTTGAAACTTTTTTTGTTTGGGCGCTTGTTTTTCATAATTATTGACAAGACAAGGCATGACATTATTTCATTAATTCGGCACAATCACATCAGAAAACAAGAAAGAACAAAGAAAATCCAACCAAAAAACTATTGAGTTAGGTTAGTTGGGTCCTTCCCACAAGATGGAGGACAGCTAATATTCTCACAGAGCTGGAGGTGGTGGTACATTAACTTTCTTTAATTTGTTGAAGTGGAAGTTTGATTTGGTGGTCTCCTAACAATCTAGTTAGAGGTACTCAACAGTTCCTTCACGGTAGGTGTTGAAACTAATAAAATGTGAGGGATAAAAAAAAGAAAAGGCTCTGATACTGGGAAAAAAGTATCGATACTACGATATTATATCTGGGAGAAAAAGTATCGATGTATTGGTACTTTTTCAAAAGTATCGATACTTTTAAGTATCGATACATTTGGGACATCCCTAGCTGTCAATCCTTCATGGGGAGAAATAGAACGCCTCATGACTGTTTCTTCATTTTCTATTGTCAAAGTGACCAGAGAGAGCAGATGTAAGTACGTTTCTTCGTCCATCCTCATGTAGTTCAGCCAGTCTTGGGGTGCACACATCAGCTCATTCAGGAGATATGTATAGCCGTGTACACCTCTCTTCATGAGCCACTCTTTTGCCCAAATGGACCACCGTTTTGGTTTATTATTCTGTGAATAATACACCTGTGTATTCGCTCAGCAAAAAATTTTTATAACACCCCCTCAAACTTTTTTCTTTTCCGTTTCAAGGTGCGTAGATTCCAAAAATGCAATGTCCGTCCGCCGTCCGCCGTCCGCCGTACGCTGTATCATGTCTACAGGCCTCATTTTCGGTCTAAAAAATTCGTTCTTTCCCACACATGCTCGATTTGGGCCATAGTTGTGTTGTTGTGTCCCATAACTTTTCAGCCCGATCGGAATATACCCAGGGGTGTTATGAGTGAAAATGTGTGTAAAAATAGGTAGGTACTTTTTGCGTTTTAGCAACATGTTAGTAACCTGAGCTTTTGAGGTATCTTTTTTATAGTAACATGAGTTTTTCAAATATCATTTTCCATGTTTTTGGGGACGAGAAGACCGAATATGAAGTCGATTTTGACCTAAGAGTGGAAAATTGAGTTCTACCAAATTTTCAGCTCCCAAAATTGATTTTTTATGAGTGAAAAACCTGGGAAATCGTCTGAAATCAGGGAAATCGTCTGAAATCACCATCAGTTTGTATAATAACACTGAAAAAAGTGTCACCACGTGGATAAAGACGATTAAAAGGCACTACCAATGATCAATGACAGTTATTTAAAAAAAAAAAAAAAGGAACATATCTAATTTGTGTTTTAGGGGCCAAAATTAATGGAAACCATCAGAAATAGCTACTTATTTCTATTATTACGCATAAAAGAAACAATAAATGAACAGCCAACATTTCTGTAGGTATGTATAATAGAATAATAAACCAATGTGACAAGGACTTTGCAGCGTTTTTTTCGTCGATCTCTCTTGACGCTGCCTTTCCACTTCGTCAGCAAGTAGACGTAACAGAGTTGATTGAAATCCATTTTATTTAACCCCGAATGATCCAAAATTCCGATAAATCAGAAGACTCGGACTTCAATCGACCAATAATCAGAAACTGAAGCTTGTTGATATAAGGTTCGTTCGCGGTGGCCATCTGACTGTCTTCAAACCGTCAGATCCATCATTTGGCGTTCGCGGTGGTCTTGCGGACTCGTCTCGGACTGTATAGCATCCATAGGATGCTGTTCGCGGTGTTTTTCTGGCGGTTCGAAGACAGTTCCAAGACCGTCAGATCAGTCCGCGGATTTTCCGATGTACTCCTTTCTGACTGCTCGCCCCCCACTACCGCTCGCCCGTTTAAGCCAATCAAATCATTTCTCATCGCACCGTCGTTCGTCGTTGTTATTCGTTCTGTGTGTTCATTCTAATAACCCTACCTACCCACTTCTCTCACTTGCGTTTTGGTACTTCTCGCGATGAGTTCATCCAGTGATGAGGGGTCGATCACTCCTATCGAGGTGTCATCGGAAGTTGATTTGGACTTACTCCATCCAGTGAAAAAAAAAATGAAAACTATCTGGAAGAAGTTTTTCCTGTATACGACGAGGAAACTTTTTTTGTTCATTCTCATCCAGAAGACGTCACTGGCCGTTCTGTTAGGGACAGATTGGCATCTCTACTAGCGTCTTGCATTCATTTATTATAGTATTGTTTACATAACTACCCAAGCTTTTGTATTTCAATCACCATAATCCTTCAACGACTGATCTTATAGTGAGCACTTGTATGTCCCTGAATCAAGTTTCCTACCATAACGATAAACGCCGCAAATTCTACTGGCACAAATAACTAGAGGGGTTAACAAAAAAATTGTAATGGACATACAAAATTGCTGCCTATAGATTTATTTCGTGCGTCGCCAATTATTCCACAGAAGTACACTGGTATCACCGAATTTGATAAACATCCCATTAGGTCATTAGTTAGGAAGAAAACTACAGAGATTTCGATTTATTTTTATTAAAAGTACTTCGACTAAGTACAAGTTGAGATAAAGGAATGCATAACATTGGTAAGAGATGAATACTCGAAGCAAAACATGGAACTATATTACAACTAGGAACATATAGAAGATAGTCTACCCATTCATCAGAAGCATAGGAATAATCGTAATAAGACTTGAGTAAGTAGAAGAATGAAAAAAGTAATAAATTAGGCTAAATACGACGAACGTTAGTATTATTGTTATAAAAAGAAGAAATAAATTAGCAGAGATCAATGATAACATATGAACTTCTCACACATGCACGAGTCACAGCCTTTCAATAAACCCTTAATAGATATGATTTGTATAACAAATTAACAAACGTCAGAAAGGAGACAAAAATCAAGATCGACGACGACACCACACAATCAGGAAGGTTAGACATTTGCAGGTTGCACAGCGGTTGCAGTCAGATTTCCTTCCCAAGCGTTCGCGGTGTACCCGGTCCATTGTGAGTTTGAAAGTTGGTATTGGTGGCGCATGCGTGTTTGCACGATCAGAAAAGTGGCTTCAGACGGTTCCCTGACCGTCAGAAAAACACACCGCGAACGAAGCTATAATCTTGTATGAACTTGTGGGTACCACGCCAAACACAGGTTGACAAGCAGCGTTCTTCCAAGCAGCCAAACCGTTTAGTGTTTAGTCTCCATTTCTGTGCTCTAGACTAGACCATGGAATAAAGGGATACTTCACGGTAGGGACGAGATATCGACAGAAAATATCGATGTTGATATCAATTGATATGTCAAATGAGAAAAACGATATCGATATAATATCAGATGAAAAATATCGATATTTGATACTATCGAAAGAAATTGATATACCAAATTAAATAATTTAAAAAACGTAAGCCACACTATATTAAAGCCATTATGTTAAAATTAGGTTGACATTTTGTAAGCCGAAGTTAGTAAACGGAGAAACCAAGCAGAAACAGACTTACTGGAGAGACATCGAACAAACTTCTGTTCCTTCATTCACTGGGAGAAGATTTCTTTTTTTTTTAACTTTTATACAATTTTTTATTTCTTTTTAAAGTTATTTGTGGACTGTTCAAATTGTATTCAATTTGTTTTGTACCTATATACATAATATAGAAATAAATAAATTTTAGAGTTTTGTTCAAACTGGTAGGTTTTCAATTTGCTTTGTACCTAAATACAATCATGTGAAAATAAAGTAGGTACCTAATTTTGAAGTTTCGTTCAAATAATATTCAGTTTGTTTTGTACCTACCTACATGTGGCGAAAATGAAATATCTCCACATTTGGGTCTTACGTCTTCTTCTTACCAAATTTGAGAATTTTTCTCGTTATAAAAAACCCAATAATATCGGAAGTAAATATCAATATTCCAATATTATCGAAGTGAAAATATCGATATAAAAATATCGGATATCGGAAGGAAAATATCGATATTTCGATAATATCGATACATCCCATCCCTTCTTCTTCTTCTTCCCAGTTACTGTTCTTGGCCGCAGCCATGCCTACTTCACGGATACGAGGTTATCGGGAGGTTATGCTGCTCAGCGGCTCACAACAAACTAAAATCCTTGAAAGTGATTGATTTCGTTTTTCAATTTATTTTTAGTTTAGGCATTAGTCTATCTGGTATGGCCGTAACTTAAAGTTCCATAGTTGACATGGTCGGAGATGAAAGAGGAGTATTTCGAAAAGGTGAGCTGACTTACAAAGAAAACCATGTGATTTCATTCGAGTGCGATCTCGGTCCTGTTACAGGGAAGCCCCAGCCAAAAAACGCTGCAAAGTCCTTGTCACATGGGTTTATTATTCTATTGGACGTACCTACAGAAACGATGGCTGTTTATTTATTGTTTCTTTTATGCGTAATAATCGAAATAGCTATTTCTGATGGTTTCCGTTAATTTTGGCCCCTATAACACAAATTAGGTAGGTGCGCTTTTTTTTTTTTTTATAACTATCTTTGATCATTGGTAGTGCCATTTAATCGTCTTGATCCACGTGTTGACACTTCTTCCAGTGTTATTATACAAAATGATGGTGATTTCAGACGATTTCCCAGGTTTTTCACTCATAGAAAATCAATTGTGGGAGCTGAACATTTGGTAGAACTCAATTTTCCACTCTTAGGTCAAAATCGACTTCATATTCGGTCTTCTCGTCCCCCAAAACATGGGAAATGATATCTCAGAAGCTCATGTTACTAACATGTTTCTAAAACGCAAAAAGTACCTATTTTTACACACATTTTCACTCATAACACCCCTGGGTATATTCCGATCGGGCTGAAAAGTTTCGGGACACAACTAGGACCCAAATGGAGCATGTGTGCGAAAGAACGAATTTTTTAGACCGAAAATGAAGCCTGTACACGAGATACGGCGGACGGCTGACGGACATTGCATTTTGGTTTATTATTCTATGAATAATACACCTAGGTATGTATTCGCTCAGCAAAAAATTTTTATAACACCCCCTCAAAATTTTTTCTTTTCCGTTTCAAGGGGCGTAGATTCCAAAAATGCAATGTCCGTCCGCCGTACGCCGTATGCCGTCCGCCGTATCACGTGTACAGGCTTCATTTTCGGTCTAAAAAAGTCGTTCTTTCGCACACATGCTCCATTTGGGCCCTATTTGTGTCCCGAAACTTTTCAGCCCGATCGGAATATATCCAGGGGAGTTATGAGTGAAAATGTGTATAAATATAGGTACTTTTTGCGTTTTAGTAACATGTTGGTAACATGAGCTTTTAAGGTATCGTTTTTCATGTTTTTGGGGACGAGAAGACCGAATATGAAGCCGGTTTTGACTAAAGAGTAGAAAATTGAGGTTCTACCAGATGTTCAGCTCCCGAAATTGAATTTTTATGAGTCAAAAACCTGCGAAATCGTCTGAAATCACCATCAATTTGTAGAATAACACTGGAAAAAGTGTCAACAGGTGGATCAAGACGATTAAATGGTACTATCAATGATCAGAGGTAATTTATTTTAAAAAACGCTGCAAAGTCCTTGTCACGTGGGTTTATTATTCTATTGGAGTTCTAGAGATTTTTTTGGCTGTTAAATGTATTGTTTCTTTCATGTGGAATGATTGATATAGCTATTTCTGATGATTTCCACCAATTTTGGCCCCCAAAACATGAAATAGGTACGCTTTTGGTTTATTATTCTGTGAATAATACACCTATGTATTCGCTCAGCAAAAAATTTTTATAACACCCCCTCAAACTTTTTTCTTTCACGTTTCAAGGTGCATAGATTCCAAAAATGCAATGTCCGTCCGCCGTACGCCGTCCGCCGTCCGCCGTATCACGTGTACAGGCTTCATTTTCGGTCTAAAAAAATCGTTCTTTCGCACACATGCTCCATTTGGGCCCTAGTTGTGTCCCGAAACTTTTCAGCCCGATCGGAATATACCCAGGGGTGTTATGAGTGAAAATGTGTGTAAAAATAGGTACTTTTTACGTTTTAGCAACATATTGGTAACATGAGCTTCTGAGATATCGTTTTCTATGTTTTTGGGACGAGAAGAGCGAATATGAAGTCGATTTTGACCAAAGAGTGGAAAATTGAGTTCTACCAAATGTTCAGCTCCCAGAATTGATTTTTCATGAGTGAAAAACCTGGGAAATCATCTGAAATCACCATCAGTTTGTATAATAACACTGGAAAAAGTGTCAAGACGTGGTTCAGGACGATTAAATGGCACTACCAATGATCAAAGATAGTTTTAAAAAAAAGAAAAAAAAGAGCGTAGGTACCTAATTTGTGTTTTGGGGGCCAAAATTAATGGAAACCATCAGAAGTAGCTATTTCGATTATTACGCATGAAAGAAACAATTAATGAACAGCCAACCTTTCTGTAGGTATGTCCACTAGAATAATAAACCCATGTGACAAGGACTTTGCAGCGTTTTTTTTAAAAGATCATCTTTGATCATTGGTAGTGGCATTTAATGGTCTTGATTCACCTGTTTACACTTTTTTCAATGTTAATGTACACATTGTTGGTGATTTCAGACAGTTTTCCAGGTTTTTGACTCATAAAAAACCAATTTTGGGAGCTGAACCTTTGGTAAAACTTCATATTCGGTCTTCTCGTCCTCAAAAACATGGAAAAAGATACCTCAAAAGCTCATGTTACTAACATGTTGTTAAAACGCAAAAAGTACCTATTTTTATACACATTTTCACTCATAACACCCCTGGGTATATTCCGATTGGGCTGAAAAGTTTCGGGACACAACTAGGGCCCAAATGGAGCATGTGTGCGAAAGAACGACTGTTTTAGACCGAAAATGAAGCCTGTACACGTGATACGGCGGACGGCGGACGGACATTGCATTTTTGGAATCTACGCACCTTGAAACGGAAAAGAAAAAATTTTGAGGGGGTGTTATAAAAATTTTTTGCTGAGCGAATACATAGGTGTATTATTCACAGAATAATAAACCTAAAGGAGCTTTGATATCGAGGTAAGTACGTTCCTACTTTGATTTATTATAGTAGGTATTAATGGAGCATTGGTGAAGGATGTTGTGGCCACTTCCAAAGCATCTACGGTGTTGGAAAAATATCGAGACTTCAGCTAGCTGCAAAGCCTTTTTACATGGTTCTACGTTTTTTTTATATAGAATCCTGTGAGAATATTTGCATAGTAATCGTCTCAGAATGGAAAGTATTTGAGATTATTATTTCTACTTTACAACTGATGAAATAGGTAGTTGATCCTAACGTCAATAGTTTATGAAATTGGTATGTAGCATTCTGTTATGCAAGTTAGGTCCACAGTTATTGTGTGTTACTGGCGATGGTTTGATCACCGAAACCGGCATAACAGTGTTTTTTGCGTTTTTCGTGTATTAATGGAAATAGACTATTTTTTCGATAACTCCGTTTTTCTTTAGGTTATCTACTAGTTATAGAGTTAGTTTATCTAAGTACGTTATAGTCCTGCACTAGAATATTGCCCTCCGACCCTGCCATCTGACGGAGAAGGTGGAAATTATTTTCAACACGGAATTCCCCGTCTTTTTTGTTTTTTCCCTGTCCCCCCACTTTCCCCCTGTAATCCTTTTTCCAGCTGAGTGTGTGAACCGCCTTAAAAACAACTTTTTTCGTTATAAAAAATGATACTGTCATAAGAGCCATAGTTACCTACCATAGTGAATGAACGTAGCATTTTCCCGATTTTTGTAAAATCGGTCCCTTGAGCGTGACTCCTTTGAGCTGACAGACAAACTCGTGTGTAATAGGATTTTTCTATGAAATGTTTTCTTGAAAATTAGGAGTACTTTTTTGAAAAGGTACAATGAGGTAAATAAGGAAAATTTTTTGAAGGTAGGTAGGTATAAAAGGAAAGATTGGAAACAAATGTTATTTTATTATTTATTTATTTAGTACATATTATTATTCATTTATTTAGTACTTACGTAATTTAACTGTGGTACGTAAAACTTCTAATCAGAAAATCCGAATCCTCACCGGAACTGCTATCAGTATCAGAAGCCCCCCCACAACATTAATGATGAAACTATCGATCTCCGATTCGACTAAGTGATCTTTTTGACGGTAGTCGTCCTCAATTTTTTTGGTTGGACTGACATTTCTTCCACCTGAAACCGCTACTAACCAGTCGTTTCCGAAGGTAACTTCTACCATACTCGAGAACTCCGTCACTCGCCAATTCCGCACAAAGTGTTTTCAATGAAGGGCACTCTTTCCAAACAATGTAGAATTCACGTATCTTGTTTCGTGTAGCAGCATCGGTGAATTCATCTGCATCGATGACCTTCTTGTGCGGTGTGGACTTGGTTGGCAAAACAAACAAAGGTCTCCCCCGATCTGATGTTGTTTGGTTTCCAGCTTCCTTCATAATGTTGCCGACTGTTCTCGCCGAGATGCCCGTCGCTGCACTAGTCACATCGCGAACGTTGTATTTCGCGTCATCCTCTTCTTCCTCGTAAAATACTGGCACACATTGTACACAATTTCTCGTGCCTGACTCCTTAGAGCCCTGTCTCTTGCTTTAGCAGGTTTCCGGTTTCTTGCTGACGATGAAGGTTGATCTTCCATCGCGAGATTTGTGTAGGCGACACACGGAAAGTGACGGGTACGGGGGATTGTGATGATACTCAGTTCAAAAATAGGATGACGGGGATTGTGATGATACTCACAGTTAGAATAAGAAGGGTTAATACGACGATATAGGTAGGATGGTGAAACGAAAAGCAAGATGCAAACGAGGAAAACACGATACGGGAACGGAATTAGCTGGCTTGGAATGGCAGCATGGCTGCCAACATAACAGAGTAAAAGTCCCAACATTGCATACCACTCAGGCTGCCGAGCCCTCAGCTTCTCCCATCCTCCTATAGAGTGCAGGGTCGGATGGCAATATTCTCGTGCACGACCTATAGTTATCTACTTCATACTATCTCGCTTCCCTCTAAATACATAAATCTAGTACATTAGTTATCTACATCATACTAGCTCGCTTCCCTCTGAATACAGAAATCTAGTAGTCTCATTGAGTGGTTTGCTAATAATTGCAACTGTCCATAATTTTGACTGTAGGTAACACCACACCTCTGCTGTGCATAAGCAGGTATCTCTACCTTTTGGCCAAAAATTATGGCAGGTATAACTTGTAGGTATATATAGTGATGGATATAATTTGTATAAATTGTTTTCCCTCATCGTAAGAAATAAATTGTTGGTTACAGTTGGTTGTCACAGATGCTGGGAATTCCATCATTTCAGAGATGTGTACCTGTGCCAGGGGTCAGCATTTTTGTCATCACATGGTCGCGTTAGGACTCCATGCCACCGTCAGTGTTGTTTCCAAAACTGACCTTCTTTGCCGGTGGTCAAGACCGAAAGTTACAGAAGAGGTAAATAATATACCTTACCTAGTAGGTAGTTTTATTGATTTACACTTGAAGTATAACGTCTCCTATCGAACATAATAGTTGGACAAGTTAAACTAAGAATTAAATTAAAGTATTAAATCTAAAGGGTTATTTCCGCTAATGTAAGAAGTAGTATTACCATACCTTCTGGATGAGTCAGTCATCACTAGCTGGTTGAGCGCTGGAGGGGAGCGCTTTTGATGTAGGAACTTCATCATCCGGCCGTCGAGAGAATACTGGGGTCAGTTCTTCGGTTGGTCCCTATTTATGTGCAGGGGGAAGTGAGAGGTGCCTAGGAGCGGGTTCCTACATTCGGCACTCAGGCCCGTGAAAGTGTTACTCTGGGCAAGCCGCTCTGGCCAAAAACGAGTTTTACGTTTGGCACCCAGCATACCCTACATTACGCTACGTTAGTATACGTTGCAGTGTCATGTGAGCTCTTAGCGTTACCCAAGGGACACAGCGAGGAGGTTGCTCACGTTGTCCTCCAATATCAGTGGCATGAGCCACCTCGTCAAATGTAAATTTAAATAAAAGTAAATAAACTAGTCATCGAAGTGAGGCTGGAGTTTTGTGGATAGCTTTTTTCCATATTTATAGGATGGTAAAGTCCATCTTGCTTCTTTTGAACGCTTTTGTCTATCCACCTTTGACCTTCAATCCTTGTTGGTTTTGGCCGCCTCGTTTCATTTCTCGCTACGGATGTGATTTTCGAATAAATGTCAGCTTGGAGCTCCAGTATTTTTTGCTCAAAACGGTAGGTAAACTGTAGTAAAAGGTGGCTTAGTGATGTTAGTCCATTCTGGCCCACTCCAGGTGCCAAACGTAAACACACGAAAGGGCCCTTCACTGTTTTTGACGCGCTGGGTGCCCAACTTAGGTCCCCCGCCTAGAACAAAGGAAGTGAAAGGTATTTTTGGCGTTAGGGGAACAAAGGAAGTGAAGGGAATGGTCTGTCCTGTCTTGTGGGAAGAGCTTAAGACTAATTCTGTTTTAATTGGTACCTTAGCTACAAACAGCGATAGGTGTCATACCAGTAACATCTGGTCTAACTTAAGGACTATCTTATTTCTGTGGTAAGCTATAATCTACTAGCTAACTTATTATACTTAATATATAATTATATTTAATATAAATGAATTGTAATATGACAGTTATGATTATAATAATACGTAGTACTGAATTCTGAGTGAAGGCCAAATCAGGAGTTCCTAGCTCGTTTTGTTTGTTGTGTAGTGGTGTCTTGTGTGAGTCGTTTAAGTTTGTGTGGTTGTATGTGTGTAGTCAAGTCTCTCTGTCTTTTGGCTGGCGGTTGTCATTGGTCCATCTGTTGGTGCCGTGCGTATGTCAAGCCTGCGTCCTTTCTGTTGTGATTGTGGTAGTGGCATACATTTGTTGATGTCCGTTAGTTCATGTCCTTGGTTGTAAAGGTGTTTAGCGTAGTTGGAGCGTCTTTTGTTGAGTCTGAATGACCTAACATGTTCTATGTACCTAGTTTTTAAGTTGCGTCCTGTTTGTCCTATGTACGTGTGTTTACATGTGCATGTCAGTTTGTAAACTCCACTTCTGTCGAGTGTGTGTCTTGTCTGTGTTAGTGTTGAGGTGCTTTCTTAGTGTGTTATCAGTCCTAAGTGTGGTTAAGAGACCTTGTTTCAGGAAAAGGTTTGTGAGTTTGTAAGTTTCTGGCCCTGTATCGAGACTTCAGCTAGCTGCAAAGCATTTTTACATGGTTCTACTTTTTTTGATATAGAATCCTGTGAGAATATTTACATAGTAATCGTCACAGAATGGAAAGTATTTGAAATTATTTCTACTTTACTACTGATGAGTAGGTACTTGATACCTAACGTCAAAAGTTTAAGAAATTGGTATGTAGCATTCTGTTATGCAAGTTAGGTTACCTACTAGTTTATAGAGAGAGCTATAATTAGTTTATCTAGGTACGTTAGTTATCTACTTCATACTATCTCGCTTCCCTCTAAATACAGAAATCTAGTGCGTTAGTTATCTACTTCATACTATCTCGCTTCCCTCTGAATACAGAAATCTAGTAGTCTCATTGAGTGGTTTGCTAATAATTGCAACTGTCCATAATTTTGACTGTAGGTAACACCACACCTCTGCAGTGCATAAGCAGGTATCTCTACCTTTTGGCCAAAAATTATGGCAGGTATAACTTGTAGGATATATAGTGATGGATATAATTTGTATAAATTGTTTTCCCTTATCGTAAGAAATAAATTGTTGGTTACAGTTGGTTGTCACAGATGCTGGGAATTCCATCATTTCAGAGATGTGTACCTGTGCCAGGGGTCAGCATTTTTGTCATCACATGGTCGCATTAGGACTCCATGCCACCGTCAGTGTTGTTTCCAAAACTGACCTTCTTTGCCGGTGGTCAAGGCCGAAAGTTACAGAAGAGGTAAATAATGTAACTTACCTCCTCCTTGTCCTTATAGTTGGACAAGTTAAACTAAGAAATCAAACAATAATGTCAAATCAAACAATAAAAGCTTTGTTCATTCAACCCTAAAGTGCTTTTTTGGTGCGCACCCCTCATGTACATTGAGTAAGGCTCGAGCATGCCTGTTATAGGAGCTTTGATGAACCTTACTTTCTCTAAAGTTCAGATTTTGGTTGCTCGGTGTAGGGTACTGAACTTACTCAGTGCCGGGTACTCAAGATGTGAGCTCGGTGTACCTACATGCAGCTTGAACCCCCTCTCCCTGCCTTTCTGGAGGCATCAAGTTATTGAAGTAATCAAATCAAATTATTAACCCTTTAGTGTCTCGCGACGAGTATACTCGTCGCTCGACTGTCGCAACAACGCCCGATTTATCACTTCTCCTGCACTCTATTGGTATTTTAGTGACATCAATAGAATCTCAGAATGTTGACCTTCACGCCAGTGTTTGGTAGACTGTTTACCTCTATTTATAGTGAACTTTCGCTCTGTTTTTCTCTTGTTATTGCCCTTTCATGGCAGTCCCAGTATCACACAAGCATGGCTCAGAGGCGGAAGGTATTTTCCGATTACGAACTACGTGAAATTGTAACTTCGCGTTTTAGTGATATTGATGAAGGTGAGGATGATTTTGATGAAACTTGTGTTTCCCGGGCGGACGAGTTTCTCTCCCAATTACAGGATGAGCTAGGGATTCAACTCAATTGTAAGTGTCGCAATAATTCATGAACCACTGATCAGAAGATATTGAAATGTTTTGTATATTTACTAGAGAGTTATTGGCACATGCTGTCAAAATTTGAATAAAATTGGTCCATTGAAATGAGCACAGTGATCAATTATCCGGAACGCAACACAACCGGAAGTAGAGGCGGAAATAATTCAGGCTGGAGGGGTCATGCAAGGGAAGATAAATCAGACTTTGGCGGCCGCTCGCACTTCCGAGAATTCGGACACCAAAGGGTTAACAGCGTGAATTTGAATTGTGTCATTCAGAGATTACGCCATCCTGTACTAGTCGGACTGTAGCACTTCTAGCATGCAAACAAAAATTTAGCACATATTCAGCGCATATTTCTCTCATTAATTTCAATGCATCCAAGAAATCTTTCATCATTTATCACTCATTTATCCAAGAAATTTTTCTATCCAAGGCAACGAGGTACCAGGCACTGGAGCACCAACCATAGGCTGATGAGATGCTGGCTGATTTGCGAAATGTCCCTCTTCGTCCTTCACCTGGATCTTGTCTGAAGAGCCCTCAGGTTCTGCCAAGCAGGTACTCATTGATGAACTAACCATCGACCGGATCATAAGTTCATAGGATTTTTTGATGAGCACAGTACAGTGGGATACAGTTATAAAGAAGGTGCCCAATGGCCTTATCAGGTGGAATAAACCCGTTCCCGTGTGATCACCAAAGTTAGGATAACTTGGGCCTGGTTAGTACTTGGATGGGTGACCGCTGACACGTTGATAGACGTCGAAGTTTGACCCATGTAGCTGTTGGGCGAACCCCTCTCCACTCAAGGGGGGGAGGCAATGAGTAGCCAAAAGTAAAGAGCGAAATGCTCAGACCGAATTCTGATCCTCTCATTGGAGGACAGGTGATCACGTCCGCGACACCGGCAGGGCAGTCGGACGAAAAGCCCCAGCCTGAAATGGCTGTTTACTTTACTTTTTTATAAAGAAGGTGTCTGTCGGACCAGCGGACATAGCTTTGGTTGAAGAACTGACTCGGGGCCAAGGGAAAAACCTATGGCACCTGGTTAAAAAATTTGGAATTTCGGCCAGCAAGTTTGGTGCAGTACTTTCTGCTTTACACCGCGACAGCTTTCCTTTTTCTTTGTACAAAATGCTTCGAGGCGAATATAATACGGATGGAGTCACAGCTATTCAGTGGGTATGCATCATGAAGACAGAGCTGTAGAGGAATACGAAAAGCTATTGAGGTGCAAATTTGAAAGAAATGGGTTCATCCTTCACCCTTGTGGTTACCTCGGAATTTCTCCTGATGGCTTCGTAAGCACTGATAGGATATGGGAAGTAAAATGCCCCTACAGCATACGCAACTGCTCAGTTGAAGAGGTTATCAGAGTTTCTAACAACCTATTTTTTCTAACAAAATCTGCAGATGTTCTCATAGCCTTGAACCTGAACAGCTCTAGGCCTAAAATATCATCACCAGGTCCAAGAACTGCTGCATGTTACGAACAGGAAGTTCTGCGAGAACACTTAGTTTTCACGTTATTAAAAGAAGAGATTTTTCTTCCAACATTATTAGACTGTTTTTGTTCTTCCTGTGGTCTTTACACGTTCAACCGTGGAAACGCTGATACGGGAAGACGGACCAATGAGCTTCAAGCATTCTCTACACGTATACACGTAGTTCTTCCCGTGTACGCGAAGAAGCAGCTTTTCCCGTGTACGCGAAAAACTACACGTATACGGGAAAAGAATGCTTCAAGCTCATTGGTCCGTCTTCCCGTATCAGCGTGGAAAACTCGTAGTATTTGTTCAAAGCGGTTCCTTCGCATAGCTTTTGATACAAGCGAATTGTGGCTGTCTTGGGTAGACTCCCAATACAACCGTTTGCTTGGAACTTCCACGTATCCACTGAGAACCATTATTCCTACGAAACATTTGATTTCGTCAGGGGTTATTTGTGTCATAGTTATGTTTTTTTGAGCTGCATAATTATTCGATTCGTTTGCTATCAACTCATACATGTCAGAACCGATAAACAATTCAAAAAGTTCAGTTGGTGACATATTCTGGTAAGTTGAATAGTTAGGCTGAGGAAAATCCGGAGGGCAATAATGAAAATCACCTCTCACCCAAGGAGTTAGAGAGTCTCTCTGTGTTGATGACTTTTTTCGTTTATTTTTACCCCTTCGATTTTTCTTTTTGGATGCTTTTTGAATTTTCGAACTTTTCATTTTCTTTTTATGTGATGTGGAGGGGATAGAAATGGATGAAGGGGTAGGCTCTTTAGGAGAGGGGGAGGGTTCAGGTACATCATGATCACCCACATCTCGTAAGACGATTTCAGCTTCAGCGAGAAGCTGGTTTCTGTTCAAATTGTCGAGGATTCCTCCTTCATCCTCATCACCAGAATCCTCATCTGACAGATCGTTCCCGGCTGGAGGGGTGATATAAAGTGAATCCTCATACCTGTTATCTTTGTCAGCGAATAAAATATCAATAGCCTCTTGAACAGAAACTCCAGGGCCCAAAATCTGAGAAAGAGCTCTGAAAAAAACGAAAAGTCGAGCTATAGGAGTTGGGTCGAGACACTGCCCAGCGTTGCAAATATGCAACACAATATTTCAGACGACGCTGGAAACAATATGAATGACAAAAAAATTCAACTAAAGTACCCAAAAGCTCATGCAGGTATCTGAGAGTAGTAAAAAGTTACATTCATGCCATTGAAAAAATCATACATAAGATTGTACTTACTTTTCGTCCATTAGGTCAGGAATTCTCGAAATCGGGAAGAGAAGATATTTCTAACACGTAAATAAAATCAGGATAAAGAATTGAATTGCCACTCCGACAGTTGGAATCAGACTGATTGGCTCTCCTCTTCGAGATCCACTCGCTGAATAAAGTTGTTCATGTCCTTGCATGTCGTGGCAGGCTCCCAAAGACGAGCTACTACGCGTTGCATATATGTAAAGCCGGGCAGTAATGGGTAAGCAACGTACTAATCGCTCTATGTGTATCCTTGCCATTGCTATTTCAGTAGTGACTTTTGCTTCGTTTTCCGTGAACGGCTTATTTTTAAAATGAAGGGGGTATATTCACTGAAACACCAGAAGGGAGTAAATCAGAAATTAAAAATCCTTTATCTGCTAATATTAAATCGCCATCCACAAAATCGTTGATTATTCCAGATTCTTCAAATAGCACCTAGTCCGACACTGAACCAGGAAACAGGTTACTCATAAAAGTTATTGCCCCATGAGGCGAGCAAGCTACAAAACCTTTGAATGTGTTACGATTTTTATAGTTTGAAAACGTTTTTGATTGTTTTTCCAAACCACTTCTTGGTACTGCACCCTGAACTTCTGTACAATCCAGTATGCATTGACAGTTCGAGAAATTGCTGAAGGCCGAAGACATAACAGCTCTGTTCTTGCGAGTGCACGGCATTTGTATTGACGGAAAAATAATTTGATGCAATCCATAGGCCACAGTCAAGAAAATGATTCTCGCAGCCTGTCTGCTAATTTGAAACCTGGTGGAAAGTTCCGTATAATCAGGATTCGATCTCAATTTCATTAAAGTTAAAAGAAGCTGATCCTCTAGACTTTTATGGGGATTCCATCTATTGCGATACTCCAAAGATCCTTAGGACAGCCACTTGAGTAATAGTTTGAATGCACTGTAGTCAGGCGGGCCAGTGTAGTAACAAAACACAGGCAAATTGGAGCTAAGTGAAGGAAAACTGAGGAAGTTAGCTGGAGCCTTAGTTAGTTTGGTTTTCAGTAGAACTACTTCAGTCTGTAGCACTTCATTACTGTTCCAAAGTTGTACGTTCTCACGTTCAGCTTTTGCCACAGCTTCCAATAGATATTCGGTCAATGGGAGTTCCACTGATGACAGCTGGGGAGCGTCTTCAGAGGTGATGAGAGGCGAGGGAGAGAGATAAGCAGAGTTGTTTCTTCCTTCTTCTTCCAAGACAGTCATGGAGGCTTCATTGTCGCTCGTGCCAGGTAGATCAGGCTGCTTCATCCGCCTACTCGTCATAAAAGAACACCAGACACTCTTATTATTTAATCAGGGGTTTTTTGTTGAACAAAAAAAAACCCTACTAGGTACATACCTATTACTATTTAGATGTATACCACGACTAACTTACTGGATATGGGAAACACCGTTTTTCTGGACCGCTGAATTGGAAATATGGTCTCTTGTTCCTGTCAAACAGCGTTGGACCATTAGGCTTCAAACCGTCGACAAAATGGCACCTGCGGAATCGATGAATATATTTTGGCTCTGTGTCTCACCTCTCACCTCCTACATAGCAAAGAATTTAAAAATACATGTAAAACGGAGTACTTACCATCAGTTTGAATGAAATATTTCATGACAGTACTCGCAACACAAGACGTCATCGGTATCTGGCTTTGCTTAACTCATTCACAAGTCTTTGTTCTATGAAGTAGTAGCTAAACGTTTGTGTAACACAGTGCACAACCTCAAAAATCAGTGCACAGAACGAAACTCTACCTCAGCACTCGCGACGACAAAGGCAGCATCATTCCCAGGCGCGTGCGCCAAGTCTGCACTACGCCCCACCGTGACAAAAATTACTGGGAAAGAAAAATCGAGGCTGTCTTCCCTGGTTACTTGACGATTACGGAAGTCTCCTCGATGAGCCCAGTGCGACTTTTACGAACTATTGGTGCTATCCGAAGATTTGGGAAAGCTGGTCGTGGTAGATTGACGCCCCACGCCCTAGAACGTCGAACGTCCGGAGGTAGCGACTCTCGGACGCCCCCCTATACTGGATACCCCCTTCCCCATGCTGCCACCGCACGACTGGGAATCGGGACTGGAGAGCTTAGGAAAGACAAAGGTACACCAAAATCATGTTACAGTTGATTAGAATTAGTAAGTAGTAGTCTAAGCAGTGTTTCCCATATTAATACATATACGCAGCATATAATAAATTAATATATATGTCGGGACCATGGCCGGAGCCCTCACCCCCGGGTCTCACGCTACTGACAGCGACCTCTCGTGGAGGGTTTTGGAAGCCTCCTTCACCACCCTTGGAGGAGCGTCAGTTTATGTCGTATGCTCGAGACGAGTGGTTCTATTGCATTGTTAGTACGTGCCCACAGTGGGAGTTGCGCCATTGGCCTTGTGTTCAATAGTTGATAATAACTACCTATAATAAACCATGTACGATTCCGAAGAAGAAGGAGAGATTTACTCGGACCCTGCATATATATACGTGACATACACCCAGTGCCTTCCTTTTGCTAGCTCCTTGTCCCCGGCCAATCGATCAGGAAAAGGGTGAGATGTGGGAACTCCCCGGCAAAGGCCATCAGCCTGCCGGAAGGCCGGCCCGGATTCTAATATCCAGATTCTGGGGTACAAATCTCACTTCTTACACCCAGCAAATAGTACAGGAATTATAATTTTCGCATCTGGGAAAAACTGAATTTGCTACGCTTGTGCTCAAGGCGCTCTAAAAACCTACTCTACGTGAATGGGTCAAGAAGTAGTCCACTAGTCGTAATAACCTCTTTGCAAATAGGTAGGCACTTTATTACTCATGGAAAATACTTTAATTTAATAGAAACGATACCTAACTATTTCAAACAACTACATCAAAACCAAAATCGAAACGTGTACTGGTACTTACCGGCACATAGCTTTCCACGTCTTGAGTGCTCTGGTTTTGTTAGGAAAACGGAAAAACTTGCAGCTATGGTACAGTGCACGATGGTTGCAATCGAACGCGAAACACACTGACATGATTGTAAATTTAATGTAGGTAAGAAAATTCACAAAATAGAATGGAAATAACTCAAAACAGGGTTGAAATCAGGATCAAAATACAGTAAACTGGATTCTGGATATATATCAAATCGGTTAATTGTTATGGGCCACACAATCCTGCCAATGTGAAAACACTAAAACGTGACGTCACACTGCCCACTGTATAAGATACTTATTTTTTTGCCACTTCAACCCTCATTTAAAAAATAATGGTTATTTTTGAAAAGGGGCTTCAGATAAAATTTTTAAGAGTTCTGAATATTGAAAAAAAAAAGTTGAAAATTCCCCATAATAAATTTAATACAAATCCGAGTTGTGCAGTTTCTGGCAATTTTCTGTCAAATAAAACAAGAATGTAGAAAAATTTTCTCTTGCTCCTTTAATGATGGGGTAATGATATTACTTCCCAGTCCGGGCAGAGGGAAAATTTTTAAAGGACACTGTTCGTTCGTCTGTGATTGACTGACTCCTTTGTTCGATTCCATTTTCTGATTTTTCGTCATTTTGTGAAACAGTGCCGAGAAACTGTTGTGTGCATGGGTTGGGTCGGAAATTTGCATTTTGTCCCTGAAGTCTTGTTCAGCACTCTCGAAAGTTCAAAAACTCCTGGCACTTTTCGGGACAAAACACCATCTGGTAGAAAACAGCTGGTAAAAGGTGTTTGAAATGAAGTTGACGTCATCATTCAAGCAAAACAGCTGCAAAAGTGCTCTACAAATTTGACTTTTGCTCTTTAATTTTGTACGGAGAGAAATTTTTCGTAGGACGCAGTGTTTTGCTTCCTCAACACCGAAGGTAGGGAAGCGTTGTATTTGTGCAACAGTCGACAAAAATTCATGTCCTCCAAAATGAAAATTTCAACTCGCTTTTTACGTTTGACATCAAGGAACGTGTCTTCCTTGCCCTGGGCAAAACTACGAAATAATGGTCGTAATTCGGAGGGTAGGAGTGGGTTTGGCCACAGATGGGTTCCATACGAAATTCATTAAGACAGTACCTACTGTAACCTTCGTCTGGCATGCGCTAACGTGAAATCCTTTTAAAGCTCAGAACTGCCCTAGAAATCGTAGTGGATCGATGAGGTTTGGATGATAGGTGGGGTTTGGGCCACAGATAGTCCCATATTAAAGTCATTGATAAATTATGGTAACTTTCATCTGTGCATGCGCAACGTGAAATCGTAGTAGAGGCCATAAATACCTAGAAAATTACATGTATTTGGATTTAGGGCGGAATTCATAGTCCTCCCACAAGGCCAAGGGTACCCTCCAACATGCTCCTCGAGGGTGGATGCACCTTATCGGTATTCATAATGGCATAGCCAAGGGTAACCAGGGCCAATCCAGAAGATTTCGATTTCTTAAGACAACAGTGGTCATAAGACAACAACATATTGTTACCCTCGGTATTTCCCGAGGAAGGCACTACATCAGGGGCTACCTATTCCACCTCTGTTGCGACGTAGGGCAGTTGCCGGATACTGAGGTTCTTCTCCACTAAAAAGTCAAACAACTGACTCTATTAGAGTTTTAATACGTGAATAAACGTGTGATGAATTTAAATTTATCATCACGGTGGCGTGAAGGAGTGAATAGATGAGAGTGAGGGAATTTCACCTAGGCGGCGGTAATCCACCGATGTAGGTGAGAGGAAGGAAATTCACCTAGGCGGCGGTAATCCACCGATGTAGGTGAGTAGAAGGAATCTCGTCTAGGCGGCGGTAATCCACCGATGTAGGCGAGAGGAAGGAAATTCACCCAGGCGGCGGTAATCCACCGATGTGGGTGAAGGAAGGAAGGTGCTTGTCTAGGCGGCGGATATCCACCGATGTAGACAAGAGGAGAAGGTAGGAGGTGAATTCCCAGAGCGGCGGATACCACCAGGCATCTGGGAGGAGGAAGGTAGAGAGAGAAGAGAGAGCTGGTTAGAGGAAGTGTCGAATGAAGCTAAAGCTCCAGGATCCGGGGTTATATAGGACTTGGAGTCCTCTCCCTCCAGCTCCCTGCTGGGAGCTGGTAGTGGGGCACCAGGTTGTGTCCCCCGGATTCTGTCGCCTGTCTCCCCACTCAGATGTTTATTGACGGAAGGTAATTTTTACATAGGAATATTGGTGAGAGCTTTAAGGTTGTAGTGGAGTGTTCCCGGGAGGGACTCACGACAGAGGTCCCCCCAGTTCGAACCAATGATTGAGGTAGCTGAAGGCTCAAGTTGACAGTGGCTGAGGGCTGCGGAAACAAAAAGGGGAGCTGAAGGCGCAAGGGTACAGGAGCTGAAGGCGGAAACAAACAATTGTAGTGCTGAAGGCAGAAGAGTGACCGGAGGCGTCTTAAATCTAGGGTGATATACAAGTAGTAGGATAAGTAGGCATAAGTAGACATAAGTAGACATAAGTAGGGCTAAGTAGACAAAAGTAGACATAAGTAGGGCTAAGTAGACAAAAGCAGACATAAGGAGACATAAGTAGACATAAGTAGACGTAAGTAGATGTAAGTAGATGTAAGCAGACGAAATTTGATGATGGGAAACATATGTACAAGGTGTGATGAAAACTTTGATGAGGTGACAATATTTACAAAGGTGATGAGTTCGATGATGATGATAAGAGGAGTGATAGGTAGATAGTATGTTAGATATTTACATTAGATATTTACAGGTGCAAGGTATTTACAGGAAGTATTTACAGGTATGTACAGGTATTTACAGGTATGTACAAATTTGTGGCACGGTTTCAGGGGAGAGAGAATTGAGCGGGGTTGCGAGATCCGCCGTTCCCTGGGTGTGGGTTGTGTGTGGTTTAGTGTATTGAGTGTTTTTGTGTAGTGAAAAGGTGGGTGTAGTGTGTGGTTGGGTGAGGATGATGCCCGCTGCGACGAAGTGGCCACGGCGGGGCTGTGAGGTTCGGTCCAGTGCGTGTGGGATAATGAAACACAAGCACTGTCCCGAAATCTCAAGGCCCCGCCGTGATTTCTCAGAGCGGGGCGGGGGACTTGGCCGCCGGGACGCGGGGCGAGGGACGCTCCCGTCGTCTGTTGCGGCGCCCGGACCTTTTCGTCCCGGCGGAGGCTATTGCGGATATCCCCGGCGGCGGTGGGGGAAGAGGGGGTGTTGTAGGTTTGGTGGGTTGGGGTGTTGTTGGGGCTGAATCTAAAACTGGGGGGTCGAAAATGGAAAAAAACGGAGGAGCAAGAGGGGGTTGAAATTTGGGGGGCGGGGGTTGTTGAAATTTGGGGGGCGGGGGTTCGTTGAGGACGGGGGTTTTGATGGTTGGAAGGGGTGGCGGGGGTGGCATAAGTAGGGTGAGTTGAAGATGGTGGAGGAGCGGATCTAAAAGGGGGTCGGACGGGATGTAGGGGGGATGTACCCCGGTGGCTTGCGCTGCGCGAAATTCGCGCAGTATGCGCCACTGGGGGTACTTCCACCGCCGGGGCCGGGGAGGAAGTCCGGAAATCCTTCGCGGGAAAAAGCGATGAAGTAGGTCCGGGCGAAGGGGGTAGGGGGGAGAGCGGGTCCGGGACGTACACGTCCCGGAGTATCGCCGCCATTTCCGGATCCGAATCGAAATCCGGAAACGGCGACGGGGGAGACTGATTCGGTGGAGAGAGGTGTTGCATTGCAAACAGACGGCGGGAGACTGATAGTGGACGTTGGTTGAGGGAGAACAGGGGCGGGCTTGCAGCGGGCGAAAGGGACGGTGTGGGGTTTCCCGTCCATTAGCAGGGTCGCGGTGGTCGGTGTTGTGCGGATGACTTGAAAGGGCCCGGCATAAAGGGGCTGAAAGGTTTTATGCATGCCGGGCTCTTTCAAGTACATATGCGTGGAAGTGTAAAAGCGTTTTGGGTAAGTGGTGTCGTTTGTCGGTGTTGAGGTGTGTAACGGTTCCCTGTTAATGGACGGGGTGTTGTGTGGAGGAAAAATGTCGGCCGGTAAACGAATGGGGTCTCTGAATGCGTGTTGTGCGGGACTTGTGTTGTCTGAAGGACGGGCGGAAGTGCGGAGGCTAAGTAGAACGTAGGGGAGGGTTTTGGTCCATGAAGGGGAAGTGGCTGATGTGGAGATGGCTTGCTTGAGGACCGAGTGCCACCGCTCTATTTTCCCGTTGGATTGGGGGTGATAAGGAGTGGTGCGTATTTTCTGAATCCCGAGGGAACGGAGCAGGTCGGCAAAGTGGGCTGATTCAAATTGCCTCCCCTGATCGACCGTGAGTGTCCGCGGACAACCGTAGCGGCTGATCCATTGATTGAGGAAGGCCGCGGCGACGGCGTCCGCGGTAATGTGGGCGAGTGGGATACACTCTACCCAATTTGTCGCACGGTCGATCATGGTGAGGCAATACCTCTTCCCCTCGGAGGGGGGAAGAGGGCCGACCAGATCCAAGTGGACGTGTTCCCACGGGAGAGAATCGGGGATAGGTTGAGGAGGTACATGGGGGTGAGCCGAGACCTTGAATTGCTGGCACTTCTGGCACCCAAGAACCCAGGTACGTATATCCGTGTTCATATGGGGCCAGAAGTACCGCGTTTTGATGAGGTCCCGGCTCGCCCGAATGCCGGGATGATGGAGGGAGTGGTAATGTAGGAACAACTGCCTCCTTAGCTCCGGTGGGACGTACGGGCGCGGTGTGTCGGCCGATACGTCGCACCAGAGATCTAGGGGAGGCAGCTGCTCCAATTTTGAGGCGGAGATGAGATGGGAAAGTGCGGGATCGGAGGTAGGAGTTTGGTGGTTTTTGAGGGTTTGCGGGGAAGGGAAGGGCAGTAATTCCGCCACCGGCGCAGGGGTGGGGCGGGAGAGTGCGTCGGCGACGCAGTTGTCGGCCCCCGGCAAATAACGAATATCGGACGTGAATTGTCCGATAAATTCGAGTTGCCGGAGGCGACGGGGGGAGGCTGATTTTCGGTTTTGGAGGAGGGCGTGGGTGAGGGGCTTGTGGTCGGTAATGACAGAGAACTGCCTGCCCTCCACGAAGTCACGAAAGTGTTTGATGGCTTCGTGGATGGCGAGGAGTTCTCTGTCAAAGGTGGAGTAATTTTTTTGTGTGGGGGACAGAGTTTTAGAGAAAAAGCCGAGAGGTTGGGGGGTGGCGCCGGTGTGTTGGTGGAGTACTGCCCCGATGGCCCAGTCGGACGCATCTGTGGTGATGGAGAGGGGGGCATGGGGATCGGGATGGGCCAATAGAGCGGCGTCAACTAGGTCCTGTTTGCATTGTTGGAAGGCGGTAGTGAGGGCGGGGGTCCATGAAATGGGGCGTTTATCGTTTTTCTTTGCCGGTTGTGGGATAGCGTGTATGAGTGGTTGTTGGTGTTGCGCCGCGTGTTTGATGTGTCTACGGTAAAAGTTCAACATACCCAGGAAACGGCGGAGTTCTGAGACAGTGTTGGGTCGTGGGAAATCGGTGAGGGTGTGAACTTTGTCCGGTAGGGGTTTTATTCCTTCGGACGAAACCTGGTGGCCGAGGCAGCGGACGGAGGGCTGGGCGAGGACGCATTTCGGAGTGTTAATGGTGAGGCCCTCGGCGGCGAAGATGTCAAGTACCTGTTTCAGGTGTGCGAGGTGTTCGTTTGGGTCTCGGGAAGCGATCAGTACGTCGTCCAAAAAACAGAAGACGAAGGGTAGGCCTCGTAGTATGTTGTCCATGTAACGCTGCCATGTTTGGGCAGCGTTACGGAGGCCGAAACCCATTTTGATATACTCGAACAGGCCGAAAGGGGTGATGATAGCTGTTTTAGGAACGTCAGGGGGGTAGATGTGAATGTGATGGAAGGCACGGGAGATGTCGAGTGTAGAAAAGATGGTTGTGTTGTGGAGGTGGGAAGAGAAATCCCGGAGATGCGGGACGTTGTAAAGGTCTGGGGTTGTACGGGCATTGAGGCGGCGGTAGTCGCCGCATGGGCGGATATCCCCGTTAGGCTTCTGCACAATATGTAGTGGAGAAGCCCACGGGGGTTTGGAGGGACGGATAATGCCGTCCTTGATGAGGAGATCAAAATGTTTGCGGGCCTGTGAGAGTTGGAGGGGGTGGAGGCGTCGTGCTTTCGCGGATATTGGGGGGCCAGAGGTTTCTATGTAGTGCTGGGTCTGTGAGATGTGGGCTGAGGGGCGGCGCTGGGGTTTGTAGTGGAGGAGGAGTTGTTCAAACTGGGACGGGGGCCGATCCACCGCATGAATGAACCCGGGGATGGGTTTCCGGGTGGAGGGGTCGAGCAGGCGCGCGTTACGGACGTCTACCTGGAGGCCGAAATATGCGAGGAAGTCGGCCCCCAGGATAGCTTTCTCTACGTCTGCCACGGTAAATTCCCACTCGTACGCGAGCCCGCTCATATGAATTGATGAGCGGTACGTCCCGTACGAGGGGATGGTGGTACCGTTGGCGGCGTTGAGGAGTTGCCGGTAACAACGCGCCTGTCGCCGGAGAATATTATTGGGGAAGATAGAGAGCGCCGCCCCTGTGTCGACGAGGAAGGGGACGTGCGTTTTTGAGCATTTCAGGAACAGGCGCTGATGAGCTGGGGCGGAGTGAGGTAAAATTGGCGAGGTGTTGGAGTCCGTCGGAGGGGGGGGGCTTGGTTCGTCCGAGGTGATGGGCGGGTGCGATGGCGGTGGTTGGTCCCCCGCCAAGGAGACGCGGGGTGATTTTTTGCCGTTCCGGGGAGGGGGAACGGTAGTGGCGGCCGGAGGGGTGGTCGTCTTGGGGGCGGGGTTGGAGGGGCCGTTCCGTGGTGGGGGAACGGTAGCGGCGGCGCTAGTGGCGGCCGGAGGGTTGGCTGCCCTGGAGGCGGGCTTGGAGGGGCCGTTCCGGGGTGGGGGAACGGTAGCGGCGGCGCTGGTGGCGGCCGGAGGGTTGGCTGCCCTGGAGGCGGGCTTGGAGGGGCCGTTCCGGGGTGGGGGAACGGGAGCGGCGGCGCTAGTGGCGGCCGGAGGGTTGGCAGCCGTGGCGGCGGCGTAGGAGGGGTAGCGAGGCGCGGTGGAGGTGGTGTGAATGCGGGCGGGGAGGGGTTGGTGGTGGTCCCCCCCGTGTTGGCGAGGAGGGGGGCCCGCCGGATTTACCGGCGGGCGTCCGCGTTTCCCTGCTTGGAGGAGTAGGAGCAGGGGGGCTGGCATTTGCGGGCCTCCCCACCGAAGTTCACATGGTAGAAACATCGGTGGGGGGGGTCCGCCGGGAGGTAGGTCCTGGTGGGGCGCGTGGAGTTGGAGGGGGGCGCCGTTTTTGGGGACCTCACCCCCCGTTGCTGGGCTGGGGAGACGGTGCGGCGGTCGGCCGAGCGCTGGCGTCGGTGGTCGGAGGAGGGGGTCGGCCGGCGATCGACGGAGAGGGAGCGGCGCCGGTGGAGGGAGGGGGGCCGGCGGCGCTCTGCAGACGGCGATCGGTCCCTGCGTGGGGTGGGGAAGCGGGGTGCGGCGACCTCCGTGACGCTGGCGGCCGCGGCGAGGTCGTAGACCGTGTCGGCTAGACGGAGTAGCGGCTCGTCCGGTCCGTCGAGGTGGCTGGCGAGCGCCATCTGGATGGGGTGGGGGAGGGCTCGCAGCCAGAACGTTCGAGCGATGTCGGCCGTCACGACGTCGTGTAGCTGATGACGTAGGCGACGGTACAGGTGGGAGGGCTTCAAATCGCCGAGATGTTGGGGCTGGGATAGCGCTGCGACACGTGCGATCTTGGAGGGCTGGTATAAGTTGATGAGGCGGCCGCGGAGGTCGTCGTAGGCGGCCGTGGCGTCGGGGGAGATGTCAGACGTCTGCAGGAGGATCTCATATGGTAACAGGGAGATGATGCGGGAGTAGCGGGTACGCTGGCTGCGGATGTTGGCGGCAGAAAACGCAGCGTCGACCTGGAAGAACCAGAGTGCGGGGTCGTGCGTGTAGAAGGGGGGTAGCGACAGTGGGAACGACGCAGAGGCCGTCGTGACGTCGGCGGCGGCGTGTGCGGCAGCTGCAGCGGCGGCGGCAGCGGCGGCGGCGGATGCGGTGGAGCCGGGTGGTGAGAGGCTGGTGAAGGGGTTGTCGGTTGCGTCAGATGTCGCAGCGGTCGGCGGCTGCAGCAGGGACGGCCGGAGGAGCGGCGGTGACGGCGAGTTCGGGTCCATAGTTGAGGTGTCTGTAAGCAAAATTCAATTTGGGTGAGTTTTTGAATTTTAAAATTCGCAATTTGCGGCAGCGGAGGTGTTTGCGGCGGAGAGTTGAGAGTTGTGTGAGCGGTTGCGGGTGGGCCAAAAATTGCGAATCTATACTGACTATTTTAAAAGTGAATTTAAAATTCGGGACACCGAACTAGACTGGGGCGACACATGAGGTGGTAAGAGGATAGAAGGTTGGATGAACGTCGGGTTCACCACTGTGATGAATTTAAATTTATCATCACGGTGGCGTGAAGGAGTGAATAGATGAGAGCGAGGGAATTTCACCTAGGCGGCGGTAATCCACCGATGTAGGTGAGAGGAAGGAAATTCACCTAGGCGGCGGTAATCCACCGATGTAGGTGAGTGGAAGGAATCTCGTCTAGGCGGCGGTAATCCACCGATGTAGGCGAGAGGAAGGAAATTCACCCAGGCGGCGGTAATCCACCGATGTGGGTGAAGGAAGGAAGGTGCTTGTCTAGGCGGCGGATATCCACCGATGTAGACAAGAGGAGAAGGTAGGAGGTGAATTCCCAGAGCGGCGGATACCACCAGGCATCTGGGAGGAGGAAGGTAGAGAGAGAAGAGAGAGCTGGTTAGAGGAAGTGTCGAATGAAGCTAAAGCTCCAGGATCCGGGGTTATATAGGACTTGGAGTCCTCTCCCTCCAGCTCCCTGCTGGGAGCTGGTAGTGGGGCACCAGGTTGTGTCCCCCGGATTCTGTCGCCTGTCTCCCCACTCAGATGTTTATTGACGGAAGGTAATTTTTACATAGGAATATTGGTGAGAGCTTTAAGGTTGTAGTGGAGTGTTCCCGGGAGGGACTCACGACAAAACGTTTTGATACACCGTAAACTTTTTTAAAATTATGAATGTTTTTTAAAAAGAAGTTGGTTCTCCATGAGGAGAATTTCCCAACTCTGCTGTGAACAGTTCTTCTCCATGCATGATCTGTTGTTCAAGAATAACTGTCCTCAATCGAGCCTTTTCCATCCTTACTTGGTGAATGCTCTTTTAGTTGTCCACCAGCAGCTCATTTCTGCTAATCCTCAACTACTCTTCTTCCCTTTGTTTCTCGGTTCCTATAATCAAAGTAGACCAAGAGTTTTAGTAGCCATAAAAACACTTATTATGCACAGGTACCTACTTGAAATGTCTAAAACAGGGGAATTCCTAGTTTTGGCACTGAAGTTCACTGAGAGACGTTTTAAATCGTTTCATTCAAAAGTTGTTCCTTACATACATAAAGCTATCTCTCAAATAGATTTTGAGAGACTGTAGGGGTTTAGGTTTATTATGCAAATTATAGAAGAACTTCACAAAGTTCAGTTGTTATATTCCACGTAATGGATATACTAAATTCTCATACACAATAATCTCTGGCAAGGTACCACCTACCCCTACCTGTTAGGACTGTCAAGCCTCCAAATGTGACGTGATACCTCAGTTTATTTTATAATGAACTGCATCTTTAAATATATGTAGGTACCACGTTAAAATTGTTCAAAAGTTTTGGCGTTCAAATACAAACCACACATCTAGTCATATAGTTTTGAAAACACCTTTTTTTTGGTTGAACCGAAGACTGGGGAGTTGCTCAATCTGGGGCAGTGGCTGGCTACCTGATGCAACTGGTTCATCCACATCAACTCAAGGTGTCGGTTCCAATTCCCCTGTGCTGTCGTAATCGCCTGCTCTACTTCGACATCGAGCGTACCTGTGAAATCCACAAAACCTCATAAATATCCACTGTTTCCTGTCCAGCGTTAGAAGGAAGAGAGATTGGTAACTTTGACCACGTTAACAGTTGACACTGTGGCCTTGCATAACGCAGGTAGTCGGTACCGAGCTGTAAACAAATAGGTATGTGGTCACTAACCTTGGTACACAATAGGGAACAATTCCTCATCAATTAATGTGTAGTCAGTGGATGCTGCAACATTGTCACTATCCACTGCATTCTTCAACTATGTCTACCCCAACGGCGTCGAGTTCAGATTCAGGGGGAACATCCGGATTGTAGTGTCTTCCTCCGGTCTTAAAGTAATCAAGTCTCTTTAATTACGGCAACTTAGTGGTTAGACGGCGTTCTTTGGATTTGCTGAAACTGAGAACGCCTTGAGACATAACCTAACTACTGCGTAATCCTGGATCCACCCTGGGGCCTATTTCATAAAGCAACAAGTTCACAAGCCTACCACGTAGGTAGTAATGCACAAGTACAAGTACAAGTACAAGTTAATTATTATAGTACTTGTAACACCTTTGGGTATATTCCGATCGGGCTGCAAAATTTCGGGACACAACTAGGGCCCAAATGGAGCCCGTGTGCAAAAGAACGAATTTTCTAGACCGAAAATGAAGTAGGTAAATATGCATGATACGGCGGACGGACATTGCATTTTGGTGTATTATTCCGCGAATAATACATCAATCTGTAATCGCCCAACATAAAATTTTTATAACACACCCTCAAAATGTTTACTTGTACGTTTCAAGGTGCGTAAATTCTAAAAATGCAATGTCCGTCCGCCGTATCACCTATACCGGCTTCTTTTTCGGTCTAAAAAAGTTGTTCGTTCGCACACATGCTCAATTTGGGCCCTAGTTGTGTCCCGAAACTTTGCAGCCCGATCGAAATATACCCAGGGGTGTTATGAGTGAAAATGGGTATAAAAATAGGTACTTTCCGTGTTTTCGTAACATGTCAGGAACATGAGCTTTTCAGGTATCGTTTTCCATGCTTTTGGGACGAGAAGACCGAATATGGAGTCGATTTTGACCAAAGAGTGAACATTGAGGTTCTAACGAAGTTTCAGCCTTGAATTAAAAAAAAAAAAAATTTGAAAAAAAACGTTGTGTAAATAACATTGGAGGTAGTATTAACAAGTGAACCAAGGTTCACCAACGCGGACTATCCAGAGTTCAATCTCGGCTGAGGTTTATGCCATCGATTCTGAGAAAAGACAGTTTCACGAACGCCTAACCTCGGAATAACTCGCGCTGACGGCGCATTGAAGTTAATACCTCGTTTCAGGTACATACATAGTTTAAACCTCTGATCTGCGGTTGATCTCCGATTCTACGCCAGGCCATCGCCATTTTGAGCTTGCATCAACATTTAGTCGCTGTGCCCAGACGGTGGATAATTCGCGAAAGGTTCGACCATTTCCAGAAATGGGATGACGGCGATTTTTTCGCGAGGTTCCACTTTCCCAAGGAAGGGATCAGCTTCGTGCTCGATGCAATAGAAAGCCTTCTAGTTTTCGAAACAGAAAGGCGAGTCCAACCAAAAATATGTAATAAATATAATTTTACACCAAACCAGGTAGGCAACAACGTCGGACCCATCATTATTTATTTCCTCGGGTAGGTACACAAACCTTCATAGTATGTGGTAGGTAGGTACTTACAGACTGCGTTATTAAGTACATGTATAACTGCTTCTGCATACAGCGAATTATTGTAAAAAACGCTGCAAATCCCTGCACAACGGTTTATTATTTTGTACGGAATACTCTTTTGTTACAGATCGCAGCTCCCTGTATAGATACCACGTCTATACGATATAATATGCACTATTCTACACATATTATGTAGACCACAGAACCTCCGTAGGTTAGTACCTAACCCCGCACTCGTTAATAGGTGCCTACCTAAATCACGACTTAATGTTGCTACAATAATTCTGTCGATGACAAACAGTACTTAAAATGGCAAAAAGAAACGGAAATAATGAAGTTCTGAACGGAAATTGTTGATTTGGAGTGGAAAAAGTTGCAAACGTACCTACCAACAAACTCCAGCCCCTTCTACGTAGATGGTATAATGTACTGTTGGGTAATAATTTACCGTTGTGTAATAATTTACCATTGTGTAATAATTTACCATTGTGTAATAATTTACCCATCAATACCTAATACTTCAACGTTCGTTCAAGTTTCACTACCTACCAACAAACTCCAAAAGAGCCATCATTTTCCAAATGAAATAATATGACAGAACAACCAACTCGACTTCATACTCTGTGAATATCAGAGGTGATATTCACTTCATACTCTGTGAATCAGGTGATCCCTAGCAATGATTTTACCTCGGGCCAATTCCCGATTGTTAGCGCGTCCCTGGTAACGACGTTAAATGTATACAATTCGAATTCGTTCACCGTTCTGTTGAAATACTCGTTACTAGGTACCTACATAAATCACGCGTTAGATGTAGCTAAAATAACTCTGTCGATGGCAGACAGTAACTAAAATGGCAAAAAGAAACGCAAATAATGAAGTTCTGAAGGAAAATTGTTGATGTGGAGTGAAATAGACGTTCTGCGTAGATCACTGTTTTCTGAGGTCAATACCTACCCTCTTGGTCAAGTATAATGAACCGTTGTGTAATAACTTGCCCATCAATAATACTTCAACGGCTGGTCAAGTTGAAAAAGTACCGATCAACAAAATCCAGCCCCTTCTAGGTAGATGAACCGTTGCGTAATAATTTACCGTTGTGTAATAATTTACCCATCAATAATACTTCAAAGTTTGTTCAAGTTTCAGAAGTACGTACCAACAAAATCCAATAGTACATCACTTATCAAATGAAATAACATCGCAGAACAACCAACTCGACTTCATACAGCCATCCTTGATTATAATCAGGTGCTCCCTAGTGATGATATCCCGGCCGGATTTATACCGTTTGATTCATGATCGTGTTGACGAAGCTTTTTGGTGAACACGAACGGCTGGTGGTCTCAAAAAATTGTGTAGCTCAAGACAAATTTGATAACATAAAAAAACCATACCCTTTCATAGAAAGTTTTCGAGCTACGGCGTTCTGAAAATGTCAACCCCTATTTTGAACCCCTTAGAGATGGCTGACAGTAACGTCGAGCTTCGAGGACCAACTAGACCCCGAACGGAACCTATAACCCGAATTTCATCAATTTTTTTTACATGGCCAGTACGGCGTACGGCGTACGGCGGATGGACAGAAATATTTTTATTGCATTTTCCGATTCTACATACCTTGAAACGTAAACCATCAAATTTTGAGAGGGGTTAGAATTTTTTCTTCTAGCTCGATTCCAATGGTTCATTATTGAAAATAATAAGCTAAAAGTAGATACCTTTCATACAAGAGCCTAGATGGGGTATCTATAATTTATTAGAAGAGCAGTAGGTAGTTCGGTAGAATGGCAATCACCATCAGCTCTCTCAAAAGACGATCTTTTGTAGTAATGACAGTGGAGTGGAGTGGAAGTCAGAATGACAGAGGCATAAGTGAAAAAAAATCGCGAAACTTACACACCTAGTTACTATTATACAGTTTAATGTCTCCACAACAATGGATGGCGGACAAAACGTAATTACCTGTCCACAGAAGAAATATCACAGATCCACCACTCATGGGTGAGCATCTCTCCTCCATGTCATCTGCAATACGGGATTGGTGTTTCTGGGGATAGCAATGCTGATGCGAACTAAACAATCTCGGCTTAAACCCAAGTTCGGCTAAACCGCGGATCAAAAACATTGGTGAGGCTCTGAACCGCAGATCAAATTTGAATCCAGGATTTATTGATACCAGGTTTAAGCTGCGTTGGTGGTGGTTTTGTGTTGTGTTCAGATTATTTGTTGTGATCTCCCTTTTGAGTTATCTTCGCTGCTACCGAACCCGTTTTCTCTCAGTTACCGTTTCAGGTGAGTCTACGATACGTATACTGATGTGATGGGTTCCGGGGAGTTAGTTTTTAAAAAACTTTATATTGAATTCACAAACACTTACAGAAATTTATTTAGAACTCGCGTTTACAACACTTGGAAATAGGTGCGATCTAGTTGAGCGTGGAAGAGAGACTGACTGGACTCCGAGGGAACTCTGAGAGCCGAGGGGTTTCTGCTGATGGCAGTAGTTAATATTAAGATGATTAAGTATTGCTGGGGGTTATAACTCCTCCCCCTTTAGATTTTTCCAGAATTTGGAAGGTGGATGGAAAAATTAGATGGGACTTGTGGGGGAACGCTAGATCGTACCTGTACAGATTGTACATTAGTTTTACAATAATATATACAGTATGTTAAGTTGCCGCCTGTTAGGGAATATTCGTTTCCCATATTTTCCCACGACCTAGTTTCCCTCAAAACCACCAAAGAACCCCCTGACCGTTAACCCCCCTTTCTTACCACTTCAACCCTTAAAATATAATCCGATAATCCTCCTGAAACCCAGAAATGTACCGCCACCTTTTACCACACCGTTACTGCCCATTATCGTCCCCACTATCCCTTTTCCCCTTCTCCAACCCTCTGAGACGTAGGTACTTTTTCAGTAAATGTGATTTTAGTTCCTCTCGCACCTTCCTGTTTGCAAGTTCATGTTTCGTATTAAGCTACCTCAGAATAATATCAACCGTTCGTAGTAACGTGATCAGTTTTTTGTGTATCTGTTACTTGAAATACTAACCAGACTGTGCTGTTTACAATATACCGAGTGTTACCCGTGTTACGTGGTCATTATTTTACCCTTATATTCCGGCTGTTAGCGAATTTTCGAAAAAAAGGAAGCTATTGTTCTCGGTCCAAAATTTTTAAAACTCGAATTTCCGAAAGATTTTTATACCAAAATCCGTTTCAGACCATCCTGAATTCCCTGCCGAAAGACACCAAAAATGATATGTATATATATATATTTATATATATTTATATATTTATATATTTATATATATATTTATATATGTATGTGTCATTCCAGACGATAACTCTCGAAAGAATTGAGATAAAAAGTTCAAATTTGCACGAAAAATCTGTCTTGGCAATCGACAGGCTAAGTTCGAAGATGGGCAGAATCGGGTCACTCTAAGGGGGAGTTTTGGGAAGTTTTAGGGGGGGGGGGAAATTACCCATAAATTCCCAAAATGAAAAAGTCTGACAAGTGACACCTCATTTTAAAGGTTTTTGTACGCTGAACACGATGGTGAAATCAGAATTGCGATATCTCATTCCATTCTCAAACTGGAGCACTTTGAAGATGAAGGAACGTGGTTATTTCTTGAGATGTTCTTCCTGGTTCGTCTGCTCTAATCTGATAACGGAATGGGATATCGCAATTCTGACTTCACCATCGTGTTCAGCGTTGGAAAATCTACAAACCGAGGTGTTACTCGGCAAAAAATGGAACAAAAAATTTGTTACGTATCCAATACCTACTCTTCTGGTATTCAAAACATTTTTGATTTCCCCCTCCCCCTCCTTCCACCCCAAATTTTACTTTGCGTAAAACTACTCCTGTTTTAATTTTGTATGGTATCAAGTTGGGAAAACATTGGCCGAAAATTAATTTTCAGAAAATTTTAAGCGGAGGAGGAAGATGCCGAAAACTTCGAAAATTCGCTCTTATAGCCATGCTGCATGACTGTGGTTTTTTTTTTTTTTCACGGGTAACACTCGGTATATTGTAAACAGCACTCAGGCGATTGTGACACTAAGCATAATTGTGAATTTTTCACCAACTCCCTACGGTCGAGGATTCTAAGGCTACGAAATTTGGTACAATTATAAATGTTGTGAGCTTCTGAGCAAACAGGACAGGTAATACTGGATGAACTAGATACACTCACGTATGGCTTGACAGGTCCTGGAATCCGGAAGTCATCTCTCGGTTTGGGTTGGTTGTGGGGATACACTCCTGCATCTCTGGATCGTAGTCTCGCAAGTTCGGAGTCCAAGAAGCTTAGAGCAGTACTTACATCGGGAATTTCAGTCGTTCCAACTTCGTCGTGCAACTTACCTTGTATGACGTGGGGCAGCCGACCTTTGATTGAGTTGAACATGATGAACTCCGCCAAATGTTGTATCATCAGGTTTCGTAGTGCGTGGTAGGCTCACCAATCTTATTTCTGAAGTTTTCTAGTTCGTGAAGGCGAGAGGGGCTGTTACAGGGTGGAATCGATAGAAATGATTTCAATACGGAGTCAGCTACGCGGCGAGGGCTCGTATACTTTTCCACCAAATCTTCATATGCATTTCTATAGTCATCAGGGGTGGTACCGTAGTGATTGAGGAACGATCCCGACGGCCCACGTATGAGTTTGCGCAACGCCGACATTTTCAGGTGAGAAGGTATGTCTAAATCGTGCACAGACCGATCGAAAGAGGTTTTGAAGGCCGCAAATTTCAAAATATCTCCGTCGAATTCTGGAACTCCGGGCAACAATAGCTGGAAAAGTTGCAACGCTTTTACCTCATTAGCATTGGTTTCATGAGTAAGAGGAGCGGAAACACTGGAGTGGGAGGCCTGTTCGGTAGAGTCGCACAGTTCCTGGAATTTAATGCTCAGGTCCAGACGGCGTTCAATGATTTTTTGTTGAGTGGATTTCAGTGTCTCAAAGTCTTTTGACACAGTTATCGCTTCTATTAAAGCATCAGTGCGTTCACCCAGAACTGACTCGACGTCAGTTTTAATAGCCTTCGATACTGCTCTGGAGCTAGCAGGTGTCTTGGCGTTTTCGATCTTTGTCATTAACATTGACATTTGGGAGAGTAGTAAGTCAGAGTTCTTACTGAGATGTTCCTGATCGAATTCTATCCTTTTTGGAGCCATGACGTCCAAGCGATTGCTTCAGATGGTGTATTCAAGGAACAAACGCACCTCACAATCCGCGTGTTGAAACTACGCGAATTCGTCTTATATCCGGCTCGAAGGACCAATGTTTAACAGCCGGGATATAAGGGTAAAATAATGACCACGTAACACGGGTAACACTCGGTATATTGTAAACAGCACAGTCTGGTTAGTATTTCAAGTAACAGATACACAAAAAACTGATCACGTTACTACGAACGGTTGATTTTATTCTGAGGTAGCTTAATACGAAACATAAACTTGCAAACAGGAAGGTGCTAGAGGAACTAAAATCACATTTACTGAAAAAGTACCTACGTCTCAGAGGGTTGGAGAAGGGGAAAAGGGATAGTGGGGACGATAATGGGCAGTAACGGTGTGGTAAAAGGTGGCGGTACATTTCTGGGTTTCAGGAGGATTATCGGATTATATTTTAAGGGTTGAAGTGGTAAGAAAGGGGGGTTAACGGTCAGGGGGTTCTTTGGTGGTTTTGAGGGAAACTAGGTCGTGGGAAAATATGGGAAACGAATATTCCCTAACAGGCGGCAACTTAACATACTGTATATATTATTGTAAAACTAATGTACAATCTGTACAGGTGGATGATGTGGAACAGGTGATTTCGGGTCACTATCCGATTCGTCGACGTAAACAGGCGAAATGTTCTTACGTTTTGGTCGTTTGATATTGGACAAATGGATTTTTGTTTTTGTATTGTGGTGCCGTGGGTCTATTTCGGCTGTTTTCCTGGTTTTATCCACTGATACAAGTTTTTCCTTCTGATATTTGTTTTTAGTTTTACTTTTTTTCTGGACATTGCGGATATAAACTTCTTGAGGGATATCAGGGGGATCTTCTCTATCTTTGTTTCTGTCAGTTATTATTTTTTCTTTCAACTCATGACTTTTTTTGCGATTTCAGCATAGATTAGTTTTAGTTTGTCTTTATGGGTTCGAAGGTAGTCATTGGTCATTTGGTGTTCCACGTCCAGATCGAGAGGTGTGGTGTTGTCGAAATGTCCGCTTATGATTTCGAATGGAGTGAATTTTGTTGTAGAGTGTATACTGTTGTTGTATGCTAAAATTGCATAATTGAGTTTTGCAACAACTGAGTCGTTTTTAAATTCTTCCCTGTTTTTTAGTATCCTAAAGTGTTCTATTAGAGTAGAATGAAAGCGTTCGATCATACCATTGGAGTCGGGGTGTTGAGAACTTATGAAGTGGATGTCTATTTTGTGCAATTTCATTAAATCTTTTACAAGGGAGCTATTGAATTCTGCACCATTGTCTGATATGATTTGCTTAGGGATACCATGGTGACAGAAGAATTTAGTAAGGCTGTTAGTGATTTCTAAAGCTGTAGAGGAGGTTAGCGGGTAGGCTAGAGAAAACTTGGAAAATGAGTCTATTACAGTTAGGAATTTTACTTTTTCGATCGAGAATTTGTCAATATGAATAATTTCGAACGGACGAGTAGGAGTTGGAGTTATATTGTATTTTACTTTTAGTGGTTTCCTGTCGTACTTTGATACCTCGCATACTTCACAGACATTGATGTATTCTTGGATTGATTTCTTCATATTGGGCCAAAAATAGTGTTTTTTAATTTGGTTGTAAGTCTCTTCGATTCCCCTGTGGTTTGTTTTGCTAATATGATAACTGTTAATTATTTCTGATTTTTCGTCATCACAAATTATGTCTAGGAGTTTAATGGTATGTTTTGTCATCTTTATTTCGGAGTGTTTAAAGTGGTCCATCATAATTCGGGTAAATTTTTCATATACATCTGTCATGAAAAATACCCCATAATTTGTCCGAGGCACGATGTACTCTTTTATGAACTTTATCAGGTCTTCGTCAAAGTTAGTTTCAGACAGTTCCACCGTTATTCGGGTTTTTGAGTCAAATATCTTCTGGATTCTGGGTTTTGCGGGAGTATGTTTTACCAACCGAACTACAAGTTGTTGAGAACAGTGGTTTACCGGGGTTTCTGATATAGGTATGCTTAATATTGTGTTCCCTTCACTGTTAGAGTGAATAGTTTCATTGGAAACCGATTGATGTTCATCAGGAAAATTCACTATTAATGATTCGTTGTCTTGTTCGTTAGCGGGAGGTTGATTTGATTGGGAATTTTCGAAGTTGCCGTACGAGTCAGTGAGGTCTGGGTTATTTCGAAAAAATTCGTCCACTAGTTCGTCAAGTTCGTCTGTTACTGGGGGTTCTGGCTCAGTTTCATTGTTATGTAGTTCGATGCGTGATAGTGCATCTGCGTTGGAATTTAACTGTCCCTTTTTATATTTAATTTCAAAATCGTATTCTTCTAATTTTAGTCGCATTCTGAATAGTTTGGAATTGGGTTCCTTCAGTGAAAATAGCCATTGGAGGGGTCTGTGATCAGTGTACAGGTCGAATTTTCTTCCCCAAATGTATGGTCTAAATGTTTTGCATGCCCACACACAACCTAATAATTCTTTCTCAATTGTAGAAAGTTTTCTCTCTGTGTCGTTAAGAGTTCGGGAGGCATATGCTACCGGGAGATCGGAACCGTTATGGGTTTGGCTTAGTACAGCGCCCAAAGCTATGTTACTGGCGTCGCACGTGACGTTAAATATCTTTGAAAAATCTGGATACTGTAAAATGGGTTCGTTAACTAAAAGATTTTTGCATGTGTCAAAGCAGTCCCTGTATTCTGGGTCATCAATATTTATTTTGGCTCCTTTCTTCAAACATTTGGTGAAAGGTTTAGTTAAGGCTGCGAAATCTTTTATGAATTTTCGGTAGTATCCTAGTAGGCCTAAAAAGCTTTTTATTTGTTTTACGGTGGTTGGGATAGGAAATTCCTTGATGCATTTTATTTTGTCGGGGTGCGGTTTTACACCTTCTGGTGTCACTAAATGACCTAGATAGCTCACTTCCTTACGAAGAAATTCAGTTTTGTCGATTTGGAGTTTTAGGTTGGCTTTCCTTAGTCTTTCGAAAACTTCCCTAAGGCGTGAGATGTGTTCTTGAAGGCTTGAACTAAAAATTATGATATCATCTAGGAAAACTGCACAGATTTCATTTTGGACACCTCTTAGGACGTTGTCCATTACTCGTTGGAAAGTACGGGGGCTATTTTTTAGTCCAAATGGCATTCGGCGAAATTGCCAGTGACCATTTTCAGTGCTGAAGGCTGTTTTTTGAACGCTGTCTTGGTCCATTTCTATTTGGTGAAAGCCTGATACCAGATCGAGAGTGGAGAAGTAAACGCATCTACCTAATTTATCCAGCAGATCGGAGATGTTGGGGAGTGGGTACCGGTCGTCCAATGTTTTCGCATTGACTGCGCGGTAATCTATCACGATGCGAAATTTTGGTTTGCCCGAAGCATCCGGTTTTTTGGGGACCACCCAGATGGGGGAGTTCCAAGGGCTTGCTGAAGGCTCAATGATTCCTTGCTTCAACATTTCGTGCATCTGATTTTTCACTTCCTCTCTATATATTTCCGGATAGCGGTACGTTTTCGAATAGACTGGTGTCTCGTCTACTGTTCGAATGACGTGTTTTACCTGGTTGGACAAAGTTAGCGGTGTATTATCCGGATGGAATATATCAGCGTATTCCTTCACAAGTTTTGTAATAGCTTCCCGTTCTTCTTTGTTCATGTGTTCTGATCTAATCTGAGGAGTTTCTTGTGATTTTTCCATATTAAAATTGTTCAGGGGGAAGTTAGTTTTTTCTTGACTCAAGTTTATTTCTTCTACTTCCAATGGTTGAGAGAGTGCCAGTTTTATAGGTTTTGATCCAGAATTAAATGCTACTGTGTAGGCTTGAAATTTTTTTACCTCTATTAAACTTTCGGGAATTTCGATTTCGTTGATCTTTCTGTATGTTAGGATAGCAGGTCCATTTTCTATGTTTTTTATGGGGATTTTAATGGGCCTGGCTGATCGGGCTTCTATTGTGTACGTGACAGTGTCTTTTTTGTTATCGTCAGTAGGTTGTTTTACTTTGTGGTAGTGTAACGGTATAGTAGTGTTGTCGGTTTTGATCGTGTGTCCTGTGAAGTCAATTTTTGCGTTCATAGTCCTTAGGTTATCAAGTCCGAGGAGAATGTCGAAGTCCTTGTGGAAGTCGAATAGGTAGAATTTTAACATTAATTTTCTCTGGTTGAACAATTCACCACAAGGTACCCTTGTGCCGAATTGCCCGCCTGATTTTCCATGGGCAGTTTTTACAGAGAACGGTTCGGGAGGAAACAAATCATTAGCAATTACCGGATTAATGAACGATACCGTACTTCCTGTGTCTACAAGAATCCTAAGGTTTGTTTTAGGCATAAGGATGTACGGTAATTCAATTCTACCTTGTCCTATATTCATCAAGTTAAAGGCTGGAGGACTGATGAGCCCTCCTCTAAAAAATAAGTCTGTTGGTTGTTTTCAAATGGTTCTTCGTAGTCCGATTCGGGTGATTGATAGCACTCGGTTGTTCGGGTTTCCGGATTGTCTGTGGTTTCGTCAGCGTTCGTCATTTCGATATTGTAATTTCTGAATTGTTGTTGTGGCTTTATAGTGGACACTCCACTCATGGGAGCGCCTCGAGGTTGATAGTGCCCTTGCTGATAGGGCTGAGGCTGTGACTGATATTGTCGCGGTATGTTTTGCTGATGTCTAGGAATGTAGTTATTATCTTGTTGTCGCGGCTGAGGTGTCATGTTATTTCTGGTGAAAGGGGTGTTAGTCGGTCTCGGGGTCGTTGAAGGCATTCTAGGAACAAAATTATTCATTGGGGGCTTGGCTCTATTTCTAACTTCATATTGGAAATGGTTCGTTAATAGGTTTGTAGCTTCATCTAGCCCGGATGGATTCATAGCTCGAATAAGGGATCCTATTGGTTCCTGTAAGTTACGTAATAGGCATCTTAAAGCTAAGGTCCTAGAGTATTCTATTAAGTACGGTCGCGCTAAAGGCGCACATCTAGTGTTGATATAAGAAATTTGTAAATTTAATAACTTTTGAATCCTATCGGTAAATTGGAAGGGGTTCTCATTGGGCCCTTGTTTTAAGTTGCACATATCAATATTTAAAGTGTAACAATCTCTTTTGTCAGAATATCCATTCAATAATGCTTTTTTGAGATCGTCCCAATTTGACACTGCATTTGTCATTAGTAATTCTTTTGCCCTTCCCTCAACTTTAGCCTTAAGGCAAGCAAGCAAATAGTCATTTTGAAAATTTGTGGGATCGGACGTTATGTAAAATTTATTAACTAGTTTTTCCGCATTTTCGATGAAGTCGTTCAACTGACCAGGTTCCCCATGAAAGGGGGGGACCATATCGAAGTATTGCGACTTGAGTTCCTGGGCCATCGTGTTCAGTACTGCTTCAGCGAAGTAATTAGATGGGGGATTACTCACCAGAGCAGCAGCATTCACTTTCGGGATTCTTCGGAAGGCTGGAAGGGGTCCTCCGTACCTGGAGACTGCAATGGGCAAGCAGACTTCCGGCTCTTCTTCTTCCTCCGAAACTGGCGTCAGGGAGTCTCTCGGGAGTTTCTTCGATTTGTCCAGCGTGCGGTACGAGGGCAATTCGGAGTTACTTCCACTTCTCGGAACTTTGCGCGATGCAACGTTGGAGAATTCCGGTATCTCTGGACCTTACGCGATGTAGTTTCCGGAGATTGGCTCAAGTTCGCTGTAGTGTCCAAGCGCGTGTACCGCGAGCGAGGCTTGGATTTTCTGGATCTTGCTCGATGCAGTTTCCAACGTGAAATGTCCAAACTCGTGGAACGGTAGTTGATCTTCGGGAGTTCAGTTCGCGGACCGTTGATTAATCGTAAAAACGAAAGATCACTTGTACGAATCACGATGATTTACTGATGATCTTCAAACGGTCCTACCGACTGCGCCACTGATGTGATGGGTTCCGGGGAGTTAGTTTTTAAAAAACTTTATATTGAATTCCCAAACACTTACAGAAATTTATTTAGAACTCGCGTTTACAACACTTGGAAATAGGTGCGATCTAGTTGAGCGTGGAAGAGAGACTGACTGGACTACGAGGGAACTCTGAGAGCCGAGGGGTTTCTGCTGATGGCAGTAGTTAATATTAAGATGATTAAGTATTACTGGGGGTTATAACTTACGGATATTCTAATTTACTTATCTATCTAGAGCCAATAGTCCACTTGTGGTACTGATCAAAATCTTTCATGGAAATTGGAATGTAATAGTTTTCCTTGTGTTATGTTTCAGGTGAGTCTGAGCCACGTTTCAGGTGAGTTTTTATTATACGTATATACGGATATTCTACTTTACTATCTATCTAGAGCCAACAGTCCTCTTGTGGTACTTATCATTAATCTTTCATGGAAATTGGAATGTAATAGTTTTCCTTGTGTTATGGTTGCATTGGAATGTGGTTGCATTGGAATGTCCGGAGTGGGGGTTGGCACCACTGGACAGAACGGAACTGACAAGGGGAGTCTATGGCGTGGGGTCGCCGATTTGGCTCATTTTGGTTTATTATTCTGTGAATAATACACCTATGTAATCGCTCAGCAAAACATTTTTATAACACCCCCTCAAAATATTTTCTTTTCCGTTTCAAGGTGCGTAGATTCCAAAAATGCAATATCCGTCCGCCGTACGCTGTACGCCGTCCGCCATATCACGTATACCGGCTTCATTTTCGATCTAAAAATTTCGTTCTTGCGCACACATGCTCCATTTGGGCCCTAGTTGTATCCCGAACTTCGCAGCCCGATCGGTATATACCCAGGGGTGTTATGAGTGAAAATGTGTATAAGAATATTATGTACTTTTTGTGTTTTTGTAATATGTTAGCAACATGAGCTTCTGAGGTATCGTTTTCCATGTTTTTGGGGTCGAGAAGACCGAACATGAACTCGATTTTGACCAAAGAATGGAAAATTGAGTTCTACCTTATGCTCAGCTCCCAAAATTGATTTTGGTAAGTATATTATTATGTAAATAACACACCTATGTATTCGCTCAGCAAACAATTTGTATAATACTCCCTCTTATTTTTTTCTTTTCCGTTTCAAGGTACGTAGATTCCATAAATGTAATGTCCGTACGCCGTCCGCCGTATCACGCATACCGGCTTCATTTTTGGTCTAAAAATATCGTTCTTTCGCACACATGCTCCATTTGGGCCCTAGTTGCGTCCCGAACTTTGCAGCCCGATCGAAATATACCCAGGGGGCTCTGGGTGAAAAATGGGTGTACAAATTAGGGTTTTTTGGTGTTTTAGTAAAATGATCTTGTGAAGTATGGTTTTCCATGTTTTTTAGGGCGAGGCGACCGAATATGAACTCGATTTTGACCAGAGAGTGAGGAATTGAGGTTGTAACGAAGGTTCAGCTCCCGTATATAAATTATAGTAAGTCAAAAACCTGGAAGTCGATTTCGGCAGAGAGTGAAGAATTGAGGTTCTAACAAAGTATCAGCCTTAAATTTACGTTAAATTTTGGTCGAAAACCGTCGTTCTTCCACACACAGGCTTCAATGGGGTCTTAGTTGTGGTGCGAAGCCCGGCAGCCCAATCGGAATATACTCAAGGTTATTATGGGTGAAAAATGGGTGTAAAAATAGGGGTTTTTTGGTGTTTTAATTGCATTAGCTTGTGAGGTATCGTTTTCCATGTTTTTTAGGGCGAGAAGACCGAATATGAAGTCGTTTTTGACAAAGAGTGAGGAACTGAGGTTGTAACGAAGGTTCAGCTCCCATATTTAAATTATAGTGAGTCAAAAACCTGGAAAATTACTGATATCGCCATAACTTTGCCCGTGAATGTAAATAAATAAACGAAAAAATTAAAAAGATAACCTTGTGTAATAACACTGGAGGTAGTATTAACAAGTGAACCAAGACAATTCAACGACTCAATGAGTCTAATGGACTTCACAACAGAAACTCTTCAACTTCTGTGTTTTACAACTGCACCTGTTATCAATTTATGAAAGTTTTACTTTGAATTATGTAGCTGCCTCAGATAAAATTTCTACAAATTGACCATTGCCATAAAATCATTGTCCGGCTAATAAAAAATGTACCTACCCTCTATAAAAATAGGTAGACAGCGGCATGCAAAATTGTAATCTGTACTAAAGAATGGTAGTAGCAGTACCCCCCCAGTAACTAAATAAATTAATTGCGAAGGGTGGGTAGTTAGGTATCTAAAAATTCCTTAGGTACTCTCTACGCTGAAACCCAATAAACGAAGATTTTCTTAAGGGTTGATGCAGAATTAATTTATGAATGTATGTAACCAAACGATTGCGGGTTCTATGAAGGGAGGCAGGTAGGTAATTCTTCACTAGTTAAGATAATTGATTCAAGACAATACCTTCTCTATGCTCCCAACCTCCGCCCCACCAACCGTCCAACCACCCACCACCCTCCGATCCATCCTTTTCATTCCTACTGCTGATCTGGTCTTGTCTAAGTGACGCGCGTCCATGAAACTTTCCCCAATTTCATATTATAGTAATTTACTCTCGCAAATAGTCTTGCGAAACAAGTATTGCTTATCATACATTGTTTGGGTCTTTGTGTTGTGTTCAGATTATTTACCTTCATCACCCTCTTGAGTTCTGTTTGCTGTTACTGAACCCATTTCGTTTCGTCTCAGTTACCGTTTCAGGTGAGTTTCTATTATACGTATATACGGATATTCTACTTTGCTTATCTATCTAGAGCCAATAGTCCACTTGTGACACTGACCAATAATCTTTAATGGAGATTGGAGTGTAATAGTTTTCCTTGTGTTATGGTTCAGGTGACTTTGAGCCACGTTTCAGGTGAGTTTCTATTATACGTATATACGGATATTCTACTTTGCTCATCTATCTAGAGCCAATAGCCACTTGTGACACTGATCAATAATCTTTTATGGAAATTGGAGTGTAATAGTTTTCCTTGCGTTACGTTTCAGGTGAGTCTGAGCCACGTTTCAGGTGAGTTTGTATTATACGTATACCTATACGCATATTCTACTTTGCTAATCTATCTAGAGCCAATAGTCCACTTGTGACACTGATCAATAATCTTTTATGGAAATTGGAATGTAACAGTTTTCCTTGTGTTATGGTTGCACTGGAATGCCGGGGGTTGGCACCACTGGACAGAACGGAACTGACAGGGAGTCTATGGCGGTGGGGTCGCCGATTTGGCTCATTTTGGTTTATTATTCTGTGAATAATACACCTATGTAATCGCTCAGCTATAAATATTTATTTATTAGCTATAAATTATTTTACGCGGTAACAATCTGGAATTGGCCCGAGATAATCATTGCTAGGAAGTACCTGATTATATTCACGGAGTATGAAGTCGAGTTTGATGTTTTGTGATACTATTTCATTCGAAAAATAAGGGCTCTTTTGGAGTTTGTTGATAGGTAGTGAAACTCGAACATAAGTTGAAGTATTATTGATGGCTAAATTATAACACAATGGTAAATTATTACACAACGGTACATTATACCATCTACAGAAGGGGCTGTAGTTTGTTGGTAGGTACGTTTGGAACTTTTTTCACACCGAATCAAAAATTTCCCTTCAGAAATTCATTATTTGCGTTTCTTTTTGCCATTAGAGTTACTGTTTGTCATCGACAGAATTATTTTAGCAACATTCAACTCGTGATTCAGGTAGGTACCTAGTAACGAGTACGGGGTTAGGTACTAAGCTACCTGCTACCTGCTGGTCTGCTATCTACATAATATTTATAGAATAGTATATATATATTAGATAAACGGTTCATTATACCATCTACGTAGAAGGGGGCTGGAGTTTGATGGTAGGTAATTTTGCACCTTCAATGACCGTGAGTTCCCGTGAGAAATGGAGGTTCAGGACCAGTGGTCGAGCCTATCTTGCTATCAAACACGGCTTTCAAAATAATTTCCAAAATATGATGACGGCATGCTAAGTACAAAAGTTCTTTTTGCAATAATTGCTCCAGCAAAACACAAGCCCCCCTAACCCGACCAGTATTTGCAGCTGTGGTGCCAAAGCACATTGCTTGAATTTTGTCTGCTGCACCCCACTCTTGAATGGCTTCAAATACCGCCTGGGCTTGCAAGAGTCCATTACTATTTTCGAGTTGAGGAACTCCGATCAACTGTTCCTCATCTCCACAACTAATCAAGATCGCTACTCTTTCTACGTTTTCATTTTTCAAGATATCTGGTAGCTGGTAGTTACCTAGATCCCCCCCCCCCCCCCTATTAAAGCCTCAACCTTTACATTTATACCTGAAACATACTCATTTTCAATAAACCAGAGTGATAAAGAAGTGTCAAATCGCCTGGAGGTCGATTTCATTGACTGGAGTGTGGTTTTTAGGGGTATGCGTAAAAAGGCACTGTGATGAATTTAAAATTGGTTCATCACGGTGGCGTGAGGAAGTGCGCAGGCGGTTATGAGCGGATCACCACCGACATCTACGATCTTTTGGGAGAGTGAAAAGGTGGAGGTGAGTGATAGAATTTGCCCAGGCGGCGGATCTCCACCGACATCTGGGATCTTTTGAGAGAGAGAGAGATGAGAGGTGAGTGGTAGAGTTTGCCTAGGCGGTTATGAGCGAATCACCACCGACATCTAGGATCTTTTAGAGGAGAGGTGTCCAGGCGGTTATGAGCGAATCACCACCGACATCTGGAATCTTTTGGAGGAGGAGGTTTTGCCTAGGCGGTTATGGGCTGACCACCACCGACATCTAGGATCTTTTAAGAGAGGAGGAGAGAGAGCAAGGTAGAGGAGAGAAGAGAGAGCTGGTTAGAGGAAGTGTCGAATGAAGCTAAAGCTGCAGGATCCAGGGTTTTATAGAGAAGTGAGGCCTCTCCCTCCAACCCCCTGTTAGGGGTTGGTGGTGGGGCCCCAGGTTGTGTACCCTGGGTTCTGTGGCTTGTCTCCCCACTCGTTTCGTTTATTTACGGAACTAAGTTTTGCGTTAGAATATTGGTGAAGACTTAAGTTTACTAGAGGAGTGTTCCCGGGAGGGACTCACGACAGAGGTCCCCCCAGTTTGAACCAAGATTCGTGGAGCTGAAGGCGCAAGTTGACAGGGGCTGAGGGCCATAGCAAACATAAGTTGGGCTGAAGGCCAAAGGTGAGGACTAAACTAAAATTCGTGGGGCTGAAGGCGGAAGGTGACAAGGGCTGAAGGCGCAAGGTGACAGGGGCTGAGGGCCAAGGCAAACATAAATGGGGGCGGAAGGCCAAAGGCGACAACGGCTGAGGGCCACGGCAACAGGTTGGGTGCTGAGGGCGTCATCCTTAAATCTAGGTGAGATATGTGTAGATGAGTAGGACATGAGTATTTACATAGATGGGCGAATGAGAGACAATGAGTTGGGAGAAGATGTGTACAATGGGAGACTTAAATAGTAGAATTAGATAGTAGGTTGAGGTAGTGAGTAGTATGAGTATGTGTAGATGAGTAGTGCATGAGTATTTACATAGATGAGTATTTACATTGAGTTGGAAGGAGATGTATACAATGGGAGAGTTAAATAGTAGAGTTAGATGAGGAGAATTTACAATAGTATTTACAATAGTATTTAGAATGAGGGTATTTACAATAGTTGAGGTCGTATTTACAATAGTTGATAGTATTTACAGTGGACGAGGTAGGTGGGTAGGGGTACAATGTGTGGGACACGGAAGTCCGCCGTTGCTTGGGTATGGATGGGTTGTGGGGCGTGGATGGGTGTATGTGTGGTGTGTGGAGGTGGCAGTGTATGGGTGGTGAGGTGATGGGGTGAGAGAGGCGACTCCCTCTAACAGTCATCACGTTGGTGAAGACTGATAGAGGGGCCCCTTCACTGCCAGGGCGGCGGTGAAGGGGGAGAGCCGGTGGGGGCCGGTACCCGGGACGTCGCGGAGAGGGGCGGCGACGTCGGGGTCCGGTGGGCGAAATGGAGGCGATGTGTGGTGTTTGTGGTGTGGTGGTGGGCGGGGGAGTGGTGTGGTGAGATTGGTCGGGGAGGACTGGAGCTGGTTTGCACCGTGCCAATGGCACGGTGTGGGGCTTCCCGTCAATTAACAGGGTAGCGGTGGATTGTGTGGAGCGGATGACCTGAAAGGGCCCGGCATAAAGGGGTTGAAATGTCTTGTGTATGCCGGGCTCTTTCAGGTACATGTGAGTGGCGGTGTAAAATCGTTTTGGATAAGTTGTGTCGTTATGTGGTGTGGATGTGTGTAGCGGTTCCCTGTTAATTGACGGTGTGTTGTGTGGAGTGAAAATGTCGGCTGGTAAACGGAGGGGATCTTTGAAAGCGTGTTGTGCGGGGCTTGTGTTGTCTGAAGGACGGGCGGAAGTTCGAAGGCTGAGTAATACATATGGGAGTGTTTTTGTCCAAGAGGGGGATGTAGCTGAAGTTGATATGGCCTGTTTCAGGACCGAGTGCCACCGCTCTATTTTCCCGTTGGATTGGGGGTGATAGGGAGTGGTGCGGATTTTTTGGATCCCGAGGGAACGGAGGAGATCTGAAAAGTGGGCGGACTCAAACTGCCTCCCCTGATCGACCGTGATTGTCCGCGGACAACCGTAACGGCTAACCCATTGGTTGAGGAAAGCCGCGGCGACAGCGTCCGCGGTGATGTGGGCGAGCGGGATGCATTCTACCCAATTGGTGGCACGGTCGATCATGGTGAGGCAGTATTTCTTCCCCTCGGAGGGGGGAAGGGGGCCGACCAGATCTAGGTGGACATGTTCCCACGGGAGGGAGTCGGGAATGGGTTGAGGAGTGACGTGGGGGTGTGCCGAGACCTTGTAAGTTTGGCACTTCTGGCACCCTAGAACCCAGTTACGGATATCTGTGTTCATATGGGGCCAGAAGTACCGTGTTTTTACTAGGTCCCGGCTAGCCCGGATGCCGGGGTGGTGAAGGGAGTGATAGTGGAGGAAGAGCTGCCGCCTGAGGTCGGGTGGGACGTAAGGGCGCGGTGAGTCGGCCGTTACGTCACACCAGAGCTCAAGGGGCGGCAGCTGTTGGAGTTTGGAGGCGGAGATGAGGTTGGAGAGGGTTTGGTCGGATTGTGGATTTTGATGGGATTTGATGGTGTGTGGGGAGGGGAATGGCAGTAACTCCGCCACCGGCGCGGGGGTGGGGCGGGAGAGCGCGTCCGCCACGCAGTTGTCAGCCCCCGGCAGATACCGAATATTGGATGTGAACTGGCCGATGAATTCGAGCTGCCGGAGGCGACGAGGCGAGGCGGATTTGCGGCTTTGTAGGAGGGCGTGGGTGAGGGGCTTGTGGTCCGTTACGACAGAGAACTGCCTGCCCTCCACGAAGTCACGAAAATGTTTTATGGCTTCGTGGATGGCGAGGAGCTCTCTGTCGAACGTGGAGTAGTTTTTCTGGGTGGGGGATAAGGTTTTAGAGAAAAACCCGAGGGGTTGGGGGGTGGCGCCGGTGTGCTGGTGGAGCACTGCCCCGATGGCCCAATCGGACGCATCGGTCGTGATGGAAAGGGGTGCATGGGGATCGGGATGGGCCAATAGAGCGGCGTCGACTAGGTCCTGTTTGCAAGTTTGGAAGGCGGTAGTGAGTTCTGGGGACCAGGAGATGGGGCGGTTGTCATTTTTCTTGGGGGGTTGGGGGATGGCGTTGATGAGGGGTTGTTGGTGTTGTGCTGAGTGTTTTATGTGTCTACGGTAAAAGTTCAACATACCCAAAAAACGGCGGAGTTCCGTGACGGTGCGTGGCTGGGGGAAGTCGCTGATGGCGAGGACCTTGTCCGGTAGTGGCTTGATTCCGTCGGAGGAGACGAGGTGGCCGAGACAGCGGACGGAGGATTGGGCTAGGACACATTTGTCCACGTTGATCTGGAGCCCCTCAGTGGCGAAGATTTTCAAAATTTGGGTCAGGTGGTTCAGGTGCTCTTCGGGGTTGCGGGATGCTATCAGAACGTCGTCTAAAAAGCAAAAGACGAACGGGAGGCCACGTAATATGTTATCCATATAACGCTGCCACGTCTGGGCAGCGTTCCTAAGGCCAAATCCCATCTTGACGTATTCGAAAAGGCCGAAGGGGGTGATGATAGCGGTTTTCGGTATGTCTGGGGGGTGGATGTTGATGTGGTGGAAGGCTCTTGATATGTCAAGAGTGGAGAATATGTGTGTGTTGTGTAAGTGTGAAGAAAAATCGCGGAGGTGGGGGACGTTGTAGAGGTCGGGTGTTGTTTTGGAGTTGAGGCGGCGGTAGTCACCACAGGGGCGGATATCCCCGTTGGGCTTTTGCACTATGTGCAGGGGGGAAGCCCAAGGGGATTTTGAGGGGCGGATAATGCCGTCGGTGTTGGATGGTGGATATGTGGGCTGAGGGGCGGCGCTGGGGGCGGTACTGTTGGAGGAGGGTTTCAAATTTAGTGGGGGGTTGATTGATTGCGTGGATAAAGCCGGGGATTGGTTTGTTGGTGGAGGGGTCAATCAGGCACGCGTTTTTGACGTCGACCTGGAGGCCGAAATATGCCAAGAAATCGGCCCCCAGGATCGCCCTCTCCACGTCCGCCACGGTGAATTCCCACTCGTACGCGAGTCCGCTCATGTAAACTGATGAGCGGTACGTCCCGTACGAGGGGATGGTGGTACCGTTGGCGGCGTAGAGAAGCTGGCGATAACAGCGCGCCTGACGACGGAGGATTGAATTTGGAAAAATTGATAGCGCCGCCCCTGTGTCGATCAGGAAGGGGACGTTCGTTTTTTTTGCAGCGGAGGAAAAGACGTTGGTGGGTGGGGGTTGCGTGTTGTAAAATTGCGGCAGTGGGGGCGGGGTGTGTCTGGTCCGGCGTTGGGTTGGTAGCAGGGGTGGTGGGGTTGAGCGTTGGTGGGGGTTTGTCTCCCTCAAAGGAGACGTGGAGGGAGGGGCGCCTGTTCCGTGGGAGGGGAACGGTGTTTGGAAGGGATGCGTCGGTACTGTGAAGTGCCGCCGGGAGGTTGGCGGACGTGGTGGCGGTTGAGAGGGGGCCGTTCCGTGGTGGGGGAACGGTTGTTGGCCGGGAGAGGGGGTTGGCGGCGCAGCGAGGCGCGGCCGTGGGGTTGGCGGCCATGGAGGTGGTTGAGAGGGGGCCGTTCCTTGGTGGGGGAACGGTGGTCGGCCGGGGGAGGTTTTTGGCGGCGCAGCGTGGCGCGGCCGTGGGGTTGGCGGCCGTGGAGGAGGTTGAGGGGGGCCGTTCCTAGGTGGGGGAACGGTGGCCGGACGGGAGGTGGGGCCGGCGGCGCAGCGAGGCGCGGCCGTGAGGTTGGCGGTCGTGGAGGTTGTTGAGTGGGGGATGTTCTTAGGTGGGGGAACGGCTTTTGGTGGGGGGAGGGAGGTGGCGGCGCAGCGAGGCGCGGCCGTGAGGTTGGCGGCCGTGGCGGCGGCGTAGGAAGGGTAGGAGGTCTTGGTAGTGGTGGTTGAGTTGATGCGGGCCGGGGGGGAATGGAGGGGGTCCCCCCCGTGTTGGCGAGGAGGGGGGCCCGCCGGGTTTACCGGCGGGCGTCTGCGTTTCCCTGCCCGGAGGGGAAGGAGCAGGGGGTTTGGCATTTGCGGGCCTCCCCACCGAAGTTCACGTGGTAGAAGCATCAGTGGGGGTGGTCGGCGGGGAGGTAGCTCGTCCTGGCGGGGCGAGGCGTGTTGGAGGGGGTCGCGTTGGCTGGTGATCTCCCTCTTCGCTGCTCCCGAGGAGGGGTGGGGCGGCGTTCGGGGGAAGGCGGGCGTCGGCGGTCCGTGGAGGGGGTTCGGCGGCGTTCCGTGGAGGGGGAACGACGCCTGTCAATGGAGGGGGGTCGGTGGCGCTCGGCGGAGTGGGGACGGCTGCGCTCGCGGGACGTTGCGGCGCGTTGTCGGGGAGGGGGTGTGGTGCGGGGGTTGTGTATTTCGCCGACGCTGGCGGCAGCGGCGAGGTCATGCACCGTGTCGGCGAGGCGGAGGAGAGGTTCGTCCGGGCCGTCGAGGTGGCTGGCGAGTGACATCTAAATGGGGTGGGGTAGGGCGCGCAACCAGAAGGTCCGGGCGATGTCGGCGGTCATAATGCCTTGCAGTTGATGTCGCAGGCGCCGGTAGAGGTGGGAGGGTTTCATATCGCCGAGGTGTAGCGGCTGCGTCAGGGCGGCGACTCTCGCGATTTTAGAAGGTTGGTAGAGGGAGATGAGGCGGCCGCGGAGGTCGTCGTAGGCGGTTGTGGCGTCGGGGAGGATGTCTGACGTCTGCAGCAAGATGTCGTACGGTAAAAGAGAGATGCGTGTCTTTTGGCTGCGGATCCCTGCGGCCGAGAATGCTGCGTCCACCTGAAAAAACCACAATGCGGGGTCATGTGAATAAAAGGGTGGTAGTGTGAGGGGAAATGACGCAGAGGCGGTCATGACGTCGGCGGCGGCGGCGGTGGCTGCTGCCGCAGCGGCGACGGCGGGCGCAGGTGGAGAGGCGGAGCCGGGTGGCGAAAGGGTGGAGAACGGGTTGGCGACAGCGGTCGTCGCATCCGTTGTCGTGGTGGCGGGTGGCTGCAGCGTGGACGGCCGGAGAAGTGGCGGCGGCGTCGAGTTCGGGTCCATGGTTGAGTCTGTAATTTGAAAAAAATTCAAATTTTAAATTTCAAGTTCAAAATTCGCAAATCGGGAGCGGAGGTGTGTGTGGTTGAGCGGAGATGTGAGAGGTGTGCGATCTCCGAGCGGTTGAGGGAGTGTGGGCGAAAATTGCGAAAATTAACTGACTGACTGACCGAATTTGAAATTGAAAAGGGGACACCGAACTGAACTTGAGACTGGGGGTTGACACATTAGGTGGGAAGGAAAGGAAGGTTGGGTGAACGTCGGGTTCACCACTGTGATGAATTTAAAATTGATTCATCACGGTGGCGTGAGGAAGTGCGCAGGCGGTTATGAGCGGATCACCACCGACATCTACGATCTTTTGGGAGAGTGAAAAGGTGGAGGTGAGTGATAGAATTTGCCCAGGCGGCGGATCTCCACCGACATCTGGGATCTTTTGAGAGAGAGAGATGAGAGGTGAGTGGTAGAGTTTGCCTAGGCGGTTATGAGCGAATCACCACCGACATCTAGGATCTTTTAGAGGAGAGGTGTCCAGGCGGTTATGAGCGAATCACCACCGACATCTGGAATCTTTTGGAGGAGGAGGTTTTGCCTAGGCGGCGGATATCCACCGACATCTAGGATCTTTTAAGAGAGGAGGAGAGAGAGCAAGGTAGAGGAGAGAAGAGAGAGCTGGTTAGAGGAAGTGTCGAATGAAGCTAAAGCTGCAGGATCCAGGGTTTTATAGAGAAGTGAGGCCTCTCCCTCCAACCCCCTGTTAGGGGTTGGTGGTGGGGCCCCAGGTTGTGTACCCTGGGTTCTGTGGCTTGTCTCCCCACTCGTTTCGTTTATTTACGGAACTAAGTTTTGCGTTAGAATATTGGTGAAGACTTAAGTTTACTAGAGGAGTGTTCCCGGGAGGGACTCACGACAGGCACATTTGCTGAAACGGACCACAGGACATAAAATCTACAGGATGTAGCGAAAAAATTATGGAAGTAAAAGTTGAAGAAGATAACGTTTTAAATAAAATGAGACCAATTTCAAGTCTCTAGGACAAATGGTTACTATGTTATGAGGAAAAAAAGAGTATTTTTATGAAACTAAGTGAGTTTTTCTGATCTTCAACCTCAATGCGGCACGGGTTAACGTTATCCGATCGACCTAAAACTTTGCGAATCTCATTTTCTAGTCAAATGGCACTTTTTAGGAGGTTGCCAGAAGTGATTTTCTCAAAAAAAATTTTGCCTATTGCCCTGTGACCACCCTAATAGAGTGGTCACAAAAAGTCAACTTTCGAATTCAATCGTGGCAACCCCCTAAAAGGTGCCATTTGACTAGAAAATGAGATTCCCTAAGTTTTAGGTCGATCGGATAACATTAACCCGTGCCGCATCGAGGTTGAAGTTTAGAAAAACTCACTTTTTTTCATAAAAATATTATTTCTTTCCTCATAACAAAGTAACCATTTGTCCTAGAGACTTGAAATTGGTCTTATTTTATTTGAAATGTTACCTTCTTCAACTTTTACTTCAATAATTCTTTCGCTAGATCCTATAGATTTTATGTTATTCAGCTTTTCCCTTCTCAAAACGTGGTCCGTTTCAGCAAATGTGCCTTTTCACGCATACCCCTAAAAACCACACACCAGTCAATGAAATCGACCTCTAGGAAATTTGATACTTCTTTATCACTCTGGTATACTGAAAATTTTCTTCTTTGCATGTATACTGAAAACTGTTCTTTGCAGCTTTCAAAATCCTGCAAAGCCTCTTGGGATAATCGGATAGCAGAATCCTGTTTCCCTGAATGTCCCTTCAGACAATCTGTAAGTGTTACTGTACACCGTGCAGCTTTAGGCAAAAAACGTCTATAAAAATTAATAAGTCCCAAAAAAAGCCTCATTCCCATAACAGATTTAGGTGGCTCAATTTTGTTTATTTGTTCAACTTTGCACGGTAGTGGTTTTACGCCTTCTGCATATATCATGTGACCTAAGAACTCGATCTCATGTTTACCAAATTCACATTTGGATGGGTTAATTACCACTCCATACTCACGGAATCTGTGGAATAGTGCTCTCAAGTCACTCATATGTTCCTCCTCCGTAGAGCTTGAAACTAGGCAGTCGTCTATGTAGGCTCGAACGTTTGGAAGACCTCTGGTGAGTTCATTCATGAATCTCTGGAACGTTTGGGCAGCATTACAGAGCCCGAAACACATTTGTGGGAATTCGAATAACCCAAACGGAGTAATGATGGCGGTCTTCTGTACGTCTTCTGGAGCCATTGGGATCTGAAAATAGGCTTTCAATAAGTCTATCCTTGAAAATATTTTCTTACCATGAAGATAACATGTAAGATCCTGAATATTGGGCAAAGGATATCGGTCTGGCTTTGTGACTTTATTCAGAGCGCGATAATCCCCGCACGGGCGCCAATCCCCTGTCTTCTTTGGGACCATATGTAAGGGACTAGCCCAAGGACTTTTTGATGGTCTACATATTCCATTCTGCAACATATATTCGAATTCTTTTTTGGCTATGGCTAACTTGGTTGGATCTAATCTTCTGAACTTAGCGGCTATTGGTGGTCCTGTTGTCTCAATAAAGTGCATCACATTGTGCTTTGGTGGTTTTATTTCCAGTGTGACTCTTGAGATGTCCTTGAATTCGCCGAGGAGTGTGTCGTACCTTGAATTCGTACCTATGGTAGTAATCAAAGGAGTATTGCACTGAATGGGAAAACCTTCGGAAACCACTGAAGTCAATGCGTCTCGCAGACAATGCTTTTTCAGATCAACAAGCAAACCGTAATGTTCTAAAAAATCAGCACCTATTATTGGTTTGTGAACATCAGCAATCATGAATGGCCAGGTGAATACACGTCGTAAACCTAGGTCGACTGAGAGTAATTTAATGCCACGAGTTTTAATCTCCGACCCATTTGCTGCAAAAAGTTTATACGCAGAGTTCACCTTGCGATCAGCGTTTGTAGGTAGTACAACGGACATAATCTACTCCCGTGTCAATCAGAAACTGTAACTTACTTAGTTTGTCCTTAACGAATAGGCGGCTTGTCATGCCAGCTTCGCTTGCAGAAGCTTAACTGTTATTTTTAGTCACTGGTCGAGAATTGTTGCGGCTTTTTGAACGTGCTCTACCTCTACTACGATATTGGCTACGTCCTCTCGAAAGAGCTTCGACTTGCATACTCAAAGATTCTATCTTCTCTAGCAACTAATTATACAAGGGATCTCCTGAAGCAGTACTATTGTACGGATTTGATGTCGCTGCTTCACAAATGCTTTTATTAGGACACAGTTCAATAATCTTATCAGCTAGAGCAGACTTCAGCCTTTCAGCAGATTCAGACTTTGATTTTCACTTACTGCCAAAACGGTTCTTACATTTGCGGGCATCGGTTGCAGCCACAGTGACTTTAGAAGGTCATCACTCACTTTACTTCCAGCAAGTTCCTTCATCTCCCTCAGCAAATGTGTGGGCCTTCTATCTCCTAGTACCGTCTCTTTCAACAGTCGGTGCAATTGCTTGTCCTCTGAATCGACGAATGCTTCGATCAGTCTTGTCTTGAGAGATATGTACTTATTCGTCATGGTTGGTTTGGCGAGTAGATCAGAAACGTGCGTCAGAACGCTGCTGTCCAAAGAGCTTACGACGAGGTCATATTGATCATCGTCGTCCAGGATCCCCTTCACACGATACCCTGATTCCAAACGACGGAACCAGATTGGAACGGCAGTGCTCCAAAACGGGGGAGGTTGGAAATGAGTAATCGTCATTCTGCCATTGATTCTCCGATTCTCTTCGGAAGGTCCTTGTACAGCATCACCGGCACTGGGAGGATTATTGTGCGTGTTCATAGTCGATCACGTCGGGGTCACCAATTTTTAGCGAGAGAAATAAAACTTGTTGAAAAGCTCAAACGGGAAATCGTATAATATTTTTTGTGAAATTAATTCATATGTGTGGTCGGGAAGGGCAACAGGTGAAATTTTAATTTGTAAGAAATAATAAAATTATAATGAAACAGTAAATGGAGTGTCCACCACAGGTGCTGTGAAATGCACAAAAAACAATAAAAATTATGTAAAAAGTGTTTTAATAATACAAATTGAAAGTTTTTTGTATAGAAAATAATAGCCTGGAACTTATTTTACAACACAATATATCTATTCCAACACCACTGAATTTAGAACTACATTAATGGCTTAGATAGTGAGGCTTTATCGACATCAGGGTAAATTTTCCTACATTCTGACACAACTTGTAATAAAAATTGGCGCTGTTCTTCGTCTTTTGTCAAGCAAGAGTTCAAGCAATTCAGTGGTGATGGAATAGATATATTGTGTTGTAAAATAAGTTCCAGGCTATTATTTTCTATACAAAAAACTTTCAATTTGTATTATTAAAACACTTTTTACATAATTTTTATTGTTTTTTGTGCATTACATTGATCCCACCACCCAACCATCTCACCCTACCCCCTCCATATATTATATATTAGATTCAAATTTATCAATTTTCAATATACCAGAGTGATAAAGAAGTATCAATTTGCGTAAAGGTCGATTTCATTGACTGGAGTGTGGTTTTTAGGGGTATGCGTAAAAAGGCACATTTGCTGAAACGGACCACGTTTTGAGATGGGAAAAGCTGAATAACATAAAATCGATAGGATCTAGCGAAAAAATTATGAATGTAAATGTTGAAGAAGATAACATTTTAAATAGAATGAGACCAATTTCGAATATCTAGGACAAATGGTTACTATGGTATGAGGAAAGAAATAATATTTTTAAGAAAAAAGTGAGTTTTTCTAAACTTCAACCTCAATGCGGCACGGGTTAATGTTATCCGATCGACCTAAAACTTTGGTAATCTAATTTTCTAGTCAAATGGCACCTTTTAGGGGGTTGCCACGAGTGAATTTCGAAAGTTGACTTTTTGTGACCACTCTAGTAGGGTGGTCACAAGGCGATAGGCAAAATTATTTTTGAGAAAATCACTTCTGGCAACCCCCTAAAAGGTGCCATTTGACTAGAAAATGAGATTCGCAAAGTTTTAGGTCGATCGGATAACGTTAACCCGTGCCGCATTGAGGTTGAAGATCAGAAAAACTCACTTTGTTTAATAAAAATACTCTTTTTTTCCTCATAACATAGTAACCATTTGTCCTAGAGACTTGAAATTGGTCTCATTTTATATAAAATGTTATCTTCTTCAACTTTTACTTTAATGTTTTCGCTACATCCTTTAGATTTTATGTTATTCAGCTTTTCCCATCTCAAAACGTGGTCCGTTTCAGCAAATGTATGCCTTTTTACGCATACCCCCAAAAACCACACTCCAGTCAATGAAATCGACCTCTAGGCGATTTGATACTTCTTTATCACTCTGGTGTATTGAAAATTGATATATTTGAATCTAATATATAATATATGGAGGGGGTAGGGGTGAGATGGATGGGTGGTGGGTGCTATGAAATGCACAAAAAACAATGAAAATTATGTAAAAAGTGTTTTAATAATACAAATTGAAAGTTTTTTGTATAGAAAATAATAGCCTGGAACTTATTTTACATTACAATATATCTATTCCAACACCACTGAATTTAGAACTACATTAATGGCTTAGATAGTGAGGCTATATCGACATCAGGGTAAATTTTCCTACATTCTGACACAACTTGTAATAAAAATTGGCGCTGTTCTTCGTCTTTTGTCAAGCAAGAGTTCAAGCAATTCAGTGGTGTTGGAATAGATATATTGTGTTTTAAAATAAGTTCCAGGCTATTATTTTCATAGAAAAAACTTTCAATTTGTATTATTAAAACACTTTTTACATAATTTTTATTGTTTTTTGTGCATTTAATAGCACCGACCACCCACCCATCTCCCCCCTACCCACTCCATATATTATCTATTAGACTTAAATGTATCAATTTTCAATATGCCAGAGTGATAAAGAAGTATCAAATTGCCTAGAGGTCGATTTCATTGACTGGAGTGTGGTTTTTAGGGGTATGCGTAAAAAGGCACATTTGCTGAAACGGACCACGTTTTGAGATGGGAAAAGCTGAATAACATAAAATCTATAGGATCTAGCGAAAACATTATTGGAGTAAAAGTTGAAGAAGGTAATATTTCAAATAAAATAAGATCAATTTCAAGTCTCTAGGACAAATGGTTACTATGTTATGAGGAAAGAAATAATATTTTTATGAAAAAAAGTGAGTTTTTCTAAACTTCAACCTCGATGCGGCACGAGTTAATGTTATCCGATCGACCTAAAACTTGCACCTTTAAATGGCACCTTTTAGGGTGTTGCCACGATTGAATTTCGAAAGTTGACTTTTTGTGACTACTCTAGTAGGGTGGTCACAAGGCAATAGGCAAAATTTTTTTGAGAAAATCACTTCTGGCAACCCCCTAAAAGGTGCCATTTGACTAGAAAATGAGATTCGTAAAGTTTTCGGTCGATCGGATACCGTTAACCCGTGCCGCATTGAGGTTGAAGATCAGAAAAACTCACTTTGTTTCATAAAAATACACTTTTTTCCTCATTACCCTTCCGTCGGGCGCGCCTTGGCCAATCACACCACCGGGCGCGTGCCGCACTGTATGAGGCAATCTATATTTGCTCTTTTTTAAAATTAAATCTTCTTTTTAAATGTAGGAAAAGGTATGAAACAGTAAATTTATGTTTTTGCTTTGCAACAAATGTATTTTCTTCGAATAAAAACTTTAATACATAACACCCCAAACACCCAACTCGAAAATCAGTCATTCAAAAGGATTTTTTTTTGCTGGTAACATGAATAATCTCGAGAACAATTAATAGTACAAATAATTGACTTCAGTATTTTACTGAGCACCTACCTTAACGATTTTTGGTACTTAATCCAAGTAAATTAGACGTTTTGGTTTATTATTCTGTGAATAATACAGGTGTATTATTCGCTCAGCAAAAATTTTTTATAACACCCCCTCAAACTTTTTTCTTTTCCGTTTCAAGGTCCGTAGATTCCAAAAATGCAATGTCCGTCCGCCGTCCGCCGTATCACGTGTACAGGCTTCATTTTCGGTCTAAAAAATTCGTTCTTTCGCCCACATGCTCCATTTGGGCCCTAGTTGTGTCCCGAAACTTTTCAGCCCGATCGAAATATACCCAGGGGTGTTATGAGTGAAAATGTGTGTAAAAATAGGTACTTTTTGCGTTTTAGCAACATGTTAGTAACATGAGCTTCTGAGATATCATTTTCCATGTTTTTTCTTTTCCGTTTCAAGGTGCGTAGATTAAAAAAATGCAATGTCCGTACGCCGTATCACGTGTACAGGCTTCATTTTCGGTCAAAAAAAGTCGTTCTTTCGCACACAGGCTCCATTTGGGCCCTAGTTGTGTCCCGATACTTTTCAGCCCGATCGGAATATAACCAGGGGTGTTATGAGCGAAAATGTGTGTAAAAATAGGTGCTTTTTGCGTTTTAGCAACATGTTAGTAACATGAGCTTCTTTCCATGTTTTTGGGGACGGGAAGACCGAATATGAAGTCGATTTTGACCAAAGAGTGGAAAATTGAGTTCTACCAAAATTGATTTTTTATGAGTGAAAAACCTGGGAAATCGTGTGAAATCACCATCAGTTTGTATAATAGGTAACACTGGAAAAAGTGTTAACACGTGGATCAAGACGATTAAATGGCACTACCAATGATCAAAGATAGTTGAAAAAAAAGAAAAAAAAGGAGCTTACCTAATTTGTGTTTTAGGGGCCAAAATTAATGGAAACCATTAGAAATAGCTATTTCGATTATTACGTATGAAAGAAACGCTGCAAAGTCCTTGTCACATGGGGTTTATTATTCTACAGAAATGTTGGCTGTACCTACATTTATTGTTTGTTTCATGTGAAATAATTGAAATAGCTATTTCTGATGGTTTCCACCAATTTTGGCCCCCAAAACACAAATTAGGTAGGTACGATCTTTTTTTTTTTTTCAAATTATCCATGATCATTGGTAGTGCCACTTAATCGTCTTGATCTACGTGTTGAAACTTTTCCTAGTGCTATTCTACAAATTGATGGTGATTTCAGACGATTTCGCAGGTTTTTGCCTCATAAAAAATCAATTTTGGGAGCTGAACATCTGGTACAACCTCAATTTTCCACTCCTTGGCCAAAATCGACCTCATATTCGATCTTCTCGTCCCCAAAAACATGGAAAACGATACCTCAAAAGCTCATGTTACCAACATGTTGCTAAAACGCAAAAAGTACCTATTTTTACACACATTTTCACTCACAACACCCCTGGGTATATTCCGATCGGGCTGAAAAGTTTCGGGACACAACTAGGGCCCAAATAGAGCATGTGTGCGAAAGAACGACTTTTTTAGACCGAAAATGAAGCCTGTACACGTGATACGGCGGACGGCGGACGGACATTGCATTTTTTGAATCTACGCACCTTGAAACGGAAAAGAAAAAAGTTTGAGGGGGGGTTATAAAAATTTTTTGCTGAGCGATTACATAGGTGTATTATTCAGAGAATAATAAACCAAAACAATAAATGAACAGCCAACATTTCTGTAGGTATGTCCAATAGAATAATAAACCCATGTGACAAGGACTTTGCAGCGTTTTTAATCACAGTTTAGGTAAGTATAAATGCATTAGTAACTAAAAAAAACATACACTAAACTTTTTTCACAACTCAAAATTTGTCAACTTCTTTACAGTCAAATATTAGGTAGTAAATCACTCAGCTGGGGTTAATGACAAGAAAAATGGGGAATATGTCGATAAAGAACACATTAAAATCGCAAAAAAGGAAAAAAATACCAGGAAAAGTTACAAGAACAAATATTATTAGAGACTCATCAGCGGGCGCATGCCGCACTGAGTGCTAGAGAGATCGGGACATGACCGGGCGCGTGCATCACTCTGTGCGGCGGCGAGCGAACATTTACGTTTACGTACTTGTATACGACTGAAGACAATGCGAATCGTGTTCCCGGTAGCACCGTCTTACGTCAAAACTAGTAACCTTAAATTAGACCAGCTGACATCCTTCTCCCTTCAAGCATATAGCCGGTGTTTTGAAAACACTAACGTGCCCGCACAAAATGCTGGCGCGCGCCCGACGGAAGGAATAGTAACCATTTGCCCTAGAGACTTGAAATTGGTCTCATTCTATTTAAAATGTTATCTTCATCAACTTTCACTTCCATAATTTTTTCGCTACATCCTGTAGATTTTATGTTATTCAGCTTTTCCCATCTCAAAACGTGGTCCGTTTCAGCAAATGTGCCTTTTCACGCATACCCCTAAAAACCACACTCCAGTCAATGAAATCGATCCCTAGGCAATTTGATACTTCTTTATCACTCTGGTATATTGAAAATTGATACATTTGAATCTAATATATAATGTATGGAGGGGGAAGGGGGGAGATGGGTGGGTGGTGGGTGCTATGAAATGCACAAAAAACAATAAAAATTATGTAAAAAGTGTTTTAATAATACAAATTGAAAGTTTTTTGTATAGAAAATAATAGCCTGGAACTTATTTTACAACACAATATATCTATTCCAACACCACTGAATTTAGAACTACATTTGGCTTAGATAGTGAGGCTTTATCGACATCAGGGTGAATTTTCCTACATTCTGACACAACTTGTAATAAAAATTGGCGCTGTTCTTCGTCTTTTGTCAAGCAAGAGTTCAAGCAATTCAGTGGTGTTGGAATAGATATTGTGTTGTAAAATAAGTTCCAGGCTATTATTTTCTATACAAAAAACTTTCAATTTGTATTATTAAAAAACTTTTTACATAATTTTTATTGTATTTTGTTTGCATTTCATAGCACCCACCACCCACCCATCTCCCCCTACCCCCTCCATATATTATATATTACATTCAAATGTATCAATTTTCAATATACCTGAGTGATAAAGAAGTATCAAATTGCCTAGAGGTCGATTTCATTGACTGGAGTGTGGTTTTTAGGGGTATGCGTGAAAAGGCACATTTGCTGAAACGGACCACGTTTTGAAATGGGAAAAGCTGAATAACATAAAATCTACAGGATGTAGCGAAAAAATTATGGGAGTAAAAGTTGAAGAAGATAACATTTTAAATAAAATGAGACCAATTTCAAGTCTCTGGGACAAATAGTTACTATGTTATGAGGTAAGAAATAATATTTTTATGAAAAAAAGTGAGTTTTTCTAAAGTTCAACCTCGATGCGGCACGGGTTAATGTTATCTGATCGACCTAAAACTTTGGGAATCTCATTTTCTTGTCAAATGGCACCTTTTAGGGGGTATCCACAATTGAATTTCGAAAGTTGACTTTTTGTGACCACTCTAGTAAGGCAAGTGGTCACAAGGCAATAGGCAAAATTTTTTTGAGAAAATCACTTCTGGCAACCCCCTAAAAGGTGCCATTTGACTACAAAATGAGATTCGCAAAGTTTTAGGTCGACCGGATAACGTTAACCCGTGCCGCATTGAGGTTGAAGATCAGAAAAACTCACTTTGTTTCTTAAAAATACTCTTTTTTTCCTCATAACATAGTAACCATTTGTCCCAGAGACTTGAAATTGGTCTCATTTTATATAAAATGTTATCTTCTTCAACTTTTACTTCCATAATGTTTTCGCTACATCCTGTAGATTTTATGTTATTCAGCTTTTCCCATCTCAAAACGTGGTCCGTTTCAGCAAATGTGCCTTTTTACGCATACCCCTAAAAACCACACTCCAGTCAATGGAATTGACCTCTAGGCAATTTGATACATCTTTATCACTCTGGTGTATTGAAAATTGATACATTTGAATCTAATATATAATATATGGAGGGGGTAGGGGTGAGATGGGTGGGTGGTGGGTGCTATGAAATGCACAAAAAACAATAAAAATTATGTAAAAAGGGTTTTAATGATACAAATTGAAAGTTTTTTGCATAGAAATAATAGCCCGGAACTTATATTACAACACAATACATCTATTCCAACACCACTGAATTTAGAACTACAATAATGGCTTAGATAGTGAGGCTTTATCGACATCAGGGTAAATTTTCCTACATTCTTACACAACTTGTAATAAAAATTGGCGCTGTTCTTCGTCTTTTGTCAAGCAAGAGTTCAAGCAATTCAGTGGTGATGGAATAGATATATTGTGTTGTAAAATAAGTTCCAGGCTATTATTTTCTATACAAAAAACTTTCAATTTGTATTATTAAAACACTTTTTACATAATTTTTATTGTTTTTTGTGCATTACATTGATCCCACCACCCAACCATCTCACCCTACCCCCTCCATATATTATATATTAGATTCAAATTTATCAATTTTCAATATACCAGAGTGATAAAGAAGTATCAAATTGCGTAAAGGTCGATTTCATTGACTGGAGTGTGGTTTTTAGGGGTATGCGTAAAAAGGCACATTTGCTGAAACGGACCACGTTTTGAGATGGGAAAAGCTGAATAACATAAAATCGATAGGATCTAGCGAAAAAATTATTGGAGTAAAAGTTGAAGAAGATAACATTTCAAGTGAAATAAGACCAATTTCAAGTTTCTAGGACAAATGGTTACTATGTTATGAGGAAAGAAATATATTTTTATGAAAAACTCGGCGCTCCACGCCTCGCCAGGGGGCAAGCCCCCTGGACCCCCGGTTACCTCTATTTACATACTTCGGACGAAATTATAGAAACACAGAATGTGTTTTAGCTCACGCGTTTCACAAAAACCCGTCTTCAATCTTCGGTTGAAGATTGGTTAACTTCCACCCACTAATGTTTCGTCGTAAACTGGTGGTGCCTTATACACAGCTTCTTATATACACACTCACGAGTGCACTTCATAAAAATTTTGTTAAACATAAACTAGTCCGAGCTTCATCTCCAAGACTCCTACATCTCCAAGAGATAATTCGTTTATCGGTTGTTTGGTCTTAAAATTATGTCTTTACTTATATAAAGCTTGCAATCGTGTTCACAATATAAATTATTGAGAATGATCACCTGTGTGTAAACAATTATTTAAACAATCACGCTCATACCGCAGCTTGTCGGCCACGCACTCCGCAGTGGTTAACGTAATATGGTTAGGTAAATCGAGAGCTATCCAACGAGTGGTGAACGATTTTTGTACGATGATACCTGGCGAAGTTAAAGTTCCGTAGCAACGAATCGGTTGTAGGTGAAAATCATTAGAAATGTTGTCGTCCCAGATTTCGTTACGAAATTTCGTTAGCTTTTTTGGCTAGTTAGTCCATAGCTAAAACACATTCTGTGTTAAAAGTGAGTTTTTCTAAACTTCAACCTCGACGCGGCACGGGTTAATGTTATCTGATCGACCTAAAACTTTGGGAATCTCATTTTCTAGTCAAATGGCACCTTTGAGGGGGTTGCCACGATTGAATTTCGAAAGTTGACTTTTTGTGACCACTCTAGTAGGGTGGTCACATGGCAATAGGCAAAATTTTTTTGAGAAAATCACTTCTGGCAACCCCCTAAAAGGTGCCTTTTTGACTAGAAAATGAGATTCGCAAAGTTTTAGGTCGATCGGATAACGTTAACCCGTGCCGCATTGAGGTTGAAGATCAGAAAAACTCACTTTGTTTCCTAAAAATACTCTTTTTTCCTCATAACATAGTAACCACTTGCCTTAGAGACTTGAAATTGGTCTCATTCTATTTAAAATTTTATCTTCTTCAACTTTTAAGTTCATAATTTTTTCGCTACATCCTGTAGATTTTAAGTTATTCAGCTTTTCCCATCTCAAAACGTGGTCCGTTTCAGCAAATGTGCCTTTTTACGCATACCCCTAAAAACCACACTCCAGTCAATGAAATCGACCTCTAGGCGATTTGATACTTCTTTATCACTCTGGTATATTGAAAATTGATATATTTGAATCTAATATATAATGTATGGAGGGGGAAGGGGGGAGATGGGTGGGTGGTGGGTGCTATGAAATGCACAAAAAACAATAAAAATTATGTAAAAAGTGTTTTAATAATACAAATTGAAAGTTTTTTGTATAGAAAATAATAGCCTGGAACTTATTTTACAACACAATATATCTATTCCAACACCACTGAATTTAGAACTACATTAATGGCTTAGATAGTGAGGCTTTATCGACGTCAGGGTAAATTTTCCTACATTCTGACACAACTTGTAATACAAATTGGCGCTGTTCTTCGTCTTTTGTCAAGCAAGAGTTCAAGCAATTCAGTGGTGTTGGAATAGATATATTGTGTTGTAAAATAAGTCCCAGGCTATTATTTTCTATACATAAAACTTTCAATTTGTATTATTAAAACACTTTTTACATAATTAGCGAATTTTCAAAGAAAATGAAGCTATTGCAATGGCTTCGAAATTTAAATAATATAAATTTTTGGAAATTTTCTTCATAGAAATCCGTTTCAGACCATTCTAAAACGATTCCTGAAATTTAACACTTTTAGCGAATTTTCAAAGAAAATGAAGCTATTGCAATGGCTTCGAAATTTAAATAATATAAATTTTTGGAAATTTTCTTCATAGAAATCCGTTTCAGACCATTCTAAAACGATTCCTGAAATTTAACACTTTTTTATATGTATATATATATATATATTTATATATATATTTATTTATATATGTGTCACTCCAGACGATAACTCTCGATAGAATTGAGATAAACAGCTCAAATTTGCACAAAAAATCTATCTTGGCAATCGAAAGGCTATGTTCGAAGATGGGCGAAATTGGCCTACTCTAAGGAGGGTTTTGGCTCATTTAAAGTGCGCAAAAATTACCCAAAAATCCCCAAAATGTTATTTTCCAACAAGTGACCCCTCATTTTAAAGGTTTTTGCACGCTGAACACGATGGTGGAATCGGATTTTAGATATCTTGATCCGTTCTCAAATTAGAGCATTTAAAGTGCGCAAAAATTACCTAAAAATCCCCAAAATGTTATTTTCTAACAAGTGACCCCTCATTTTAAAGGTTTTTGCACGCTGAACACGATGGTGGAATCGGATTTTAGATATCTTGATCCGTTCTCAAATTAGAGCATTTAAAGTGCGCAAAAATTACCCAAAAATCCCCAAAATGTTATTTTCCAACAAGTGACCCCTCATTTTAAAGGTTTTTGCACGCTGAACACGATGGTGGAATCGGATTTTAGATATCTTGATCCGTTCTCAAATTAGAGCATTTAAAGTGCGCAAAAATTACCCAAAAATCCCCAAAATGTTATTTTCTAACAAGTGACCCCTCATTTTAAAGGTTTTTGCACGCTGAACACGATAGTGAAATCGGATTTTAGATATCTAAATCCGTTCTTAAATTAGAGCATTTAAAGTGCGCAAAAATTACCCAAAACTAGGATAATCTTTAAACTCTTACCCCCACCCCCTTAGAGTGGTCAGATTGAAAAATGTGAGAAGTATTAATTGAAGACGAGAGTTCGAAGCAAAAAAGGGGGAGGCAAACGATTAGTACAACTCCTTGAATTTACCCACAGCGATCAAATAAATAAGCACTTAGTACAATTACGTAATAAACAAACGGTAGAATCAGGATGGACAAAACGTACAAATTAAAATAAATACGAAGAGAATATACATAGAAAACCAAATTTTAGACCGAAGTTTTCCTTTATTCAAAACCATAGCCATTAATTCGAATATTTCTTTGAAAATTCGCTCATTAAGTCATGCTGCATGACTGATTTTTTTATATGTATATATATATATATATATGTGTCACTCCAGACGATAACTCTCGATAGAATTGAGATAAACAGCTCAAATTTGCACAAAAAATCTATCTTGGCAATCGAAAGGCTAAGTTCGAAGATGGGCGGAATTGGCCTACTCTAAGGAGGGTTTTGGCGCATTTAAAGTGCGCAAAAATTACCCAAAAATCCCCAAAATGTTATTTTCCAACAAGTGACCCCTCATTTTAAAGGTTTTTGCACGCTGAACACGATGGTGGAATCGGATTTTAGATATCTTGATCCGTTCTCAAATTAGAGCATTTAAAGTGCGCAAAAATTACCCAAAAATCCCCAAAATGTTATTTTCTAACAAGTGACCCCTCATTTTAAAGGTTTTTGCACGCTGAACACGATGGTGAAATCGGATTTTAGATATCTAAATCCGTTCTTAAATTAGAGCATTTAAAGTGCGCAAAAATTACCCAAAACTAGGATAATCTTTAAACTCTTACCCCCCCCCCCCCCCCACCCTCTTAGAGTGGTCAGATTGAAAAATGTGAGAAGTATTAATTGAAGACGAGAGTTCGAAACAAAAAAGGGGGAGGCAAACGATTAGTACAACTCCTTGAATTTCCCATTTGACATATAATTGTTATGATACCTTCATAGATAGACAAGTACCGGCCCACGTATTACTAGAAGGAAGACGAAAGAAAAAATCTATTTCAAATTATTCAATTTAGGTACTAACAGTAGGAGGAAGAAGGTTAGGTAGGTATCTTATCAATTTATTATCAGTATCATACGAATATTTGATATTCAAAGGTAGGTAGGTACTTAACATGATAAAAATAATATCAATGAAGAAGGAAGGATCAACCTACCTAGTAGAGCAAATCTTGAACTGGTTTTAGATACCAGGCATGAAATCGTAGTCAAGAGGAAAGGCCATTCAGAAGGAACAAGGAATCTACTCATAACAAACGGTAGAATCAGGATGGACAAAACGTACAAATTAAAATAAATACGAAGAGAATATACATAGAAAACCAAATTTTAGACCGAAGTTTTCCTTTATTCAAAACCATAGCCATTAATTCGAATATTTCTTTGAAAATTCGCTCATTAAGTCATGCTGCATGACTGGTTTTTTTTATTGTTTTTTGTGCATTTCATAGCACCCACCACCCACCCATCTCCCCACTACCCCCTCCATATATTATATATTACATTCATATATCAATATTCAATATACCAGAGTGATAAAGAAGTATCAAATTGCCTAGAGGTCGATTTCATTGACTGGAGTGTGGTTTTTAGGGGTATGCGTAAAAAGGCACATTTGCTGAAACGGACCACGTTTTGAGATGGGAAAAGCTGAATAACATAAAATCTATAGGATCTAGCGAAAACATTATTGGAGTAAAAGTTGAAGAAGGTAACATTTCAAATAAAATAAGATCAATTTCAAGTCTCTAGGACAAATGGTTACTATGTTATGAGGAAAGAAATAATATTTTTGTGAAAAAAAGTGAGTTTTTCTAAACTTCAACCTCGATGCGGCACGGGTTTATGTTATCCGATCGACCTAAAACTTTGGGAATCTCATTTTCTAGTCAAATGGCACCTTTTAGGTGGTTGCCACGATTGAATTTCGAAAGTTGACTTTTTGTGACCTCTCTAGTAGGGTGGTCACATGGCAATAGGCAAAATTATTTATGAGAAAATCACTTCTGGCAACCCCCCAAAAGGTGCCATTTGACTAGAACATGAGATTCGCAAAGTTTTAGGTCGATCGGATAACGTTAACCCGTGCCGCATTGAGGTTGAAGATCAGAAAAACTCACTTAGTTTCATAAAAATACTCTTCTTTTCCTCATAACATAGTACCCATTTGTCCTAGAGACTTGAAATTGGTCTCATTTTATATAAAATGTTATCTTCTTCAACTTTTACTTTAATGTTTTCGCTACATCCTTTAGATTTTATGTTATTCAGCTTTTCCCATCTCAAAACGTGGTCCGTTTCAGCAAATGTGCCTTTTTACGCATACCCCCAAAAACCACACTCCAGTCAATGAAATCGACCTCTAGGCAATTTGATACTTCATTATCACTCTGGTATATTGAAAATTGATACATTTGAATCTAATATATAATATATGGGGGGGTAGGAGGGAGATGGTTGGGTGGTGGGTGCTATGAAATGCACAAAAAACCATAAAAATTATGTAAAAAACCAGTCATGCAGCATGACGTAATGAGCGAATTTTCAAAGAAATATTCGAATTAATGGCTATGGTTTTGAATAAAGGAAAACTTCGGTCTAAAATTTGGTTTTCTATGTATATTCTCTTCGTATTTATTTTAATTTGTACGTTTTGTCCATCCTGATTCTACCGTTTGTTTATTACGTAATTGTACTAAGTGCTTATTTATTTGATCGCTGTGGGTTCATATTAGGTAGGATAGGGTAGTTAGGACTTTTGACTTACCTACTCAAGAGAGTGCAGTAGGTAAAGGAGTTGTTATAGAAAATCATGAGTGCTTCAAGTGCAGGTTGTTTTTCATGCAGGCTCAATCTTGAAATAAACTATGAAGGAAGGATGTGGTTTCTGGAAGGATCACTTGGAAGAACATGTGGGTTCTCTTGATTGATCTACAAATTTGAACTGCAATGTGAACAATTCAAACACAAAAAAGTATGATGTAATAGAGTTTTTTCGGGCTAGTGAAAGCGTTTGCATAGAACGGGATCAGGCGATCGAGTGAATGAAAGAGAAAAGGAAGCTTGGATGCCGCCGCCATGCAGAAACACAAAGAAGGAATGCCTTTTTAAATTCCCGTCAGCTCAAGAAAACTAGTAGGTAGGAAAAACGGAAAATATTGTATTAAGTAGGTTCCTTATAATACATAAATTCAGTTAATTTATTGTTAAAAAAAATCACATGATCGGTAGGTAATTACCAATATTGTGATTTTTTCAAAAGAAGGTCCTATTGGTAGCTTTGGAACATAATTATTAGGTATATTCCTACTAGATGCCCCTGTTACTAATATTTTTTTATTACCTTGATTTCTAATTTATCCATGTGGTTATAATTTGTTATTAACTGCTACGAACTCTTTACACAATCATTTTGTACGTAGGTATTAATTTCATATAATTACCTACGTAATAATTATAAACTGTTATGAGTAGATTCCTTGTTCCTTCTGAATGGCCTTTCCTCTTGACTACGATTTCAGGCCTGGTATCTAAAACCAGTTCAAGATTTGCTCTACTAGGTAGGTAGATCCTTCCTTCTTCATTGATATTATTTTTATCATGTTAAGTACCTACCTACCTTTGAATATCAAATATTCGTATGATACTGATAATAAATTGATAAGATACCTACCTAACCTTCTTCCTCCTACTGTTAGTACCTAAATTGAATAATTTGAAATAGATTTTTTCTTTCGTCTTCCTTCTAGTAATACGTGGGCCGGTACTTGTCTATCTATGAAGGTATCATAACAATTATATGTCAAATGGGAAATTCAAGGAGTTGTACTAATCGTTTGCCTCCCCCTTTTTTGCTTCGAACTCTCGTCTTCAATTAATACTTCTCACATTTTTCAATCTGACCACTCTAAGGGGGTGGGGGGTAAGAGTTTAAAGATTATCCTAGTTTTGGGTAATTTTTGCGCACTTTAAATGCTCTAATTTAAGAACGGATTTAGATATCTAAAATCCGATTTCACCATCGTGTTCAGCGTGCAAAAACCTTTAAAATGAGGGGTCACTTGTTAGAAAATAACATTTTGGGGATTTTTGGGTAATTTTTGCGCACTTTAAATGCTCTAATTTGAGAACGGATCAAGATATCTAAAATCCGATTCCACCATCGTGTTCAGCGTGCAAAAACCTTTAAAATGAGGGGTCACTTGTTGGAAAATAACATTTTGGGGATTTTTGGGTAATTTTTGCGCACTTTAAATGCGCCAAAACCCTCCTTAGAGTAGGCCAATTTCGCCCATCTTCGAACTTAGCCTTTCGATTGCCAAGATAGATTTTTTGTGCAAATTTGAGCTGTTTATCTCAATTCTATCGAGAGTTATCGTCTGGAGTGACACATATATATATAAATATATATATACATATAAAAAAGTGTTAAATTTCAGGAATCGTTTTAGAATGGTCTGAAACGGATTTCTATGAAGAAAATTTCCAATAATTTATATTATTTAAATTTCGAAGCCATTGCAATAGCTTCATTTTCTTTGAAAATTCGCTAAAAGTGTTTTAATAATACAAATTGAAATTTTTTTGTATAGAAAATAATAGCCTGGAACTTATTTTACAACAAAATGTATCTATTCCAACACCACTGAATTTAGAACTACATTAATGGCTTACATAGTGAGGCTTTATCGACATCAGACAAAATTTTCCTACAATCTGACACAACTTGTAATAAAATTTGGCGCTGTTCTTCGTCTTTTGTCAAGCAAGAATTCAAGCAATTCAGTGGTGTTGGAATAGATATATTGTGTTGTAAAATAAGTTCCAGGCTATTATTTTCTGTACAAAAAACTTTCAATTTGTATTATTAAAACACTTTTTACATAATTTTTATTGTTTTTTGTGCATTTCATAGCACCCACCACCCACCCATCTCCCCCTACCCCCTCACTATATTATATATTAGATTGAAATGTATCAATTTTCAATATACCAGAGTGATAAAGAAGTATCAAATTGCTTAGAGGTCGATTTCATTGACTGGAGTGTGGTTTTGAGGGTGTGCGTAAAAAGGCACATTTGCTGAAACGGACCACGTTTTGAGATGGGAAAAGCTGAATAACATGAAATCTATAGGATCTACCGAAAAAATTATTGGAGTAAAAGTTGAAGAAGATAACATTGCTAATAAAATAAGACCAATTTCAAGTCTCTAGGACAAATGGTTACTATGTTATGAGGAAAGAAATAATATTTTTGTGAAAAAAAGTGAGTTTTTCTAAACTTCAACCTCGATGCGGCACGGGTTAATGTTATCCGATCGACCTAAAACTTTGGGAATCTCATTTTCTAGCCAAATGGCACCTTTTAGGGGGTTGCCACGATTGAATTTCGAAAGTTGACTTTTTGTGACCACTCTAGTAGGGTGGTCACAAGGCAATAGGAAAAATTTTTTTTGAGAAAATCACTTCTGGCAACCCCCTAAAAGGTGCCATTCGACTAGAAAATGGGATTGACAATGTTTTAGGTCGATCGGATAACGTTAACCCGTGCCGCATTGAGGTTGAAGATCAGAAAAACTCACTTTGTTTCATAATAATACTCTTTTTTTCCTCATAACATAGTAAAAATTTGTCCCAGAGACTTGAAATTGGTCTCATTTTATTTATAATGTTGTCTCCTTCAACTTTTACTTACATAATTGTTTCGCTACATCCTGTAGATTTTATGTTATTGAGCTAATCCCATCTCAAAACGTGGTCCGTTTCAGCAAATGTGCCTTTTTACGCATACCCCTAAAAACCACACTCCAGTCAATGAAATCGACCTCTAGGCAATTTGATACTTCTTTATCACTCTGGTATATTAAAAATTGATACATTTGAATCTAATATATAATATATGGAGTGGGTAGGGGGGAGATGGGAGGGTGGTGGGTGCTATGAAATGCACCAAAAACAATAAAAATTATGTAAAAAGTGTTTTAATAATACAAGTTGAAAAAAGTTTTTTTTATAGAAAATAATAGCCTGGAACTTATTTTACAACACAATATATCTTAAGTGTTTTAATAATACAAATTGAAAGTTTTTTGTATAGAAAATAATAGCCTGGAACCTATTTTACAACACAATATATCTATTCCAACACCACTGAATTTAGAACTACATTAATGGCTTAGATAGTGAGGCTTTATCGACATCAGGGTAAATTTTCCTACATTCTGACACAACTTGTAATAAAAATTGGCGCTGTTCTTCGTCGTTTGCCAAGCAAGAGTTCAAGCAATTCAGTGGTGTTGGAATACATATATTGTGTTGTAAAATAAGTTCCAGGCTATTATTTTCTATCCACCAATGGAACCTACAAACCTAATTTCATGAAATTTGGTTCATTATGACAAGGGAGATGCAATGTTCGACGGATGGACACAAATTGTTGCAGTGATTTGATAAATTTTCGAAAATACAAGGTTTTTTTAAAAACTTTGGAGAATTTGGACGAATTCTCCGTTTTCAACTTCGTCTTAGCCTAAATATTTGATTTTTGAAACAACAAAGTAACATTTGGAAAAATTAATCGACATAAATAAACCACATTGCGTAGGGATGCACGATCTACGCGTACGAGTGCGTCATCAGCGATCAAAAAAGATCATCCATGAAGCATTCAACTGAAAGTCATGAGCCAAATCTCCATGTGCTTGCATAACAGAGAGTTGGTACACACTGGGGCTCATGCCCAACTGACGACATCCCAATCCTTGTATATTTATGTTCATGACTTCTTAATATGACTTATACGTGCGTCGTCCCCGTGCCAGCTCCTCCGGGTAGAGCACGGCCCCCAGAATCGCAGTTACGACGCAATTCATCCTCTTGCAGCCTTTTTCAGCGTCCAGGTTTCAGAGCCATAGGTTACTGGCCGAATTTAGAGTTTTATAGAGGTGGAGCTTATAGTTGTACGTAATATCACCCAGTTTTCGGTTTATTATTGTGTTTATAATACAACTATGTTCCTATGTATTCGCTCAGGACAAAATGTTTTGAACACCCCCTCAAAATTTTTAGCGAATTTTCGAAGAAAAGGAAGCTATTGTTCTCGGTCCAAAATTTTTAAAACTCGAATTTCCAAAAGATTTTTATACCAAAATCCGTTTCAGACCATCCTGAATTCACTGCCGAAAGACACAAAAAATTATATGTATATATATATGTAGCTACCTAATTATTTCGTTAATATGTTCCTACAGTATTTTCTAAGTTAGATTCCAAGTCCCCTTTTCCACACATATGTTTCTAGAAAAATAAAAACATTACTTCTTCCCCTTCCATCGAAGTTTTTATTCATCCGCTCGCACAACTATAAATCTGGTGACTCCGACGTGATCCGATCTTCCAATGTCAGAAAGCAACAACGTCGTGCCGGTATCACTAGCTTCAGGAGACGGCGGTAACGTACCGAACCGAACAGCCGTGGTCCACTTCCAACCACCACCGTTTTGGCAGTCAGCAGTTCCCGTGTGGTTCGTAAAGTTAGAATCCGGCTTCCGCGTCAAAGGGATCAACAACGATGAAGACAAGTACGACATCGTCGTCAACAATCTCGACAACAATGTTTTGACCCACGTGTCCGATCTCTTGACCGCACCACCGCCGGCCGGAAAGTATGAAGCTTTGAAGAAACGATTGACAGAAGTGTACGTCGATTCTGAGGAGAAGCAGCTCCAGCGACTCCTAAAAGAGACCGTCCTCGGCGACAAGAAACCCTCACACCTCCTTCGGGAAATGGAGGAATTGGCCGGAGCTAAGGTAGGAGACGATCTTTTGAAATCTCTCTGGCTGCAACAAATGCCGACAAGCATTCGCACCGTACTAGCAGTAAGTGGCGATCAAACCCTGATAGGCCTTTCCGCGCTAGCTGATAAAATAACCGAAATTTGTCCAGGTGACAGGTCCAACGTGTGCGCAATTTCAAATCAACCCACTCCTAGCACTAGCAACTCAGGCCCCGTAGATCCACTCTACGATTCGTTGTTGGAGAAAATCGAATCGCTAGGTAAGCAGGTTGAAGCGCTGTCACAAGGTCGCGATCAACAACATCGCGGTTCCTCCCAAAGAAATCGTCCTCGCCGTCGTTCACAGTCTCACAACCGATCCCAATCCCTTGAGCGAAAACAGGCCTCAAGCACTTGGGAATGCTATTATCACTATAAGTTCGGTGGGAAGGCTAAGAGGTGCGAGCAGCCTTGTAACTATGAGAGAAATAAAAATGCCAAATCGGAAAACTAGGAAGCCAGTCGCAGGTGGCGGCATGCGGATCTGGCTTAACCAGCCGCCTTTTTGTGAGAGACAAATTGTCACAATTCAAATTTTTAGTTGACACTGGTGCTGATTTATCCGTAGTACCACCCGACAGGTTTGATCGTAAGGTCAAATCTACGTACAGCCTCTTCGCAGCCAATGGCTCGGAAATCAAGACTTATGGCGTCAAATTGCTCTCTATCGATCTCGGACTGCGTCGCGTCTTCTCCTGGCCGTTCATCATTGCCGAAGTAAGTAAACCGATCATTGGCGCAGATTTCCTCAAACACCACGGTATTCTGGTAGACTTGAAGCAGCGGTGCCTACGAGATTCTCTGACCTCTGTCACATCTGTAGGTCAACCAACCAAATACAGAATTGCTTCGTTAAGTACCGTAGGATGTTCGAACTCGAAGTATGACGCGTTGTTGAACGAATTCAAGGACATCACCGTTGCTAATTCGTTTCAGACCAGACCGATCAAGCATTCAGTCGTTCACCACATCCAGACATCAGGCCCGCCGATCGATGCAAAATTCCGAAGACTCAGCCCCGAAAAACTCGCGGTGGCCAAGAAAGAGTTTGAGTACATGCTCAACCAAGGGATCTGTCGTCCTTCGGACAGCCCCTGGGCTACCCCGCTGCATATGACTCCCAAGAAGAACGGCGATTGGCACCCGTGCGGCGACTATAGGGCATTGAATAAGGTAACGATCCCTGATAGATACCCCTTACCGAATATCCAAGATTTAGTACAAGACTTACATGGCAAGGTCATGTTTAGTAAGGTGGATTTATTGCTTGCCTATCATCAAATCCCAATGGCACCTGAAGACATTCAAAAAACCGCCATAATCACGCCATTCGGTTTGTTCGAATTCCCTCAAATGACGTTTGGACTTCGTAACGCCGCCCAAACATTTCAACGTTTTGTTAACGAATTAGTCCGAGGCCTTCCTAACGTGCGAGCTTATATGGACGATTGCCTCATTGCAAGTTCGTCCGAGGAAGAGCATATGTGCGATTTGAGGAATTTTTTTGAACGTTGCCGTAGTTTTGGGGTAGTGATCAATCCTGCCAAATGTGAATTTGGCAGGAAAGAAATCGAATTCCTAGGCCACGTCATTTCGCCGAGTGGAATCAAACCAATACCCGAACGAACCAAAGCCATTCTCAACTATGAACCTCCAAAAGATGTCCTAGGGCTAAGGAGATTTCTCGGTCTATATAATTTTTACAGACGCTTTGTTCCTAGCGCAGCTAGACATTTGCAGAAACTCAACGAGCTCTTGAAAGGACATGCTGGGAAGCAAAATTCGCCAATTGAATGGACGTCTGAAACAGTAGAGATTTTCAACGCATCGAAGGAAGCTCTCAGCTCAGCCGCTCTCCTGGCCTACCCGCTGTCATCCGCTCCATGGTCATTGATGGTCGATGCCTCACAGGGAGCGATTGGAGGAAGCGTCGAGCAGCTGGTAGATGGAGCATGGCAGCCACTCGCATTTTTCTCAAGGAAATTAAGTGAGACCGAACAAAATTATAGTGCCTACGATCGAGAATTATTAGCCGCGTACGCCTCCATAAAATTCTTCAGGCACCTCCTCGAAGGTCGAAATTTCACATTGTACACTGACCACAAACCCATAACAAAAGCCTTCGACCAACAATTGGACAAAGCTACGCCACGCCAGATTAGGTACCTCGAGTACATCAGTCAGTTCACCACAGACATACAACACATATCTGGTAAGGATAATGTCGTAGCTGATTGTCTGTCACGTGTAGAAGCCATAGTCGACGCGCCATTCGACTACGATAAGCTGGCTAGGGAACAGACTGAAGAAGATTTGCCCAAAGACACAACGTTAGTCTTTAAGAAAGTGAGCTGGGCAGACACCAACACAACGATTTTTTGTGACATTTCGACAGGTTTTGTGAGACCATACGTTGTTCCTTCACTGAGAAAATCAGCTTTCGATTCCGTCCACAATCTTTCGCATTCAGGAAACAAGGCCACGTACCATTCGTTAGCGCAAAGATTTGTTTGGCCTTCCATGGCCAAGGATTGTGCTCAATGGCTCCTCACTTGCGTGAGTTGCCAGAAAAACAAGGTGCATAGACATACACGCAGTACTCTTGGCGAATTTCTCATCCCGTCTGAACGCTTTGCCCACGTGCACATAGACCTAGTAGGCCCACTCACGCCGCCACAAGGTTTTGCCTATGCCCTAACCTGCATAGACCGATTCACGAGATGGCCAGAAGTGATTCCAATCCAAGATTGCCGGGCAGAGACTGTAGCCAAAGCTTTCTGCGCGCAATGGATCAGTCGATATGGTGTGCCCCTGGAAATCACTTCGGATCGAGGTCGACAATTCGAGAGTTCATTATTCTCTCAACTGACATCCATGCTAGGAACTCACCACAACTTCACGTCAGCCTACAACCCGAAAGCTAACGGCATGATCGAAAGGGTGCATAGGCAGCTGAAAGCATCCATTCGTTGTCACGGCACCGAGAACTGGGTGGAGGTACTCCCCTTGGTTCTTCTGGGAATGCGAACCTCACTGAAAAGCGATTTGGGATGTTCCGCTGCAGAACTACTGTACGGTTCCACCTTGAAACTGCCAGGCGACTTCTTTAACACCAATGCCAGGACCGAGGCCAACGCAAACGAGTTCGTATCGCAACTCAGGGCAACGATGGACCAAATACGGCCACAGCCTGTAAGGAAACAGGGTGCAAGAGCAGTTTTCGCCCATACAGAACTGCGTTTTTGTCCGGCGTGAGATGAAGAAGTCACTCCAACCACCCTACGACGGCCCGTTCCTTGTGAAAGAACGGAGAGACAAGACATTCGACGTGGAAATCAAAGGATCCAAGAAATGTATATCCATTGATCGACTCAAACCTGCCTTCATAGAAAACATGGACTTGGAGCACCAACCGAGGGACTGGCAGATCCTCGTACGTTCCGATCCGCCGACGACTCCGAACCAAGTTACTACTCACAATCCGATTCCTGCCCCTTCCAATCCCCACCAACCGCCGAACGCCCAGCGGTACCGGACGCGGTATGGAAGAACAGTCCGCTTCCCCAAAAAGTTGGCAGATTTCGTTTGTTCCTGACGGTTCCTTTTGCAGGGGAGGGAAGTGGTTGTAGCTACCTAATTATTTCGTTAATATGTTTCTACAGTATTTTCTAAGTTAAAGATTCCAAGTCCCCTTTTCCACACATATGTTTCTAGAAAAATAAAAACATTACTTCTTCACCTTCCATCGAAGTTTTTATTCATCCGCTCGCACAACTATTGTGACGGTATATGGGAATCCCGTCCATCTTGGATGCTGGCTCTTCCCGATCTTTTTGACACGCGGCTGAAGGGGCGGTTGATTCGCGGAAACGAATCATCAACTCTCGGAGGCAACGCGTTATAATCTAACCATTTGTCTCCGGGGGCAGCTGTCACACTGCCTCCCTACCTTTCTTGAGGATGGAGAGGGGGAAACTACGCTGTATGGGCGGCGTAGTTAAACCCCTCATCCATTACATGGTAGCAGAGCGTGGTTGGTGGGTATGTGCTGGATTTTATCCTCGGTACCCCCTCCACTTTTTGAGAGCTTTTCCAGAAGGAATAGCTCTGAGGTTTTCCAGAAGGAATCCTCTTTTTAATACCCCTTTGTTTATTCCGTGTGATTTTTACAGAATGGCTCCTTTTTCCCCGATTTTTCCTATAAGAATGAGAAAATTCATATAATTACCCCCACTCTAGTCCTACCACCCCCCATAACAGAATAAGCTTGAAAATCGAAATCCGCGTCGTTTTTAATGTAGTGATAGGTACCCTTTTTCCCGAGTTCTTAACTTTAAGAATGAGATAAGTCATAAATCCTCCACTCTAGTCCAACAACCTCCCATAACAGAATAAGCTTGAAAATGGAAATCCGTGTGATGTATACATAATGATACCATTCCCCCCCAATTTTTTACTCTAAGAATAAGATAATTTTCATGTAATTATCCTCACTCTAGTCCCAACACCTCTCATAACAGAATGAGCTTGAAAAATGAAATACCGGTGATTTTTACATAATGCTACATTTTTTCCGGTTTTAACCGGACCCTTCAGGTTTTTGCGATGGGACCCCCCGCCGAAAAACGACAGGAAAAAGTGAGACCAAATAGTGAGACCAAATAGTGAGACGAAAGTAGCGCGTATTTTAACAATGATTTTCACTTACAACCGAGTAGTTGCTAGGGAAATGAAACTTCTTTCATTTTCATCGGACAAAAATCGTTTTCCATTCGTTGGAAAGCTCTTGATTTATCACGAATGTATTTCGTATTTGTTCTTGGTATTTACATCCTAGTTTCATAATATAACTATATAAATGAATGTTTAAATGGATAGTAAACAATGACGCTTGTTTGGTTGTCACTTGGTTGTAGTTAACTACGCGGCTAAAGCATGTTATTTTAACCTGACCTACCTAATTATACAAAGCGGTTTACTCGTTGTAATTGTAAATGTCGTGTAAACCTGAAGGGTCAGGTACACCACATTTTAGCCGTCAGGCTTTAAGCGGAAGTCATCCGGGGGTGCAGGGGGCGAAGCCCCCGCCGAGGCGCGCAGCGCCGAGTTTTTTTTACTATAACAATAAGATAATTCATAAATAATTACCCCCACTCTAGTCCAACCACCTCCTGTTAAAAAATAAGCTTCAAAATTGAAATCCGCTAGATTTTTACACAATGATACCTTTTTTCACGTATTTTATGCTGTACGAATGAGATAATATGATTTGTAACACCATCTCCTATTGAACAAGTCAGTCCCAAGTCTAGAAGTACAAGTTGCAAACGTGAAGGTGGAAGGGGAAGTTTGCGTGAGGCGGGTAACAGGTCCAAGTTCTGAAGGGGATAATCTTGAAGGAATTCCTCTGTGATACAGGAATAGGGTTAATGAACACCCTGCCCTGTCTCCTTCAAGCTGAATAACACCAACCTATATGGCACCCCTGTCTTGCGGTATAGTCTAGCGGAGACGTCTAAAAATCTGTTCAGTACAGCAGGTGTTCATTAACTCCCGGTGTTCGTTAAGGAGAGAAAACGTGTGTATATATATATATTTCGGGAATATCCCTAAAATCGCAAGTTTCACCCCTAGCGATACACATAATTTTTGGTGTCTTTCGGCAGTGAATTCAGGATGGTCTGAAACGGATTTTGGTATAAAAATCTTTCGGAAATTCGAGTTTTAAACATTTTGGACCGAGAACAATAGCTTCCCTTTCTTCGAAAATTCGCTAAAAACATACTTCCAAATGATATTCGCAAATGTTCGCAACGTGTCTTTCGTGACGGTAATAATTATTTTCCCGTCGTTATCCGAGGACGGGCACCGCGGTAAAGTGCACCTTTTCACCATGTTCAAATTTATCAACTATCAAGCAATAAAATGAAAGAAGGGGTATTCAGTATTCAGTGAAATCACTAGCACCACTTCTTCTTTTTTTCTATGATTACTTGTCCAGACTTGGCGTTATGTTTGGACATAAATTTGTTGGATTGTTGTTGATGGCTTTGGTGTAGTCGATTTTGCTGTAGATTGGCTTTCGAATTGGCGGAGATGGTGTAAGATGCGGATGGGTTTCCGTAGTGTGAAGATGTTGATGGGGGCTGTTAAAAGAGTATTCTTGAGTCTTGCAGGTATCCGTAGATTGTACGGAGGTTTTCTGCCGAGTTGTCGTTTTAGCGAATTTTCGAAGAAAAAGAAGCTATTGTTCTCGGTCCAAAATTTTTAAAACTCGAATTTCCGAAAGATTTTTATACCAAAATCCGTTTCAGACCATCCTGAATTCCCTGCCGAAAGACACCAAAAATTATATGTATATATATATATTTATATATTTATATATTTATATATTTATATATTTATATATATATTTATATATTTATATATGTATGTGTCATTCCAGACGATAACTCTCGAAAGAATTGAGATAAAAAGTTCAAATTTGCACGAAAAATCTGTCTTGGCAATCGACAGGCTAAGTTCGAAGATGGGCAGAATCGGGTCACCCTAAGGGGGAGTTTTGGGGAGTTTTAGGGGGGGAAAATTACCCATAAATTCCCAAAATGAAAAAGTCTGACAAGTGACACCTCATTTTAAAGGTTTTTGTACGCTGAACACGATGGTGAAATCAGAATTGCGATATCTCATTCCGTTCTCAAACTGGAGCACTTTGAAGATGAAGGAACGTGGTTATTTCTTGAGATGTTCTTCCTGGTTCGTCTGCTCTAATCTGATAACGGAATGGGATATCGCAATTCTGACTTCACCATCGTGTTCAGCGTTGGAAAATCTACAAACCGAGGTGTTACTCGGCAAAAAATGGAACAAAAAATTTGTTACCTACGTACCCAATACCTACTCTTCTGGTATTCAAAACATTTTTGATTTCCCCCTCCCCCTCCTTCCACCCCAAATTTTACTTTGCGTAAAACTACTCCTGTTTTAATTTTGTATGGTATCAAGTTGGGAAAACATTGACCGAAAATTAATTTTCAGAAAATTTTAGGCGGAGGAGGAAGATGCCGAAAACTTCGAAAATTCGCTCTTATAGCCATGCTGCATGACTGTGGTTTTTTGAGATGTTCTTGTATAGTCAGTTCTGTGATCTGGAGTTCATCAAATAGCTGTCATCTAGTTTTGATGTGTTTGGGGCAGTAGTTGAGTAGGTCTGTTTCGCAGATTTGGTTTAGTTGGGGGCAGTACGGAGAGTCTCTGCGTCTCATCACATGTTGAAAGGATGAGGTGTTCCCATGGCCTATGAGAAGGTGACTGATGGTGGTAAAAAATGCAGAGGTTGTAAGGTTTTTATACCAGGGAGTCGGATTGGGAGTAGGAAATATGTTTTTAGTCCACTGTCCTCTGTCTGATGTCACCGTGTTGTAAGATTCGGTTCCACTACGAAAATTATTGGCAACGACGAAAATCGAGCACCTACATCTTACTGGTGAAATCCATAATGGTAACCTTCACATAGGGGAACACTTTTTTCATCTCTTCTCTCTGCACTCAGTTCACATGGATGCTACTTTCAGACCAAAGGAGGAGGCTTTGTGGCTCACTACATCATAGGGGCGCCTTTTTTTCATGCTCTCAATTTCTATTGGCTTCTTCAATCTTTTTATACTTTTGGAAAAAAAATTAATGAACGATTATGGCCTGGCCTTCGTTCCTTCCGTCGCAAGTTGTCCCCAGCACTGGTTCCACTCTGATGATTAGGTTTCGACTGTGTGACTGAGCACTGACCCATCAAATTAATGTAACATAATTCGATGGTACCACCTCGATTCTTAAATCTCCTAGTATACATTCTATTTTATTCTATTTTTCTATTAGGTATGTTGTTTCCTAATTTTGCTCTCTTATTCGACGTTTTTTTTCTTCTTTTCATTAGGTACCTACATATTTTTTCTTGGCTATCAAACTGGGGGCAAATTGGGCATCCGCCCGTCTATAAAAAATAAATAAATAAACATCTAACGCGTACCTACCTGCACCACTAGGCGTTCCTACCTACGCCTAACTTGCACGCCTACCTACACCACTCGTGAACACCACTTTATCAGACTGAATAATACGACTACAATGAAATGAAGAAATCTTTGTCTTCAAGTGTCAGGGCCACACTTGTACCACAACTTGGCAGAAGTTGTTTATTCATTTTTGGAGCAAATACAATAGGTGTTTACGTATCCACAGTTTTATCTGTTGAAGTAACCAGGATTTTTTTTTTTTCATCCACACGCTTATAATTTGATCCTGCCATCACTCGACATCAGTAGTTTATGTTGAAGATCTGGTTGAAGGAGGTATTTTTTCGGTGGTTCCCATGGGTTCCGGCCTTTTCACTGAGTGGGCTCTGTCCAGATATATCTTTAGAACCGTATACACTATCGTCAGCACTCCTGCACTGAGACCAGCCATGAGGAAGCACTTCCTGCCGCCCCAGATGTCAATTATTATCCCAGAAATGAAGGTTCCAACGCTAATCCCTGCCAAAATATGAACCAAATTAATAACAAGGTCTGAAAAAAGTCGAAATGCGAAAAACAAAAAATAAAAGTTGATTTCTAAATTTTTTAAAATAAGAAGATCAGATGTACAGTCAATATTTCTATCGAATATAATGGAATCAATTCTCACTGTAAGTACACAGATTTAAATACAAAATTTAACGTTTCTTTTTTGTTTTCTTTATGATTATTTAATATTGTTGAATAACTTAGACTCTTGTGTACCTCAGAATTGGGGCTATATTGGTAACATCCAAAAACCTTTCTCTTAATAGGGATGGGTGTGGGTACTTATACGTAGGTGTGCATACCTACGATTTCTGTCATAAAAAGTTCCAGCCATGCAGCATGACAATACGAGCGAATTTCCAAGTGACGTTAGGATGTATGTAATTTTGCTTCAGAGTCTACCAAGGTAGCGGAAGCTTTGTTTTCAGTTTTGGGAGGAACATCTATTTAAATTCCAGAATCGAACTTTCCACTTTGGTTCGGTGTATGTCGGTCCGTCTGTGTACCTACAATGTTCAACTTCCTAAAGTCAAATCCACTTTAGCTGAAATTTTCAGGGGTCATGTGGGTTGGGCCCTAGAAGGTTCTCTATGAATCTCAGAACAATTTGATAATTGGCATGGCCGCTGCGCATGCGCCAACGTGAAATATGGGGTACCTTTTAGCGAATTTTCAAAGAAAATGAAGCTATTGCAATGGCTTCGAAATTTAAATAATATAAATTTTTGGAAATTTTCTTCATAGAAATCCGTTTCAGACCATTCTAAAACGATTCCTGAAATTTAACACTTTTTTATATGTATATATATATATATTTATTTATATATGTGTCACTCCAGACGATAACTCTCGATAGAATTGAGATAAACAGCTCAAATTTGCACAAAAAATCTATCTTGGCAATCGAAAGGCTAAGTTCGAAGATGGGCGAAATTGGCCTACTCTAAGGAGGGTTTTGGCGCATTTAAAGTGCGCAAAAATTACCCAAAAATCCCCAAAATGTTATTTTCCAACAAGTGACCCCTCATTTTAAAGGTTTTTGCACGCTGAACACGATGGTGGAATCGGATTTTAGATATCTTGATCCGTTCTCAAATTAGAGCATTTAAAGTGCGCAAAAATTACCCAAAACTAGGATAATCTTTAAACTCTTACCCCCACCCCCTTAGAGTGGTCAGATTGAAAAATGTGAGAAGTATTAATTGAAGACGAGAGTTCGAAGCAAAAAAGGGGGAGGCAAACGATTAGTACAACTCCTTGAATTTACCCACAGCGATCAAATAAATAAGCACTTAGTACAATTACGTAATAAACAAACGGTAGAATCAGGATGGACAAAACGTACAAATTAAAATAAATACGAAGAGAATATACATAGAAAACCAAATTTTAGACCGAAGTTTTCCTTTATTCAAAACCATAGCCATTAATTCGAATATTTCTTTGAAAATTCGCTCATTAAGTCATGCTGCATGACTGATTTTTTCCTTCGAATCAGGGCCCGATTTTGGTCACATCTGATGTGTTGGGGTGTAGCTCCCAGATGGTGCCCTACGAATTTCAGAACGTCGGATGCGCATGCATAAAAGCGAAAACAGGTACGTTTACTCAAACTCTCACAATTCACAAACCTAGGTATGGTTCGATGTTGATGAAATTTTCAGGAATGGTCAATTTTCGTGGGTTACAAATTCTCTTTTTTTTGTCAAATGAGGTGTTTATGTAGGAAAGTCTAGGCACAAAACGAGTGTGAAATTTGTATTTATGAGTTCCCGGTAGAAATGAAGTATCCGGTAAATCGCAGAGTAGTTCCTCAAATCCCGCGTAGAGCGCTAGTTTATCACTTTCAGCCATGTACAGAATCGCAATGAATGGATGGATGGAGCTGCAAATTTGTAAATAAATTTAAAAAATACCTCCTCAAAATCAAACCGAGGGGAGGTTCATGAAAGGTCACAGGAAAGGTTCTTGAAGGTTGCCAGGAAGGTTTGCCATTTTAATGTTGGGTTGTCGGCAGCATTGAGAACCTTCGCCTCCGAAGCTTTGCTCTGCCTCCTTGGTCCAATAGACGATCAGATGTCAATAGACCTAATACGTCATTTTTTACCGCATTTTTACTTTTAATCACCCCAATTTACAAACGACCACTTATTTTTGAAAGCGGGCTTCAAACTAGGTATACCTTCCATTTTTTCAAGAGTTCCGAATATTTTTTTCCAACAAAAAATTCAGCAACAATTCCCCATTACCTATAAGGGTTGGGCTCTAAATGGTCCTCTATGAATTTTACCACGATGGGATGATTGGTAAAGCCACTGCGCATGCGCCAACAATAAATCGGAGGTAACCAATTTCCCACGAACCCTTGATTGGCATAGGTTCCTTTGATGGTAAATGGCTTGATTTCCCTTGATTGGCGTAGGTTCCTTTGATGGTAATTGACTTGATTTTCCTTGAATTACCCTTGATGGTAATTGGCTTGATTTCGCTCAGATAAGGTGGTTAGTTGGGGTGCAGCTTTCACATGGTTCCCTATGCATTTCTTCACGATGGGATTATTGGTATAGCCACTGAGCATGCGCAAATCTTAAACCTGTAAACCTGCGTAAATCTATTCAATTTCGCCCCAACGGCCTTATCAGGTGGAATAAACCGGTTCCCGTGAGATCACCGAAGTTAAGAAACCTCGAGCGTGGTTAGTACTTGGATGGGTGACCGCCGTGACACGTGGTGACATGTCCAAGTATGACCCATGTAGCTGTTGGGCGAACCCCTCTCCACTCAAGGGGCCGAGGCAATGAGTAGCCAAGTAAAGAGCGAAATGATCAGATCGAATTCTGATCCTCCATTGGAGGACAGCTGATCACGTCCGTGACGCTGGCAGGGCAGTCGGACGAAAAGCCCCAGCCTGAAATGGCTGTTACTTTACTTTACTTTTTTAAATTCAATTTCGGGTTTGTGTTTGTTATTGAGCTAATATAATAATGTTGTCGATTCGAGGAAGCTGTGTGTTGTTAAACTTGGCTGAGGTTGTTGGAATGAAGTTATTATTCGTTATTTATCCTGACTAAGTGGAATTTCCTCATCATCACAAAATTCTAGAAAAGATGAGTCAGCCAATTTCAGACCATTGGTTTCTCCTCATTGCCATTGCTCCTTGAGCCACTGCTACTTTTTGAGAAGACCCGTGAAAAATACGCACCCAGTCCATCAAAAACACTGGCGACGATTCCTTGAACAGTAGCCTGCGTGCCAGGGGGAGCCACTTGGTTGGCGTAGGTTGCAGACGCGACGCTGTAAGTGGCGTACGTGATTCCGTTTGATACCTCAATTGGGAGCAGCCACCAGGGGTTAGTAACGAACGAGATCGCAATGAACCTCAGTGTGAAGGTGAGAGTGACGAGGGCAATGCAATTTGTATGACCTAACCTTTGTATCATCCATCCTGTAAAAACATTTCATTTTTCAATTTAGAATTATACATTCCTACATCAGCTCTACTGCATCTGGCGAATTTTCAGAGAAAATAGGCTAATGTAATTATTATTTCCACTATTAGTATTTCCACTAGCGTTTTAGACCTCCTAAAAATATGGATCTGTATTCTGGAATTTTCTAGATTTAGGCTGTCCATAAAAAATAAGGAGGGGTGTCCTTTTTGAACACAGAAAAATCGTCTGTGGTGAGGGTAGGTTTGAGGTAGGTATAGGAAGGTGAGGTTTGAGAAGGAGATGTCGGGTAATAGGTGAGCTAATATCCAGAAAGGTTTATCACCACATTGGATTACGCCAGAAAGGTTTATCACCACGTTGGATATTAGAAGAAGTGCCCAGAAAGGTTTATCACCACATTTTTTTTTTTTGTGAGAGAGAGGTTGAGGAGAAGGGTAAGGTGAGAGAGAGAGAGATCGAGAGAGAGAGAGAGAGAGAGAGAGAGAGAGAGAGAGAGAGAGAGAGAGAGAGAGAGAGAAGGCTCTGGTTCGAGACAGATCGGTAGAATGGCGAGCTGGGCTAGCCGGGCGCCTTATGAAGGCGCCTCCTCCCTCCCCCGGTCCCCCGACGGCCGTTGAAAACCTTTGAGGGATCGTTGGAGGGAGACATACCTGGCTTTGCCCCTTGCATTACGCAGCTCGCGTTCTCCTCGTCTTTATTGGTAGCAATCTTATATGTACAATTTGGAGTGGTATATTTTAAGGGTACCATGACACCATCCATAGGGAAAGATAATAGGGGGGGGGGGGGGGGGGGGGGACTTCTTGGACAACCTGAATATTACTCTCGCTCACCACTGCTCCTTGATTTTCAGTGTTTTGCAAACCGAAAAATTTGTATTTTCCAAGAAAATTACAATACTGTACCCTAAATCTTACCTGATATTGAGAAGAACGGTATCTCCCCAATAAACGTGTGAACAAACAATACTACGCCTTGCAATGTTTTTATCCAACCCTTATCAGAGCAAATATCTTCATTAGCTATTTCCTCGATGTACCTGCAAATGAACTGATACAGTGTGTGATAGAACTCGTTACTTTAATTAATAAATCCAAAGTTTTTACCACATAAGGAAATTCCAGATGAGGCCTGAGTAAGCCCCAAGGAAGACCGAAGTCACTAAGAACAGAATGAACTGTGGGTTTCCGATGATTGCTTGTTTCACGTTTGAAAACAGCTTGGCTGATTTTACTTCTTTCTTGTTCTGTAATAAATAATAGTTATAAGAGACAGGGGAATTGGAATAGTCTTCAGAGTTCGTCAATTAGATGGGTAGGTAGGTACATTTGATCCTTAGCTTGGCAAGGACACACTTGTGTCGCCAGTTTTTTCTCGATTTTTGAACATTTGAAAATACTCTAGCTTTGAAACTAAAATCGAAAAACATTTGTCGTTAATACCCAACATTCTGATTTGTGAGAGAATGTCGGTTTTGCGCCGGACCCCCTCATATAGAGCTTCTCGCTCAGCTGCCCCTTCAGTTCGTTGGTAGCCTCTCTCCACGCCGGTTCCACGTTTCGGACCCAAACGGAATCAGTGTAAGTGCTAATAAAACTCAGATCGAAAGTGTTTAAAGAGTTTTAGGACTCATCCAGCTCCGCGAAAACTCACCAAATAATGTTTCCGCGGAACTTTCCAGAAGTGTGAACATATACTTCCAGTGCATCTCCGCGAGCGTGAAATCGCGTAATACCCTAAACCGACCAATTACTAGTCGTATTCCCTCAGGAGGACCAACTTGAGATTAAAAACGACAACGTTGCAGAAACAAAGACCCTTAAAGGTTTCTATTTAATCACCCCAGCACAGATACCATAATAATATATAGTAAAACACTCGTGTCTAGCAATAGAGCGAGTACTAACAATCCACACGCGTATGTCCATGAATTTCGATGAAATCATAATGAAAAATATTGACAACTTCCGTCTTAATCTCAACTTCTTACAAAAAGGTAGTACTTTTTACAGGCTTTTATTCAACTTGCTCTATGTCGCTGACGTTCACTTCTTGTAATAGATTTTTCGCCCAATTCCCGATGTACAATATTGAGCTGAAATTTTGCATAGTCATCTATCTTCGATGACAATACATAAATCAATAATGAAAAGCGCACATTAATTAATGTCCCACGCTTATATTTTTAGTCACAAAAAATTCCTTGTTCCCGGGTAGCAAAACAATTTATTGATTACAAGATTTTCTAAAAACTAAATAGATTTAAAAAAAATTAAAAACACGCTTTTATTTCAAAATGAGTAATATAAGCGAAAAAAACCAAAAAACAAGAAAAAAAAGTCATGCAGCATGGCTATAAGAGCGAATTTTCGAAGAAATAACTGATTTTATGTAAAACTGTTTTATCTCAAGAAATAACCACGTTCCTTCATCTTCAAAGTGCTCCAGTTTGAGAACGGAATGAGATATCGCAATTCTGATTTCACCATCGTGTTCAGCGTACAAAAACCTTTAAAATGAGGTGTCACTTGTCAGACTGTTTCATTTTGGGAATTTATGGGTAATTTTTCCCCCCTAAAACTCCCCAAAACTCCCCCTTAGAGTGACCCGATTCTGCCCATCTACGAACTTAGCCTGTCGATTGCCAAGACAGATTTTTCGTGCAAATTTGAACTTTTTATCTCAATTCTGTCGAGAGTTATCGTCTGGAATGACACATACATATATAAATATATAAATATATAAATATATATATATATATATATATATATATATATATATATATATATATATATATATATATATATATATAATTTTTGGTGTCTTTCGGCAGTGAATTCAGGATGGTCTGAAACGGATTTTGGTATAAAAATCTTTCGGAAATTCGAGTTTTAAAAATTTTGGACCGAGAACAATAGCTTCCTTTTCTTCGAAAATTCGCTAAAAACGGGAAAATAAAACCAGGAACACTGGAATTTTTACGACTAAAAATAAAAGCGGGGCGCCCATAATATATTTCATATCTACAAGAAGAAGGAGGATGAACTCAACCTCAAGATTCAGGAAAACGTACCGGTTGACAGGGAAAAACTCAGAGCTATAAACCCACAATAAACTGTTACTATACCAGCATGTAATAAAACCAGTCTGGACAACTGTCTCAGCACCCCAACCTTATAAATAGAACTTTCCGCTCAGTTCATTGCTAGCTTCCGTCCACGCCGAGCCGGATCCAAGTTCCGTAACCTCCCGAAATCAGTGTAAAGTGCTAATTAAACCCATATCAAATCAAAAGTGTTAAAAAAAAAAAACTCTTTCCAGCCACCCACTCATTTATATGTCCTTCCAGATAGTATCAGACCTTTGCTCCGAAAAATTCCATAATTTCGCCGAAGTATTAGTAATGGCAAACGCAAGGACCAGTTCGAAGATGAGCAGTTTTCAAAAATGAAAGGGCTCAACTTCGCATATTGGGGGTAAAAACTCGCTAAAAATGGTAAAAAAACAAAAGTGACCAGCAATGGCTCAAATGTAATAAGACAGGTGGCCTGAGGCAGTAAAATACTTACTGGAAGGGTCCAAGAACCCTTTGCTCATCTACTCGTTCAGGCCGAGGCCAATACACTGTGTTCGAAAATACGACCCACACCTAGTGGGTACTGGCCACCATATCGCGTGAATGCGAACAAAGACATTTTTCTGATGCCTCTGGGTGCCTCGCTCCTGACGTTTTAATTCGATTATCGGATTTCTCGTAACTTGAAAGGTAAATCTATTTTTTCGGATTTCTTCTTGTTCGATTCTAAGGTGTATTACTCAAAAAGCTAGACTAAGTTAGCGAGGGTTGCACCAGTTTTGAGCATCCAAATGTGCCATAGAATATCAGTATTCAGAAACTATCTACGAAAAATGGTATTCTAATTTTTGGTTTATTATTCTGTGAATAATACACCTATGTATTCGCTCAGCAAAAAATTTTTATAACACCCCCTCAAACTTTTTTCTTTTACGTTTCAAGGTGCATAGATTCCAAAAAAAAATCAGTCATGCAGCATGACTTAATGAGCGAATTTTCAAAGAAATATTCGAATTAATGGCTATGGTTTTGAATAAAGGAAAACTTCGGTCTAAAATTTGGTTTTCTATGTATATTTTTTTTTTTTTTTTTTTTTTTTTTTTTTTTTTTTTTTTTTTTTTTTTTTTTTTTTGGGCATCGGTTTTTATTTCTCTTCGTATATGGCTTCTGTATATTCTCTTCGTATTTATTTTAATTTGTACGTTTTGTCCATCCTGATTCTACCGTTTGTTTATTACGTAATTGTACTAAGTGCTTATTTATTTGATCGCTGTGGGTAAATTCAAGGAGTTGTACTAATCGTTTGCCTCCCCCTTTTTTGCTTCGAACTCTCGTCTTCAATTAATACTTCTCACATTTTTCAATCTGACCACTCTAAGGGGGTGGGGGTAAGAGTTTAAAGATTATCCTAGTTTTGGGTAATTTTTGCGCACTTTAAATGCTCTAATTTAAGAACGGATTTAGATATCTAAAATCCGATTTCACTATCGTGTTCAGCGTGCAAAAACCTTTAAAATGAGGGGTCACTTGTTAGAAAATAACATTTTGGGGATTTTTGGGTAATTTTTGCGCACTTTAAATGCTCTAATTTGAGAACGGATCAAGATATCTAAAATCCGATTCCACCATCGTGTTCAGCGTGCAAAAACCTTTAAAATGAGGGGTCACTTGTTGGAAAATAACGTTTTGGGGATTTTTGTGTAATTTTTGCGCACTTTAAATGCTCTAATTTGAGAACGGATCAAGATATCTAAAATCCGATTCCACCATCGTGTTCAGCGTGCAAAAACCTTTAAAATGAGGGGTCACTTGTTAGAAAATAACATTTTGGGGATTTTTAGGTAATTTTTGCGCACTTTAAATGCTCTAATTTGAGAACGGATCAAGATATCTAAAATCCGATTCCACCATCGTGTTCAGCGTGCAAAAACCTTTAAAATGAGGGGTCACTTGTTGGAAAATGACATTTTGGGGATTTTTGGGTAATTTTTGCGCACTTTAAATGCGCCAAAACCCTCCTTAGAGTAGGCCAATTTCGCCCATCTTCGAACTTAGCCTTTCGATTGCCAAGATAGATTTTTTGTGCAAATTTGAGCTGTTTATCTCAATTCTATCGAGAGTTATCGTCTGGAGTGACACATATATAAATAAATATATATATATATATATATATATATATACATATAAAAAAGTGTTAAATTTCAGGAATCGTTTTAGAATGGTCTGAAACGGATTTCTATGAAGAAAATTTCCAAAAATTTATATTATTTAAATTTCGAAGCCATTGCAATAGCTTCATTTTCTTTGAAAATTCGCTAAAATGCAATGTCCGTCCGCCGTCCGCCGTACGCCGTCCGCCGTATCACGTGTACAGGCTTCATTTTCGGTCTAAAAAAATCGTTCTTTCGCACACATGCTCCATTTGGGCCCTAGTTGTGTCCCGAAACTTTTCAGCCCGATCGGAATATACCCAGGGGTGTTATGAATGAAAATGTGTGTAAAAATAGGTACTTTTTACGTTTTAGCAACATATTGGTAACATGAGCTTCTGAGATATCGTTTTCTATGTTTTTGGGGACGAGAAGACCGAATATGAAGTCGATTTTGACCAAAGAGTGGAAAATTGAGTTCTACCAAATGTTCAGCTCCCAGAATTGATTTTTTATGAGCGAAAAACCTGGGAATAATAACTTTGTATAATAACACTGGAAAAAGTGTCAAGACGTGGTTCAGGACGATTAAATGGCACTACCAATGATCAAAGATAGTTAAAAAAAAAAAAAAAAAAAAAAAGAGCGTACCTAATTTGTGTTTTGGGGGCCAAAATTAATGGAAACCATCAGAAGTAGCTATTTCGATTATTACGCATGAAAGAAACAATCAATGAACAGCCAACGTTTCTGTAGGTATGTCCAATAGAATAATAAACCCATGTGACAAGGACTTTGCAGCGTTTTTTAAACACATTCCTAATGGTGCTTCATTGTTAGTAAGCCCTCTATGTAATACAGGGTGATCCGCTCGTAGATGCAAAAAACTTTTGCGTAAAATAACATAAAAAACGGAGTAAAATACCGCCAACCGCACATTTTTATCTCAATCCGTTCTCGAGATATGATTTTTTAAAGGTTTTTTCAGGAAAACTGTGTTTTTTCCTTTTAAACTCAAATTTCTCCGCTTTACCTCATTTAATTTTACTTTTTGACCTCATTTTCGGAATCAGCGTTAAATTTTCCATACGCATGGTGTGCTTCAAGTCTTGAAAAGTACCATCTCTTGACCATAACAACAGCTCAAACATTAGACGAATTTGAAAAAATAAAATTTCTGAAATTTTAAAAACGTTACTACTCCTCCGAAAAAAATCCTGGAAACTGGCAAATCCCTTGAAAACTTCTTCATTTAATAAGCTTTCCAATGGTATGGTCAACTTTGCGATTATCTTGTTTCTTTGATGAAAAATTCAAGTTTAAATGCAAGAAAACGTTAGGCACCTCAAAAGGGGGAATTTGATCTGAGGGTAGAAAAAATGTAAAAAAAATTTTTTAATGTTTTTAATTGAAAAAATTTAGTCAATAGTGCCAATTTACAATTCGAAATCAGGTTTCGGTAATTAGGAAAGCCCATTTTCAAAATGCCCACCGTTATTTCTTATGCATGCTCTAGCACGATTACGCATTTGTCTCACTGTCACGTTGAATGTCAGACGTTCTTGTACCGTCAAGCTTGCCTCTTGAATTCGTCTCTTTAAATCATCAACATCTTGTACATCAGTAGCATAAACCGTTGATGAGTTCCCGTGAATACCCGAGAATATGGAACCCGTCGGCCAGGATATCTAGCACGATACTGCTGCTGTGCAGCAAGCGCATTTCCGCATCGCACAACCCGTACACGAAATGTATGTCAGCGTACTCGCGGTTAGTGAACAGTGCCATTTCTAACATCAAACTGCATTGGGAACAACTTCCCATCACGTTGTTGTTTAAACAGGTGGATACACGAACTCATTTAAATACAATGTAATGCGTTGATTTTGAACCTTAGAACTAATTTATTGTTCAGGATCACTATCCCTGATGACAACCAACATAAAATCTCCTAACGTTTTCTTGCATTTAAACTAATTAAATTGGCACTATTGACTCAATTTTTTCAATTAAAAACATTAAAAACTTTTTTTACATTTTTTCTGTCCTCTGATCAAATTCCCCCTTTTGAGGTGCCTAACGTTTTCTTGCATTTAAACTTGAATTTTTCATCAAAGAAACAAGGTAATCGCAAAGTTGACCATATCATTGGAAAGCTTATTAAATGAAGAAGTTTTCAAGAGATTTGCCAGTTTCCAGGATTTTTTTTCGGAGGAGTAGTAACGTTTTTAAAATGTCAGAAATTTTATTTTTTCAAATTCGTCTTATGTTTGAGCTGTTGTTGTGGTCTCTAGATGGTACTTTTCAAGACTTGAAGTACACCATGCGTATGGAAAATTTAACGCTGATTCCGAAAATTAGGTCAACAAGTAAAATTAAATGAGGTATAGCGGAGAAATTTGAGTTTAAAAGGAAAAAAACACGGTTTTCCTGAAAAAACTTTTAAAAAATCATATCTCGAGAACGGATTGAGATAAAAATATGCGGTTGGCGGCATTTTACTCCATTTTTGATGTAGTGTTGCGCAAATTTTTTTTTGCATCGACGAGCGGATCACCCTGTATAATAATTAATAAGTAAGTGTACCGACATATTATTGATTTTAAATAAAGAGCTGCTGCTTACCTCTAACATGAATCCAGAAATGAGTGACCCAACAAAAAATGCAAAGCTGATGTAATAGCACAGCAGGTAGTCAGTGGCGTCTTTTCCTCTACTGTACCAATCTGTAACGACGCCTGCGAGCAGTCCAACGAGGCCCCACCCTGCAGCTCCGAATGATTTCTGACGCCCAAACAATTCTGTTCTATCACCTAGAACATAGGGTTTTCAAAATAATGAGCAAGACTAATGAGTAAAGAGGATTAGGTAGAAGAAGAGGAGGTTTTAGAGAGGAGGACCTTTAGTTCAATCAATTATGCGGATGTGGGAACTTCCAAATATATTTCCAAAATATAGGTTTTCCAAATTGAATTCAAAACTTTCCAAATTGAAATGATCATTTTCCAAATAGAATCCAACATTTTCCAAATATAATTCAACATTTTCCCAGTAGACGTCAACATTCTCCAAATTGAATTCAACATTACGCAAGGTTCTAAAACAAATGACCCAAAATAGGTTTACAGGCAGGTAGTCATAACTGTAATAGTTCTGAAAACAATAGTTATTTTTCCAAATTATGAAAGCTCACAAATGTCGCAGTTTGAGTTACTCTAAGGTCACCGTAACACCATCAGAACACGCAACAAGGAAAGAAAACCACAAAAAAAAACACACAAAAAAATGCGAGGACTGTCCATCTTCAATGCGGTGGCATAGGTAGAATAAATACTGCCTTTTCTTGTTATCGATTGGGAGGATAGGAAACAACCATTCATTAGAGACTGTTAAACACAGTCCGTAAAATTAAAGGCCTCCCTTCGGAATACTGAAATGTGGAATTCAATTTGGAAAAGCCATAAAAACTGAGTTATTGAAAGGTTGTCTATTTCCAATAATACACGAAAAATACATTGACTATTCTACCGGTTTCGGTGATCAAACCGTCGTCAGTAACAAACAATAACTTATTACAATAAGTTATTGTTTGTAACAAACAAACAATAAGTTATTATTTGTTACTGACGATGGTTTGATCACCGAAACCGGTATAACAGTGTATTTTTCGTGGACTAGTGGAAATAGACAACCTTTCAATAACTCAGTTTTTTGCTTTTTTTTTCTGGTGCCCCCACTATGTTTAGCCCATGTCAGTCGAGACTGGGGGAAACAAAATGTGTTAACTAATCGTCAACCTTCGCTATGGTGTCGAAATTCAAAGAAATCCGACCTAAATTATGTTTAATTTAACAAATGAAACAAAGCAAATGAAATTTTAGTCTTGCTTAATTCATTCCTTCTTTGCCATCAGACAGGTAGGTACTCTTCGTCATCCATCATAACCAACGTGTCCTTATGATGACTATGGCTCATTTTACACGGTAACTCACCCAAAATTTTTAAACAAAGTGTGTCGCCAATGGTGAGCGCAATGAACATTGCAACTCTCCCAACTATGACCAGTGTAGCGAAAATCCAGAATTTCGAGTGGTAAGGGGCATCTTTTTCGTCGGCGTCAGCCCTCACAATGAGATTTCTCAGGGTCTCATCAGTGCAGAAAAGCCCGCACGCTGTAGTGGTGAGAGAAGAACAAGAAGCGGCGAGGGAGGAACCGTTGGGATTCTTCAGTGATTTGACTTCCATAGCTATCTCTTGGTACTGTGGGATATCAACACACAGCTATGAAGCTTGGATATTTTGAACGTCATGGAAATGTTGATAAATGAACAGTTGCTTGATTTAGTCAATTCCTACAGTTATTATAGCTGTGTCCAATCCAGTCAGGTTTAAGGAAAAAAGAAGTTTTGTTTGTTACTTACCTACGATAATTTTGGTTCATTATTTTCAATAATCAACCTTTGAAACCAAGCACGGAAAAAAATTCACCCCCTCCCTCAAAATTTGATGGTTTTCTCTTCGAAAATTATTTCGAAGAAACCAGAGGTTTTCTCCAGGGGTTCGTTTGAACCGGAGGTTTGTTTTATTTTATTTATTTATATTTATAGGAGGAAAACATGTTGCTGTTTGGAGATAAAAGGTTTTATTTGTAGTGTAGTGGGCCGCACTAGCTTTCAGTGGAGATCCTGTCATATTTTGTGTGTCAAAAATCGCTAGAAATGGCTGCAAATCATTTAAAATTTGTAGGTATGAAATCTCCAAAAGTCGTATTGTGATTGGTGGTTGGTATTAACTTGAAACAGGAAATTTGCGCATTTTCTTAAAAAATTCGCTAAAAAGTCGATTTCAATCGTCAAAAATATTTTTTCTAAAAAAATTGGGTCAGACTCGAGTTTTCTGCGTGTAAAAAATTGCTAATAAATCATCTAGGCTAGAAACCTTAATCTGTTTCAAGCACCCAAACTGGATGAATATACGCTGTTGTGATGCGTCCAAAATTCGTAATGCGTAATTTCGCTAAAATGTTTGCGATATCAACGAAAGGATGCGTAAATGGATGCAAGCGCATAAATGAACAACTTTCGTAAATAATAAATGAATAAAAACTGTTTAAAAACACGATTTTATTTCTAAATGATCTAAAAAGAATACAATAATTTCGTTCTGCTTCCCGGGAACATGGGAAATTCGTATGAATGGGGCATTAGAAGATATTTTACAAGATGATTTTTTTAAATTTCGTGAAAATTTCGATTGAAAGTTCTTATATCTTGCAGATGGGAATTATTACTATGGGCGCCCCACGCTTTTATTTTTGTTCATAAAATATTCCAATGTTTCCGGGCAGTAGAAAGAAATTATTGTGTTTCGTTACGATAATTTCGAAATAGAAGTGTTTTTGAAAAGCTGTCGTTTATTTATTTTAATATTACTCCTTTTAGTCCTAATCAATATTTATGCTACTCGGGAACATTGATATTTTTGATAACTAAAAATAAAAGCGTGGGGCATTAGGAGATACAATAATTATTTTGCCTTTAAAAAAATTTTAAATTTTTAAAAAATCTTTCATGTCTTTAGAATACCTAATTAGTTAGCTGATTAATTAATTAATGTTTTTCATTATTGATTCTTGTATTGTCATTGACAAATTGTTAATAAGATTTGATCCATACGGACAGAGCGAGTTACAGAACTTTTTGTTAAACTACTGAGTAAATATGTATTAAAATAATATATATTTAAATAATATATTAATCAGTGGAAATATTTCTACACTTACATACCTTATTGCTCACGTATTCCAGTTCTGCTGTAAATGATTTTCCTAGGAAAATTGAACTATCATTATTATGAAGTCCAGGTTCCCCATAGCAGGTCATCTAGAGAACAATCAAATTATATAATTCAGAATTGACTTATATATTTTGTTCTATAATTGTGAAAAATTGGGGTCATGGTGACTACAGCGGCATTTGTCTGTTTTCTCCGCGAAAAACGACCTTCAGGTCGATAACTGAAATTTCAATGGGCACAACCATGGCCGTGCTGACCCCCTTCCACGAAAAATGCGTTCTGCATTCTTGGTCCATCTTTTCAGACCTCTATGCTTCGCGGTGACTCAATGTCGGCAGTATCTGCACCTACCTGCTGTAAATCGATATAATATGTACTTCACTCTCCATATTTGGGCTCATACCTACCTCACAAGAGATCTTGGATCCGTTTATCGCTGAAATAACTTTGTCCCGGTAGCAGGCATCTGACAGTTTCTCACTCCGTCGAATGATGACTCGAATGGTAGTGCCACATTCCACCAACACAGTTCTGTCCACTGAGACGTCCACTACCCACTGGAGGTTGAAGAAGCAGAGGGCATTGATGGCGATGACCGTCAAGAACATGATTCTGTGGATCGAGAACTTATCAGCAATCGAGCCGAGGAGCGGTTTCATCAGAAAAGACAAGATCGGTACGGCCGTGAGGAGTGCTCCTGCATTGGTGGTCGAGTACCCGATGCTTTTGGCCATTATAGGGATGTATGGTACAACCGGGGAGGTTCCTGCGTGTGAATAATTCATAAATTAATGAAGATGGGAACACATTGTTATATACTTTTATTATCAAGCAAAGAAATACGTTAGAAACATAGGGATAGGTAGGTACTATGAATAATTTACCCAAAGTCATCCGCTGGTGAAGAGCTACTTATACAAACACGCATTGAATGTTAGAATTGGTTAACAGTTCAGTGAAGCTCGTACATTTTGTTTGGAATTCCTCGTCAGGGTACGGTCTTGGTTCCTATCCTATTTTTTATTCATTTAATTTTTAATTTTCAAGATGATACATCTTTTGAAGAGATACGACACAAGATTTGCCACAAGCCTAACAAAAAGTTTTTAGAAAACACATAGATTTTTCTATGAGACACTCCATGATGAAGTACTTAATATGTGATCGGAGTATACTTACCTATTACTTGTCACTAAGAGGCAGAAAATGGCCAGTCTTTTGAGAAAATCCCTATCAGCTCAGGGGTCAAGCAGGTACGTGTATATGGCGTAAAAAGAAGGCACTGGACATTTATAATGGTATAATGGCTTGGGCTGAATCAGTTTTTCGTAAAAAACGCCAAATGTTAGAGGCAGTGGGTCTATTCCGCCAAAACGATCCTTGGAATGGGTCTCATGACTTTAAATCTTGATATTATAAGTACTAGTTTGGCCATTGGGACTCGCTGCAATGTTTTGGTGTCGCGACGGTGCCATGGAAATTTCGAGACACATCATCATCTCATTGGTCCCCCAGAAATTGTTGTGCATGTTCTGGTACGATGACAGCGCCAGGGAGTGGCCTCAATGAGTCTAAATGCAAGAAGAGTTAATTTCGAGTCCTGCAACTTCCGGTTGCAAAGACTTATTATTTTATATATATATATATATATAGGTGAGAGCAAGTGTGAGTTGCTTGGCTATCGAGGCGCGGTCAGGTTGAATCGAATAATGCTTTATTCCGACGTTTCGATGATTTATTTCATCATTATCAAGGAAATCTACAAAAATAAACCAAAATGGATACTATTACTGAATCTTAAGGGATATTTTTTGAAAGCAAAAAGATGATCATAAATTGATAACAACTGTTTCATACTAAAATGTGGAGAAAAAAATTGTTCAAAATTGAATTAATTTTACCTACTGTACATGGTGTTTTAAAATAATACTATTATTAGGGTTTTAATTCTATTTCAAGAAGTTTTGGTTAACATTATAGGCCTAATAGATTACTTACATGTCGAGTTGAGTGGCACAGGCAAGTAGACAGAAGCACTACTGAAGAGAGGTACTTGTCACTGTACTTGTACATTTTCAACTGAGCTATCTGAAGCTGTCCTGGTAATTATTTTTTGCGGTACTTTTGAAGGGGTAGTGGTAGGATGGGTGAGGGGGGGGGGGGGGCAGGTATGACTATTGTGGGTTTTCCCAGGGGTTAAGGGCTATGGTGGCGAGAGGGGGGGGGGGGGGGTCATAGCCGGTTGAAGTGGCGGTCCGTTTGATTTTGAAATGTATAAGGTTCCCATAGCATTTGCTCAGATCGTGTACGTCAGTTCTTTTGTTGATTGTATCATGATTGTTTCGTTCTATTGAAATCATTTCTTTAATATTAATTTTAAATTTGTTTTGTTCATAATCTATAATTTTGGTTTTATCAAATTGAAATTCGTGTCCTAGGCGTGCATGAGTGGTTAAAGCAGTTGGGTCTGATTTAGTGGGGTTCTTTTTCATAGTATCTACACTGTATTTATGGGCATATATTCTTGTTTTTAGGTGGGAGTGTGTATGGCCAATGTAGGACTTGCCACAGTTACAGGGGATCTGGTATACTAAGTGGGATTTCATTTCTTTTGAGATGGGATCTTTTATTTTGGTGAATAATGTGCTGATGGGCTTTTGTTTTTTATATGCAATTTTATGAGTAGGTTGATTTTTGGTTAGGATTTTACTTATGTTTTCTGACAGATTTTCTACATATGGGAGGGAATAATACCTGTGAGTAGCAGGAGTGTTGTTGGGGCCTTGTTTTATTTTTTTGTGTTTTAAGAGTTTGCAGATTAGTTGGTGGGGGTAATTATTTAGGAGGAGCAAATCAACTATTCTATTTTCACATTCTTTATGGAATTGGGGGGAGCTCAATTTTCTGGATCTATCAATTAGGTTTAGGGCGAAATTAGTTTTTTGGTGGTAGGGGGAATAGCTATGAAAGTTGATGAACCTTCCTTTATGCTGAGGTTTTTGCCACCATTTTGTGTTAATTGTACCATCGTAATTTCTGATTATCAGCATATCAAGGAAAGGGATGGAGTTTTGAGCGTTTTCTGATTCATAGGTGAACCTTAGTCTAGGGTGAAACTGGTTGAATTTTGCAAGGATGATATGGAGTGAGTTGGTCGGGACAGCAAGAAGGTGATCGTCGACGTATTTGAATAAAAATGGTAACTGAAAGGGTAGTGTTGGGATGACGTTTTCTAATAGGTAACCGAGACACAGATCTGCAAGTACTGGTGCACATGGAGATCCCATTCCACACCCTAAATTTTGTTTGTAAATTTTGTTGTCAAATTGGAAGTGTGCTTCAGATGTACACTGTTCGAGCAGTTTCATGAAGTGTGTTTTGGGGATTTTTGTGTACTGTTTGATTGACTCCCATTTTTCGGATATTATTTTTGTGATCAAAGGGAGGGGGAGGTTCGTGAATAGCGATGACGCATCTAAGCTGATTATTTCGTGATTGCTGGGGATTCTAATATGTGATATTTTTTGTTTGAAATCAAATGAGTCTTTAACATTGTATTTCGAATGGCTTACATTTTTTAGAATTTCGGCAATGTATTTTGAAGTTTCGTAGGTGGGGTCAGTGATGTACGATACAATGGGACGAACAGGGTTACCTTCTTTGTGGGTTTTAACTACTGCGTACATTTTTGCTATGGAACTCGTTTTTGTGTAAAGTTTTTCATAAGTGTATCTGTCGATGTATTTCTTCTTTAGAAGTAGTCCTAATATGTCATTTAAATTCCATAAAGAATGTGAAAATAGAATAGTTGATTTGCTCCTCCTAAATAATTACCCCCACCAACTAATCTGCAAACTCTTAAAACACAAAAAAATAAAACAAGGCCCCAACAACACTCCTGCTACTCACAGGTATTATTCCCTCCCATATGTAGAAAATCTGTCAGAAAACATAAGTAAAATCCTAACCAAAAATCAACCTACTCATAAAATTGCATATAAAAAACAAAAGCCCATCAGCACATTATTCACCAAAATAAAAGATCCCATCCCAAAAGAAATGAAATCCCACTTAGTATACCAGATCCCCTGTAACTGTGGCAAGTCCTACATTGGCCATACACACTCCCACCTAAAAACAAGAATATATGCCCATAAATACAGTGTAGATACTATGAAAAAGAACCCCACTAAATCAGACCCAACTGCTTTAACCACTCATGCACGCCTAGGACACGAATTTCAATTTGATAAAACCAAAATTATAGATTATGAACAAAACAAATTTAAAATTAATATTAAAGAAATGATTTCAATAGAACGAAACAATCATGATACAATCAACAAAAGAACTGACGTACACGATCTGAGCAAATGCTATGGGAACCTTATACATTTCAAAATCAAACGGACCGCCACTTCAACCGGCTATGACCCCCCCCCCCCCCCCCCCCCCCCTCTCGCCACCATAGCCCTTAACCCCTGGGAAAACCCACAATAGTCATACCTGCCCCCCCCCCCCCTCACCCATCCTACCACTACCCCTTCAAAAGTACCGCAAAAAATAATTACCAGGACAGCTTCAGATAGCTCAGTTGAAAATGTACAAGTACAGTGACAAGTACCTCTCTTCAGTAGTGCTTCTGTCTACTTGCCTGTGCCACTCAACTCGACATGTAAGTAATCTATTAGGCCTATAATGTTAACCAAAACTTCTTGAAATAGAATTAAAACCCTAATAATAGTATTATTTTAAAACACCATGTACAGTAGGTAAAATTAATTCAATTTTGAACAATTTTTTTCTCCACATTTTAGTATGAAACAGTTGTTATCAATTTATGATCATCTTTTTGCTTTCAAAAAATATCCCTTAAGATTCAGTAATAGTATCCATTTTGGTTTATTTTTGTAGATTTCCTTGATAATGATGAAATAAATCATCGAAACGTCGGAATAAAGCATTATTCGATTCAACCTGACCGCGCCTCGATAGCCAAGCAACTCACACTTGCTCTCACCTACATATCAACGGTCGATAACTCCAATTCACCTACATATTTGCTGAGGCAGTAACCCAATCCAAAAACCAAGTCTACACTTAAACAAAATGGCATTTTTTGAGGAAATTCGCCAAAGCTTTGGCACCCCAACAACTGGCATCATGAAAGCTCTAGTACGTCTCAACGACAGATTAGCTACCGCTCTGAACCATCGAATCTTTCTTCTAAGATGTAGATATGAAGAAACCTTCCCGGCACACCTAGACAACTACTTCAGACTGATAAAAACAGCATGCAACGTAAAGAAGAAATACTATAAAGAGTTATACAATGTAACTACAAGATGTAAGAAAGCCATACTTAACATTGAAATCCAAAATTGTATAACAAACATCACAAATCTCAATAGAGACATTAGTACAAACCTTGAAAAATTGAGCGAAATTGTACCTGAAGCTGTCATGGTAAAATTCAAAGCCGAAACACTTAAACACTTTAATGATTCCCATTTCCGTAAGAAAACTAGTCAAATTCAGAAGTTTAACAAAATACAAGAACGAGCAACCTATGTGAAGCCTATTGGTAATATTGACTGGTTCGTAAACCTAACGAATACAGCGATCCCTACTGACATACAAAAGTTCCTGTCCCTTGGCCCTAAGTTTTCGGTCCCCATAGAAACTCAAGATTTTCCGGTAGAACAGTTCATTAGCGACATAGAATTATACATAAATGATAATATTGAAAACATTCACCAAGATGAAGTAAGGGGAAAGTGCGTCAACATAATAACTAATAATCTACACCGTTATAACACAAAACAAAAGTCCAACACAATTTCAAAAATGTATTACAAAACCAAAAGGTTTCTAAGAAATAACCCATCCATTGTCATAACCAAAACCGACAAATCTAATCAAACAGTTGCAATAGACCGAATTGAATACATAAACAAAGTTCAGAATCTCTTAAATGATACAGAAACGTACTCATTAGTAAGGCACAATCCCACAAAACGCATTGAAACCAATTTAAATGACATATTAGGACTACTTCTAAAGAAGAAATACATCGACAGATACACTTATGAAAAACTTTACACAAAAACGAGTTCCATAGCAAAAATGTACGCAGTAGTTAAAACCCACAAAGAAGGTAACCCTGTTCGTCCCACTGTATCGTACATCACTGACCCCACCTACGAAACTTCAAAATACATTGCCGAAATTCTAAAAAATGTAAGCCATTCGAAATACAATGTTAAAGACTCATTTGATTTCAAACAAAAAATATCACATATTAGAATCCCCAGCAATCACGAAATAATCAGCTTAGATGCGTCATCGCTATTCACGAACCTCCCCCTCCCTTTGATCACAAAAATAATATCCGAAAAATGGGAGTCAATCAAACAGTACACAAAAATCCCCAAAACACACTTCATGAAACTGCTCGAACAGTGTACATCTGAAGCACACTTCCAATTTGACAACAAAATTTACAAACAAAATTTAGGGTGTGGAATGGGATCTCCATGTGCACCAGTACTTGCAGATCTGTGTCTCGGTTACCTATTAGAAAACGTCATCCCAACACTACCCTTTCAGTTACCATTTTTATTCAAATACGTCGACGATCACCTTCTTGCTGTCCCGACCAACTCACTCCATATCATCCTTGCAAAATTCAACCAGTTTCACCCTAGACTAAGGTTCACCTATGAATCAGAAAACGCTCAAAACTCCATCCCTTTCCTTGATATGCTGATAATCAGAAATTACGATGGTACAATTAACACAAAATGGTGGCAAAAACCTCAGCATAAAGGAAGGTTCATCAACTTTCATAGCTATTCCCCCTACCACCAAAAAACTAATTTCGCCCTAAACCTAATTGATAGATCCAGAAAATTGAGCTCCCCCCAATTCCATAAAGAATGTGAAAATAGAATAGTTGATTTGCTCCTCCTAAATAATTACCCCCACCAACTAATCTGCAAACTCTTAAAACACAAAAAAATAAAACAAGGCCCCAACAACACTCCTGCTACTCACAGGTATTATTCCCTCCCATATGTAGAAAATCTGTCAGAAAACATAAGTAAAATCCTAACCAAAAATCAACCTACTCATAAAATTGCATATAAAAAACAAAAGCCCATCAGCACATTATTCACCAAAATAAAAGATCCCATCCCAAAAGAAATGAAATCCCACTTAGTATACCAGATCCCCTGTAACTGTGGCAAGTCCTACATTGGCCATACACACTCCCACCTAAAAACAAGAATATATGCCCATAAATACAGTGTAGATACTATGAAAAAGAACCCCACTAAATCAGACCCAACTGCTTTAACCACTCATGCACGCCTAGGACACGAATTTCAATTTGATAAAACCAAAATTATAGATTATGAACAAAACAAATTTAAAATTAATATTAAAGAAATGATTTCAATAGAACGAAACAATCATGATACAATCAACAAAAGAACTGACGTACACGATCTGAGCAAATGCTATGGGAACCTTATACATTTCAAAATCAAACGGACCGCCACTTCAACCGGCTATGACCCCCCCCCCCCCCCCCCCTCTCGCCACCATAGCCCTTAACCCCTGGGAAAACCCACAATAGTCATACCTGCCCCCCCCCCCCCCCTCACCCATCCTACCACTACCCCTTCAAAAGTACCGCAAAAAATAATTACCAGGACAGCTTCAGATAGCTCAGTTGAAAATGTACAAGTACAGTGACAAGTACCTCTCTTCAGTAGTGCTTCTGTCTACTTGCCTGTGCCACTCAACTCGACATGTAAGTAATCTATTAGGCCTATAATGTTAACCAAAACTTCTTGAAATAGAATTAAAACCCTAATAATAGTATTATTTTAAAACACCATGTACAGTAGGTAAAATTAATTCAATTTTGAACAATTTTTTTCTCCACATTTTAGTATGAAACAGTTGTTATCAATTTATGATCATCTTTTTGCTTTCAAAAAATATCCCTTAAGATTCAGTAATAGTATCCATTTTGGTTTATTTTTGTAGATTTCCTTGATAATGATGAAATAAATCATCGAAACGTCGGAATAAAGCATTATTCGATTCAACCTGACCGCGCCTCGATAGCCAAGCAACTCACACTTGCTCTCACCTACATATCAACGGTCGATAACTCCAATTCACCTATATACATATATATATATATATATATATATATATATATATATATATATATATATATATAGTTATTATGACAGAAATAAGGTTACATTAATTTAATACAAGGGAAACAAACTTAGATTGTATATTTCGACATCAGTCGTTATCAACAATATATATATATGAAAACTTGGAAAAGGGAAAACACTCTTGGTGATATAGTATATGAAATTTGGTAACAGAGGGTAGAAATTTAAAGATAAACATACAAAAAACTTACAACAATTTCAGAGGGAATGCTTCGCCTGCCGGCGTCTTCGGCTGATTGGGCTGAGGTTTTATGCCTTGAAATTTGGAAGGTGAACCCTGTATTACCTCTAACATACACCTGCTGATGTTCGACGATACTATTAGCTTCACCAGTGGTGAATTCTCGCTTGCCAGGAGATGAAAAATTGAGCGGGGTGAATCCAGATTTTTTTCCCCTTAGTAGACTGGGAGGTTTATTTTCAATATTAAAGAAAATATAGGTGAATAGTTTGATTTCCCACAAAGCATTGGCATTATTAACAGTGGCGTCGACAGGATTCACCAACAAATTTGAATGTAAATCGACATTTATAGGGAAATCGGGGTTCTACACGACACATCTAACCCCATCCAACCCATCTCCCGTACTTGCTCAGAAAATATTCACAAAGACCAAGACATCGCTCGTTTGTAATCAAGTAAACGTAATATTAATTAACTGTTTATTCATTTGATTTACCGTTTCACCTGTTATTTTGTATTTGTTTCTGTTACTTTTGTGATTGTTATCATTCTTGAAAATTTAATTTTAATTTGTGATAAGTTAAGTGTTTGTTTTCGAGCCAATGGAGGGGGTACCCCCCTCCTACCCCTCCCCCCCGGGCTACGCCACTGACCATTAATATTTTAGGAGTGTATACAAGTAGGTACATTCGTTCAGAACAATACAAGCAGGTATCTACTTATTCATTTAATAAACATATCCTTCAACTAAGAGATGCAAAAATATCAATTTAAAGCAGTTGGTAGGTACCCACATATCAAGTAAAACATGGTCTGGGGAATGTAACAAATAGGTAACTAAAACTATGGGAAAACTCAATTTTAATAATTGAAAACTATCATGAAATGGGTACATTTTGAATTGTATCGTTTCATAACTGATGTTTTAGGTAGCATGGTAACCTTTCTCACTCTCTCTCTCTCTCTTTGGCACATGTTTAAAAAAATACAAGCAGTATTTTTTTTCTACCCTTCTTTTTTGCGACCCTACTGGAGGACCAACCTCTCCTTATCTTACTGGAGATTGCTAACTAGTTCGGCAATGTACGGGTTCGTTTTGCATTCGGCTCCACTTCTCCCGCTAGACCCTCCTGCAGCTATCGACTTGAACACTCGCGATGTGAGCAGTCTACTATCAGCTTACCTTGGGCGAATTCACCTGCCCTGTTCACAGCCCTGTCACTCTCCCAAGTGTATTCGCGAATTAATACTAATAGATTTTGGCGGTAGGGAAAAAAAACAATCGATTAATCATCCATATTTAAATGACATGGATCGTTAAACCCCATGTACAGAACAAAAAGAGCGCCTTCATAAATAAATGTACCTACTGTCATGATATCCTCCCAGAAACATCACTCCTTATACCTATTTTAGATTGCTTAAATAAACCGTACGAGTGGAGGGTCTACGTGACAAACGTAGGGTAGACCTCTCTTTCCTCCAGCAGTCCCTCAGCGGCTCGTAACGACCGTCAAAGGACTGGGGGAGGGTGGAAGGGTTTCTATAAAACCCACCGTTTTCGCCCGATTCTCCATTCTACGCTCAAACCTCAAGTCGATGACTTCTCTCCCTCTCCTCACACCTCCTTACCTTTCTTACCGAAAAGAACTCGGAGTGGTGGAACCTGTCCAGTGTTAACCCACCAGGTGGAACCTTCTGGGCATATGCTCTAGCGTTTTTAGTGGCGGTAACCTTCCTGGCTTCACCATAGGTGTTAACCTTTTAAACTAGCTCCATCACCTTCTTTTCCATCTAACAAACTCACCTATATAAGCCTCACCTCAACCATCAAACCACCACACCTACGAAAGATGTTAAACTATGCACTTCCTCGAGTAGTGCTACAATCGTTAGGTAATTTCGAAGTGATCGATTTGACTCAATACCGAGCTGAAGGCTATCGTTTTCGGTCTCAAGTATATCAGGTACCATTTTTAATGTACCTATCATGGATATCCAAAATTTAAAGAATAAGTCGCAAATAACCGAATTATCGATGTCATTACTTGAGAAAGTACTAGGTACCGATGGGCGTTTGTCACTTTTGCATAATGCTAGTCATTTTCAAAAAAACGCTGCAAAGTCCTTGTCACATGGGTTTATTATTCTACTGGACACACCTACAGAAATTTTGGCTGTTCATTTATTGTTTCATTCATGTGAAATAATTGAAATAGCTATTTCTGATGGTTTCCACCAATTTTGGCCCCCAAAACGCGAATTAGGTAGGTAAGCTCCTTTTTTTTTCAAATTATCTTTGATCATTGGTAGTGCCGTTTAATTGTCTTGATCCACGTGTTGACACTTTTTCTAGTGTTGTTATACAAATTAATGGTGATTTCAGACGATTTCCCACGTTTTTGACTCATAAAAAATAAATTTCGGGAGCTTAACCTAAGTTATAACCTCAATTCTTCACTCTTCGGTCAGAATCGATTTCATATTCGGTCTTCTCATCGCAAAAACATGAAAAACGAAACCTCAAAAGCTCATGTTACTAAACCACAAACAGTACCTATTTTTATACACATTTTCACTCATAACACCCCTGGGTATATTCCGATCGGGCTGCAAACTTTCGGGACACAACTAGGGCCGAAATGGAGCATGTGTGCGAAAGAACGAATTTTTTAGACCGAAAATGAAGCCGGTATGGCAATGGAAACGGCGTACGGCGGACGGACATTGCATTTTTGGAATCTACGCACCTTGAAACGGAAAAGAAAAAAAACCACAGTCATGCAGCATGGCTATAAGAGCGAATTTTCGAAGAAATAACTGATTTCATGTAAAATGTGATGTTTGGGATATCCCATTCAAATATGGGCAATCTTAAACTTATTGGGTAATTATAGGTATTCATGTATGACGCTATTCGGTTAATTCGGTATGCATCAGGTGTGGTGCTCTCTGACTAAATATCGATAGGTACTTACAATAGTCTTCTTAATAGTTACTTGTCATCTTGGAAAGAAAAGGTTCTTCTAGTTCCCTCAATATCAATGGTGTTAATTATAAAATCTCATTACCAACTATAATCATGAAAAATATGCAAACTTCATCTAACTTACTGACTGACGGAGGTAGTGGATTCATGCGAGGAAATGGGAAAGTAGGATCAATGCTACTGCGGATTTTTGCATATGTAGGATTTTGGTCAAGTGAAGCGTGCAAGAAGGGTTTAGCATGGTGACAGTACCTCTGGAAAAAAGCTCAACCAATTGAAGGCACAAAAGTAGTGTACCTTCAAAGTAGTTCACCCTGAAGGTACACTACTTTCCATTCCACAGTTTGGCAGAGGATGGGAACATAAATGTCCAAGCCGCTTATCCTATACTACAGTCGTAATCATATTGAATTGTTGTTGTAGATTATGATGTTACATAAGCTCATTGTATTGTGATTTTATGGTTCCATCGCTAAGCCAAGGCCGTATAGTGCTGGGTCTCGTTACCACAATGAGGCATGCCCTGTTGTCTATTCTATTCTGTCCAATACATGACATCAAAATGACATCACTATTTACTTATTTCCACTCAAAAGCGCATACCTCATCATTCCCGGTGGTTCACCGCAACAATGCTCGAAAGTCACTTCTTAACAGATAACTTACAGCTTAGAGTCTTTTTTGTATGTATGGACGCCGGGAAAAAGGGGAACAACCAAGAGAAGATTGTCAAGAGCATTGTCTTAGTCCTATGACGGGTTTAGATTACAAATTACAGTTTAGATGAACAAGAATAAAGCAAAGCAACAAATACATCGGAATACAGAAAAGAGACATTAACAATGTTAACGTTTATTTTCGATTGATATACATGAAATGAGGTTACAGTCCTGCAGTAATTGCTGTTGAATTTGATTTGGTATAAAATTCGTGGCTGCTGTGAGGGGGATTTTCTCGGTCAGAAAATCTAAATTGACGTTTCAAATGGAATCAATCTCTTTCCCCTTATGATCTTCATTAGATGCCTACGCATCGTCACTGTTGAAAGTGCATTTGAGGACAGCTGGGAATCAAGCTTATACTTCAATTCACTGGGATTGAGTCCGAGAGCTGGGGACACTGCGTTGGCTGCGGCAAACACACCACATGAATTGGAATCTGGTTGTTGTTGACACCTCTCGAAGGTTATATCGTCCTTTGTAAGATTTGGATATCTTTTTTCTATGAGTAATCTTTCTTCATTCGGTAAATGACTATTGAGGGAATCATAAATTTTTAGTTTGCTCCCGTCATAGTATGTACAATGCCAATGATTGATAGTGTGAAGACCTCCTAGGATTAGGATGTCTCGTTCAGTAGGAGCGGGCTCTACTGATTCAATGCATTGTAACATAATACAATCTATTGTGCCAATTTTTTTCGTTGTTCTTATTATTTTTAAAACTTCATCCAGGGGGCGGTCGCTGAGCCAGGAATCAGCTGGTAAAACGTTTCCCTCTATTTCTTTCAACAGATTTATTCTTGCCAAACGATATCTTTCGTGATCATCAACCGTTGGCATATCATCTTCAGTGATAGTAATAGATTCTTCAAATATTTCTTCTTCCCGTTGACGAATTCCTGGTAAACCATTCGATAATCTTCCTTTCTCCAGTGTTGTTTGACTGCTTTCAATAGCTTGGCTTGATTCGCCCTTGTCGCAGTTTTGAAGTTCCATTGCAACGGGATACTTAGTTAGGCCTTGAGTGCATACTATGGGTTTATGATAGGAAAAATAGCTCTCATAGTAGCTGGCAAGGAACTCGGTGTTATTACTAAAACACAAATCGATTTGAGTCAGCAGGTTGGTGGAAGGTTCACGTTGCAATAAGTTGAAAAAACCCTTCGACTCAAAGAAATTCTTGAGTTGGATCTGTTGTTCCTTCATGAGATCTTCATTAAAATCTCCCAAAATCAAAATAGTTCCGGGATTTTGTGTTAAAATTATCGATACAGCTTCTTCCAAGCGAGGAATCAAAATCCTCATCGGTGTGGATGGCGGTTTGTAGACGCCACATATAAAAGTGTTACGATTTCGAACAACAGCTATATTGCTTGCAAACCCTTTCTTCTCTACATTAAAATCATACACTAGTTGAATCTGATTCGCTGTATCTATTTTGCTGAATATCATGATTCCATAGGCGTGTGCTTGGGATTTCTTGACGTCGGAGCGATAAACAACTGTGTAACCTGGGAGGTCCACGAACTCACTTGATTTTAGCCAGGTTTCCACAATTATTATCAACTCAGCTGATTTGAAACATTCGTCTTTCGAAATGTCCGGAAGGTGTTTTCTGAGTGAATTTACATTGTGGAAGATTATTGAAAAAAGTTCAGGGTGGTCTTGTAGGAAATGCAAGGTCATTTCCACAGGTTTTTCTGATAAACCTTTCTCTATTTCTTTGACAACTACATTATTTTTATCAATAGGACCAGGAGGTTTGAAGTTTCCAAGAATTGTTAGTCCCTTTAAACTAGTTGATCGACTGAAAGCGACGTACATTTCGTTTCGGCGCATACCTTTCCGCAGAGTGACCACCACCGAGTCATAAGTCCCTCCTTGGCTTTTGTAAATGGTTATAGCTTCTGCTGGAACAACAGGGAATTGTTTTCTCATTACCGTGATCGGTGAATTCTGACGTGGCTTGATATTTCGAGAAACTAAATCCAATGGAGTTAATTTTTGGTCGATTCCCAAATGTTGCGTTGCTGCTCGAGTGCCTCTGCGTGTTTCTCTTCCTACCTTCTCATCGTCGAAGAGCAACCAGAGACGTACTACTTTATCGTTGTCCATTGTTTCTATGTATTGCAATGTTCCAACAGCACCATTTACTAATCCGTCCGGAGTTTTAACGTTGACCGTAACCATGTATCTAATACCCAAACACAGTTTTATATGAGTCGGAAGTCCATAAGTGTTGGCCGTTTTCGTGGTTTTCTTCATGTACTCCAAGGTAGACAAACGCTGAACCTCAGAAACCTTCCCCATAACACGATCTATGGCGTCAAACTGTAAAATCTCACTGGCATTCTTTCTATTGAATACTGATCTATTAAAAGTGTCAACTTCTTCGTTAGTTCTGAACAGTCTAAGAGCTTTCGAACTTGGAGTGCAATTTGTTCGTTTGCGACTTTCAAACATTTCAATCTCGTTTGATGTCAAACATCCCATGGCTAAATTATTGAGGGCAGTTGCAAACGGTGCATCATCTTTCTGCCTCATAATTTCAGTTAACTTGTAAAATCTAAAAAGCTCCCAAAGTGGATTACCAATAAGGTTGCTGTATGGGTTTGCTGAGTTTTGTGAAAAGATATAGCCATCACCCACGGGGGCAAGTTGATTGAAATCTCCAAGGAGAATGACTGATATTCCAGCAAAAGGAAGATTAGATCTAAAAATTTGTTTCAATCGCGCATCAACACGAGCAAACATTTTTGTGCCAATCATGCTTACTTCATCCATAATTATTAATTTGACATTTTTCAATTTACAAAATAAACCGTTTGACACACTCGAACTTAATGGTGGCATGTCGTAACTGGCTTGGTTTAATGGTAAAACGAATACCGAGTGGAGAGTGACACCTCTTATGTTAAATGCAGCTTTTCCTGTTGGAGCGCAGAGTAACACTCGGAGTGCATCCAATTGTACACCTGCTGTTGAGTTATAGAAACGAATCACCGATTGCTCAAGTGCTTCAATAAGTCTCGATTTCCCAACGCCAGCACTGCCTAAAACGCATTCATAATTTGGTGCGGCGTTGGTTTTTATGGAATGTAGCACGTGTAGGTGGTACCGCTGTTGTTTTTCATTCAGTGATCTCACGACTTCCAGGTATCGTTCTTCAGGCAATACGTGAGGAACGGGAACGAATTCATCTTCATTTTTGTCGTTCCCTATTATGACTCCTCCGTCGTGCAGTACGTCACCCTCGTCAGTTCGATCTCTCAAGACTTCATATCCATCTTCATGGTTAATATCACCAATTGATTCGTCTTCTTCATGACTGAAAGTTTCATTTTCGTTGTGCTCTCTGATGGCTTCATCAATGAAGTCGTCGTTGCCTTCCTCGTTTGAAGATCTGAAAATAAAAGGTTTCCTGTGGCGAACTATTTTTTGTTTGTTCTTGCTGAATTTTTCTTTGTGATCAACGCAAATCAATTCACTTTCTTCATCAATCCAAGGTAAAAATAACATCAGCTGCTCGCGATAAAAATCTTCCTCTTGCGTTTCAACGTTAAATCTAACAAAACGGATTATTTTCGATTTGGTCCTTTTAGAAATGTAACCGTCGTTGTTTTTCAATTGCAGTACTTTTGGCGGCTCATAATTTTCATTATCAATGTCTGAATTATCGAATTCTGTTGGAGACTTGGATCGTCCCGATGAAGTCCTACTCTTTTTGTAATTATACCAAGCAACAAAGTCCGCAAGACATAAATCACTCAAGACATCAGGACGGTTGACGTAATGATCTATGTTTGATTTCGCGAATACTTCTGTAGAATCAACCGATAGGCTTTGAAGTGCTTTCTTGGGTAATAAAATGTGAACCCGTTTTTCAGGAGGGCCAGTATTGATAAATTCGACTGATCTGGTACAATGTGATAGAGGTAACGGTAAAACATAATACACTGCCTCTTGAGCTGAAAACTCACTTGAATCTAAAAAAAACCACAGTCATGCAGCATGGCTATAAGAGCGAATTTTTGAAGTTTTCGGCATCTTCCTCCTCCGCCTAAAATTTTCTGAAAATTAATTTTCGGCCAATGTTTTCCCAACTTGATACAAAATTAAAACAGGAGTGGTTTTACGCAAAGTAAAATTTGGGGTGGAAGGAGGGGGAGGGGGAAATCAAAAATGTTTTGAATACCAGAAGAGTAGGTATTGGGTACGTAACAAATTTTTTGTTCCATTTTTTGCCGAGTAACACCTCGGTTTGTAGATTTTCCAACGCTGAACACGATGGTGAAGTCAGAATTGCGATATCCCATTCCGTTATCAGATTAGAGCAGACGAACCAGGAAGAACATCTCCAGAAATAACCACGTTCCTTCATCTTCAAAGTGCTCCAGTTTGAGAATGGAATGAGATATCGCAATTCTGATTTCACCATCGTGTTCAGCGTACAAAAACCTTTAAAATGAGGTGTCACTTGTCAGACTTTTTCATTTTGGGAATTTATGGGTAATTTCCCCCCCCTAAAACTCCCCAAAACTCCCCCTTAGGGTGACCCGATTCTGCCCATCTTCGAACTTAGCCTGTCGATTGCCAAGACAGATTTTTCGTGCAAATTTGAACTTTTTATCTCAATTCTTTCGAGAGTTATCGTCTGGAATGACACATACATATATAAATATATATATAAATATATAAATATATATATAAATATATAAATATAAATATATATATATATATATATATATATATATATATATATATATATATATATATATATATATATATATATATATATATACGTATTGCCTGGCCACAGGCACCCGGCTGCTAGAGGCTACCAGCAGTTTTTTAGATGGGCAAGGTGTAGACTATTCAGCTACTCTTTCCTGTCTTACAGGTTAGTATGGTGCTTGGAAGCCTCTGGCCCTGGGGATTATTTATTTTATTATCAATTCGCATATTACCTAATTACTCACAAATTTTGTTGTAAAACAATATTAGTAAGTAAAAACGCTGCTAAGTCCTTGTCACATGGTTTTTTTTATTCTACTGGACTTACCTACAGAAATGTTAGCTGTTCATTTATTGTTTCTTTCATGTAAAATAATTGAAATAGCTATCTGTGATGGTTTCAACCAATTCCCCCCCCCCCCCCCTCCACCAACACGAATTAGGTAGGTACTACGCTCCATTTTTTTTTCAAATATTATCTCTGATCATTAGTGGTACCATTTAATTATCTTGATTCACCTGTTCACATTTTTTCCAGTGTTATTATACAAATTGATGGTGATTTCAGACAATTTCCAGGTTTGTGACTCATTAAAAATCAATTTTGTGAGCTGAACTTTTGGTAAAACCTCAATTTTCACCTTTTTGGTCAAAAACCGACTCCACATTCGGTCTTCTCGTCCCAAAAAACATGCAAAACGATACCTCAAAAGCTCATGTTAATGCTATTAACATGAACTATTAAAAGTACCTATTTTTATACACATTTTCACTCATATTATCCCTGGGTATATACGATCGGGCTGAAACGTTTCGGGACACAACTAGAACCCAAATAGAGCATGTGTGCTAAAAGAACGACTTTTTTAGACCGAAAATAAAGCCTGTACACGTGATACGGCGGATGGCGGACGGACATTGCATTTTTGGAATCTACGGACCTTGAATGGAAAAAATTCCAAAAATGCCAAAAATCATATTAAAATGCTCTCTAGCTCTCATAACCACTTGTGCCCTTGATAAGGGCGGTCAGAGTGTTGGGGAATGTACAATTTTAATATGGCTATTTGAGCTCCCGGAGTGGTGGAAAAAATTTCAAAAAATCTTAGAAATCATATTAAAATGTTCTCCTGCTCTCATAATCAAAAAGAGCTCTAAGTTAGTCTTATATAGCTGGGAGTGGTTCCCAGCTCTGCAGACTAGTGGCCTGGAGTTTCTATGTTATTACTCGTGTTTTGAGGGTCTGATCAATCGCTTTTAGCCTGGAGATGACTGATGGAGTCCGAATTAGTCTTGTAATGCTGTGACAAGGACTTTGCAGCGTTTTTGATCCCGTTTCGGTTCAATCATAGCCCCATATTCCGGGGTTTCAAGATTCGCTACCTACCTAGTCGAGAATTTTGGAAAATAATTTTTGGAAGCAAACCTATTCAGAATGTGACCGGGGCTCTCGTAGTTAGTCAGGCCATCCCTTTTTGAACACGTTTCGGTTCAATCATAGCCCCATACTCAGGATTTCAAGATTAGCTACCTACCTAGTCGGGAATTTTGGAAAATAATTTTTGGAAGCAAACCTATTTAGAATGTGACCGGTGCTATCGCAGTTAGTCAGGCCATCCCTTTTTGAACACATTTCGGCTCAACCATAGCCCCATATTCAGGATTTCAAGATTCGGTACCTACCTAGTCGAGAATTTTGGAAAATAATTTTTGGAAGCAAACCTATTTAGAATGTGATTGGGGCTCTCGTAGTTAGTCAGGCCATCCCTTTTTGAACACATTTCGGCTCAACCATAGCCCCATATTCAGGATTTCAAGATTCGCTACCTACCTAAGTAGTCGAGAATTTTGGAAAATAATTTTTGGAAGCAAACCTATTTAGAATGTGACCGGTGCTCTCGCAGTTAGTCAGGCCATCCCTTTTTGAACACATTTCGGCTCAACCATAGCCCCATATTCAGGATTTCAAGATTCAGTACCTACCTAGTCGAGAATTTTGGAAAATAATTTTTGGAAGCAAACCTATTTAGAATGTGACCGGGGCTCTCGTAGTTAGTCAGGCCATCCCTTTTTGAACACGTTTCGGCTCAACCATAGCCCCATATTCAGGATTTCAAGATTCGCTACCTACCTAGTCGAGAATTTTGGAAAATGATTTTTGGAAGCAAACCTATTTAGAATGTGACCGGTGCTCTCGCAGTTAGTCAGGCCATCCCTTTTTGAACACATTTCGGCTCAACCATAGCCCCATATTCAGGATTTCAAGATTCGCTACCTAACTAGTCGAGAATTTTGGAAAATAATTTTTGGAAGCAAACCTATTTAGAATGTGACCGGGGCTCTCGTAGTTAGTCAGGTCATCCCTTTTTGAACACGTTTCGGCTCAACCATAGCCCCATATTCAGGATTTCAAGATTCGCTACCTACCTAGTCGAGAATTTTGGAAAGTAATTTTTGGAAGCAAACCTATTTAGAATGTGACCGGTGCCCTCGCAGTTAGTCAGGCCATCCCTTTTTTAACACGTTTCGGGTCAACCATAGCCCCATATTCAGGATTTCAAGATTCGCTACCTACCTAGTCGAGAATTTTGGAAAATAATTTTTGGAAGCAAACCTTTTTAGAATGTGACCGGGGCTCTCGTAGTTAGTCAGGCCATCCCTTTTTGAACACGTTTCGGTTCAATCGTAGCCCCATATTCCGGGGTTTCAAGATTCGGTACCTACCTAGTCGAGAATTTTGGAAAATAATTTTTGGAAGCAAACCTATTTAGAATGTGACCGGGGCTCTCTTAGTTAGTCAGGCCATCCCTTTTTGAACACGTTTCGGTTCAATCATAGCCCCATATTACGGAGTTTCATGATTCGGTACCTACCTAGTCGAGAATTTTGGAAAATAATTTTTGGAAGCAAACCTATTCAGAAAGTGACCGGGGCTCTCGTAGTTAGTCAGGCCATCCCTTTTTGAACACATTTCGGCTCAACCATAGCCCCATATTCAGGATTTCAAGATTCGCTACCTACCTAGTCGAGAATTTTGGGAAATAATTTTTGGAAGCAAACCTATTTAGAATGTGACCGGGGCTCTCGTAGTTAGTCAGGTCATCCCTTTTTGAAGACGTTTCGGCTCAACCATAGCCCCATATTCAGGATTTCAAGATTCGCTACCTACCTAGTCGGGAATTTTGGAAAATAATTTTTGGAAGCAAACCTATTTAGAATGTGACCGGTGCTCTCGCAGTTAGTCAGGCCATCCCTTTTTTAACACGTTTCGGGTCAACCATAGCCCCATATTCAGGATTTCAAGATTCGCTACCTACCTAGTCGAGAATTTTGGAAAATAATTTTTGGAAGCAAACCTATTCAGAAAGTGACCGGGGCTCTCGTAGTTAGTCAGGCCATCCCTTTTTGAACACATTTCGGCTCAACCATAGCCCCATATTCAGGATTTCAAGATTCGGTACCTACCTAGTCGAGAATTTTGGAAAATAATTTTTGGAAGCAAACCTATTTAGAATGTGACCGGGGCTCTCGTAGTTAGTCAGGCCATCCCTTTTTGAACACATTTCGGCTCAACCATAGCCCCATTTCAGGATTTCAAGATTCGGTACCTACCTAGTCGAGAATTTTGGAAAATAATTTTTGGAAGCAAACCTATTTAGAATGTGACCGGGGCTCTCTTAGTTAGTCAGGCCATCCCTTTTTGAACACGTTTCGGCTCAACCATAGCCCCATATTCAGGATTTCAAGATTCGCTACCTACCTAGTCGGGAATTTTGGAAAATAATTTTTGGAAGCAAACCTATTTAGAATGTGACCGGGGCTCTCGTAGTTAGTCAGTTCATCCCTTTTTGAAGACGTTTCGGCTCAACCATAGCCCCATATTCAGGATTTCAAGATTCGGTACCCACCTAGTCGAGAATTTTGGAAAATAATTTTTGGAAGCAAACCTATTTAGGATGTGACCGGTGCTCTCGCAGTTAGTCAGGCCATCCCTTTTTTAACACGTTTCGGGTCAACCATAGCCCCATATTCAGGATTTCAAGATTCGCTAGGTACCTACCTAGTCGAGAATTTTGGAAAATAATTTTTGGAAGCAAACTTATTTAGAATGTGACCGGGGCTCTCGTAGTTAGTCAGGCCATCCCTTTTTGAACACGTTTCGCCTCAACCATAGCCCCATATTCAGGATTTCAAGATTCGCTACCTACCTAGTCGAGAATTTTGGAAAATGATTTTTGGAAGCAAACCTGATGTACTCTTGTAGGGGAACTTGCGTTTCAAGTTATCGTTGCATCCTATTCCGTATTGTAATGTGGTAGGTAAGTAGGTACCGTCCTGTTTTATCCATTCATCAAGTTGTGTTTCATTCATAAAGTGTAATTATTACAATAATTAGTCACTAGTTTTATCTACATTATTTGATGAGATTTTACTGTTTGATTACAACGTTCTACACTTGAAAAGTTGGTAATGTTGTTACCCCTCACGTGATTCATTTCAAAGTGGTGACACAGAAAGTGTCTCGAGGTTTGTATAAGGTGTGAATTGGTTAGGTAATTGACAATTCTAATATTAACTTGTGGCTTCAAACGATCAATTCTTTTATGATAGTTTTCCCTGTGTGACTCGACCGAAACCAAATTTTGAAATAGGTAGGAGTGATTTTTAACAAATTTGGAAATAGGTAGGTACCTAGTGATTTTCACCAACTTTGGAAATAGGTAGGTACCTAGTCATTTTTTGTCATTTCGAGAGATAGGAAAGCGAAGACCATACCAATTTGTACAGGTACATACAAATATGCACCTATTTGGCCCAAACGACGACAGTAGTAGCAACATAATAATCAGGTTGACATGTTCGTTGAAAAAATACAGAATCAGAACATACGTGAGAATTATACAGACATGTACCTATTTGTTGTACCTACAGGTGCCATTACGGCCAGTTAAGACGCCATACATTGGCACTTGTACCTAACTAGGTAGGTAGGTACCATTTTCCCAGATTTTATACAGTTGGAATCAGATAATTAATACCTACAATGAAAAACGACGAAAACATGAAAATGAGTCAGAATGTCCTTTTTCAAGGCCCTTTTCACTTGAAATTACAAGTAAATTTTCTTTCTCCTCCACGAAACAATATTGTAGTACACCCGTATTACATCTTATTTAGTTTAGAAGTATTTAAATAGTTGTTAGACGGATATACCTTGGTATCTCAGGTCCAGATCGCTCCACGGATATATACCTATCTTGTTCTCTCAGTGGTGGGTGCTCGACGAGGGTTTATGTTGAGCGCCCGGAGCAAAGAGGAAAATCCTACACACGACCACATCGAGAAATAGAGTCAGAATTCGATTTTTTAAGGCCATTATGACTTGACATGAAATTAAATTAGTAATAGGGAAAACTAATTTCTCCCCCCATCTGCATAGAAATCCGCATCACATCTTTATTACCGTTGAATTTATACTGTTGGAATGGGGTAATAGGTGCAATTACCCGAACTCTTGTAGTCATTTTGTCGGATTTTATAAAGTAACATATCGGTAATTCGTATGGCTGTGTTCCAACTACCACCAGTAACTCATTTACATGATGTAACGTTTGCACAACAAAATCTTATTTTTCCAAAATTTTCTACTGTTTTAATTAGATTCCTATTTACCCCCACACTTGTCCAAAAACCACCTGTAACTCATTTAGACTACGAAAGTTGAAAACCGCGTGATTTTTCCTCGATGATACCTTTTTTCCAGATTTTATACTGTTCGAATTCGATTACTGGTATAATTACCCCCACTCTAGTCCAACCACCACCTGAAACTCAATTATATTACAAAAATCGAAAACCGCGTGATTTTTCCACAATGATACCTTTTTCCAGATTTTATACTGTTAGAATTCGATTATTGGTATAATTACCCCCACCCTAGTCCAACCGCCGCCTGTAACTCAATTAGTCTATGAAAATGGAAAACAGCATGATTTTTCGTCGATTTCACCCTTTTTTCCGATTTTATACTGTTGGAATTCGATTATTGGTATAATTACCCCCACCCTAGTCCAACCACCACATGAAACTCAATTAGACTATGAAAATTGAAAACCACGTGATTTTTACACAATTTGACCTTTTTTTCCGATTTTATACTGTTGCAATTCGATAGTTCGTATAATTACCCCCACCCTCGTCCAACCACCACCTGTAACTCAATTAGACTATGAAAATTGAAAACCGCATGATTTTTCGACAATTTCACCTTTTTTTCAGATTTTATACTGTTGCAATTCGATAGTTCGTATAATTACCCCCACCCTCGTCCAACGACCACCTGTAACTCAATTCGACTATGAAAATTGAAAACCGCATGATTTTTCGACAATTTCAGCTTTTTTTCAGATTTTATACTATTAGAATTCGATTATTGGTATAATTACCCCCACCCTAGTCCAACCACCACCCTGAAACTCTATTGGATTATGAAAATTGAAAACCGGATGATTTTTCGACAATTTCACCTTTTTTCAGATTTTATACTGTTAGAATTCGATTATTGGTATAATTACCCCCACCCTCGTCCAACCACCACCTGTAACTCAATTAGACTATGAAAATTGAAAACCACGTGATTTTTACACAATTTGACCTTTTTTTCCGATTTTATACTGTTGCAATTCGATAGTTCGTATAATTACCCCCACCCTCGTCCAACCACCACCTGTAACTCAATTAGACTATGAAAATTGAAAACAGCATGATTTTTCGACAATTTCACCTTTTTTTCAGATTTTATACTGTTAGAATTCGATTATTGGTATAATTACCCCCACCCTCGTCCAACCACCACCCTGAAACTCTATTAGATTATGAAAATTGAAAACCGCATGATTTTTACACAATTTCACCTTTTTTCCGATTTTATAGGTTACAATTCGATTATTGGTATAATTACCCCCACCCTAGTCCAACCACCACCCTGAAACTCTATTAGATTATGAAAATTGAAAACCACGTGATTTTTACACAATTTGACCTTTTTTCAG